>JAQQAC010007890.1:36710431-36785270 GCA_029783875.1 Phataginus tricuspis | reverse complement strand
GGGTTGTTTGCCTTTTGGGTGTTGAGGTGTGTGAGTTCTTTATATATTTTGGATGTTAATTCCTTGTTGGATAAGTTGTTTCATTCTCTTATATGTAGCTGTCCAGTTTTGCCAACACCAGTTATTGAAGAGGCTGTCATTTCCCCATTGTATATCCATGGCTCCTTTATTGTACATTAATTGACCACATATGTGTGGGTTTATATCTGGGCTCTCTAGTCTGTTCCATTAGTCTGTGAGTCTGTTCTTGTGCCAGGTCCAAATTGTTTTGATTACTTTGTAGTAGAGCTTGAAGTCAGGGAGCATAATCCCCCAGCTTTGTTCTTCTTTCTCACAATTGCTTTGGCTATTCAGTGTCTTTTGTGGTTCCATATGAATTTTAGAACTATTTGTTGTAGTTCACTGAAAAATGCTGCTGGTGTGTCATCATTATTTCTTGCTTATTTCTGCCATGTGCTCCCTCCCTGAAATCTGATCTACCTTTCAGGATCTGCCCCAGATGCTTTTATGAAGCCAACCTAGATTGAGATCTTTCCCTTCTCTGGAACCCCACAGCACTTAGTTTCCATGGTTTCTGTGATCATCAGCAAACTGGCATGTGCCTGCCTAGGACCTATTCCTCACTCTTCCTTTTAGGTCCTTTAAGGCAGGAATTGTCTTATTCTCAGCCCTGTCTTTGGCACATCATACGTGCTTGATAATTATTCATTGAATTCAGCTGTACATTCCAATTTGGGAAGAGCAGGAAGATACACACCAAGCAAGCGTGATACATTTAAGCAAAGTGGAGATCATTTTCCTTCAGTAATGCTTCCTAGGCAGGCCTTTGCCACAGGGGGATAGGACCGAGAAGAAAAAAATGTGGCTAAACAACCCCCTACTTCTGTTTTCTTCAGGAGAAACACAAGCTATAAAAGAGTCACTGCTGCTTCTTATCACCTGTAATAAGGAAATTCTGAGTAAATCTTTCCTCAGGACCCACTGAGTCAGAGAGTCACACCTGGTTAGGTAAGTAGTGGGTTAGGTAAGCAGTAGGATCAGGGAAGAAGCAATGAATATCCTCTGGCCTCAGCACCCTGCATCGGCTATTTATATATCAGTGATGCAAGTCTTCACATGTGGAATTCTTGCTATTGTTCATGCACACGCCCAAACAGGAGGGAGTAAGGTTAGCTGCCTAGAAAAGGGACTTGATGGAATGGGTTCAAAGGGTCCCTCAGTTTTTGCACTGGAAGAAGAGAGGGTGGGAACCTGGTGGGAAGGAGAAGCAGAGCATCGCTGTTCTGATGTTGTTAGCCTGGAGGTGTCTAGCAGCCAATGACATCTAAGCACTGGAAGTATAGGAGGGAGAGAGCACACTGGAGACTAGATTTCAGAGTTGTTAGCATGGAAATAACACTTAAAACCTGGACAGTGGGCAAGAGCACCTGCGAAGCCATGGAACAAGAGAAGGATGGACTGAGGATGGGGTCCCAACCCTCAAGTGGTGAGGAGGACAAGACCTTTGAGAAGCCAGGAAGGAATGGCTAGAAAGGTTAAAAAGAGGTAGAAGAGGAAGTTATCCTGGAAATCAAGGGAGTTGAGACTTGTGAGAGAATAAGAGAGATACAAAGAGAATCAGCCCCGATGAATATAGCTATAAGGGAGTTGCTGCTGTAAGGAAAGAACCAAAAAATGCCTGTTGGATTTGGACTGTGGCAAAGGACTGGGATAAATGGAATAAAAGTGGAGATGGAAGGTGGGCTTCTGCACAGCGAGAAAATGAGAAGCAAGGGGACGGTGCTGGACACTGAGGTACAATGACAGTCACGGGCTGTCAGCTCCTTCGGGGGCCTCCCTGTCTCTGGGCAGCCCTTGCAGTGACCCAGCAGGACCGGGGTATGAACTCCTGGCTGTTTCAGCCTAATTTGGTTCACTCTGATGGGCAATACCTGCTCCAAGCTCTGCAGAGAGCTGTCATGGCTTTGTGGGCCCGCAGCCCAGTCCCTCCACCAGCCTTGCTTCCTCCTCTCACTTTCCCAGGTGTTGATACGTCTCATCTTGCGTCCTAAACTCCATTTTGGTGTCTGCTCTAGAGCCCAATCTCTGACAGAGAAGGGGGAAACAAGTCTTTTGAAGAATTTATTGAGAAGGGAAAAGAAGAGAACAAAAGCAAAAGTGAGGGGTTCCTTTTATTCTTTTTGTTTGTTTTAGGAACAGGAGGGAGAGGAAGTGCCTGAGGCCCCCAGCAGAGAAGGTGATTAATAGAGTAAGGTCTTGGGGAGAAGAGGGAAGGAGGACTTTAGGGCCAGGAAAGGTATGGGCCTGGAACTCAAGGGACACACTGCCCAGTCTCTGTCATTTAGGCCAAGGACATTTCGAGCCGTGATTCTAGGTTGTTTTCAGTGTGGTCAAGGGAGTGAGGAACACTCTGCCTAGTGACTTCAGTTCCAGCACCGGGAGATGGCCAGTTACTAGAGAGATGAAAGGAGCCATGGTTAAGGCAGAGAAGATGACTTCACCCCCAGTGAGTGAGGAAGCAGGGCAAGTTTTAGTATAGCTGTAAACAGGAAAAACCTTGGGCAAGACTCATAAGACAGGAGAATGGGATCTGGGATGGAGAGAGGAAAGACTGACTTCATCCTATTAGAATCTGTTTGGTTTGTCCAGATGGATTTTAGGTACTGATTCTGGACTCCCATGGGTTTTTTATTCTTTTAAACTCTGTGCCATCTGCACATTTGCTAAACACCCACTTTATATAACACATAAGACAAGGCATGACACAAATATTGAACAGGGTGGGACTGAGGAGAGAACCCTCTGTCATTTAGGCAGTTCCCATGTAACCTAACTGTACAATGACCTATTCCGTGTTCCTTCATTTGTTCCAGAAGGGGATAATTTAAGATGCCATGAAATGCCTGATCAAATGCAGACCCTGCCTCATTCTCTCCGTCTACAGCACAGACAAGGGACCATGAAATGAGGACAGTCTGGCATGGCCTGCCTTCGATGAGCCCTACGGGCCCCCCTGGTAGCCACATTTACTTTCCTTGAGGTCTCACAGCATACCTTTTCATAACTCACTTGAGGATTTTTGCCCAAGGTCATTGCCAAGGCCACTGCTTTGCAGTTTTCAACATTCACCTTTTTTCCATCCATGGAAGTCAGAGCTACACTACCTCTACCCTTCTACCACCTCTCTGCCTCTCCATTATCCCTTAAAGATTGTTTATGGTGACTTGGTGACACTCTCAGGTATTTTGGGTGCTCTGACGTGTAATCCGTGCAGATCAGGAGCTCAGAACCCATTTAGAACAGCAATGGTTTCTCTTTTGTTCTTTTGCAGGTGTTGGGTTCTGATTCCTGCTTAACAATGGTCATTCCCCCTTTCCCATTCAAATGTCATGTTTCTTACCCACTGGAAGCATGCAAAAGATTCTGCTCTCCCTCTCTTGGCCTTGAACACCTGATCTTTTCCCCCTAATTTATCCATTTTCCTTTATTCATAACTAGTTTTAAAGGTCCTTACCATACCAGGACCAAATGTCTTCATCTTTCCCTATAGGGATCCAGACACCGTCAAGTTCAATGCCTTGGCACTCTTATGCAGTGAGTGATATATTTTAATGGAAAGATGGCAGGGTGGTGGGGAGAGCAAAAGGGGGAAGGAATACCTCTTACAACGCCCGTATTCATTTTCTGCCGCTGCAAAGGCACGCTCAGGCCCAGTGTGATTGCATGTTTCTAGTTTATTTGGCCACCAGATGGCATAACTGAGTACGTTAGAAAAAAAAAAAAGGAAAAAAGGAAGGCTGTCATCCTAAAAACAAAAAAACCAGAAACGTAAGGAAACAATAACTAGATCCAGGTATCCCCGGCTTTTTGAAAGTTTGCATTACGCTACTACACTTGTAGGAACGACCTGTCATTAGTACCGTTTTTCACTAACCAAAAGAAATCTGAAGAGGACTTTCAAAGAAGGCTTACAAAAAAAGGCGAAAAATGAAAATAACGTTCAGCATTTGTTTTGCACAAGCCTACGGAGGCAGCGTGCCCTCCAAGTAGGGAGAGTGGCGCCACCGAGTGCCGTCCCGGGGAACTACACCCAGCGCCTCAGCCTCTCAGCGTCAGGCCCCCTGTAACGGAACTGCGGCTTGTGAGCATCTGTGCTTTTCTTGATTTGCTTTGCGCATCCGTCAGCAAGATGTGTCTTAAGGTATCAGAAAAGCCTGAGAGATTATTTTTTTGTGTCTGGGAACGCTCAAAAAGTTTTCCAATGGTAACTGCTTCTTTGCTTTACGCCATTTCAGTTTATGAAATAGTCACAGGAATGCTCTACTTTCAGATAGGATAGTAAGAGAAACCAGTAATGAATGCTGAAAATGCCCACGAGAAAGCACATTCCAGTCTGTTCTAAGCGACAGTTGATATTTCGATGTAGTTTTCTCATCAAGGTACAAATTCTTTCCTTAACCTTAAAATTACAAAGATGGGCCTCCCAACCCTATTTAGTCCTGGATTTTTCTTTTCTCTCTGTATATAGAAAGCCACCTGGGGGTAAGAACTGGAAGTGGGCTTGTCTTTACCTGCATCTACTACGTGCTTCCCTTTGCCAGAAACTCCTTACTACCGAGCCACTGAATCTCAGGGTGGGTGAAGAGGTGAGTGAGGAATTATTGCCGAAACTAACATGGACTAAAATATGGATCCCATTTTGTGATGAGAAGTGCTGACTGTCCTTGGGTGTCTGAGGATGAGAAGAATTGATCCCTGGTATTAACCGGTCCTTTCAGTGCTTGTGGCATCTGGAGTTAAGGTAAGGGTGCCAGAGAGTCTGCTGTAGGCCTTGGGGCCCAGTGAGGGGGAGTAGGAGGCCGGAGTGAAGGGAGCTAGAGGAGTAAAAATGCTCCATGTCTGTTTGTGCTCCTATTCTTTTTTTTTTTTTTTTGGTATCATAATATAAAATTACATGAGCAACATTCTGGTTACTAGATTCCCCCCATTATCAGGTCCCCCCCACCTACCCCATTACAGTCACTGTCCATCAGTGTAGTAAGATGCTATAGAATCACTACTTGTCTTCTCTGTGCTATACTGCCTTCCCCGTGCCCCCACCGCCCCTGCTACATTATGTGTGCTAATTGTAATACCCTTTTTCCCCCTTATCCCTCCCTTCCCATCCATCCTCCCCAGTCCCTTTCCCTTTGGTAACTATTAGTCCATTCTTGGGTTCTGTGAGTCTGCTGATGTTTTGTTCCTTCAGTTTTTGCTTTGTTCTTATACTCCACAGATGAGGGAAATCATTTGATATTTGTCTTTCTCTACCTGACTTATTTCACTGAGCATAATACCCTCTAGCTCCATCCATGTTGTTGCAAATGGAAGGATTTGTTTTCTTCTTATGGCTGAATAATATTCCATTGTGTATATGTACCACATCTTTATCCATTCATCTACTGATGGACAGTTAGGTTGCTCCCATTTCTTGGCTATTGTAAATAGTGCTGCAATAAACATAGGGGTGCATCTGTCTTTTTCAAACTGACTGCTGAATTATTAGGGTAAATTCCTAGGAGTGGAATTCCTGGGTCAAATGGTATTTCTATTTTTAGTTTTTTGGAGGAACCTCTGTACTGCTTTCCACAATGGTTGAATTAGCTTACATCCCCACCAGCAGTGTAGGAGGGTTCCCCTTTCTCCGCACCCTCACCAGCATTTGTTGTTCCTATTCTTTTCTATGTTGGCCATCTTGACTGGTGTGAGGTGATATCTCATTGTGGTTCTAATTTGCATTTCTCTGATGATTAGCAATGTGGAGCATCTTTTCATGTGCCTGTTGGCCATCTGAATTTCTTCTTTGGAGAAGTGTCTATTCATATCCTCCACCTATTTTTTAATAGGATTATTTGCTTTTGGGGTGTTGAGGTGTGTGAGTTCTTTATATATTTTGGATGTTAACCCCTTATTGGATATGTCATTTACAAATATATTCTCCCATACTGTAGGATTCCTTTTTGTTCTGCTGATGGTGTCCTTTGCTGTACAGAAGCTTTTTAGCATGATGTAGTCCCATTTGTTCATTTTTTATTTTGTTTCCCTTGCCCGAGGAGATGCATTCAGGAAACAGTTGCTCATGTTTATATTCAAGATATTTTTGCCTATGTTTTTTTCTAAGAGTTTTATGATTTCATGACTTACATTCAGGTCTTTGATCCACCTTGAGTTACCTTTGTGTATGGGGCTAGACAGTAGTCCAGTCTCATTCTCATGCATGCAGCTGCCCAGTTGTGCCAGCACCAGCTGCTGAAGAGGCCATCGTCTCCCTGTTGTATGTCCATGGCTCCTTCATTGCTCCTATTCATCTTTGACCCTGGGGAATTGTGAAGGACTACTTCTAATATTTATCTTAGATGGATGAGTTCATTCATTCAACAAAAATCCCAGGCTGTGTAGGGGTTGTGGGATGAATAGTAAATGAGGCAGAGTTCTGGACTTCAAGGAACTTTCGAAGTTTTGGTCATTAGCCCCACAGAAACCAAATGGGAATCCCCGGAGAGGCTCTTTGACTGAGGCCACAGGGACCACCCAATGCCCAGGTGTGTGGATGGAGACACAGCTCCCAGTGGAAGCAGAATTCCCTAAGACTTTGTTGATTGTGAGGAATAAATCAAAATTGCAAACCTTCACGATAACACCCTGGGTCAGTTCTTGTACAAAGGAAGCCACTGAGGGTTTGCTGAAGAAAGAAAGAGAAAGCAGCATAATGAGAACCATGCTGTAAAATGTCACTTGCTCCCTGGTGACTGCCAGGACATTAACGATCTGACGAAGTGGTTGGTGTATAAAGCAGGGGAAACGCACCCTGTGATATGCCAGGAATTCCAACCACAGTGAAAGATGCGCACCAGCAGGCAGGGTGCGGGCGGAGTAGACGGGATCAAGGTTGGTGTCAGGGAAATAGCTGGGCAGCTCTTGAAAATGTCTTGGTGAGAAGTGATGGACATTTGAATTAAGACACTGCCGGGGGCAGGTGGGAACACACGGGAGACTGACTTCAGGGTAAGAAGGACCCCTTAAAGGGTGAGGGATAGGAAGAATGACTCCGGAGAGAACACCCGTCCAATGGCCTGGCCCTCGGCCCGGGTTGCTTCTTCGCATGTCATGCCCCCTTGTGATAGGACGAGGCTGCCGCTTTAGTCCAACGCTTCCATTTCACAGAGAAAAGAGAGATTAAAATCCAGGAAATGGAAACAGTCATCTATGGCCAAACTGCAAGTTGGTGGAGGTGCATGAGTATAAGTCCCATCTCCCTTCCCTGATCCAACTGCCTCCCACAGGTTCACCCAGAACCACAGGCACGCAACTGGGCCATACCCCAGACCCAGGAAACCAGCATCCTTGGACTGGGACACCTGGTTCTTTCCAGGACAGTGAGCAAGCTTCTCCTCCTGCCCTGCCCTTCCAGAGCACATTCTGCCTGGACTGCGCTTTCTGTTTCATGATTGTGTTACATAATTACGTACATTACAGTTCCGCTGATAATTGGAAAGGCGCTGAATGTTTGGGTGGAGAACTATATGCAAACAAACACCAAAATCTCTCTTCATAGGTTCCTTAGTGGTACTGAACTAGAACTGATTTGTGAACATCTCGTTGGCGCTGCAGAGCGGGAGCCTTAGGAGACTGCCCTCCAGAGAGGTAAGGTTAATGGACAATCATTCTTTGGTAAGCAGTTGCCAATCTAAGTTTTATAAAATTGATACTCATTTTATGAGTTTATTTTAGTAAAAATATGGAATATTTTTAAACATAAAAAACAAAATCTTTAAAATTTTTTCTAAAAATTATGGTAAAATACACATAACATAAAGTTTACTGCCCTAACCATTTCTGAGTGTACTGTTCAGTAGTGTTACATTTATTCCCGTTACTGTGCAGTCAATCTCCAGAACTCTTTTCACCTTGCAGGACTGAAACTCTGTACCCATTAAACAACTCTCCATTCCCCCCTTCGCCAGGCGCCAGAACCCCCCATTCTGCCTTCTGTCTCTACGAATTTGACTACCTGGTATCAATAGAATTTTGTAGTATTTGTCTTTGCGTGACTAGCTCATTTCATGCAGTGTAGTGTCTTCAAGGTTCATCCACGTGTAGCATGTTTTAGAATTTCCTCCCTTTTTAAGGCTGAATACGGTATGTAGATGGCACATTTTGCTTATCCATTCATCCAGTGATGGACACTTCCACCTTTTGGCTATGAATAATGCTGTTATGAACACGGGTGTATAAATATATCTCTTTGATACTCTGCTTTCAATTCTTTTGGATATATATGCCAGAAATGGAATTCCTGGATCAGATGGTAGTTCCATTTTTAATTTCTTGAGGAACCACCACGCTGTTTTCCACAGTGGCTGCACCATTTTACATTGGCACCAAGCGTGCAAGGGCTCTAATTTCTCCACATCCTTGCCAACACTTGTTGTATTCTGTTTTGATAGCAGCCATCCTGATGAGTAGGAAGTGGCATAAAACTTGTTTCAAACATAGGTTTACTAAAGATTTGCCTTCCCTTACCCCTAATAAGTTCCTTAATCACAGTCTTTTCAGCCAAGGAGATTTTTAGAAACCTGGCACCCATAGTTAGAGAAGGTATACTTTACTGTCATTTTAACAGTCTTTATCAACCAGAAAGATAAGAATTGAATTTTAATTTTCTTTCATTATTAGTGAAGTTGAAGTTTTCATTACAAATATTAATTAGTTATGGCTTCTCTGTTGCAAATTGTGTCTGAATTTCTCACACGGTACAATATAAAATAGAAGTCACTATTCTATATGCGAGTTACTGTTCTAAGAGCACTACGTGTAGTAGCTCGGTTATTCCTGAGCCGCCCTGAGGCAGGTGCAATTATTAGTCTCAGTTTATGGGGGAAACAGAAGCATGGAGAGGTCAAGGAACTTACTCAAGGTTACACCCGGAAGGTCTGGATTCAGCTTGTCTCCTTAACTACAAAATGGCCAAATTTTCCTAATTAATTGTTTGCCTTTTTTTTTAACGATTAAAAACACGTGGTGAAAACTATCGGTCTCCTCCTTTCTTGTGTTGGCCCAGTTTTTCTTTCAGCTAGTTTAGACCATCCTGTTCTTCTAGGAGATTCGAAAATATTTGGATATTTTTGTATGTTAGATGTTGTACATATATGTGTGTACTTTCCCAAATAATCAGTTGTTTCTTCCAAGCCATTTATCAAATTATATTTTTTGTCCCATCGTTCTGTAGTGGCACCTTTCTGCTGGTTTACGTGTCACAGATCACTTGTTTATTTTATGAACATGACATGCTCAGTCATCTCCCTGACGACACTGACTTTGGGTTGTTCTATTCTTTGCAGCCTCACCTGGCAGGAGCCTGTTTCTACAGTGCTGATGTTGCTGTTGGCCTTTCTCAGTGTTAGTTTTTGTGTATTTTGGGATTTTAGCCTCCAGGTTCATTTCTAGGGTTTCCCTCTCTGTCTCCCATCATTGGTTCCTCTGTCTTTTCTGTCTGGGGACTCAGCGGTTGCCTTTCCCGCGGCCCTGTCCAGTGAGGTCTTACAGGGCAGCCGGGCTCCTGCTCTGGCGTGAACTTGGGGATGACTCAGATCCAGCCACGGCGGCAGGAGACTGGGTGAAGGCCACAAGGAGACCCACTTTGGCATCCAGGCACCTCCCTAGGCCACAGTCCAAGGGGAAGCCAGTGGCAACTTACTTCAGTTTATTTCCTTGAAGAGGCAGGGGGAGGCCCATAGCAGCTCCAGGGTTTTTGAGCAGCGAGCACGACTCTGGTCCTCACCTTCTCGTCACTCAATAGGACTTGAATTTCTGTCCGCCCTAAACTGTAGCCACACTCAGAGCCCAATAGGCCACAGCTTCAGCCCTTTTCATCTTTGGCATTTATATTCCATTTCTGAGAATATCCAAGGGGATAGTCTCCCCTTGTGGAACATGGATTTTTAAATTTTCTGTAGTATTTTATCCATCATTGCTCTGCACCGGGAGCCTCTGTTTCACTCAGGTATCTGTCTTTTTGTACAAGCGTTAATTGTAGCTTTATAGTATGTGGTAGGGGGTTAGTCTAACAAGTTTCTCCAATCATATTCTGATGCCTTCCCAAGGCTGGATCAGGTAGGCGGCTGAAAGCAGTTATCTGAGACCAGGATGGATGAAGTGGAGCTGTCCCCCACCCAATGCAGGTGTGCATACAGGAGCCCTGGGGTGGCGTCTCCAGGGCAGGATGAAGGGTTTTGTTTGGAAGTTCCATGCCAATACTTCATCAACAGGAGTTTCATATGCATGGGATCCTGCAGAAAATGATGGTGTGTATGACAGCCAGGATGCACCTGGGGCATTATGGAGCCATGTCCATAGGACCCAGTGAGTAAATTGTCCAATATCCCAAATCTACCATGGTTTGGGTCAGTAGAGGATTCCCAGTTGCTTTCAGATGGAGGCACGGCACATGTACGGTCCCAGCATGCTCCCCTTCTCCTGCTGTACCAGGGTATTTCTCAATGGTAAGGGTGAGGGATCTAAACAGGGAGCTGCGTCAGCCTCCTTTGCAATGCAGACAGAACCAGACCTCCTGCTCTAGTGGCCTTTGGCTATGGGGGCAGTGAGAAGCAGGCTCTGTCCCGTCCCTCCACCAGAGGCCCTGGCTCCCCTTGCTACTGCCTGGCCTGTGATCAGGCCCAGTGGGGAGGACGTGGGCAGGCTTCCCTGGCACCAGACACACTGGGCTACCCGCTTGGCCAGACTGTCTCTTGGAGCGCCTGTGCAAGTTTGTTCCAGAAGCCAGTTCTTCCTGGAACTGGGTGTCATCTCAGGACAGAGAATGCCAAGGGTCAAAGCTTGGCCCTGCAGCAAATGATAGCCTTCCAGTCCTGGCTGAGATAGCAGATGGTTTTGCTGGGCCTTTGGCCTGAGCTGGGACTTGCAGTTCCATGGGGAACCCCTGGAAATCCCACCAGGGGGAGCCCTGTGCACATCTGTGCGTGCGGGTGTTTGCTCAGCCTGCTGGAGAGCCTGTGTGTGTACACCCGACTTAGTTTTTGTATGATTGCAGCATTTAAGTGAGCCTCCATTTTCCCGACTTATGTGTTCAGCTTAACCTGCACCAAGGTTCAGTTTCTGTTGTGCCTCAGATGCAGGTAGGACCGACCCTGTTAAGTACCGTTGCAGTCACAGTGCGTGGGGTGGGGACAAGAGCAATGTAGCTCTACTTCCCAAGGCCTCACCCGGTACCGAGGGTCATGGATTGTCCTGAAGCTTCCGAGCACGAGGCAGTGAGAGGACGGAGGCGCGGGAGGTGAGTGCTGGGTATCTAGATGGGCTACTACCCTCTAGCAGGCACCCTCACAGGAAAGAGCCCTGGCGGCGGCAGACCTCCCACCTGCTCTTGCTCGGGGCCCTGAGACCCCGGTGGGGCGGAAGGAGCAAGTGCTCAGCGCCACTGCCCGCCTGGGGGAGGAGGAGGGAGGAAGGCAGGGGCTTAACGGCGTCAGGAGCTGGGGCAGAAGCGGGGCGAGGGCTGGTAGAGAGGCCGAGCAGGGTGAGGCAGGGTCCACCTTCCCAGCTGAAACTCCGCAAACAGCAGCATGCTTTGGCTCCCAAAAGCTCCCATGCCTGGGTCAAAACGCTGGAGGGTGATGCCTTCAGAAGCACTTAAGCAAGTCTGAGGGAATTTCTGGGTCATGCATGCTTGTAATTCTCCGGTACAGGCTGAGAAAATCCCAAGCTTCTAGATACCTCTAGAAAAAGTATCATGTTCAACCTAGTGCTGCCCAAGTTGCAGGTAAGGGGTGTGGGAAGGAGGATATAGGTGGAGAGAAAGGTCGGGAGACAGGGCCCATGGTTCTTAAGTTTCAAACATGGCATGTTTGAGGGAAATAAAAGGCCTCATGGCATTAGCCAGGTTTTAGGAGAAGTAGAGACTAAGAACAACCTCCACACCCCCAACACAAAGAGCTCCCCTTGGACGGGAGGGACAAAGGGGACATGATGGGGTTGTGAACATCTGTGGGTCCTACAGGAAGGGGGCTGCCACCTGGGAGGTGGCAGAATGGCAGAAGGGTTTGAGGGATTGGAGGGAGGCCTCTGTCTTGCTTCTTTGAGCCCTGGAGGCCTGGAGCCCCTGGGAAGGAAGCACTGTGAGGTGCTGCCAGCTGGCCAGGCCTCATGGACCTCACAGGAGGGCCTCAGCAAGAGGAGCAGAGCTGCCACAGGGATAGGGCGCATCCAGCAGGGAGCACCTGGAAACCGCCCAGACATCCTTCCACAGGAGGATGGGAAGGAAAATTGTAGCAGGTTCATGCAGTGGGGTGCTTCTCAGCCACAAGAATGAATCACCTTAGAGCTCAGTGGACAAGACAGGTGAATCTCTGGATGTAAAGTTGAGGGAAAGAAGCTGGATGCAAAAGGCATATATTGTCTGATTTAGATTATATAAAGTTCAGGTCCTGGCAAAAATCTATATATTTATATCTACATTCAGTAGGTTATATTTATATAAAACATTTTAAAGATTTAAGCATGAAAAATGAGACTGCCGATGGGATGAAGGAGATGGGGGGGTGTTTCATCATCTCAGTGCCCAGCCTGCTCTGTGCCTCTGCAAAGGATCTTTGCTCTTATCTCATCAGGAGGTGGGAGGCAGGGCAGCATTTAAATCATGAAGGACCTTTCTTTTTGGTCACCTTTTTAATGGCTTCCAGAGTTGATCTCAAGCATTTTTCAGCTCCTGTGAACACTGAAATGGATTTGATGGGTTTGTGTTAGACCCAATTTTCTGCTTCCTTCGCAAACTGGGAGCTGAACCCTCGAGCAGGACCATCAGCACTTGTAAATCCAGCAGGAGGTCCGCGGGCTGCTCACATCAGCCAGGCAGACACTGCTCATCACTTCTGGGGTCTTCTCGGGACCCACTCCACAGCCACCAAGTTCCATAGGTGTTGTGGCTTAAGCAGGCCCCCAACCGCCTGGAGGAAGGGGTCGACTTCTATCCACTGTGGGAGATTAGAGATGGCTACAAACTCTTTGCTACTTGTCCCATTGAGAGGTGGGGTGCCCTTGAATCTGGGTGGTTTCTGTAGCTTTTTGATCAACAAAACTGAGTGGAAGTGGTGCCGAGCCATTTTCTGACTTAGGCGGCTTCCATGTCCTGTCTCCTGGAACACTCTGTGGAAGCCCTGAGCGGTCCTGCGAGAAGTCCAAGCTCCCCGAGACTGGGCACCGGAGCAGCCATGGGCGGCACTCCTGTCAGAGGGGAGCTGCTGTGAAGGCGGCTGTCTCGGATGCTCTAGAGCAGCCCATCTGCCAGCTGATGGCACCAAGTAACCTCCGTCGATATCAAGAGGAGCAGAGTCATGAGATATGAGGCAATGGTTATTGTGTTAAGCCACCAGGTTTGGGTGGTTCTTTACAGAGATAGGTGACTGTGATGGTTGAGTCTTTACCTGACCAGAGCCTTCATGCCCGTGATGAGCAGCCCCTTGGCTCTGTAAGACTCCATCTCTTTAACTCACTTTGCCAAATTGTGTCCACAGTATTTGCTAGCTTGTCATTCCATTAGAATCCATCTAAGCGGACAGGCTGGGTAATTTATTGCCGAGTTATTTCTTGTTTTGTTCTTGTCGCTCTATGTGTATTTTCCTCACCAAGATAGTTATGAAGCTTTTTGTTCTCAGTTCTTTCTTGGGCCTGGAGAGGCTGGTGAGTGTTGGCATTTGGATCACGGACAAACAGCTGTGCTGAGAAAGGCAGAAGTGGGCTGTGGGTATGTGCTGAGCAGAGGCTGAAATTCTCTGGGATCTGGAAACTTGGTGTCTTCTCCCCACAAGTGGTGGGGCTCCAGGCCCCCCATCTCGCCCAGAGCATGCCCAGGCTAAGGGATTGCTGGAGAAGGCCCAGAGGGTGGACACAGTTTCTCTCACTAGGGGCACAAAGGCCAGGGTCCCCCAGGGAGACTGCCATCGGTGGGAGGCAGTGCTGGGCCTGACCCAGAGGACTCCAGGGCTGACAGCAGCCTCTGAAAGCAGAGGGAGCAACAGAAACGATGGCAACTGCTATGAGCTTCTGGGTCCCCTAAAATTCCTATGTTGCAGCTCAAATCCCCAGTGTGATGGTATTTGGAAGTGGGGCCTTTGGGGGTAATTAGGGTTAGATGGGGTCATGAAGGTGGGGCCTTCATGATAGAATTAGTGCTCTTGTAAGAAGAGGAAGAGACCAGAGCCATCCCGTCCAGCAACCCCACCACCATGTGAAAATGCAGTGTGAAAGTGGCCATCTGCAAACCTCGAAGAGAGCCCCCAGCAGACGCTGATGCTAGCACCTTTATCTCGGACTTCCAGCCTCCAGAACTGTGAGAGAAATGTTTGTTGTTGAAGCCATCCAGTTGATGCTATTTGTTACAGCTGCCCGAGCAAAGACAGCTACCATGACTTACTAAAGACCTGGCCTTTGCTCTAAAGTTTTTCTGGCACTGGTTAAGCCCCTGATATTTTGAAATCTTATGGAGGGAGAAGGAAGTCCCACTAATGACTAGGGTTGAATTTCCTCCTAGTCTGGCAGGTTGGGCCAGGAGCAGAGTCCACTGGATTGAGAAAAAGTAAGGAATGTAACATTTCATGTACATTTTATAACCAAAAAAAAAAAAAAGCCGTCTTGAATAGAAGTGGGAATATTAAAAGAAAAAGAAAAGGCCTCCATTGCAGCCATGTCTTTGGTAGTGCCTCCCACCTGAGTGGGCTCTCCACTGTGCTGTTTGGACACAAATAACCCTTTGTTATATTGGGACACCTTTCATTCACGGTGGGCAGTAGAAAGGCTACTTCCTCCCGTGAGATGAAAGTCACAAGGCATCTGTAGACTTCATAGAAATAACAAAATTAGACTTTCCATAAATTCCAGCCGTCAAGCATGCTGTCAAACTGGGACCTTCATGGGAAGGCTGCATGAAACAGAAAATTGACAATAAAGAGGCTTAAACAAAGTAGATATTTATTTCTCTCTTTTGTCCACAAAGTGTGAGATGGAAGGTCCGGGGAAGGTGTGGCGACTCCCTGAGCATCAGGGACCCAGGCTCCTGTCGTTCTGCCCCATCATTACCCCGATGAGCTTGTTTCCATCCCCAGGGTTGCCCCAGCGTCCAAGGTAGCTTCAGGGGCTCCTCTGCACTCCAGGCCATCTGGACTCCATGCTGTCCTCACTGTCAAGGGCCTGAGGTCTCCTGAAGGCAGGGGCTCTTCCGCTTGCCACACATTTGGGAACAGAGATATTTGTGGTGCCAGGGTAGAGCTGCCACAAGCAGCCATTCTCTTCTGAGTCCCCCGGGTGCCTGGGGCCCCGGGGCTGGGGAGGGTCTCAACCCCATGTAGGATCCCCCCTCCGCTCCAGAGGCTCCCTCTTTCCCCGGCGGCCCCTAAAGGCACTGGTATCCTCTCAACACAGCCTGCCATCCCCTTGTCCTTTCTGGGAGCTCCAGTTTCCAGCAGACAAAAACCTCAAAGGAAATTTGTCTGCAAGGAACTTCTGAGTTCAGGCTCTCCTAGGTGAGGGGGTCGGAAGTCCTTTCTCCTGTAGTGGAAGGAGGTGTTGAGGGGCCAGGGGTGGAAGGGTTACCTGAGGAAAAACCAGGGAAAACAAAACACAAATCAGTTTCATAGGAACTTGTCCTACCATGGCGCGGTCTCTCATTACAAGTCTGTTTTTTCCCTCAAATAAAATTTACTCCTCCTGCTGGTGGGTAAGGATGACAGGTTCACAAATAAACTAGGTGCCAGGAGGATGGGGGTGGAGACCAGGAACAGCCAGATCAAGGTGAGAAAGTGTAGGCTGTGCCTGTTAATAAACTAACATTGAAAGGGAACTGGAGTTACTAAGCTCTTCTGTAAGTGTGGAACCTGGGCTGTCCACTGGAGACACCGAAGAGGAGACAGAGGCAGAGCCATGAGGAAGGGGGCAGGTGGGAGAGCGAGGCCAGTCCCAAGGCTGATCCTTTGAGCCTTTCAGGGCTACAGGTCTTAATAACCAACACCACTTGTGCCCCACCCAAGTCTTCTAGACACTGGCCACTCAGATGGCTCCCTCCAAAAGCACCTGAGACCCTATGCTGGGGCGCTTATGCTGGCCACAGGAGCGTGCCCGTCGGGAGGGCAGCCTAGAAATGCTGGGGTATCAATGCCCCGGGTGACTCTCAACTACAAGTGGTTTGGTGGATAAACATCTCTGCTTCCATGTGGGTGGTACCATTCTGAGGTGTGCTCTGTACAGCCTCTTGGGGGTCCCCCGTGGGACTGAGCCTCCATTACCCACAGGGCTCATTCATATCCCCTGAACTGCCTTCTGTCCTTTTCCTGCCTTTACTCCACGCCTCAATCAATGACTCCTGTGATTTCCTCCCAACTAATCTCCTCTCTGGATCTGCTGCTGGAGGAGCCCAACCTACAACAGACCCCTTTGGCAATGTGTGAACACCCTGGATGCCCTGGAATGAGTTTTTTTTATATACAAAAAAAAATATATAGGATAACAAGGAAATCAATGACTGAAATATGATTCTAACCATGGACTACTTAGGGGGTCTTTGAATCCCAGAGCACACACCCTGTCTCTCCCACTAGGCACAGTGAATGTGTCCAGGAATCCATGGAGGTAGCAAAATGGAGGGGGGAAGAGGAGACCTCGGCTTTCAACCAGAGGCCCATAGTGGGTGCCCTCAGGAAACTCTCTATAAAAACCTAGTAAAGCCAAATGTGGACCCAGAGAGAGAGAGAGAACAAAGTGATGGGAAAGAAGATAGAAGTGGGAAAAAGAAAAAAATAACAGAAAGCAGAGAGAGAGAGAAATGTTTGAGAAGCCGAAGGGGGTGTGAGGGTATGTGGGAGTCTCTGGGCCCTAGTTTGGAGGAAAGCTGGGCTTTCTGGTACCTTGGGCTGGGCCCACGCAGACTCCCTTCCTACCCAGCTACCTTCCTAGTTGCTCTTCTGAGTGAGCTCCTCCCGCGAGTCTCCGGCTCCTTCCCCTTCTCCCTTACAGGCTTGGACTGTGTGGAATGCTCCTCACTACCCTGGGGCAGCTGCGGCCTGCGCAACTCCCTTCCTGGAATGCAGAAGATCTGGGATACTGAAGAGAGAGAGAGAGGTGGAGTCAGTGTCTCTTGGAGCTGTGCATCCGGGATCTAGACATCTCTGAAAGAGAAGGGTGAGGGGGGCTGCCGGTCTTTGTGAAGGTCCTTAAGGCACTAGCACGGCCTCACATGCCTGCCCAGATTTACAAGGGCCGCTTCCCAGATGACTCAGCACATGGGAGGCGCAGTATGGAAGCCTCAGCCCACCAGCCTTGCTGCAGAGCTGAGACCCTTGAGACAGGACAGTCAGAGGTCGGCCTGAGGGACCCTAGAGATGCTCTCCTATTCCTTAGGCCCTGGCTGGTGACACCACCTTCTTCCTCGTCCCTCGGTAGAGGGATTCAGGAGCAACATCCGCAAGCCCAAGGAACCATAAGCTCACCTTCTCCTTCCCCATCCCAGCGTCTCCACGCCCCATCAGCAGTGTCTGGGCTGTGGGGTGCAGGGCAGCTCACCCGGCCCAGCCTTCGGTGCTCGGCCCCTCTATTCCTTCTGGCAAGAGCTTCTTATAAGCACTTCAATTTTATCATCTTACTCAGCTGTTGCTCAAGCTGTCGACTTGCAACTTGAGACTGTGAATGTTAGTTATAAAAAAATATTTGTCAACGTTTTTTTAAATAAAAAAGATGCATGTCTACTTAAAGTTTTAAGCCATGTTTTTCACAGGAGGTTGATGGTTGATTTTACTCCCCAGTCTGGTGTTAATCAACCCGCTGTCTATCACCTTATTGATCTAGCTCAGCCCATACGTAAGACTGCCAATTTTCTTATAATTTAGGATGTTTGTTTAAACAAAAAGGAGTTATTAAATGGATATATTAATGGATAAAAGGAGTTATTAATGGATTCCTCATTGTAAAAAAAGCTGGTTTATATGTGATATAAAGAAAGGACTCTAATAAACCAAGTTTAAAATACAAGGCAGAAAACCCAGATTCCCCACAGCAGGTTGAATGTCGCTGGGGCAGCAGGGTGTGTGTGGAGTGACTGGAGCAGGAGGAATGCGGGTAGAGGGAGGGTGCAGCGGAAGGCTTGCCCGTCTCGAGTGGAGGAGCTGTTTTTTATGTAAGAGATGGGATGCTCTACATCGATAAAAGAGCCTTTTTTGTCAGATTAAGAAGTCTAGGCTTCAGTATTTTCCTCCAGAGTGAGAGGGATTTCTGATGATGGGCAGGGGTCAGGGATACGGTAGAATTAAGATAACATAATCTGTCCAGGAGGGTAGTAGTCAGGGGTCCAGAGAAACAGAACCATGCATAGATAGAGAATGTATCTAACTCCTATTGGTTTTGTATTGGTTATTTTGTGTATATATATATATATATAGTACACAATTATGGAGGTTAAGAAGCCCCACAACCGCTGTCTGCAGCTGGAGAATCAGGAAAGTCAGTGGTGCAATTTAGTAGAGTCTGAATCCCAAGAACCAGGGCACGGATGTCTGAGAGCAGGAGGAGGTGGATGTTCCAGCTCAAGCCAAGAGCGGATTGTGTCTCCTCCTTCCCCATGGTCATCCAGGCCCTCACAGGCTGGGTGGTGCCCACCTGCACTGGGGAGGGCGATCTACCTTACTGAGTCCGCTGATTTAAATGCTAATCTCTTCCAGAAACACCCTCATGGCACCCCTAGAAATAATGTTTGCACAGTTATTTGGGCATCTCAGCCCAGTCAAGTTGACACATAAAGTTAACCACCACAAGGAGTAATAGCCAGGGTGTAAAAACCCCAGCAAAGTGAAGGACACAGGTGAGAGTGTCTTGTTCAGCCTTTTGCTGACGTGTCAGACTTAGGGTCTCCTTAGGTGTGGTTTTTGCTGCCTCACAATCAATGACTATTTTGAAAAGTTATTTTAGATTAAAGACAGCATTTTCATTTTGGTCTGATTTTCAGTATTTCTGGGATGAGTTGGTTCATCTGGGAGGGAACAGGATGGCTGAGTCCACACTGAACACCAGGCAAATGGAAGAAATGCAGGAGAGGTAGAGGTGCTGATGGAGGCGTATGCTAATGACAAGGGTCCCTGGGGCCTGCACCCTGCCCTCCGCCATCCTGGGGGAGCAGCGATGCTTGGCAAGTTTCCATCAGAAGAATCCCCTCAAAGTGAGATCCCAGTATAGCAAGTGTAATGCCGGTCAGTAGCAGAAGATAGGTAGCCTTCAGTTCAGCTCAAAGGACATAGATCAGATAAGACTCCTTTTCAGGTACATTCCCATAAGATTTAATGAGGCAGTTAGAATCACCCTCCAAGAGCTGGAGGTAGTGATCTTTCTCCTAAACAAGCTAAAATAAAATTGGAAAATGTGGTTGATAAATGCACCATTGCACCATCCTGGCTGGTGGGTGGCAAATAACTTCATGAACATGATCTCTTTGGCCTGGGAAGCCAGCAGTCAACTAAAGCCATTTTGAGAATCAGCGAGAGGAAATCAAGTGAGGCAAGGAAGGAGACCACACTGAGAAAGAGATGTCTCAGGCTGTGACACTGCTGAGGAGTACTACAGTGTGTGGAGAAGACAGGGAGTCCCAGGGATGCAAGAATCCTAAGGGCAATGAAAAGACTGTGGGGGTGGGTAGCACTAGGCCTTTGCAGCTCAGTTCAGATAGCCTAGAGCAGGAGCAGCTTTTCTCAGCAGAAAATAAAAATAAGAAGGAAACTGTCCTCTCCAATTCAGAGGATTTAAGCAATGTGTACTTGACGTCCTGGCAGTGAGCATTGCTTTGTAATAGTCACTCACTTATTTGTTCCGCAGAAGCCGTTTGTTGCTTTGTTTAGGGCAAAGACAACATCAAGATGGCAAACTTCTTTGATGAAAAGTCAGGCTAATGAATATCACAGACTGTTAAAAGGGCAATTCAAGTGAATACATTCAAAACATCTCATTGACTTTATTCAGTGACTCATGAATCAGGCAGCCTCCCACCGAGCAGATAGAAAGGACTCCCAGGAGCTGTGCAAAAGGAAAGACCTCTATAGGCAGAAAGTGGAGGGAATGAGGAGGCAAAAAGTGGACTGGTTCTGGCAAGGTCACTGCCTTTGGAATACGGCGGCGGTCTGTTAGGCGGATTGCCTGACCAGTGCCGGTCAGGCGGTCCTTGATCAACGGGTTCAAGATTCCATTTCTGGGAGACCTGAAACTATAAGTAAGTCTGGATTTGGTAACATGGGCCTTAGCATAAGTGACTCTATTTTGGGCTTGTTGTCTTGTTTTTAACACAACAACACACACACAGACAAACTGAAAAGTTCTGGGAAAAAATGGAGGAAACAGGAGACTATATCCTGAAGGCACGTAAGTTAATGTTTGACAAAATATGGATAATCTAGTAAAATCAGAGAAACAAAAGCCAGAGCAGAGACGCAGTAAGCAAGAAACTGTAAAAATTTAGGAATGTGCACCAAAAGGCACAAAAATCTGGATAAATGTGCTCTCCAACCTTTATGAAATGCAGACAGAGACATCCCAGCATGGCCCTGGCAGGGAAATGACACAGATGTAGGTGGACAAAGGGCTGGAATACTGCAGCACAATTTTGCAGTTAGCATCAGACTCCCAGGTTAAAGGCACAGTTCCCAACAAGATTTGCCTTCACTTCAGACACCAGCCAAAACCTGGGGGTCCCCAGGCCCCTTGATTCTCTGACCAACTGGCTATCAATCTGAAGTATTTTCACAAAACCCCTCAGGCTCTGATAATTTGCTAGAACAACTTACAGAACTCAGGAAAGTGACATACTTACAATTACAGTTTATTAAAAAAGATAAAAAACAGAAGGACTAGGCATATGAAAAGACAAGTAGGGTGAAGTTTGGGAGGGTCCCAAACTCACAGCTTCCAGGGACTCGGGGTGTGCGCCACCCTGAGCTCCACTCAACTTTGGTGTCCAGAGTTTTTGTTATTCAGGTGATTGAGTGAATTGTTAAAAAAGTTCATAAACCATACGAACTCAATCTCCAGTCACCCTCCCCTCCCTGGTGTCGGCCTGGCCCAAAGCTCCAACCCTCGAATCACCTGGTTGGGCTTTCCAATGACCAGTCCCTCATCCTGGGTCATTTTATTCGCATAAATTCACTTGGGCTCAAGAATAACCAAGATACACTAACTACTCAGGAAATGTCCTTGTGTTAAGTTTATCTTACAGAATATCCGGAGGACTGACTATGGATAGTAACATAGTGTCTCTCACCAGAGACAGACATCATTAGACCACATGTCAAACCTACACACACCCCTGGCTCTTTATCTCATTCTTGAAATCCATAGAAGACACAAATCCTAAGCCTTTAAGCATTAGGTCCTGTTGTATTGCATATGACTGGCTAGGAAATATAAATAATAATTCATGAATTAAAACCACAATGAGATATCACCTCACACCAGTGAGGATGGCCAACATCCAAAACACAAACAACAACAAATGCTGGCAAGGATGTGGAGAAAAGGGAACCCTCCTACACTGCTGGTGGGAATGCAAATTAGTTCAACCGTTGTGGAAACAGTATGGAGGTTCCTCAAGAAACTCAAAATAGAAATACCATTTGACCCGGGAATCCCACTCCTAGGAATTTACCCTAAGAATGCAGCAGCCCAGTTTCAAAAAGACAGATGCACCCCTATGTTTATTACAGCACTATTTACAATAGCCAAGAAATGGAAGCAACCTAAGTGTCCATCAGTAGATGAATGGACTAAGAAGATGTGGTACATATACACAATGGAATATTATTCAGCCATAAGAAGAAAACAAATCCTACCATTTGCAACAACATGGATGGAGCTAGAGGGTATTATGCTCAGTGAAATAAGCCAAGCCGAAAAAGACAAGTATCAAATAATTTCACTCATATGTGGAGTATAAGAACAAAGAAAAAAACTGAAGGAACAAAACAGCAGCAGACTCACAGAAACCCAAGATCGGACTAATAGTTACCAAAGGGAAAGGGACTGGGGAAGAGGGGTGGGAAGGGAGGGATAAGAGGGTAAAAGGGGCATTACGATTAGCAGACGTAAGGTAGGGGGTCACGGGGAGGGCTGTACAACTCAGAGAAGACAAGTAGTGATTCTCATCTCACTACGCTGATGGACAGTGACTGTAATGGGGTTGGTGGGGGGGACCTGATGAAGGGGGTAGTTTAATCACCATAATATTGCACATGTAATTGTAGGTTAATGATACCAAAATAAATTGTAAAAAAAATAATAATAATAATAATTCATGATAGTAGCTATAGTGAAAAACTTAATTCTTGATGTCATAGGAATATTTCAATAAGTATTAGCTTGACTGTTGATTTGACATAGACATTCTTTACATGATAAGGACGTATCTTTTGAATCCTAGGTTCTAAGAGTCCTTTTTATACATATATAGGATTGATTGTTCAATTTTATCAAATGTCAGTAATGAAAATAATCATATGGTTTATTTCCTTTGGCCTATAGATATGATAAATTTGAACATATTTAAAAATATTAAGCTACCGTGCATTCTTGGTTGGTCATGGTGCATTATTTTTTTAAATATTTCATCGTAAATTTTACCCTCTGGATTGAGACTCTAGAAATTGTAAAATTTCTTTCAGAAACTCTCCCTATAAACAACATCCCTGCAGTGAAGGCAGTGGTGAATTTCTTAGTTGTTTAAAAAGATGCTTATGATGATAATTTTCAAACATACACAAAAGTAGTGAGACGAGCGCCACGACTCATCCCGTGACCATCACCAAGCTTCAACACCTGCCAAAATTTAGCCATACTTGCTTAATCGACCCATACCCCTTTTCTTTTTTACTGGAGATCTTTTAAAACAAATTTCAGACATCACACCTGAATGTTTCAGCATTCCACCCAATTCTTATCAAGTCCCTGCTAGCTGGGACCACGATGCCAAAGTACAATTCATTATAAATGTTTACGTAAAGGTTTAAAACAGTACAACCCAAAGCCGCAGTGCTGTGAATGTCTGTAACTACATAATCCACAGAACTGGAGGGACTGCATATTCTTCCAGGAATCTGACTTGGGTTTTGTTTCACTTAACTGAATTTTTGGAAAGAATTGGGTGAGAGGGTGCCGTGATCAGGGTTATGTGTCTTGGCAAAAACTTGAGTGCAAATTATTCTTGTTGCTGATTAAGGCGGATCCATTAAGCAGAAAGTAGATTTGGCATCCTCACAGAAAAATGACACAACCTAACCAGAATTCATGACGCCTCCTCTCTGTACAGGCAAGTACAGGAGCTCTTGGCAGGGTTCTCCGGGTTGGACTGTCTGTCATCAGAGTGGTGTCTCTTAAAAGTGGACAGTGAGAGGGAAAGAAGCTACACAAAGAAGAGTAAATCTTGTATGATTTCATTTATATAAAGGCGTAGAAGGCAAATTAACTTATGGTGACAGCAAGCAGATCAAGTGGTTGCTTGGGAAGGGGGGTGGGGAGGGGCGGGAGGAAAAGGAATTACAAAGAGCAGGAGACAACGTTTGCGGATGATCACTAACTTGACTGTGGCGATTTTTTCCCAGCTGTGCACATCTGATAAAACTTACCAAAGTGCACACTTTAAATCCGTGTGGTGGTATGCCAATTATGCCTTCATAAATATGCCTTTTAGAAATAGCTGAAGGGCAGAATAGTGGAAAACCTGCAGATATCCTTCCAGAGGCGTGTGCCCACAGCTCCAGGCCCAGATCACAAGTGAAACTCGCAATACTGAGGCAGGAGTCTGTGAGCTGCTAACTATGAGTCCATGAGTTAAGGAAACCTCCCTCTGGATACACAAACCACTGCCTGCATGTCGAGTCTTAACCAACCAATTGGTTGAGTCAAGAGTAGAGACCTAAGTCCTGTTGGCTCAACGGCTGCCCTGGAGACATAGTCCTTGTCTCCAAGGCTTTCCTGGGGGTGTTATTCAGGCAGCCTGATAAAGCTCCCACCTTTTTAGTGCAACAGGACCTTTTTTGTGCACCTGGGCCTTGGCTGTGCTGAGGTAGAGCTGAGAACATGGTGTTTAGTTCTGGTCTTGTCTAAATATAAAAGCAAAAAAGGAACAAAAATGAGTATGGGAATTATCTGGCATCTGTATACCCAAGAATTGTATTGGGTGCCCAGTGGAATTTAGCCACCTGGCAGGAGAAGGTGCCACCCAGTCACTAGGATCTAGGCTTCTGCCTGTGAGCTTAGGATTCCAAGCTGGACAACTGAAATTGACCAACCTTTATGTGACAAATTGGTTCAAGTGGTGGCCTGATGCACGTGGGTGGAGGGAAGACTGCTCTTGCTGGTTTCTACCTGTCTACCTAATAAGTTCTTCAGAGGAAGCACGCACCATGGACAAGGCCAGGTATGTCCATTACTGGGACCAGCTGTCCTTATACTGCTACAGTCTTGCCCCTTCAAGCTTCGGAGTCCTAGCTCAAGTTCACTGTATCCACTGGAAAGCACTGGGAGGCGCTTCAGCACCGGTGCAGGAAGACATGTGATCCTACACTGTCTTGAGCTTTTCTCTCACGTCTGAGCATCTTTTTGGCCACCCTGAGAAATGCAGGAGACCAGCTGAGGTCGGGTTGAAGTACCAGCTTAGATTTGAATCAAGCTCCAGGTCTCCAGGGGCTGACTAGAGTGGAGTATCTTACCCAAGACAACTGAAGTTGGAAGAGTTGGGAGGGTGGACCTCAGGTAAGGCCTGGAGAGAGCTGAGGAGCAAGCCAGAGAGCATGAGTTCCTAGGCACGTCTAAGACAGGAGAGGGAGCTCAGTCAGGAGTAACCAGGGATGGGAACAGGTTAGGAACAAAATGCAAGATGGGCGACGGCTGCGCTGAACAGACTCCAAGAGTCTATGGCTCATGCCACCATCTCTGCGGGCCATGGAGCATCTTTCAGAAGAGTGGCAAGCTGGTTTGGAGCTATAGAGGCAGGGCCAGCACCCTGTCACACTTCTGCTGCAGGGTGGTGGCTCCCATACAGTCACCAGAAGAAGACCCTGAAGTGTTCTGGAGCCTTTGGGGTAGGAGGCTGTTCCATAAAACTGTATTATTGGGTGGCACCTTCCTATGGCCCCAGTATTTGGGGATGGCCATGATGCTTGGTCCTAGAAAGATCCTGGTGACTCATGCCAGTGACCAAGTGATATTTCCGGGCACCTCTCAGCAGGTCATATTTTCTCAGTCATTAGTAGCTGTTCAGTGCACAGTTATACTTTGCCAGGAAAAGGCCATTCTGACCACAACAGTAATTAGATAGTGGGTCCAGAAGTGCTCCCCTTGTGGGGCTGGACACGTTCCCCATTAGTGTTGGCTTTAAAGTCACTGCCTGGATGACGTTTTGAGCTGCTGGGTCCTCAGCCTTACTGAGCACTATGTTCATGGCCCACGGTCCTTACAGTTCTTGCTAGTGTTTTAGGCTTCCTCTTTTGGTTCTCTTTTCCTGCACTGGTGTCACTAATCATAGGAGATGGGTGTGCTGCTTTTGTCAACCACTTCTGACTTGATGGCGTGAGCCAGAATTGCCCTTTCTTGGGTGGGGTCCCCTTCTTTTCCACTTTGTGGGAATAGGTTTCTAACAGCTATACATAGAGATTCTCCTTTGTGTTCTAGCATCTTCTATGAAGTTTAATGGCATGGGCCTGTAGCTCTCCACAATTCTAAACCTTGTTTGTGTACGTGCCACCCCAAGCCTCCTGCCCCAGAGCCCAGTCCGCACTGACACCAGGGATATTTCAGATGCAGGATCCATAAGCTTTGGACCAGCCTCCTCTTCTTTCCTCCTCTGTAGCTCTTCTACTCCTCCAGTGTCTTGGAGGAAAGTTACAGCCAGAGCATTAAATGGTTCATTCTCTGGGTCTGGTACGATACTGCCAGAAATAATCTTTAGTACCCAGACTTTGGACTTTTGGTAACTCATTGTTATAGTTGGTAACATCATGGGGCATAATGGTACAGAGTGCCAGCTACATACCAAAACCCCCTCTCTTCTTGGGGTACACAAACTACATTTCCCAGCCTCCCTTGCAAACAGGTGTGGTCACATGACTACATTCTCCCCAGGGGAATGTGAGCAGCAGTATTCCTGCCAAATTCCAGGTGTGTCTGTTAGGAACCTCTCATGGTCCTCCTTTCTCTTTCCCCCTTCTGGCTGACTGAGAGGCAGACACCCAAGGTGATCTTGGAAAGATGGCAGAGACGCCACCAGTCCAAGTTCCTGACTGACCATGACGAGGGCTGCCATGGAATCCAAACTTGCCCAGGAGTGTCATCTAAAAAATAAACTTGTCTTATGTTAGGCGCTGCAACTTTAAGGTCTTTTTGTTACCACTGCCTAGTCTACCCTAAAAGGAAGTTGGGCTCAGGAAGCAACTTTATTTTCATTTCTCTATATCCCTTTAAATCCATTTTGTGGGATCCATTCTCCTTCTGCCCCTAAATGAAATTTAAAACAGGTTCTATGATCTTTCTGCTTATTTGTAGATAATCAAAAGCCATTTGGTCACTTTAATTCCCCAAATAGTTCAGTAATTAAATGGTCCAGTCTCATATTATGGTAAAAACTTCAAACTTTCTTTAAATTAGAAGCTTCTTCCTTTCTTTGTGCCATTTGCAAACCAGCTGTCCTCCCTGGGGACTGAGATGTGCTGTGATCTTTGTTCATTTCCCAATTTGTGCTTTGTAGCAGAAATTGCTATTGTCCCTCAATATCCATTTTCCTCTTCTTCTTTATGAATAGGACTTCTAAGTTTTTGCTGGACTTGGGGCTACTTTGACTAAAGGCTACATTTCCCAACACCCCTTGAAGCTAGCTGTGTAACTTCTGGGCAACAGGGTCTGAATAAAGTGAGTGAGCAACCTTCTGGTGATGCTCTGGGCAGCCGCATGGTGCTCCCCACCCACTTTCCCTCTTCCCGCTGCCTGGAATCTGGACCCAGCAGATGTTGGTATGGGTCATTTCAACCTCGAGAGCAGAAGTCTAGGGCATGAAAATGGCAGAACAGCAAGACTGAGTGCTGTCGGGACGTGCAAACCTGACAGTTCTCCCTGTGAGGTAGGTGAGACCTCAGCCCAGGAGACAGTTCTTGAGTCTGATGCAGAAAGATTTCGTGAGCAGGTGGACCAGGTGTAAGCAAAGAGTAGTTTCATAACGTGAAAGCTCACACTCAAGGAGGGAGTGCGGGTGCTCCAGAGGTCAGCGGTGTGGTGGGGTTCAGGTTGGGTGGTCCCACAGCTGGAGTTTAAGCAGGGGGTGGAATATTCATCAGGTTAGGTGGGGTTTCCTCCAAATAGGGAGGGGATTTTGGGGAAAAGAGGCTATGCCCTCTTTTTTTCCTGTATGGTCAGCTTCTGAACTGCCCTGGTGCCCAGGGGTGTGGTTTTTAGTATGCTAATTAGCATATAATGAGCTTTGGGGTAACTGTAGGTTATTTTTGTTCCCTATCCCCAATCTAGTCGGTTTGAACCAGTTAGAAACCACATTCTGTTTTGCCATCATTTATCTTTCTAGAATCTAGCTGGTTCGCTTTCACTTAACCTGCTCTGCCAGCTGGCCTCAAGTTTTTCTTGACTGGTCCAGGGCCCGGCTCTTTTCCTGAACTACCCGGCCTATGTCGGAAGGAGCCGGGGTCCCCAGCACAGTGGAGTTGCTATAACCAGCCCAGGACTCTTTATGCTGGAACTATTCCATGAGAAATACATTTTTTTTTTCTTAAACACACAGCTTCCCCCCAGCAGCTGCACCTGTATAGAACTATATGGGGCCGGCTGTATGCCTGCGTCAACCCCTCCTCCGTCCTTGCTGACTCGGGCCTTGGATCCCTCCAGGGTTGGAGGAGGGGGCGGGGGAGGCCCAGCCGGGCCAGGAGAGGGCTTGTTTGACATTAGTGCTGCCTGGCTTGTCAGGCGTAGCTCAGTCTTCCTTTCAATAGACACTGGTGGATTTTTGGAGATAAATCCTCCCCTTGCTAGGATTTCTCACTCCCTGATTCTTTAATGTGGGCAAGTGCCCTTCTTAGGCTGATCAACTGTATTTCTTTCTGCAGCCTCTAAGAGTCTGGGAGCCTCTAAGCTGCCTCTAATCCCTCTAGGAGGATCACCAAGTCCCTCCAGGCAAGTCTTTTGGACAGGATCTAACATAATCCTGTGTCCACTCTCCCTTTTTCTGGCCACCCACACGGTCCACAGGAAACATCATGAAGTGTTCTGGGGCACTTGGGAATCTGGGAAGGCTGGCAGCCCTTTAAGCCAGCAATCTGTCTTGTGCCACCATCAGGGCAGCTAGCCTGCCTCCTGTTTTTTTGATTTTCAACTTGAGCCAGCACCAATTCATGCTGCCCTCCAAACACAAGGGCACGTATGAAACTCTCTGAGGAGTACTGCTGCAGCCTCTTTCCCTGGGCTTGAAGCGAGGCAAATGTCAGTCCTGGGTTTCCTTGAGGTGCTGAATAGCTTCCCCTTTTCCTGCTCCAGTCTGCATTCCCGCCTTCCTGGGGATGCTCTCCAGCTTGGGACCGTAGAGGTGCCCTGCTTCCTAAGGAATCTGGCCTCTCTCCTCATCATTCCCCTCTCTTTTATTTAGGAAGCGGTTCAAACTTTTTAGAAGTTCATTGTCTTGAGTAAGAGCCGCTATTTGCTTTCCAGATACCAAGCCCGCCCACTCCCCTCATATATTCCATTGCATGGCAGAGGTACTATCCCCAGAAGCTCTAGTGACCCTGTGTTCACATTTCTCTTCTATTTGAACTTCTAGCCCCCCTCACCAAAGGCCATGTCAGCAGGGTGCTGTCCCCAACAGATCAAGGGCTCTCATCGCAGTGGCAGTAGTTAGTCCATCATGCAAGTAGTATTTTGAGTTCCAAAAATGTAACCTGAGTTTCCCTGGGTCTCATTAGCCTACTAGAATGTGCAAATGGGGCTAGCTTTTGGGTTATTAGGTAATAATAACCTAATTGTTATAATTGGCTGTTAGTTACGCATAACCTACTTGTCAGTGTCTTTTCTCAATCCCTGAAAAGTCCCCTTCTCTGCCCCAGTATTTCTGGGGGTCTGAGGGAAATCCCATATGTGCTCCTAAACCCAGGCATCCAGGTACACTGGAGTTCTGCCTCCATCTCCTGCTGAGCACCACCCCATGACCTGAAGCCCTTAGGGCACCTGTCTGCACTGGGGAGGTGTCTGTGCCAAGGCGGGGAAGGCTTGTCCCTCTCACCTGTGTCTCTCTCATCAAAAGGCGTGTGGAGCAATGCTGTGGGCTCCAAGGTCTTGCAGAGCTTGTAAAGCTACAGCTTCCCTGTTGACCTTCAGCCCTTTTGCCAGGATGGAGGACTAGGGTGGTAATGGATTTAGATCCACTTACTAAATGAATATTTCAAAATCTCTTTTATTCAACAAATAATTCCTGAATTCCTCTCCCATGGCAGCCACAGACGATAAGTGTGACCTCTGCAACCATGAGGTTTACAGCCCTATGCGGGGCACAACAGCACACACACACACACAGGAGGCACTTAAAATGTAACGTTCAAGACTTTGTTATTGGGTCACGTTCACTGTGCCTGGCTGCTGCTTTGGCTTGGATGAGTTTTGTGCATGAAGCCCGTCAGCTGTCAGGCAAATAGGCGCGGACAGCCTGCCTCACCAGGGGCAGAGCCACCCCTCCCCTTCCCTCACTGCTGAGCTAATTCGCTGGGGCCCAGTGCAAGGGATTAACCCTTGCTATGCTAAAAGCATCTGAAGGGCTTCAACATGACAACAGTGACAAAGAAAACACGAGCTGTGTCTCCCCCACAGCTTTCTTCCTTATCCATTCCACACCACAGTTTCCAAACTTCCCATTCCCAGCAGCGAAACTGGATGGTGAGGACACCGGCCAGGTGGTTGTGATAACTTAAAAAATGCAAGAGGCGGCCAGGGATTTGCTAATCCTGGGGGAAAAAGGGGCAGACCAACAAAGACATGGGGAGGTGGGAAACCAGGAGACAGAAAGGGAAGGGGACTTGGGGAGGGCAAGGGGAAGGTTAAAGAAGGAAGTACAGGAGGAACCCAGGGAGGTCTTGGAGGCACCTTCTGTTGTCCAAGGGAGCACCCCACAGAGATAGCCCAAGGGCCTGGGTGGTGGGTGTATGGTAGGGAGTGACTGGTGCATCCCAGAGACTCTGTACTGTTTGGATTTTGGCCTTGAAAACTTGAGTACCAACCTTCCTTGGGGTTTTCTGTAAGGGTGAAAAGTTTCCCCAAATCCCAGATGGCATATGGTGTTCTCGCCTCACTTGCTATAAGCGAAGGATCTCATGAAGGACATCCCGGTGAACAAACGGTGAGGCTGAGCCCCTTGCCCACCTCTCATCCTACCCCGGGTCTCCCCCACTGCACACCACCTCCAGACGTGGAGCCCGCAGGAAGCCAGCAGAGGCTCCAGCTCAGTCTGACAGTCACCCTGGGTTGAACGTGAGCCTGGAATTTTAGCTTTCTGCCGATGAAAACCAGATATATACTTTTTTTTTCTCTTTAGAATCCAGGTTTCTTTTTTTATTTGGTTACTTTCTAATTGGTTCTGTGGCTTGGAATACAGAAACTTTCAGTCCTTCCCTCTAAGTGTCTATTGATCTGAAAACATTAAGAGAAGATGATACTTAATGGGATCATGTGATTCTTTTATCAAGTGAGAGATTCTTTCATAATTTCACTCTGTTTGCAAGTAATGATGCAAGAAATGATGCTGTAAAGTCAGTTCAATAACTTAAAAGCCTGACCGCATTATGGGGAGGGTAGAACTCTGCAGACAAGCGTCTTCTTCCACTTGGTGCTCCGGCCCCTCACCCCTCGGTGCAGGGCTTTCATGGGGCGCCTGGGCCAAGCCTCACTCAAGGTGGGAACCAGGCTGAAGACTGGAGGAGAGCCTCCAGAAGGCTCGGGTGCTGTATGTGCCCCCGGCTGTGGGCAGCGGCAAGCAGACAGGCGACTCCTCCGGTGGAGAAGTGTGAAAGACGTTTTCCAGAGAGAGGCTGTGAACCTCAAACCTCAGCTTAGTATCACATAGTTGTGCGAGTAGCTGCAGACAATTTTCTTGATGAATGGAGGTACTCAGGCAGTACAGAGGACGGTGTGCTCCACTTTGTATCATGCTGCGGCCCGCACGTTGGGGGCAGGCCATTAGGAAGTCCTAGAGAGATGTAGGACGTGTCCCTTGGGCATTCCCCCTAGGTGAATGTGTCATGGATGGGAGTATGGTTTATGGCATGGTGCCTAAATTAGGCAATCAGGAGCCTGAGGTTGTCATTTTTGGTGCCTGGAATGGACCACAGTGATCTGTTCAGAGGGTATAGTGGCAGAATTTAGCATTTGTGTGAGCCTCCTTTGAGTAAAATATTATCAGCCCCTTCTCACCCTGACCTCTGAACTTTCAGGACTCCTCCTCCCTCCCTCCCCACATCAGGTGCCTCTGGATCCTAGTCAGGCACCACGCCTGCTGTTTTACTTACATTAGCTCCACCCAAAGGAGAAGAGCTGTGGAGTTCTGGTGGAAGATTCCCAAGAGGGTCAGTTTTTGCTGCCCATGATCCAGCAGACATGATAAGTTATCCATCCACCTCCAGTTTTGGTTTCCTGCTATGTATGTGACTTAGAATTAGAGGCACAGAAAAAATAGCCTTATTACTGGCACCCCTGCCTCTAATCTCACTTCCCCCTTCATATCATCCTTTATAGTACTGTGCAAATCTGATCATGTCCAGGCTCAATTTTTTAAAAGGCTTTCCAAAACCTACTGGATAAGATCCCAACCCTTTGGCATGGCAGGCAAGTCCCTTCATGCAAGGCTGTCCAATCTCATGAGAACCATTTGTAGAAGACACTGGCACTCACAAAACAGCCAACCCTTTTCCCTGCTGGCAAAGTTTTTACAAATTTTTATTTATTGTTTCAGGCTGCCCTCCCATATATTCAGAGAAGGAGGTCCCTTCACAGCCCAAGAGATATATTCCTCTGACTGGCTTAATGCCTCTTCCATCCTTCTTGCCATGAGGAATTTAGGAGTAGGGCTCTGGGCCCAAGGAGATGTGGGGGAAAGACGGCTGCAGCACTTTTGGGAAAGGCTTTCTGCATCCAGATGTGGTTGTTGAGGATGTGATGTTTGCTGCTGTGGCAGCCAGCCGAGGTCTGTGCGAGTGACACCAGCACCCTGAGGGTGGGAGAGCAGAAAGACGAGTTCTTGACATCATCAAGCCACCAAATTAATCCAGAGCCCTTTTATTTTTAATTTTGGTACCAATGATACACAATTACATGAGTAACATTGTGGTTACTAGATTCTCCCCATTATCAAGTCCCCACCACATACCCCATTACAGTCACTGTCCATCAGCATAGTAAGATGCTATAGAGTCACTACTTGTCTTCTCTGTGCTATACTGCCTTCCCCGTGCCCCCCCTACATTATGTGTCATAATTGTAATGCCCCTATTCCCCTTCTCCCTCTCTTTCCACCCACCCTCCCCAGTCCCTTTCCCTTTGGTAACTGTTAGTCCGTTCTTGGGTTCTGTGAGTCTGCTGCTGTTTCGTTCCTTCAGTTTTTGCTTTGTTCTTATACTTCACAGATGAGTGAAATCATTTCATACTTGTCTTTTTCCACCTGGCTTTCTTCACTGAGCATAATACCCTCTAGCTCCATCCATGTTGTTGCAAATGGTAGGATTTGTTTTCTTCTTATGGCTGAATAATATTCCATTGTGTATATGTACCACATCTTTATCCATTCATCTACTGATGGATACTTAGGTTGCTTCCACTTCTTGGCTATTGTAAATAGCGCTGCAAAAACATAGGGGTGCATCTGTCTTTTTGAAACTGGGCTGCTGCATTCTTAGGGTAAATTCCTAGGAGTAGAATTCTTGGGTCAAATGGTATTTCTATTTTGAGTTTTTTGAGGACCCTCCATACTGCTTTCCACAATGGTTGAACTAGTTTACCTTCCCACCAGCAGTATAGGAGGGTTCCCCTTTCTCTGCATCCTTGCCAGCATTTGTTATTTCTATTCTTTTCTATGTTGGCCATCCTGACTGGCATGAGGTGATATCTCATTGTGGTTTTAATTTGCATTTCTCTGATGATTAGTGATGTGGAGCATCTTTTCATGTGCCTGTTGGCCATCTGAATTTCTTCTTTGGAGAATTGTCTATTCATATTCTCTGCCCATTTTTTAATCTGGTTATTTGCTTTTTGGGTGTTGAGACATGTGAGTTCTTTATATATTTTGGATGTTAACCCCTTGTCGGATATGTCATTTACAAATATATTCTCCCATACTGTAGGATGCCTTTTTCTGCTGATAGTGTCCTTTGCTGTACAGAAGCTTTTTAGCATGATGTAGTCCCATTTGTTCACTTTTTATTTTGTTTCCCTTGCCCAAGGAGATGCATTCAGGAAACAGTTGCTCATGTTTATATTCAAGAGATTTTTGCCTTCTAAGAGTTTTATGGTTTCATGACTTATATTCAGGTCTTTGATCCATTTTGAGTTTACTTTTGTGTATGGGGTAACCCAGAGCCCTTTTAACCTGGAACCTATTTTGGTTTAAGCTTCTGCTAACTACAGCTATGGGCATTCTGACTGAGAAACATGCCCGATATCATCTTTTACCTTTTCTTTCCTTCAACTTGGAACCTGTGGTGGTCTCTCTCACACCTCTGGGCTCTGCACATAACATCTTCCTCTGCCTGGAATGTTCCCTCCCTGCTTCTCTGCCTGGAAACTCTATTCATCTTTCCCGTCCAGCTCAGGTGTGACCCCTCTCCAAGGCTTTTGCAGGCCCCCAGGCGAACTCAGGGGAAGCCATCCCTACTGCTGCTCTAGTCTCTAAGGGGACAATGCTTCCATTTGTAGCACAGACGAGAACTTCTCCACCTTCTCTTACCAAAATTATTTATGAGCAAAAACATATTCAAACTTTCTCTTATTGATCTGACTGATGGGCAAGTTCAAACATCTCATCAGGACCATAGTTTTGGGTGGGTGGGAGGCAAAAATGTTTTTAAGACATTCAAAAATTTTAATTAGAAACCCTTTTTATTTGGGGAAGATTCAAACATTTTTAAAAGGAGAGGCAGTATTATAATAGACTCCACGGTCCCCGTTGCGCAGCTGCGGCGTACACAGTCATGGCCATTCTTGGTTCATCCTCTGGCAGCCGTGTTGATCCCATTACGCTGAGACAGCCTCAGACATTGCGCCATCTTGCCCATTAATATTTACACTGATAACTAAGAGTAACAGCTCTCTTTTTAAAAAATACATAGCCACAATATCATTATCTTACCTCAAAATATCAATATTAATTTCTCCATATCATTAAATAACCAGTCAAGGTTAAAGGATTAATTTTTTTCTGATTGTTCTGATTTTACACACACACACACACACACACACACACACACACACACAGTGTTTTGGAAAATCAAGATCCAAATAAGATCCACATATTGCGATTGGTTGCTGTCTCTCAAGTTCCCTTTAAAAATTATTTGTATTTTATTTATCCCCATGTTCTGCTCTGCACTGTGCTTTGCTAATTTAGCAAGGATTTTTTCCTTCTCAGTATTCCTAATAGGATTAGAGCTTGAAGGGCAGGACCCACATTGCCCAAACAAGGGGACAGAGAGGGTAGGCTTCAGAGGTCAGTAATCTGTGGGGCTTGGTGTGCAAAAGTCTCTTTCAAAGAGAAAACAGAAAGGAGCTTCAAAAGCTCTTTTTAACATACAAAGGTGGGTTTGTTTGTTTGTTTTTTGTCTTTTTTTTTAATTACAGTGCCTCTAACTATACCTCAGTTTCCTCAACTCTTTAATTTTGCCAGTTCATTCATGGGGGGCAGATGCTCTCGGTCAAAAGCTACACTAAGAAAACCCTCCAACAGTCACAGTGGGAGTGTAAACTTGTTCAGTTTCCATGGAGGGCAGCTGGTCAAGTCTACCAAGACCACACATTCCCTGTTATTCAGCAAATCTGCTTCCAAGACTCTTCCCTACAAACGCAGTCACTTGTGTGTGCACGGGTCCTGTAAGAGGCGGTTTGCTTCAGCATTGCTGTGAAAAGGTTGGAAATAACTCAAATGACCATGAATAGAAGGTTGGTTTAAAAAATGATGGTATTTCCATAAAGTGGAATGATGTGCAGCTGTAAAAAAAACATGCAAACTCTAGAGACCGATATCACGTGGTAAGTGAAAAAAGCAGGGAAGTGAATAGTATATGTATCTCTATAAAATGCTTCCTTTTGTTTAAAAAGAGAAGAAAAACGTGTTTGTGTGCGTATCTTATAAATTTGCCTGTATATGTATAGAAGGATATGAGAATATAGGTGGAAGGATGTAAAGAACACATTGGCAACTTTGCCTCTGGGGTGGGTCACGGGTGGCCTGGGAAGCTTGGCTCCAGGTACTTTTAGATCTTTAAAATTTTTGAACTGTGGGAAGGTATTACCTATTCAAAATAAATCTAGATGCTCTAAATATAAAACCAAATACTTAAGCTGCTCAGCTGAGGAATTAGGAGGGACCCTGTCCGGAGCTCAGTACTGCGGTGGCCAGCCGTTCCTTGTTCCAGGCACCTGCCTCCCCTGCCCCTCCTGCTCTCCAACCCCTGCAGCTCAGCTCCTCTGCTGGCACCCTTCTCCCTGTCATCCTTACGCATGGCGGCTTCTCAGGGCCCAGCGGAGCCCCTTCTTTTATCCTTCTACACCGGTGGTTCTCTCTCATTCCTCCCCTGTGAGACTTCATGGCACGTTGCCATCATGTGTCTGTGCAAGGCCGCTGCTCTATTTATTTATTCCATTTTACTCCGCCCCAAATTCTATCTCTCCCTTCACTGCGCATCCATCCTAATGTGCTCCATGTTGTTCCTTTTGTTTGAACTGTGTATGGCTATTTTGAGTATACTTTAAGTATAATTGCTAGTGCTACTGTGACTTCATGTACTCTTAATTTTAAAAAAGTATCAAAATAATATATTATAAACCTCATTCTATTTAGTTTTTTTCACTCGGTGCTATATTTTTAAGATCCATCAGTATTGCTTATTGCTGTCTTAGAGAACTGAACCCAACCCTTGGATGATCTGCAAGCCCATTCATTCATTTGTCCCATCGGCACTTACTGAGCACTGACTCTGTGCTGGGCCCTGTGCTAAGCCCCAGGGGTACGGTAGGTGAGCAGCAGTGTTGAAGCTGATGGGCTGAGAGGGAGCAGTGCAGGGATCCTGACAGCACATGGAGCTGCAGGGGTTGCCAGGGGCTCTGTAGGTCCCGCTGGGAGTTTTATCTTCATTCTAGGGGAACAAAGGGAATTGCTGGAGTTTTAGTTAGGGGACAACATGACCAGAGGTCCATTTTGAAAAGGTTCTTCTCTCTGTAGTGTGAAGGATTGATTGGAGAGGCCTCGGGGTGAAGGCCAGCGGGCACTGGATTATGCCCAGCATGACAGCATGTGAATCAGAAGGGCTGATGAAGAAGATGGAAAGACATTGCCAGATTTGAGAAACAGTTAAGGAGTAAAATGCACAGGATGTGGTGATGGATTGAATATGAGAATAAAAGACAGAAAGAGGTAGCAAGGCAGGGTCTAAGCAACTGGGCTTGTTCAGATGGTGATGGGCAATTTTTTATGAGTAGAAACGTCCAGAAGAGGTCCAATTTGGTGGCAAGGAGAAGAGGTGGGTTTTGATGGGCAAACTATTTTTTAAAACTTCAATAATAAAAAATTGTAATAATTTGTGTATATTAAGAGAGAATAACTGTTTTAAGCTACTAACTTTTGGGGTAATTTGTTACACAGCAATAGAAACTAACACAATGGGTTTTCAACTGATTTGAAGGTTCTGTTTGATAAAGACAGACTTAAAATACATGCTTTGTGGCATGCACTGTATCTGACTTAGGGTCTTCATGTCACCTCAAAGAAATTGTCAGTCACCCACCAGAGCAGATTAGGTTTATGTACAATGACAAGATCTGGAAAAACATTCCAAGCCTGCAAAGATGCTGTGGACAAAGGAAATGAACAGTAAGGGCAAGTAGGAACCTCATATAGGAAGCTATAACTGTGATTGCTTCAAGTTGCAGCAACTAATTTGCTGTCCAACTGCTTCTTACACAGGCATCTCCATGGAACTATGGTCCAGGTGGAGTAGGAATTTATTTAATGTCAGTTGGTAATGGGGACAACACAAGGTCCAGGTAATCTCTGGCCTCCACAAATCACAGGGCTCTGTGAAGGTCAAAGAAAATAATGTGGACAAGGTTTTGGCAGCACAAACGAGCTATGCAAATATCAGGGATTATGTGTCAGTCAAGAAAGATTAGGTTTTGCTATGGTGACAAAAACCCCAAACTCTTCAGGGCTCACAATATTCAAGGCTTATTTTTTGCTCATGTTGCATGACCACTGCAGGTTGGCTGGGGCTCTGTCCCTGTCATCTCACACCAGGATCCGGGTGGAGTCATGGAGGACCACACACTGGCCATCAAAGCTACTCCCTAGAAGTGACACATGTCACTTCTGTTCATATCTCATTGGCTAGAACAGGTCACAGGGCCAAACTTGACATTAAGAGGTGAGAGAGTATAAACCCTCCTATTTTTTTTGCTCGTTCTTTCTTTCTTCCTGATATTCCAAGATTCCTTCTTTTTATCATCTCCTTCCTGTCTCAATAATTTATTTCAGTGCTTCTTTTAGAGTAGATCTGCTGACAACAAATTCCTTTAGTTTTCTTTCTTCTAAAAAGGTCTTGCTATAAAGGAGCCAATCTGAAAAGGCCACATGCTGTGTGATTCTGACTCTATGGTGTTCTGGAGAAGGTGAAACTTAAGAGACAGTAGAAAGATCAGTAGTTGCCAGGAATCTGGGGAGGAGGATGAAAAGGTAGAGCCCAAGATTCCTAAGACAATGGAACTGCTCTGTATACCACTGTGATGATGACACATGACATTTTGCATTTGTCAAAACCCACAGAACTGTACAATACTGCTATGAACTGAACTGTGTCCCCCCCAGATTCATACGTTGAAGCCCTAACCCCAAATGTGACTGATTTGGAGATGGGGTTTATAAAGAGGTAATAAAGGTTAAGTGGGATTGCAAGGGTGGGGCCCTGATATTTTAGGATTAGGGTCCTTATAAGAAAAGACACCAAAGAGCTCTCTCTGTGTGTCTGTTTCTCTCATCTCTGTGTGTCTGTTTCCTCCAGAACTATGAGCAAATAAACTTCTGTTGTTTTAGCCATCTAAAAAAAAAAATAATAATAATAAAAAAAAAAAAGGTCTTGCTTTCCCCTTCACTGCTGAAGGATAGTTTTCATGAATGTAGGATTCTGGGCTGACAGTTCTTTTCCTTCTGCACTTGGAAAACATTGTGCCACTTCTTGCTGCCTTCCATGGTTTCTCTCACTTGAATAGTTTCCCCCTACAGGTCATGTGTCATTCCACGCTGCTCTCAAGATTTTCTGTCTTTGGTTTTCAGGAGTTTCATTATGATGTTCCTGATTTGGATCTCTTTAAGTTTATTCTGTTTGTGGTTTTCCTAGCCCCTTGAATTTAAGTTTATTCTGTTTGTGGTTTTCTCAGCCCCTTGAATCTGTAGGTGTATGTCTTTTGGCGCATTTGATCTTTTGTTATAGCCACATGGATCATCTCCATTCTGCTGGGAAGCCCATTCAGTGAACTTTTAATTTTGGTTATGGTACTTTTCAGTTCTAAAACAAAACAGCCCTGTAGTGAGGACTCTTTACTATTGGGCAGGGAGGAAAGTCTGGGATACTTCCTTAGTCTTCCTGGACACACCCCCAGGGAAGGGAGAAGAGGCGCTCACTCAAGACGGGGCATCCTGTCACAGCCAGGTATCAGAGGAAGAGGAGGGACCCTCACTCAGCCTTTGCTAATTGGAGTGGGGAATGGAGCTGTATTTTTTCCACAGTGTTTGGCTGGGATAGAGCCATGATTGTCTCAGTTTTCTGTCTTGCTAGGTTGAAATCATTGCATCTTAAAATATAAAATTGGTTAAGCTTATTATAAAAAACTAAAACATACAGAACAGTACAAAGTAGAACTTCCTTTCCTCCCCCATCCCTAGACCTCTGTGATTCTCATGATATTGTTGTATAACCTTCCCACAGTCTGCCTATGCACACACAAGCACACATACATGTATTTATGGACATATATACACTACTCAGCTCCCCAGTCTCTCTGGCTCTCTGCTTGGTGGCTTTCTCTAGTGCCATGAGAGCTCACCCAGCCACTGAAGACAACCTGGAAGTGCCAGGGAATTAATACCTCCAAGGGCAACCACCCACCAATGAGGACCAGGAGTTGGTGTGTGCTATGGACTGAATTTCTATGTCTCCCACAAATTCCTCCGTTGACACCATAATCCCAGTATGATGGTATTGGGAGGTGGGGCCTTTGGGAAGTAATTAGGTTTAGATGAGGTCATGAGTCTGGGACACACATGATGGAACTAGTGCTTTTTTAAGAAGAGGAAGAGACCAGGGTCCGCTGCTCTCTCTCCATGATTGAGGAGGACCCAGTAAGAAGTCACCTCTGCAAAGGAAGAGGGTGCTCACCAGACAGCAAGTCTGCTGGCACATGAGAAAGAAAGGTTTGCTGTTTAAGCCACCCAGTCTGTGGTATTTTGTTATAGTGGCAGAGCTAAGACAATGGGTAAATACTTTTCCATCCCTTAGGGGGACAAACCCGAGGAGCCTTCCCTACAGTTCCTTATAGGGCTCCCGATAGTTCATAGTCACACTTGCCCCCAACAGTAACACACACTCTATTGGCTCTTTTTCCTTCCCTGTCTCATTCCCCCCAGCCCTTTCCTTGTGCTTCTTGGGCTCCTTTCCCAAATAAACTACTTCTGTCCAAGTCCTTGTCTCAGGATATGCTGTTGGAGAAACCTAAACTAGAACAACAGCCACAGCTTCTGTGGCTGTTTATCCCTGTTAATGAACACTTTGCTGTCTTCCTTTCTTTTTCTCTCCTTCCCTCCCTCCCTTCCTTCCTTCTTTCTTTCTTTTATTTCACACAAGGTAATGGAAACCCTGTACACATCTTTATTCATTTGTACAAATATGTCCATCTAGGATAAATTCCTGGGGGTAGAACTGCTGGGAAAAATTATTAGACACACTTAATATTTTAATAGACACTATCATTTCCTTCAAAAATTGGTATATACTTATTTGGGAAAAAAAACCATAGGTGCCTGCCCTATGACCTCTTCACTTTGTGAAGCGCTCCCCCTCTCCCCCCAAGTCTCAGTAGCCCAGAAGTCCCAGGTTCTAACTTCCTTACAATGGAACATGAGGGTGGAGAGATTTTTGGCTATTATTAGGGATTCCATCATTACAGGTTTCCTTTGGAGCCTCCTGAAGGCCCAGGTTTAGTTTAGTCCCCCTCTGAAGGCTAGAACTTGAGTAATGTATGGACCTTTTGGGGAAAAAATATAATTCTCATGGACTTGACAAACTATTTTCATAACTTAAATGTGTGCAAACCCTGTGTACAAACACAGATGATTATGAACGCTTTATGCTTCGGTACTTAAACAGTTGTAAAAACAAAACAGAGTAGGAGTAAATACAAAGAAAAGTAGAAAGTCAATTTAAACTAACCGTTTGAATTTGATATGATGAATAGTGTTGTTTTTCTGAAATGAAAGTGCTGCTGGCAACATGATCACATACTGCCTAATGCAGGTTCTTTTGAAATTGATACAATATTCCACTGTGTGGCTTGTGATGACTCAAATCTCCCCCTACTTGTGTTTATTCAAATTATTAAGAAATCTTAGTCAATTCATGTGCCCTGGACTTCACTTGGTGCAAATGCACCCAGAAAATGAAAGAAGTGCTAACTGGACTGTAAGAAAGTAAACATAAGCACAAATGAACTGCAGGCCCTCACATACAGGGCCCAGATCAGTTACATATGATCCCGAACATGCTTTTACTTCATTACTAATGAAACAAAAACATGGAACTGAATAATTTTCAGGGGGAGTTCATCCATCATCAGGAATCTAGGAACCTCAGTTTGAGAAACACTATCCTAGCACTGACCTTGACCTTTCCTCTAGGCTATCACTTCTTTCCCCCGTTTGTAGTGTTGGTCCCTGTGTGGCGATCGCCGCCTAGTGGCCTTCTTGTTCTTTGCAGGGACCATGAAGCCTGCAAAAGACTGAAAAGTGGGGTTTGGGGATGGTGTGCGGTAGGACTCAAGGGGCTCAGGTCTAGTCCTGCCCACAGAGGCTTTTCTGGAACCCCCTCTTGCTGCCTCCCCCTTTTGGATGAGTGAGGCAAAGAAATCTAGAAGTGCTGGTCAGGGGAAGCAACAACTTGCCACGGAATTAAGGCAAGTTACAACCTCTCTGGGGCGGGTTCCATTTTTATGAAGAGCCCGGCCCCACCCACCTCAGAAGCCCTGAGGAGACAAACAAATGTGAAAACACGAGCAAAATACCGTGCATGGGCACTGCCTTCCTTAGGGTCTCACTGTCTCCTCATGGCATTCCTGGAAAGGGGCTACGGGTACAACACCAGGCAGATGGAGACAGGATAAAAGTGGAATTCACCCTCCGCACCACAGGTCCAACACGCTGCTGCCAGAAACTGCTTTTAAAATACCACTAATCTAATCACATCATTTCCCAGCTCAAAACCCCAAGGGTCTTCCTTCTCCCCTTGTGAATAGGCCAAACTGCTAATGAGATTCCCTCACCTCAAGCTGCCTTTCTGGGTTTCTCACCTGAACAGACTCTGTCTCCCCATCACAGATGCATTTTCCCATAACCAAGGTCAGCCTTCTTGCTAGTGTTCAGCTCCTTCAGCCAGGCATGGCCTTGCCTCATTTCTGCAAATCTTTGTCTGACTGAAGGCCCGGTTCAAGCTCTAACTCTTCCGTGGGTCTTCCTCAATCTTGCCTCCTGCCCCACCCCACTCAGGAGGACCTGGGTTTCCATAGCCTCTGTCAGCTCTGACTGTAACCTGGGTCATGCTGTCTTCTGTGATCACACACACACACACACACACACATACATGTGTGCATACACGGGCATACACGCATGCTCTAGTGTCCCCCTCCAGACTGTAAATGGCTGGAGGACAGAGAGTGCATTTTGTTCCTCAAATTTATTTTTCATAGCTCTTACTGTCAGAGCCCTTCCTTGAACAATCCCTTACTACCTATAGGAGGGCCTGGGAGGCGGAACTCCGCGTGACACATGAGAAAGTCACAGGGAGAGATCATGTCAATGGAGTTAGGGTGGTTGCTTCCATCAGAAGGGCCTGGGCTCTACAGAGGACATCTCACATTATCATCCCAACAGACTTCCAGGCAAGTATATCCTCTACTAACGACAGAAATGGGATGTTGCAGGACTCAGAGAAGCTGGAGATGCGGGGCAAAGCCTTGCTTTCTCCCTCCCTATTTGGTACTCTGCTACCTCTCCGCCTTCTTTACTGCTTCCCTCCCTGCCCCACGTCCCCAAGCCTCATCAGCCACCTTCAGCTTTGGGGATCACATTTTCCAAACCGAGAATCCAAGTGCATTGTCTAACAAGGACATTTGTATTTCGGAGGTGACAGCTCAGAGTATATTTGAAATTGGCGCTGTTCTTGAAAACAGAGGGTGCCTTTGGCCTTAGGGACTTCCTGTGGCCACTGGTCCAATTCCGGGGCTCTCACCATATAATGTTTCAGGTCAGCCAAGTAGGACTTGGTATTCTGGTGCTCCTCAGAGTGCAAAATTCTGAAAGAAGGAAGTGATTAGTTAGGAACCCAGAAGGCATTACCAAACGCACACAGCCGGTCATTTCCAGCCTCTCCTCTCTTACCTTCCATCTGTCTGTCCCTCTTGCTTGGGCTCTCCCCCTCCGCAGGACCAAGCTTCCTGCCTAAGCCTGCAGCCACAGCCAGCCGCTGCCCTCTCCCTCGCTGCCTCCCTACAGCTCCCGTTGTTTGGGGTCTCTTTGTCTGCAGCCTCCCTTTGCTCTGCCCCCCTCCCTTTCTCCCAGCCAGGCTGCTCCCTCCCTCTCTGCGGGCCGGAGGCTCGGTGAAGGGGATGGGGCTGGGTTGCCATGGTCACACCGAAGCCGGCCGCAGCTGGCTGGGGCAGCTGCTCCCTGCCCCGGGATGGGCAGACAAAGCCAGGCGGCCTTGGCAGCCCCAGACCGGGAACCCCAAAGGCCTGAGACCGGGGGCACTGGGACCCAGGGGAACCCTGAGCTGGAGGTGAGAGGGCAGAAGCCAGAGCTGAACGGGGAGGGTGGGAGTAGAGACTGGAGCTGCGTCTTGCCTCCTCAGGGAGGGACCAGGTGGCCAGGCTGGGGTGTAGTGGGAAGAGGGTTGCATGGTGGGCAGGAGGAGGGGAAGGAAGAAAAATTGGGGCCCATGGTGCAGTAGATGGGCAGGGGTTTGGATATCCCCAGAGGGAGGTCTGGAGCCTCTGCGTCCTGATGCCCAGAAATGGGTTTCATTCAGTTTTGGGCCTCTGTCTGCCCTGGTCTGCCCCTCAGTTTACCCTTCCTTTCTAGCCTTTTACACTTGTCATCACCCCATGTCATTTCAGGCCCTGTGCCTCAGTATCCCTCCTCTTTCCCCAGCCTCTCAGAGCTCCTGATTTTCCTGCCCTCCTGAGCACCCCCACCTCTAGCTCCTTTCTCCCCAAACCTCCGCCTTCCTGCATTTTGCTGTGTGTGGCTCAGTGTGCCTTCTCCCTTCCTTTCTCTGACCCCATTCCCCTCAGCCTTGGCCTCAGTTGCTCTCCTGCTTCTGAGTCCCCATCCGCTGGGCCCTCCACAGCTGAACTCGGCTTCATCCTTCTCCCAGTGCTTTTGTCCTCTCTTCCTCCTCCTTCCACTCCTGGGTCTCAGTTCCCCATTTGTCCTCTGTGGTATCAAGCTCTGATTCACACCCAAGCCCTTGCCCGCCCCTCACCCTGCCCCCACCAGTCAGTTCCCACTGTCCCCAGCTGCTGCCCCAGTGGCCCCAGAGACAGCTGCATCTCCTGGGTAGGGGACTGCCACTGGTGTGTGGGGCCCATCTGCTCCATCTCCCCTCTCACAGGTCCTGCTGGGCTTCCCTGCAGCGGCTGGGTGGTCGGCAGCCCCAGGCTACTCTTTCCTACGTGCCTCTCCTCACGTTTTTTTCAGCTGTTTCCCCTCCTCCTTCCTGGGCATCAGGAGGCCATTGGTTAGAAGGGGAGGGAAGCCCTGGATGGGAGGGCATGGATGGGGGAGGGATAGAGGGTCCCCTGGAGGTTCAGGACAAGGGGGCATCTGGCGTTGGGAGTGATGTGGGATGGGCTCTGGGAGCCACGGGGCGGGGGGTGGACAAGCACAGTCTCTGGTGCTGCTCTGGGGGCTCCTGGATGGCTGGGATTTCCCTCCCAGGCCCCTGGGAATCTCGGCTCTGAGCCCCGCATTCCAGTCGGCTCCAGCCCCCTTTCCGCTGTCACTTGACTCCGCTGGGCCCCAGCCTACATCCTCCCACTCCTCCGGCTCTGGTCTGGGGTGAGGTGGGCATCACCGATCAGGAATTTCTCCCAGGGGAGACGAAGGGGCAAGGGCTTCAGGCTTCTGTGGTTTCTTCTACTCTCCTCAGCGGACCCCTCCGTCTGGCACCGCTATGCCACCTGGCCAGGGTGTGGAATGTCCCACCGGGGTGTGAGGGGCTGTCATTCCTTTCCAGAGGCAGCCCTCTGCTGCTCAGCTCGGCCTGCCAGCCCAGGGCTTCCCCAGGGCACAAACCCTAGGAGGAGGGGCCGAGAGTCGGCCCAGGTGAGGTTACCTGGGAAACCTTGGCCCCACCCCCAGCCTGGCTCCACCCCTCCAGCCGGCCTCTCAGGGACTAGATTCCCAGCAGCGGCTGTCTCCACAGGGGTAGGTGCTCTGGGGACCTTGGGGGTTTGGTTAGCGGGGACAATGGGAAGAGACGATGCCTGTGTGACCGTGGGGCTGTTAGTGAGTCCCTTGGCAGTTGGGGCACCCTTGGTTTGTGCGTGGACCTGTGGGTTGGAGCTCATGCCCATAGGTGCTGTGGCCTCTTCCAAGGACCAGCCTCTTCCTGGTAGTGTTTTGTGTACTTGTCTGGTTAGGACTTCGTGTTTCTTTCCTGGACTGTTGTCTGGGACTGCACGTAGGGCCTGAGCTGATATCTGCTGTGAGGTGCAGTGGGGCATTACGAACACAGTGACATTGTCCAGGTGGTGAGCCTGAGGGACACCTCCCACCACAGCCCCTCTGGCCTGCCCGCCTCCCAGGCTCCTGGCACCCATCCTCGCTGGGGCTTGTTCCTGTTCCTTTTGGGCTGTGCCTGACTTTCTCTTTGCCTCTGTCCTCTGGGCCACCACTTACCTTGTCCAGGCCTGTCCTTGACAGTGGTCGGAACCCCAGGGCAGAGCTGGCTGCCTGAGGAAGGCATGCCCTAAGGAGGACTCCTAGGCCTTTGGCGGGGAGCCCAAGGGAACCAGGACCTGGGAGTTGCACCCCAGGATCCCTGAGAGGGCTGGGGGAACAGAAGGTGGAAGTAGAGAAAGGAAGGGGCTAGGAGAGAGGACCGGCCGTCAGGTTCTGGGGCAGTCTAGGTTGGGTTGTAGAGATGGGAGGCCAGAGGGGCCAGGAAGAAGCCGAGGTTGGTGGTGTACAGAGTGGGTCTGAGGGGCGCGGTGGGACAGGTGAGCCCTGCTCCCTCCCGGATTCAAACGCCTGCTGCTGGGCTGGGCACCGGGCCTGTGGGAACCTGCTCCTTCCCTGGTGCCCTCGGGCTGCCTCCCTTCACCTGCCTCTCCAGAAACTGAGGCCAGTAAGGGGGAGGCGGAGGAGGGAGCATCTCCCCCTGGGGCCCGGCTGTGTGGGGGGCCCTAAGCTGGGCTGCCGCCGGCCCCTGGGGCCGCAGCTCGGCGGGTCTCTTTTGTGGGGCACCTGGGGATGGGCTGCGGGGGATGGGCCCGCAGCGCCGAGCGGAGGCGGAGGCGGAGGCCGGCCGCCTGGTTACCTGGGGGAGGCCGGGCCGCGCCGGGGAATGCGGGCTGGCGGGGCGGGGCGGAGAGGAGCGCGGGGCCGGGAGGGCGGCGCCGGGCGTGGGAGCGCGGGGACGCCGGGCCCGCGAGGGGGAAGGGCGGGCGCGACCGGAGCGCGCGGCGGGCGGCGGAGGGCAGCGGGCCCGGAGGGCGGGAGGGGCCGCGGGGCGAGGGGGAGGCGGCGCCTGGGCGCGAGCCGCCGCAGCCCTGGCTCCTCTCCCCGGAACAGGCCCCCGACAGCTGCTCTCGGGAGCCGCCTCCCGACACCCGAGCCCCGCCGGCGCCGCCCGCGCCCGGCTCCTGGCTCCTCGCCTCCCTCCCATCGCCAAGCCGCCGAGGAGGCCCCGCTCCGGGCCCGGACGCCTGGGTCTGCCGGGAAGAGCGATGAGAGGTAGGGAGAGCCGGGGCCCCCTGCGAGGCGGAGGGCGGGCCCCTCCCACCACAGCCCCTCTGGCCTGCCCGCCTCCCAGGCTCCTGGCACCCATCCTCGCTGGGGCTTGTTCCTGTTCCTTTTGGGCTGTGCCTGACTTTCTCTTCGCCTCTGTCCTTCTCTGGGCCACCGGGCGGGCGGGCCCGGGCGGCCTGGGGCACCGGGGAGGCGCGGCGGCCCGAGGGTGAGGCCCTGGCGGCGGAGGCCGGACTTGGCGGCGGGGGCGGGACGTCCCGGACTTGGCTGGCCGGCCCCTCGGAGTCCGCCACTGCCCACCTCCCCAGGGCTCTGGTTCACTGTCTGAAAGTGGGGCGAACCCCCTGACCCCCGAGAAAATGTCTTCCAGAATGAGGAAGGAAGGACCCCCTTTACTCAGTATGAAGCCAAACCCCAGGCGGACAGGTGCTCGGATGTGGCTCTACTGAGTCATCATCTCCTCGGGCCCCCAGAAGAAGTGGGCCCGCCCTCCACCTGGCCAGTCCCTGTGCGGATTTACTGTTAAGTCTTCACCCGGCCTCGCAGTTGCACAGTCCGCCCCCAGCCCCCAGAGAGGGACTGACACCCTAACCTGCCAGGGTTGGCCGCTCACCCAGGTTGGATGGTCAGTGGTTCTGCCACGAGATAATGTCACTTCCCAGTGAGTACTGTCCTCAGTGTCCCTCCCTCCCCTCTCCCCAAAGCCTTCACCCGCCAAATCCTCTTCTGGATGGTCGGGTTCCTTTCCAGCATCTCCACCCCCAACCAGAGTCTGGAGCTCACACTCAGATAGGTGTGTCCAGAATTGCGTGGTACAGTGCAGACAGGTGAAAGCTGAGGGTACGGGAAGAGGGAGGAATGGCTCTAGTTCTTATTGCCCCACCAGCCAGCCAAGTTTCCTTCCATTCCCACCGCCTTGACTTCCCTCTGGCTTGGTCACAGTGTGTATTAGGGAGTGGACCCCCGTCCTCTTGGGGTCCACACTGTCTCCTATCTCACACTGTCTTCTGATCTTAGAAAAGGTGGGGCCTGTCATTTCATGTTCAGAGGTGTCTGAAAATGTGTCTGAAGGTGCCTAAGTGATGGGTCTGGACTTTAAAGAACGCTGAGGTGTGGATGGAGTTGAGGTGTGCGTGAGCGTCCATGTTCCTCCTGGCTGGGAGTCTCTGTGTAATGGACTTAGGCGGCTGCCACACAGAAGCATCTGCCTCTGAAACTCTGAGATACAGAGGGGTATGTGTGTGCATGAGCGTGTACAGGCCGCATCTAGCCCCAGTGTTTACAGCGTGTGAGTTTGAGTGTCTGAGGGTGTGTGTGTGTGTGTGTGTGTGTGTGTGTGTGTGGTTGGGCGTGAGGGTGTGTGTGTGTGTGTGTTGTTGGGAGAGGAAGGGGAAGAGCCTGCAGCAGTGTCTGGGCCCCTGACTTGTAATTGGTTGCAGTGGGGCGGGGTGGGCGAGGTTGGGGTAAGTCTTCTAGGCCTGTTCTCTGTATGTCTGACCCAGTCAAGAGAAATGGGGTGATTGGGGTGTCAGAGAATGAATTGCCTCAGATGTCTGTGCATTTCTCTGTTTGGCTCTGTGCCCTGTGCTTCTGAGCCTGCTCCATTTACCTCTCGCTTTGTGTTTCTCTGCCTGTCTCCCTCTCCTCCTGTCCTCTGCCTGGGGCTCCCCGTGCTCTGGCTCCAGTGACTCATCTAGGATATGCATGAAGGTTACTCAGGGGAACAAGGGCCCCGCTGTTCCCGAGGGAGGTGGGGGTGGAGAGCGGCACCCAGGAATTCCAGGCTACTGCCTGGGACTCTGGCTGCCTGCTCTCCTGTGTGGGACTCCTGGACCCCCAAAGGACCAGGCATGATGCGTCTGGTTCTGGCTCTTCTTTGATACCCAGTGCCCCCCGCAACTCGGTCATCCCCCTCAGCTGCTACTTCAGAGCTATGGGGTCTCAGCTGCCTCTTACATTCCTGCCCAAAAGCATTGTGGGAGCAGCTGGAGAAGGACAAAGGGATGGGGGAATATCCCCCCACTCCTCCTACCTCCTGGGGTGACCTGGCTTCCCTGTCTTTAGTCCCGCCTACATCACCAAGGCAACTCAGCCTTTTCCTCAGCTCTGGGCTTTTCCTTCAGAGGCAGCCACCCTCAGAAATTGGGAACTGGGGACAGGGGTCTGGGTCTTAGAAAGGGAAGGCAGAACAAGGAGAGCGGGGACGGAATGCTTTGGACCTGATAGCAGGGGTGGGGTAGGGTGTGAGGGGTGGCACTAGGGGTACCCAAGGATTCCAGGGCCTGGAGAACTCAGTGCAAACCTACTGAGAAGAGGACAGGTCAGGACAGGGGAGGGGTGCTTGGAAGGACAGATAAGCTGGGTTCATAAGCCAGTTGAAATGGTTTTAGGTGGGGCAAGTCACTTGGGCCCCAGTGAAGAAGAGCAGGGTTCTCAAACTTTAACAGGCTAACAGGCACAGATCAACTTCGGATTGTGTTCAAATGCAAATTCTGTTTCAGCTGGTCCAGGGTGGGGCCTGAGGTTCTGTATTTCTCCCAAGCTCCCAGGTGTTGCTGAGGCTGCTGGTCCAGGGGCCACACTAACCCCAGCAGGGCTACATAGCACAGTGGGACTTGAAGGGGCTGGGGTCCCTCACTTCTCTGAGAATTCTGGGCTCCTAGGTGGGGAGGGGACCAGAGTTTAGCCCAGTGTCGGGCACATCCTAAAAACATAGCTGATGCATTTGAATAATTACCACTGTTGTCATTTACTGCTGAGATCCCCAAAGCAGCCCACCTGTCTCTCTGCCTCTTGTTGTTTGTGACCCAGTCCCTCTGATTACCCTCTAACTTAGCCCAGCACCCATTTGTCCCCTGCAGAGATGCTGCCCCCACTCGCTTCGGCCTGAGGCATCAGGAGCTATGGGGCCAGGGGCCCTCTCATCCTGGCTGCTGCTGCTGTTCTTGGTGGCAACTGGAGATGCTGACATGAAGGGACATTTTGACCCTGGTGAGGAGACTGGCTCCTGGCTCCCTGAGGGATGGGGCTTGGGAGATTGTCAGGGGCGGCAACCCTCAGTATGCCTGTGTTCACCCAGCCAAGTGCCGGTATGCCCTGGGCATGCAGGACCGGACCATCCCGGATGGGGACATCTCCGCCTCCAGCTCCTGGTCAGACTCCACCGCTGCTCGCCACAGCAGGTACCCGGTGCACCTCGGGCTGCCCCGGAGGGAGCTCCTGGGCCTCTACTTGCTCTTCCCACCTCTCTGCCCAAGCCAAGAGGCTTCTGAGGCCCAATGCCAATGAATCCCCCTCAGCCCTTGGGGCAGGGGTGGGGAGGCTTTAAATACCAGGGACAGAGGCAAGCCTAGACTTAGATGTTCCCTGTGACCTCCTGTCCCCTCCCAGGCTGGAGAGCAGCGATGGGGATGGGGCATGGTGCCCCGCAGGGCCGGTCTTTCCCAAGGAGGAGGAGTACCTGCAGGTGGACCTGCGGCGGCTGCACCTGGTGGCTTTGGTGGGCACTCAGGGACGGCATGCTGGGGGTCTGGGCAAGGAGTTCTCCCCCAGCTACCGGCTGCGTTACTCCCGGGACGGCCACCACTGGATGGACTGGAGGGACCGCTGGGGTCAGGAGGTGAGGCTGGCAGGGGCAGCACCCAGGGCAGGTTGGCTCTCCTCCCCCCACAGCTGCACTTTAAATGTCACCTGTCCACAGATGACTCTGATGTATGGCCTCTCTGTCCAAGCCTCTTCCCTGAGCTCCATGTAGTGTTGTAAACCTGACCACCTTCTGGGCCTTTCCATCGAAATGTCTAATGGGCATCTCAAACTTACCATAAACTTTCCAAGCTGAACTTGAGTCCCAGTGCCCCCAAAATCTGCTTCTCCCCCAGCATCCTCCAGCACAGGATATGGTACCACCATTTGCCCAGTTGCTCAGGCCGTAGGCTAAGATGATACCCCTGATTGCTCAGGTCTCTCACCTCCTACTTCCAAAACATCAGCAAGACCAGTGTGTTCTACCTCCATGGTGTTTCCTGAATCTGAGCACTTCTCACCGCGTCCACTCTAACACCCTAGGCCCTACCCCGCTTAGAGAAATGCCGGGCTCCAAACCGATCTGTCTGCTTCTGTCCTTTCCCGCCTGAAATCAGCTCTCCACCTAGAGGCTACGTCTAGTGTGCTTCAGAAGATGCAGATTGGGTGCAGCCCTCCTGGCTCGCAGCCCGGGCTCTCCCCTCTGCTCAAATAAAAGCTAAACGCCTTCGGGGTGCAGAAGCCGAGCCTGCCCCGGCCTTTGCCTGAATCCCTCACTCCTCTGCTCTCTTCTTGTTCCACGTGGGCCACACTGGTTTCCTTGCTGCCTCTGGAACAAGTGAGGGCTCGTCCCACAGCTTTAGGACATTTTTACTTGCTGCCTTCTGTGCAGGAAAGCTACTGTTCCAGATATCAGCCCCTCAGAGAGCCTTGTCTGACCAGCCCATGTCCCACTGCTCTGGCCCCACACCCTTGTCTCTTGTTCTTCATGGCTATTTCTCCCCATGGATTCTCAGGCCTGAGAAGGGAGGGATGGATGTTTCCCTCTGAGAATGTGCGTGGCTGGCACAGAGAGGGTGCCCAGCCAGGACCTGCTGAGTGAACAGAGGGAATGGTTAAAGGAAGAGGGGGAAGCTGAAACTGGGGTGCAGAACTGTGAGGGACTGGTAGCATTTAAGCACAGTGGGGTGAGTGGCTTAGAGACAAATGGAGGAACCAGGCAAGGTGTGGGAGAGCTGACCCTGAGGTTGAGGACAGACAGGCTGAGAGAAGTGGCAGAAGTCTCTGCTGCAGCCCCTCCTTTTGTACACACATGGCTGTGCCCTGTAGCCCTGCATGTGTGGTGTCAGCTTTCATGGGTCTCTTTGTGGCCACTGTGGACTGAGCCAGGGAGCAGCAGGTGCCTGGAAAGTTAGGTCCTACCTGCCTTTCCTACTTATCTGCCCTCTGTTTCCTGGTCACAGGTGATCTTAGGTAATGAGGACCCTGGGGGAGTGGTGCTGAAGGACCTTGGTCCCCCCATGGTGGCCCGGCTGGTTCGCTTCTATCCCAGGGCTGACCGGGTCATGAGCGTCTGTCTGCGGGTGGAGCTCTATGGCTGCCTCTGGAAGGGTAGGTCATCAGACTCCTGGTAATTTGTTCAGGCCTGGGGGCTGGGGCGAGGGGCATCCAGGATCCTCCTTCTCCTGTTAGGAAGCTGTCACTCTTGAGTGATGAGGGCACTGGCCACCATTGCCCGCTCTGTGCCAATGGGCCTGTGGAGGGGCTCGAAAAAGGGGCCTGACACCTGCCCAAGCCTGACACAGGGGTGCAGAATGGACACTTTGTGCCTCTAACACTCTTCCTCCCACCCTGCCCCAGATGGACTCCTGTCTTATACAGCCCCTGTGGGGCAGACTATGTACTTATCTGAGGCTGTGCACCTCAATGACTCCACCTACGATGGACACACCACACACACCGTTGGCGGGTAAAGAAGCGGGCCCTATGGGATGTGGAGTCTGGGTGGGGAAGGGGAGAGGGGTGAGGATGGGAGTGGTAAGCAGTCTGGGCAGTGAGGTGGAAGAACTGGGGAGATGGATGGGTTAAGTGGGGCCTCAAGGGACAGGACCAAGAGTGAAGGGAAGCAAGGTGACCACTAGCTCATATGACAATGTCCATTAGAAAAAGGCACCCCTTTGCTAAGACACATCTGTTGGAAATTGTCACAATAAATACATATACCATAGGTTGAATGGTGTCCCTTGGAGGTGGTGCCTAGGTGCAGCCTGTGACTGTTCATACCTGTGATGGTTTTGGAGCTGGGGAAGAGAGAGCTGCATGAGGTTGGGGTGTGGAGGCGCTCTGGGCCAGGTTGGGGTTTGGGGTGCAGAGCATGTGGATAGGCCACACTTCATTCTCTCCCAACCTTCTCTTTCTTGGCTCCTGTCCTCTCCAGGCTGCAGTACGGAGGTCTTGGCCAGCTGGCAGATGGCGTGGTGGGGCTGGATGACTTTAGGAAGAGCCAGGAGTTGCGGGTCTGGCCAGGCTATGACTATGTGGGGTGGGGCAACCACAGCTTCCCCAGTGGCTATGTGGAGATGGAATTTGAGTTTGACCAGCTGAGGGCCTTCCAGGTCATGCAGGTAAGAGTGTCTGGCTGTCGGGGGGGCTCTAAAACCAGAGTGGGTGCACCTGGGGTGCTCACCCAGGCACTCTTCCTGACCCTGTGTCCCTCCTCCCTTCCCCCAGGTCCACTGTAACAATATGCACACCCTGGGAGCCCGCCTGCCTGGTGGGGTGGAGTGTCGTTTCAGGCGGGGCCCTGCCATGGCCTGGGAGGGGGAGCCCGTGCGCCATGCTCTGGGGGGCAGCCTGGGGGACCCCAGAGCCCGGGCTGTGTCAGTGCCCCTGGGAGGCCGCCTGGGCCGCTTTCTGCAGTGCCGCTTCCTCTTTGCTGGGCCTTGGTTACTCTTCAGTGAAATCTCCTTCATCTCTGGTAAGCCCTTGGCCTATGCCCAATCCCCAGCCCCTGGGGTTGCCAACCCTAGAGCACCCGAAAACACCCACTCCAGGCACCATATCTCCCCATCACCCATGAGACTTCCCAAGCAGAGGAGCTCCAAATAATCTGAACCCTTTCTTCCCCCGTCCCCCATCTTTCCTTTATGAGCCCCTCACTCATGACTGATAATTTAGACCGGCAGTGTGTCCATAAAACATTGAAACACTCTGTGCTGGTTGTGAGCTGTCTTCTAAGCCACCTGACACCTAGGACCCCCACCCTGTGCTCTCCCTGGGGGTCTCGCATCTCCCCACCATCCAGCAACTAGACCGTTAACAAACCAGCACAGCCAGGAGCTCCCGGGAGCCTTCAGGACCCTCTTCCCACCACCATTCTGACTGGTTGGCACACACATTGTCACCAGCCCGCTCCTCCTCTCACTCAGTACTAGCATGCCTTATGCCTTAGGTCTCGTGCCAGCGTGCCTCCCTTTGGTCTCCCCTCCTAGCTGATTCCTTCCTTTCGTCTGTTCCTTTGCCCCAGATGTTGTGAATGATTCCTCTCTGGCTCTGGGGGGCACCTTCGCACCAGCCCCCTGGTGGCCACCTGGCCCACCTCCCACCAACTTCAGCAGCCTGGGTGAGCATTCCTGGGCCTCCCCGGATTGTGTGGGTCCTGTGCTGTGGGTCCTTCCTGGGCCCCCCTCGGCTTGGGTGGAAAGCCTCCTGTGGTTCTGACCCTCTTGCCCCACCAGAGCTCGAGCCCAGGGGCCAGCAGCCTGTGGCCAAGGCGGAGGGGAGCCCAACTGCCATCCTCATCGGCTGCTTGGTGGCCATCATCCTGCTGCTGCTGCTCGTCATCGCCCTCATGCTCTGGCGGCTGCACTGGCGCAGGCTCCTCAGCAAGGTGGGCCGGGTGGGGCAGGGGCCAGAGGTCCCCCAGGGTGGGGCAGCCAGGAGGGGACAGGAATGTGGGGGTGGAGTTTTGAGGCTAGGCTGAGGCCCACATGTGAGTCGGGTCTCCTGCATTAGGTAGGGTCCAGCAGGGGCCACAGAGCGCAGTCTGATTAAAGTAATTAGAGGAGGGCTTGGTCCAGGTACCCCTTACAAAGGTACATGGTGGGGTCACCAAAATCACAAGGGGCAGTGCAGTGCCCCAGGGCTGGTCACTGCAGAGCCCAGCCTGCAGGATGAGAGGAGGCGGCAGTTACAGGAATGCAGGAGGAGCGAGTCTGTAGAGGGCACCTGGAGGGGGCGGTGGACTGTGGGGCAGGGGTGCAGCTAGCCCCCCCTCAGAGATGGGCTGGGAGAATAACCGCCCAGCTTTACTTTCCCCCTACCCCCCATGATCCTGCTGGGGCTCCTCTGAGGCCGACCCAGAGCAAGCCTGTTGATGCAGTGCACCTTGGCCTACCTCTTGGGCAGAAGGCAGCAGGGAAAGGGGGAGAGTAAAGCTAGAGGAGCGATCAGAAGGCCGGCACACCCAAGCCCATGTCTTCTGGAAGAGAATCCGGTGGTAGTGGCATGCGTGAAAATTGATAATTTCATAATTCCCCCCTCAGATTTGGGTTGGAATCCCATTGTGGGACATCAGGGAGCTCATCGACATTTCTTCACTGTTTCTTCACTGGTGAAATGGAGTTAATAGTGGATATAACTATAGGACTGTTGTGAGGACTGAAGGAGGGAGCGTGCATGTGGCCTTTAGCCGAGAGCTGGGAATTGTGCGTTGAGCAGTAGCTGCAGTTAACATTTCCCATCCCCATGACAAGGCTGAACGTCGGGTATTAGAAGAGGAGCTGACAGTTCATCTGTCTGTCCCTGGGGACACCATCCTCATCAACAATCGCCCAGGCCCTCGAGAGCCGCCCCCCTACCAGGAACCCCGGCCTCGTGGGAATCCACCCCACTCTGCTCCCAGTGTCCCCAGCGGCTCTGGTAAGACTTGCCTTGTTCCAGTCCCACCTCCATCCTCTCTCCCTGTTTGTATCATATCCCTTTTCCTTTCCCTTCCCATTCTCTTTTCCTGTTTTCCGCAGTTTCAACTCATTTTCTTATTTCTGTGTCCTTGGTCACCACCCTCTAAATCACTCCATTTCCCTACCATACGATCTCCCTCAAGAATGTCCCGTGCGTTACCCACAATCCCCAGTGGTCTCACCTTGTCTCTGTGCCCAATACACGTCTCTCTCTCTTCCCTGTTGTGCCGTCTCATCTTGTCTTCCTGCCCCTCTCCTTTCTCCTAGACTCACCATGTTCGTTCCATTCATCCATCATCCATCCGTCCATCCATCACCCATCCAAACACCCATCCAGCCTCCATCTGTCTATCCATATACCCATCCATCCTGTCTGCCCATCAATCAGTCCACCCATCCAACCACCCATCCATCTTACCGTCCATCCATCATCTATCCATCATTCATTATCCATCTAGCTATCCAGCAGTCTCCAGATCCTTGTTTTATCCTGTCTCTGTCTCTTAGTGCATTCGCTCCCATCAGCCCTGGTCTTACCCTACTATGGGTCTCCCTGTCTGTCTAGCCTTGGGTCTCATCCCTTCCCCGTGTCTCCCCCTCTCCTTCTCCCGACAGCGTTGCTGCTCTCCAATCCAGCCTACCGCCTCCTTCTGGCCACTTACGCCCGCCCCCCTCGAGGCCCGGGCCCCCCCACACCCGCCTGGGCCAAACCCACCAACACCCAGGGTAAGCCCCTCTGCCCCGGGCACCGCCAGGCTCCCCGCACCTTTACAGGGGCAGGGAGAAGTCCTCACACCTCGCCCTCCCGCTCCTCTCCCCACTGTGGCCTCTTCTGCTCTCCTGAGCTCCTGAGGAGGAGAGCTGCTGTGCCCTAACTCGCCTTCTGCTGCTGCTTGCTGCTAGAAAGGCCTCCCCTTGAGCTGAGGCATAAAGAGTGCACTGGTTCTTAGCTCCGGCCCCTCCTTCTCTTTTGCCCATCTCATCTACTCTCCAGAGCCAGAGAAGAGGCTGCTGGGTGGCCCTAGGTTCCCTTGTAACTCCTCCTTTGTTCTCCCCTCTCTCTAGAGCTGCGAGGAGGAGGGCCCTCCCCCAGGTGCTTGCCCTCCCCTCCTGTGTCCTCTCTGCAGTCCTGGAGGTGAAGGCTCACACGCCCTTTCTGTCTGCTCCTCCTCCCCTGGTGTTGCCTTCCCATTGTCGCCCCTTCCCCCGCTAAGGAGGGCAGCTCTGCTTCCTCTCCTCTGTCTGTGGCCTCCTTCTTGTGTGGCCGTGAGGAACTGTTCCCCTCTCCTCCTCTCTGTGTGCCCCTGTCTCTGCTTGTCTTTGAGCTTGGTGTGTTGGGTCAAGGAGGGTTTGGGTAACCACAGCAGGGAGGAGCTGAGGCTGAGGGCAGGGGGTAGGACAGCTGAGTGAACGGAGGGGCTGGTGGTGAGTGGGACAAGGGTTTGGAAAACGGGGGTTGACTGGATTGCCAGGCCCATCCTTTATCCCGTGGTCAGTAGAATTCCTCTTTCAGCCAAGACTTAACTCATGGTCTCTTGGTCTGGCTGGGATCCTTAGGGAATAAGACTTTATGAAATTCTTTGTTCAACCATTTCCATTGCCTTGAAAGCTCTGGAACAGCTAACTCTCGTCCCACACCAGTGTTGTCTCTGGTTCGAGGGTAGCAGGTGGAAGACCAGGAAGATGGAGGGCAGACCCAGCCTCTCCTCTAGCTGGGGAGGGGCCTCTGGGAGGCTGGGGTGCAAAGCTGTGGCTCTTGAGTTGCTCCTGATGCTTTGTCCTGCCTTCTTTCCCCTCACCCTCCAGCCTGCAGTGGGGACTATATGGAGCCTGAGAAGCCAGGTGCCCCGCTTCTGCCCCCACCTCCCCAGAACAGTGTCCCCCATTATGCTGAGGCCGACATTGTGACCCTGCAGGGTGTCACTGGGGGCAACACCTATGCTGTGCCTGCGCTGCCCCCAGGGGTGGCTGGGGATGGGCCCCCCAGAGTGGATTTCCCTCGGTCACGGCTCCGCTTCAAGGAGAAGCTTGGCGAGGGACAGTTTGGGGAGGTAAGGAGGACCCCCCTGCCCAGCCGTCAGGAGTGTCTGACCCCGCCTGGGGCTCTGACATGCCCACGTGTCCCTGTTGGCTAGGCACCTGTCATTGCAACTGTTACCTCAGGTGAACGTGTGACCTTGCAAATGACCTTCTGCCTTCAGGTGCACCTGTGTGAGGTAGAGAACCCTCAGGATCTGGTTAGCGTTGGTTTCCCCCTTACGGTGTGCAAGGGACACCCTCTGCTGGTGGCTGTCAAGATCCTCCGGCCAGATGCCACCAAGAATGCCAGGTGAGGACCAGGGACAGTGGCTAGAAGAAGGGAGGGGAGGCCATGAAGGGCGAGGAGTGACCCAGATGTGAAGGCGGGAGAGACCAATGCGGGGAGCGCATGGGGAAGGGAGCTTCCATCTCAGGCTGCTGCATCCCTAGTGAGGCAGTGTGCACTGGCCACGGGAGGCTGGTCTGTCTGAGCCGGAGGAGAGGTGCGGGTCTGCCCCTCACCTCCCCACCACTTTCCCCTGCTTCCCCAGGAATGATTTCCTGAAGGAGGTGAAGATCATGTCGAGGCTAAAGGACCCAAACATCATCCGGCTCCTGGGCGTGTGTGTGCAGGATGACCCCCTCTGCATGGTTACTGATTACATGGAGAACGGCGACCTTAACCAGTTCCTCACTGCCCACCAGCTAGAGGACAAGGCGGCTGAGGGGGCCTCCGCGGATGGGGAGGCTGCCCGGGGGCCCACTATCAGGTGCCCGCTTACCCAGGTTGGCCCTTCCCTGAGAGCTCCCCAAGGGGGTCTTTGCCGCTCTTCTAGCTCCAGCCTGAGGGACAGAGGGGAGCATGGGCTGGGGAGGCAGGTAGGGGCCAAAGGGGGCTCATGGGCTGAGGAATATGTAACCATGTTCATCCAGGAGCCTGTGGAGCAGAAAGGCCGGAGGATGCGACAGTGAGGGTGGTGGAGGACACGGCCCTGCGAGGCTCCCTCTGCCCTCTCTCCCTGCCCCTGAGCCAGCTTGGGGAGTGTGATAAAAGCTGTAGTCCCCTGGGGTCAGATGAACCATGGAAGAGGAGGCCCCTGCCTCAGCTTCCACAAGGGCATTCCATCTCTGCCTGGGAGTGGCCATGACCTGCCTCGGGGTGGCTCCCTTTCCTGTCCAGGGAATCCGAGGTGGGGACGTGTCTGGGGCTGCCCCCAGTGACCCTGTGGTTGGCTCCCTTACTCAGCTACCCAGTGCTGTTGCATGTGGCAGCCCAGATCGCCTCAGGTATGCGCTATCTGGCCACACTTAACTTTGTACATCGGGACCTGGCCACAAGGAACTGCCTGGTTGGGGAAAATTTCACCATCAAAATCGCCGACTTCGGTATGAGCCGGAACCTCTACGCAGGGGACTATTACCGCGTGCAGGGCCGGGCGGTGCTGCCCATCCGGTGGATGGCCTGGGAGTGCATCCTCATGGTGAGAGGCCCCAAGAGAGGCGGGCAGGCATGGCAGGGGGCACTGGCTGATCGTGGTCCCAGTCAGTCACTTGCCTTGCCTGGGCTTCAGTTTCCCCATCTACAAAGTGAGGTTTTGGGCCAATTGTTGATAAGGTTCCCTCTGGCCCTGGGGACTGGAGAAGGCAGGGAGGTGTGGTATGATGGGAAGGGGCCCGGTGGCCTTCAGTGGGTATGACAGCTGGAGTCAGGGTGGCAGAGAGCAGGAGAGAAGGGGAGAGAAGAGGCTTGACATGACGGCTGAGTTGGGACCAGAACATGGGTAGGTGGAGAGAGTGGGTGGAGGGTGAGGGAGGGTTAGAACAGCGAGAAGCAGGTAGAGCCCGAGGGAGGGAGAAGCAGGCTTACTGGGGAAGGCAGCCAGCTGAGGAGCCTGGGGCAGCGAGGGCTGGGAGGGAGTCAGGTGGGGAAGTGCTGGGCAGGTGGGGTTCCCTTGGGGAGGACTGGAAGATCTACTGGGCCTGAGGCCTTTCTCTTCTGTTGCCTTATCCACGCACCAGGGGAAGTTCACCGCCGCCAGTGACGTGTGGGCCTTTGGGGTGACCCTGTGGGAGGTGCTGATGCTCTGCCGGGCCCAGCCCTTTGGGCAACTCACCGATGAGCAAGTCATCGAGAATGCAGGGGAGTTCTTCAGGGACCAGGGTCGGCAGGTCAGAGCAGGGGGAGGGAAGACAGGGCTGGGTCTGGGAGGGATAGAGCCCGTCATCATGGGGACTAAAGAACACGTGTTCCCTGCCTTTGTCCACTCTTCCACAATGTAGGTGTACCTGTCCCGGCCCCCCGCCTGCCCACTAGGCCTGTATGAGCTGATGCTTCAGTGCTGGAGCCGGGAGCCTGAGCAGCGACCACCCTTTGCCCAGCTGCATCGGTTCCTGGCAGAAGATGCACTCAACACGGTGTGAATCGGGAAGCCCAGCTGCCCCTCCCTCAGGGAGGATTCTGGGGAAGTCAGCAGCACAAGACAAGAGGAACTCATGGCAACCCCACTCCATTCCTCCTCCCAAGTCCCCTTCACCTCCACGAGAGAGGCAGTGTGACCACAGGTGGGCTGGGCCTGCCAGGGGGCTGATGCCCTCCCTTCCCCAGACACTCTCTCATGCTCCCTTCCTGCCCCTCTCCTAGAAACCCCTGCCACCCACCCAGCTGGCCCTGTGGATGGGATCCTCTCTGACCTCTTCCAGCCATCCCTTGGGGAGGATGGGGCAAATATAGGGCAGACACTGGACAAGGCCCATTGGAGGTCCTGGGCCCCCCTGGACAACACTGGTTCCTGGAGAGAAGGCCATGGTCCCCCCAGCCTCTCTTTCCATCACACACTGGATCCCACTGGCTGAGAATTTGGGGAGTGAGAAGGACAAGAAAGGGAGAAAGATGTTCCCTTGTGCTTACTCCTGGGACTGTCCCGACTCTGGCTTCTCTCTCCTCCATCCTCTGAAACACTGGACCTGGGGTGATCCATGCCCCACCCCCAGCCATCCCTACTTCCCACCTGCCATGGTGTAGCTAGAACTTCTTTAAGCCTGTATGTTTCTGTGGAATAAATATTGGGATTGGGGGGAAAGAGGGAGCAATGGCCTGTGGCCCTGGGGTTGGACATCTCTATTGTAGCTGCCACATGGGTTTTTCTGTAATCACTTGGGGTTTGTACATTTTCGGGGGGAGAGACACAGATTTTTACACTAATATATGGATCTAGCTCAATGCAATTTTAATCCCCTGCACTAGGCAGGTAATAATAAAGGTTGAGTTTTCCACAGCTGTGAGTGGGCTTCTGGGGTTTTAGAAAAATCTGCTTCCTGTGCTCCTCACCCCAACCCATTTCCTTCCCTCCTCTTTTTTCCTCCATTTCCTACCATGCATTTTGCCCAGCAGTATTCTGTTTCTCCATAAGCCAGGTCTTTGCCTGTGGGACCACATGACTACATGAACAGGAGCTCAGCAGCAGGCCTGGAGGGAGACGGGTTAGGCCAAGGGTCTTAACCTTGTTTGACCCAGGAACCCCTTTGGACTCTAGAGAAGTCTACTGATTCGTCCTCAGAATTATGTTTAAAAACCCATTATTTATGGTGTGTATATATCATACACATATGATTACAGAGATTAGTTGAAAGAGTTTACCAAAATATTTTAAAAATTGTGATACAGTAAACCTATGTGCTTCTGTTAAATATACTCAGTAACAACACCTAGCAGCAAAGGTAGTAAGTTCTAACATTTCCTAGTAGTAATAAGCACAAGGCATATACTGAGATTTCTATAACTAGTGGGATGTGAAAATAGCTGTGGTATGTATTAATGACAAGGCATAGATACTGCTAATTCTAATACTACTGGGGTTTTTGCTTATATTCATACTTGAAGGAAATGCTTAATTTTACTTAAAGGTTGATAAAAACAGAGGTGTAATTTTTTTCTTACACAGGTTCTAGGACCCCCTCCTCTGAGGGTCTGGGAGTCCCATGTGGAGAATCCCTGTATAATTAGGCTGATCAAGTATGCAGATGACCCAATAGGTGTCAGCTATTTGGATGGGAGCCAGAACAAAGAACTTACATTGTCTTAGAGACTTGGGAAGATAAGTCATAACCATAAAGAGTATTCAACAGAGTTCAGATTTGTTGGAAAGAAATATCAGTTGCAAGTATTGGGAAAGGCAGAATCATCTTGATGGTAGTTCATGTGAAATAAAGACCCTGGGGTCCTGGGTGATGATATTCACAAAATGAACCAACTGGAAAATGAGGATAATATAGTTTAATCTTAGGTTGAATTAATGGGCCCTTGGGATCTGGGTCATAGATCTAGAAGTCCTGCTGAAACCTATGTAAGTCAGATTTCTATGAAATCATGACCCCTAATTCAGGACGTGCATCGACAGGTCAAGAGTTTAGAGGCCAGAACCCAGAATGGCGAGCAAGCTAGAACCATGGCAGTGAGGCAAGAACTCCCGAATCGCTGAGCTCAGAACTCCCTTTAAGCTCTAGGCCCATGCAGCCATGTAGGGTTCCTTTGAACTTGTCTCAGCAGGTTCAAGCCTGCTCCTCCTCAGTGGCTTCCTGGCTCAGCGAGTGGTAGCATCACCACTTAGCTGCACAAGCCAGAAACCTGAAGATCCTCCTTGACACCCTTTCTCCCCTACTCTCACTCCCCTAGTCCAGTTTATCGTGAAGTTCTGTTGATTTTGCTTCCCAAATTACCCTTAATCATCTCTCTGCCTCTCCTTGACCATTCTGGCACATGCTACCTCCATCCTGCCTGGACCATGGCGCTGGTCTCCCAGGATCTGTTCCTGCTCCTCTCTGGGTTGCTTGCAGCCCTGCAGCCAGAATGATCTTTAAAAACACATAAATCGGGTCCCATTCCTTTATTTCAAACCCTTCAATGGCTTCCCACTGACCTCAGAATAAACAAAATCCTGGCCAAGTTTGCCCTCCCCTACTTCCTCCGGCATCCTTCCTCACCCTCTCCTTCATGCACCACTGGCCTTTCAGTTCCTCCAACCGGCCAGTCCCTCCTGCTCATAGCCTTTGTTGCGTGCTGTTCCCCTACCTGGAACACAGTTCCTTCCTGATTATCCTTCAACAATCTTGCCTGACCTCCACGATTTGGTCAAATCCCCTCTTGGTGCTCTCAGAGCACATGACTCTTTTTTGTAATACTATGGGTGTGCTTCCACATTAAAAAAAAAATGTACTGAGCAGCTACTATGTATCAGGACCATACCTATTACATATTATATCTTATTTGAAACAACAACCTTTGAAATAGTTAAAATGATTGCCATTTCACAGAGAAAAAACTGCTTTGTTACATTAAGTGACTTGCCCAAGGAAGCACAGCCAAGAAATGGAAAAGCTGCTGGGAAGCAGCCTGTGGGCTCCTGGCTCTCCGTGCTTTCTCTCCAGGATGCTGCCTGAGGGGAGGAGGTTGTGAGTGCTCCATCAGAGGAAGGCTTTTTTTTTTTTGCCTTCCTTAAATATTTTTTTATTAAGGTATTATTGTACACTATCTCATGAAGGTTTCACACAGAGCAACATTGTGGTTACTACATTTACCCATATTATTGAGTCCCCCCCACACCCCACCCCACTGCAGTTACTGTCCCTCAGCGTAGCAGAATGCAATAGAATCACTACTTCCCTGCATCACAGGAAGTTTTAAAGCACAGGTGGATAACCCTCTGTCAGGGTGCTCTTTCCACAGTACAGCTCCTAGGAACCCAGGCTGCCTGGTTCCAGGAACTCAGCCCATGCTCAGTTCCTGCCATCAGACACCTTGCTCTAAGCCACTGTGTCCCTTTGAGCAGGGCTCTCCAGGAGAACTCCGTGATCATGGAAACGGTCTCTATCTGCACCCTCCAATAGGTGGCCACTAGACACATGTGGCTATGGAGTACATGAAATGGGGCTAATGTGACTGAGGAACTGAATTTAAATTTTAGTTAATTTAAATTTAAATTAACACAGATGGCTAGCAGCTCCTGTTCTGGAGAGCATAACCTTAGAGGTTTCCATATATTCTAGGAGCCCATGACTCTGTTTGCCCGGCTCCTTCTTGCTTGCTCCCATCAAAATGAAACATACAACCTATTTCAGTTTTACACACATGCAAAAGCTTCTTACAAAGATAGCATTGAACTATGTATGCTATTTTGTAATCTGCCTTTCTCCCCCCTCATTCCCCCTCATGATATGTCTACATAGCTCAGGCCAGTATGCATACAGTAGTCTCCTCTAAGCATTGCTCAGTTTTCTACATTGTTGCAATGGCTGATTTTTTATCTAACCAACCCCCAGTGACGGACATTTGGGTTGTCCCTATTGTTTTCATAATATAACAACAAACACACTTGGATAAACATCTTTGCATGTATATCTCTACACTCATGTGGGAGAATTTCAGTATGATAGCTTCCTAAAGGTGGAGTTGCTTCCTAAAATAGTAGTCACATTAAAATCATTGGTACATTCTGCCAAACTGCCCTTGAAAAGGCTTGACTATGTCAACCTTCACCAAGAATACATATGTACGCTCCTACACTGTGGCCATCACTGAGGTTGTCAATCCTGATTATTTTTTTGCTAATCAGATATTTTGTTTCAACTGTCTCTCCTTAATTACTAGTGAGGTTGAGAGTTTTTTCATTTGGTTATAGAGTATTGTGTTTCTTCTATGGTCTGTTATTTCTTTAGACAATCTATTGTGCTGCTTCTTTTTCTTATTGCTTTGTAAGAGCTCTTATATTGTCTAGTTTATCCAATTTTTCTTCCTAAACTAATTTGTCTTTTAACCTTATTTCACGTTTACTATAAAGAAACTCTGTCCGTTTCATGTCATTCTCATTGGAGGATTTTAAACACTGATCGCTAAAAACACCCCAAAAAGAACAATAAAACAAACATGGGCGACTTACAAAGTCTAACAAAGTCTTGCATAGTTCGTACCATTTTGGTTCCTGGTCCCGCGAAAATGTACTTCAGACCCCAGCTTTGGCACTTTCTAGTGTCTGGTCATGGGCAAATTTCTTAATCTCACTGAGCATTGGCTTCTAGTCTGTAAAGTGGTGATAATAAACTTGCCTTACAGGAACTTGGGGAAACGTGTATCTCTGGCCTTGGCTAAAGACGTCCCCTTCCCTTTCCTTGCAGTAGCTTCATAAATCAAATCAGACCAATTGGTTTCTTTCAAATATTGTCTTTATTAGGATCTTCTAGTTAAATGCAAAGTGGAAGCATGGTGGATACAACAATTAAGATTTATGAGTACTCACGGGCCAAGTAAGGAGCATTGGATCGAGTTAACTCCTAACTTGAGAAAATGCTCTGGAGAATGCATTAGTCCAGTTTTCCCAGGAGCAAGTGAGCTCGAAAAACCGTTTCGTGCGTCTCTAAACCTAAGCGTCTCACAACCGAGCCGCCTCCGCCAGGAAGCCCTCGGGGCACTTCTACTCCCGGGGTCCCGCCTCCTGAGCAGATCGGTTAGACGCGCTGTTGCCGCGCGGGTGGAGAGTGAGGCGGAACCAAGTGGCCTGGCCTCTCGTGTCCCGGGCTCTTTGCATTCGAGGCCAGCCTCGAGCTTCACGTCTCCCCCGCGGTGCCTTTCGGGAGTTGTAGTCAGACGCATGTCAGCCCTCTCCGGGACGGGCAAGGAGAAGACTACCATTCCCAGTATGCCCCGCGGCGGACGAGTGCAACTCCTATTCTTATCCCCCCTGTTTTTCCACGCTTTCTGTCCGGATTCATGTCTGTGAAATCCTTGGTCGCTGTCCTCATCTGTTTATTTTTCATCATCCTTACCTCTATTCCCGGGAGCCAGTGCGAGACATTAGCTCCGATTAAGTGACGGCTTGGACTCGCGGTGCACGAGGGGAGATCGACACAGAGTGGTAAAGGGGCCGGGAAAGAGAGTGGCAAAGGTAGAGAGAGTTGAGTGAGAGGCGTGGAGTGGGAGGAATGTAGGGGAGAAGTCAGGACACCGGACGGTGTGGATCAGGGTGACTGGAGGGAAGTGGTCTTGAGGGGGAAGAGGAAGGAGGTAGAATTAGATTTGGGAGACACGGAGGCGAAGATAGTTTATTGCCGTGCCCAGCAGGAGTAGGGCCAAGAAATAGATGGGAAGGAGAGCTATCGGCTGATCTGATCAGGAGAGGTGGGAGGGAGAGAGGTTTGGGCTGAAATAAGTTTCTTTGTCACTGCTTAAGTAAAGATGAGGCAAGTCATTGAAGTACAAAATGGGACAACATACAATGCTGTCATTTGGTAATTGAGAGAAGACGAGCTGAGGTCAGAAGTGGGATGAGAAGGCAGGAAAGAACGGGTAGTTGGTCAGGTTTGAAAGAAACAGGAAGAGATGAGTGACATGAAAAAGGAAACCACGGAAAAGTGGGTTGCAGGGGCCAGTGGATCTGGAATGAAAAGGTGAGGGGCGACACTGTTGTGGATTTTGGGGGGGTGTTTCTAACACTTGCATCTTTTAGGTGATGGAGAGCACCGCCTCAAGGGGTGGGCTGAGCCGAGTACACCTACGGTGCAGGAATCTGCAGGAATTCCTAGGGGGCCTGAGCCCTGGAGTATTGGACCGGTTATATGGGCACCCTGCCACCTGTCTGGCTGTCTTCAGGTGAGGACCCCCTTCCTGGGAAGGACCTTGGTGAGGAAATGTAATGGGGCCTGCAGATTGGGATAAGTTGTGGGTAGAAACTTAGTTCTGGGGGCTTGGAGATTAAAGTGTCAGGCAAAAATAGATGGAGTTTGTGGGGGCAGCAAGACTGGTCAGGGTGTATGGAGTGGGATGAGATGTTTGAGCGGCTGTTGAGGGCAGAGTTGCAGACCTAAGGCAGTTTTTGACGTTAACATTTACCTCTCCCCGCTTACAGGGAGCTCCCTTCTTTGGCTAAGAACTGGGTGATGCGGATGCTCTTTCTGGAGCAGCCTTTGCCACAAGCTGCTGTAGCCCTGTGGGTAAAGAAGGAGTTCAGCAAGTGAGTCTCTGCTGCATTCGCCAGATACAAATTTCTCGACAGCTAGATTTCTCAAACCCTTCCAGGAAATACTAATGGGTACACCACAAAACTGGTAATTAAGTAAATCTGGGAAACTGTACATATTGGATTTTCACGCTTGGAGAGTTGTGATGTCTGTAACAAGGCTCTGGTAGGCATTGCAGTAAGGAAATGTGCCTTAAGAAGACACTGATTTCACTCTGTGAAACAGTTGTTTCAAGGATCACCAGTTCAGAAAAGGCAAAAACAGAGACTGGTATGGGCCTCCTCCTTTTGGTTCTCCAGATATTCCCTTCACCTCTGCTTCTATTTCAGAACTCAGGAGGAGAGTACAGGGCTGCTGAGTGGCCTTCGTATCTGGCACAGCCAGCTGCTCCCTGGTGGTCTCCAGGGCCTCATCCTTAACCCCATCTTCCGCCAGAACCTCCGCATTGCCCTTTTGGGTGGGTATGTCACTTCCATCTCTTCCTAAGTTAGGCCAGGGGAGCTAGTAATTCAACTACTGGGGGAGTAATCCAACTATTAGTAATTCAACCTTGCAGGCTGCGCCTTTAGGAGCTTCATTAGGAATAAGTTGGATCAGATGTAGCTGCCTGGTGTAGGGATATCGCCCACTCATGGCCCATGGGAATAAAGGTGGACCGAGGGAAGAGGCAGGGACACAGGCAGGGTTCCTTACTCTTGGCCCATCCTGGCACAGGGGCGAGGCCTGGTCTGATGACACAAGTCAGCTGGGACCAGACAAGCATGCCCGGGATGTTCCCTCACTTGACAAGTACGCCGAGGAGCGATGGGAGGTGAGGACTTGGGACTCTGTGAGTGTCTGCTCGTGTTCCTCTTTCTCCTGGCCCTTAGAGGAATTGGTCTCTGTCTCTTCCTTTCCTCAGGTGGTCCTGCACTTCATGGTGGGCTCTCCTAGTGCAGCTGTCAGCCAGGACTTGGCTCAGCTCCTCAGCCAGGCTGGGCTCATGAAGAGGTGAGGAAGGCAGAGGTACAGCAGCTTCCTGTTTTGCCATCTCCATGGGTCCCTGTTAAGCTGAGTGTCCAGGACAGGTCAGGATTTGGGAGTGTTGACTGAAGAGGAGAGCTGAGAGGAGAATGGCCAGAGAGAAACCAAGAAGACGTGAGAGGAGAAGTGGGTATGGTCACCTTCTCTGCATACCTCTACCATTGTCCTCTCTACCCTCTTAAGTACTGAACCTGGAGAGCCACCCTGCATTACCTCTGCTGGCTTCCAGTTCCTGTTGCTGGACACACCCGCCCAGCTCTGGTACTTCATGTTGCAGTATCTGCAGACAGCCCAGGTGAGGAGCCAGGGGCTGCTTGCCAGAAAGCCGTGCCCTTCTCAGGGCCCACTGAGAGGCTACCCCTGCAGACTCTGTTCCCTGATGTTCTCTCCTCACTTTCTCCCTCCCGTCCCTCCCCCTTTGTTTCTACCCATTCCTCCCTAGAGTCGGGGCATGGACCTTGTGGAGATTCTCTCCTTCCTCTTCCAGCTCAGCTTCTCTACTCTGGGCAAGGTAAGCAGGGGCTGGACCTGGGGCCTTGAGTGGGAAAGCTGAAGGGTAGAGAGATGGGAAGGAGAAATAGGTTATGGGGCAGTAGAAGGAAAGGTAAGAATGAACAAAGCACAAGCTGCAGTGGGAGAAGAGGGAATGAGTGTGTGGTTGGGAAGGGGGAGTGGGATGTGTTTTGGACCCCAGCTGGCCACCTTTCTTCCCCAGGATTACTCTGTAGAAGGTATGAGTGATTCTCTGTTGAACTTCCTGCAACATCTGCGTGAGTTTGGGCTTGTTTTCCAGAGGAAGGTATGAGCACCCGGATCCCTGGCTTCCAGAGAAGAGGCAGGGTGGTCTGTTGCCTTGGCCTTTGAAAATAATGAGGTCTTGGGAGGCAGGAGCAGGAAGCAATTGCTAGGACTGAATACTTGGGTCCCTCCAGAGAGAGGTTGAGAGTTGAGCTCTGTGCACTGGGAGGAATCTGGTGTCTCGGGCGGAAAGATGTTGGCAGTGACACCTGAGAGAGAGCCCTCTGCCTTTCCCTTTTGTCTTTTCCAGAGGAAATCTCGGCGTTACTACCCCACGCGCCTGGCCATCAATCTCTCGTCAGGCGTTTCTGGGGCTGGGGGCACTGTGCATCAGCCAGGCTTCATTGTCGTGGAAACCAACTACCGACTGTATGCCTACACAGGTGAGTCCGACGGAGCCTGGGGAAAGCAGGTCGGGGGTGGGAGGGGGGCAGGGGAGGAAGTAGGAGGGAAGGCCAGTGTATGTTCACACTTACCTGGCAGTTTAGAGAGCTCTCTGACATTTCTCATCCCACATGAAGGAAGGTCTTGAGGGCGTTTGAGATAGGGGTAACCTCCTCAACCTCTGTCCCTGTCCCTGAGTTAGAATCGGAGCTGCAGATTGCCCTCATTGCTCTCTTCTCCGAGATGCTTTATCGCTTCCCCAACATGGTGGTGGCACAGGTGACCCGGGAGAGCGTGCAGCAGGCCATCGCCAGTGGCATCACAGCCCAGCAGGTATCCCCACTTGGGAGAGGTGGGAGCTGGAAGACAGGCTGCAGTTGGGCTGTGGGGTACAGAGAGCAGTCACCTTATAGAAGTCTAGCTCCAGGTCTGTTACAACAGGTGGTAGTGAGTTTTCTGTGAGCACAGACCAGGCACATGAGCAGTCAAGGCTCCAGGTGGGAACACGCAGGCACTTGAGGGGAGGAAACATGGAGGGAGGAGGGATAGCTCTGGTTTTGTGTCCTGGTGCCACCCCTTCTGAGCTTCAAAAACAGCCTAATTTTCTACTCCTCTGAGCCTTAGTTTCCTTGTCGTAAAAATGGAAATAATGACAGTTTCGCCTCACAAGGTTGTTGGGAGGATTCAATGAAGAGAGTGGTAAAGCATTTAGGTTAGAGCCTGAAGTGCAGTTAACGGCTCAAAAAATAATAGCTGTTGCTGTTTTAAAGAAAGAAAAACAAAACAAGAGTGCAAAGGGCAGTCTGTAGAAAGGGTAAATGTGCCAGAGAAGGAATAGCAGACATGACCAGTGGGAACAGTAATGTGGGACAACAGCTGAACAGGACGGGTTGAGTTGATGACAGGCATGAGGCTATGAATTTTTAAATAGTAAGCTGATGTTCCAGTGACCTTAGGTGACAGCTCAGGTAACTTTCCTGCCTTCTTACTGGAGTGCTTGAGCACATTCTTGTCTGTTTTCCTAGATCATCCATTTCCTAAGGACAAGAGCCCACCCAGTGATGCTCAAACAGGTACCAAACTGCTGGAGGCTGACAGCCCCTGGCACCTGGTGATGAAGTGATGGAAAAGAGAAAAGGGGTCCAAATCTGGGAAATGAGTGGAGGGCTGGGGCTGGCCCAGGCAGTATTCCTGAATCTCGCAGCCATCCCTTGCCCTTGTAGATGCCTGTGCTGCCGCCAGCCATTACCGACCAGATTCGGCTGTGGGAGCTAGAAAGGGACAGACTCCGGTTCACTGAGGGTGAGTGGCTTCTGGTGGTTGCTTCTTGGTTATTGGGCAAAGGAAGGAAGATTCAGTCTCGATGAGCCAAAAAGGCTTATTCATGCGTTTTGGTTTTTTTTGCTGTCTGCCTGGGGTGGCAGAGAAAAGCTGTAAAGACTTTATTTTGGGGTGCATTGGTAATAGTAAATGAACTGTCCCAAGTCAGTGAAATTCAGATTTAGCTAGAAGAGGGAAATTGGGATGGGTAATTCACAGTAATTTCTCTGGTTTTGGTGAGCATTAATGGATTTTCTTACTGTGTTATATTGCCTTCCTAAATATGGCTGGATCACACTAGTGTTATGATGAGCCCTGGAACAGACACAAGTCTAGAGGGTTCGTTTTTAAACTGGTGGGTGACAAGCCCAGACCACTGACCTGCAGCTGCCACCGGGGGACCCTGCCTCACGTTCTCGCATTTCTCTCCCTCCTTGCTCCTGCCTTGTGGATCCCCAGGCGTCCTGTATAACCAGTTCCTGTCGCAAGTGGACTTTGAGCTGCTGCTGGCCCACGCGCGGGAGCTGGGCGTGCTGGTGTTCGAGAACTCGGCCAAGCGGCTCATGGTGGTGACCCCGGCTGGGCACAGCGACGTCAAGCGCTTCTGGAAGCGGCAGAAGCACAGCTCCTGAGAGTGCGAGACCGGGACCGGCCCCTGGGGAGGCGGGCGCGGCCTCAGAACGCACGGGTGTTTTATTTACACGTCAGGACTCTACTTGTTAATAAAGTTGTGGAGATGAGCCCCGCGGCCCCCGGCACCTCCCCTCCGCGGGGACACGCTTTCTTTGGCGTCGGCGGCCATTGAACATGGAGGGAAGGCGGGAGGGGCCGAGCAGCCGCTGCGCATGCGCCCGGGTGGGCCCCGCCTCCCTGAACCGGGTGGATCGCGGGTCTAGTTCCGGGGTCGCGTTCGCGGGTGGCCCCAACCTCTGCTGCCGCCTTCCCCGCTGCGGGACGCCCTGGGATCGCGGGGGCCTCTCCCGGTGAGCGCGCCCGCGTGGCCTGTGGGAGGTGGGCGGCGCCGCGTGGTAGGACGGGAGGAAGGCGCGCTGAGTGGGGCTTGGGGCGGTGCACGCGGTCTGGGCCGGCTGAGATCGCAGTGACCCAAGCGGGACTTCTTGCCGGCTGTGGCGCGCTGACGTCCATCATCTCCCGGAATCCCGGAGTGCTTTACGTTCCCGTGTGTCAGAGGGGGCACCACACGTTGCAGGTGCATATGTTGAGGGCCAGAGACTCCAGCCCTGCCCCAGATCTCTGGTGTCCACCACTCCAAGGTTCTGTCACTGTCTACGGGGAAAGGGTTATGTGGGAGGGGATAACAGAAAAACAGACCAGTGTTAGTAGAAGGCAGGGAATGAGGAATAGGGTGTGACATCAGAGGGTGTGACCTTCCCCTACCCCCATATTCTCCTAATGTGCTCTATCTGGAACAGATCTTGGCCTCTTTTCAAGCACTCCTGATGCCTCATTTGCCTCTGGCCTCTTTTCGACCACCACTTTGCGGGCTGAAGCCCTCACGGGGCTTCCCCAGGGCCCATCCCCTTTCTTCCCAGTCAGAGCCTCATGGATCCTCCATTTCCCGGAGGAACCGTGAAGCCAAACAGAAGCGCCTGCGAGAGAAACAGGCGGCGCTGGAGGCTGGAATAGCCCGGAAGAGCAAGGTTAGGGGCCAGACAGCTTGTCCTTGGTTCTTTGAGAAGACTTGGGAGGGGGCTGGAGGAGAGACTGGCTCTGTTTCAGATGCCTGGGGTATACTGGGAATTGCGTCTCCCCTGTTCCTTGCACTTCCAGCCATTTGCAGAATCAAGTAAGGCCTGGATTCCTAAGGAGATAGTGTTGTATGAAATCCCCACGGAATACGGTGAAAAGAAAGGTAACTAGGACACCTGAAGGCCTTTTCCCACATTTCTGTTGTCCATTTGGTCTGCTGAAATACAGCATAGGAACAAAGTTCAGGAGCTAGTGGAGTTCTCTGCTTCCACAGATGTGTCCCAGCCCCTGCCTCCTGCTTATAGCCCCCGGTATGTTGAGGCTGCCTGGTACCCTTGGTGGGTGCAAGAGGGCTTCTTCAAGCCCGAATATCAGGTTAGTACCAGGCAGGGAGGGGTGCTAAACGGTCCCATAGGGTTCTTGAGGTTAGTGGGCACAACTGGGCCTCAGAGTCTGGAGCTCATATTGTAGAATCTGCCAAAACACCAGGGAGAGCTTGTCTTCTGTCTTGGCATCTCCAAAGTGTTTTCTTGTCAGGTTCTCCCTTCCTTGGTATTTGCCAGATTTCTTCCTAAAGTTCTTTCTGCCATGGTGACACCAGAGGGTGCTACTCCCCTGGGTAATATCCAATCCTCTTTTGCCCTTTGACTTTTCTCCTTCCTTCTAGACCAGGCTGCCTCAGGCCACAGGGGAGGCCTTCTCCATGTGCATCCCACCTCCCAACGTCACTGGCTCCCTGCACATTGGGCATGCACTGACGGTGGCCATACAGGACGCCCTTGTGCGCTGGTGAGAGGGAAATGGGGCTTGAGTTCTTGGCTGGGGAATTGGAACCGTGGGAAGAATGAGAATAAACATGTAAGCTCAGGAATTCAGGGTATTTCTTTCATAGGCACCGGATGCGTGGGGATCAGGTGCTGTGGGTCCCTGGCTCTGATCATGCAGGAATTGCTACACAAGTATGTCTTTTGCCACTTTTTCCTTTTCTTGGGTGAAAGAAAGTCCTCCCAAAGTGATCTGATTCTCTGTTCATTTGCCTTCTAATTTTCCCATAGGCTGTCGTGGAGAAACAACTGTGGAAGGACCGAGGAGTGAGGAGACACGAGCTGAGCCGAGAAGCCTTCCTTAGGGAGGTGTGGAGGTGGAAGGAAGAGTGAGTGTGCCGGGCGGGGGGTTGGGGGCAGGTTGGGACTTGGGGTGTGTGGCCGAGAGGGCAGGTTCCCAGCCACTGGCTCCTACCTGCGGTCGAGCCTCTTCCCATCCAGTCTAACTTTCCTCAGACATGTAAACTCTGGACTCCTTTAGCATTTGGTGGGGTCTCCAAGCTGTGTGTGTGTGTACTTTAAAAGACATATATTTATGTGTATATGTGCATATATATGTAAATTTCCCCCTCCTATTTATACCATTTTTCCTTGTCTAGATTTCATCATCTCTCCTACTTACCCATTCCCACCTCCCGCCTGCCCTCACTGAAATTGTCCTCTTTCTTTCAGGTCTGTTACCACGTGTCATCTATAAAGCTTCTTTGGGTTTCCTCCAAATTAACTCCAAACCCCTCCTCGGTTACTAAAGAACTCCATGCTTCTTTTAATGTCATGGAAGGCCCCGTACTGGGTTTTATGTCTCCCTTCATTAGTTTCTAGAGGCTAGATCAAAGCTGTACTCCGGTGCCCAGCACTCCAGGGGACGTCATTGCACCTGGCGCATAGTCGTTGCTCAGGACCTGTTGGCTGACAGAAGTCTCTCTGGGCACAGGAAAGGTGGAGAGATCTGTGAGCAGCTCCAGGCTCTGGGGGCCTCGTTGGACTGGGACCGAGAGTGTTTCACTATGGATGCAGTGAGTGTCCCATGCCTTGGTCCCTGTGGGTGTTGGGGAGGCGGGTTGTGTGTTGGGAGGTAGCAGGGCGGGAGTGCACAGTCCCTGAGTGGGGTGATGGACTGAGGAGCGGCCATTGGATGTGGACACTCAGGTCATTCTAGGGCTTCTCAGTGGCCGTGACTGAAGCTTTCGTGCGACTATACAAGGCTGGGTTATTGTACCGGAACCGGCAGCTTGTCAACTGGTCATGCACTTTAAGATCAGCCATCTCAGATATTGAGGTGAGTCAGGGAAAGAGAAGCAGATCTGTGAGAGCTCCAGGGCAGGTGAAAGCTTGGACTCTGGAGCCAGACTGGATGCCTGGATTCACATCTGAGTCCTGCCACCCACCAGCTGTGTGACTCCTGGCCAGCCATTAGCCTCTGTCAGCCTCAGTTTCTTCAATCTGTAAATTGGGGTGATGGAAATGCCTGGTCAGGGGATGTTGTGAGGTGTCAATGAGAACTCCTGGAAGATGCTCAGCATGATACCTGAGTGTGATTTATGTGCTCTGTGAGTGTTCTCTGTAAGTGTGACTGCACAAGAATTTGTTGAGGCCAGAGGGAGGTGGCCTCCAAATCCTCTTTTAGAGGGGCTGCCCAGAGGATGAACAGAGGAGGGAAGCCTGGGTGTGAGCCTTGTGGAAAGGCTGCTCTCTGACCCTGCTTCTTTGTCGCCTCCAGGTGGAGAGCCGGCCCCTACCTGGCCACACGGAGCTTCGACTGCCGGGCTGCCCCACTCCTGTGTCTTTCGGCCTCCTTGTTTCTGTGGCCTTCCCCGTGGATGGAGAGCCTGGTGAGGATAGTCCATAGAAGGGCCACCCCCTTCTCTCTTCTTCTGTTTCTCGAGCCCACCTTGAGCTAAAGGGAGGGAACCCACCAGCCTGTTTGCCCCATAACTTGGTGGGAAGGGTGGTGTTTGCATTCCTGGAGGTACTTACCTGGGCTGTCTGGGCTGGGTCAGCAAAGAGCTCATCATCATCCCTTTGGAGCTCACTCTGATTCTGTAGGAGGCTGCTACTCTTGAAAGAGACTGAAGAGCAGTTCTAAAGCGTGGTTTGAGCAGAGAGTGTTCTGAAGTGTCGAGAGAAGGGGAGGACCGAGGAGCTGGCGCTGGCTCTGAGGAATGTGTAGCATTCGTGATAGGACCCCGAGAACGCCCAGTGTCCTCTGGGCACGCTGCAAGGAGTTTAGTTGCTTTTGTTAATGCTGTACCCATTTCTTCCTTGCATGTTATCGAGGAATTCCTTGGCACCAGACACCTCATGGCCTTCTGGTCATTAGCTTACACGGAAACCCCAGGCCCTTACAGACACTGGTCCTCGCTTTCTCTCGTCCCTCCTGGGGGCCTCCTCATCCTTGACCACTCCCTGCCCCGCCCTCTCAGTTCTCCTGGTTCAGTTGGGTTGCAAGTGAGGGGCTGGGGTGATCAGCTTTAAGTTCTTGCATTTTGTCTTTAGACACAGAGGTTGTGGTAGGAACCACGAGGCCAGAGACGTTGCCTGGAGACGTGGCTGTGGCTGTTCATCCTCACGACTCCCGATACTCAGTAATATAATGCGTGCTCCCTGCCCTTCTGCCCCCACATTCTCTTCCCCTCCCTTTGGGATGGTGGCTCCTGCCCTTCTGCTTCTCTTTTTTTTTT
>JAQQAC010007890.1:36696943-36710331 GCA_029783875.1 Phataginus tricuspis | reverse complement strand
TTCTCTGGCTAATGGGTTGACATGCTATGGCCTGTGGGCCAGAACCACCCCACTGCCTGTGTTTGTATGAGCTGTACTCATGGTCTTCTGTATTACCTGTGACCTATTACCTAAGTCCGGTACAGTGGCTGAGTGCAGAGGCTGAATTTGCTCTTGGCCCACAAAGCCTAAAACAGTTACATTCTGGCCCCTTAAGAAAAAGTTCACTGACCCCTGCTCTCTACCTTCTGGTTTTCATGCTCCTGTTCCCAGGGTTCTCTCCCCATCCCAGACCTTGCCACACCACACATGTGCCTGTCCTTGGTCCCCTGTCCTTCCTTTCAGCATCTGCATGGGCGACAACTTCGTCACCCCTTGACGGGGCAGCTTCTCCCTCTCATCACAGACTCCACTGTTCAGCCGCAGGTGGGCACAGGTGCGTGGAGGTTGGGGAGGAGAGAAAGCAGGGGTTTGGGAACTGAGGGGAGGAAACCAGGAGAGGAAGAAAGTGGAGGAGAGAAAGCCTCATATAGGTAGTCTGGATGGGTAGTGAGGAACAGAAGGGAGACAGGCAGAGCGGGGGAGGGAGGCCTGGGGAAGGGTGGGCCATGACAGTACCTCTGGAAAAGCAGAAGCCAAGGTCCGGGTTCAGTGCTCATGGTGGTTCTCCGCCAGGGGCAGTGAAGGTGACTCCAGCTCACAGCCCTGCTGACGCTGAGCTGGGGGCCCGACACGGCTTGAGCCCCCTGAGCGTCATTGCGGAGGATGGGACCATGACTTCTCTCTGTGGGGACTGGCTGCAGGTGGTACTGGCCTCAGGGTTAGCCTGTCCTCTGGGAGCCCCTCTGCCCTGCTCTCCTGCCCCCCTGCCTCTCTGTCTTTCTAGTGGCCTTTCACCTTTACTGTTGCACTTTGTCCCCAGGGTCTTCACCGATTTGTGGCCCGGGAGAAGATTATGTCTGCACTGAGGGAGCGGGGCCTGTTCCGGGGCCTCCAGAACCACCCCATGGTGCTGCCCATTTGCAGGTAACCCCGTCTGAACCCCTTTACTGGGCCACCTCCAGAAGGGGACGGATGAAACTTCAGAGTGACGACAGGATGAACTGTGCACCCCTTGCACGAGAGCACAAGCTCTGTGCCAGTCCCTTGCTGCTGTCCCCTCGGTCCTGAGGGCGAGCATGTAGCAGGGCCCCGTGTCCCTGGGGGTGGCACCGGGCTGGAGGAGCAGTGTCTCACCCTGCCTCCCTTCAGCCGTTCCGGGGACGTGGTAGAATACCTACTGAAGAGCCAGTGGTTTGTCCGCTGCCGGGAGATGGGGCACCGAGCTGCCCAGGTGAGGCTGCAGGGCTAGGAGGGGCGGGGCTCCCTGAGAACTGGAGGAAGGAAGGGCGGGGGCCACCAGTGCCACAGACCTGTCTAGCTGCGGTAACTGAGAGGAGAGCTGTGAGGATGGAGGCAGGGGGGCCCAGAAAGGGCTGACTCGTGTCCTCACTCAAGCACAGACTCCTCCAGGAGGCTTGGGAGTCCTTTCTGAGTTTTAGAACCATCTCAGAGGCCACTTGTTGCGTCCAGGAGAGGGGTGCAGACGCAGGAAGGGAGCACCATCTAAGGGTCCTTTCCTCCAGGCTGTAGAGTCGGGGGCCCTGGAGCTCAGTCCATCCTTCCATCAGAAGAACTGGCAGCACTGGTTTGCCCACGTTGGGTAAGGGGAAGGGAGCTCATGGAGGTGGGGGGTCCACTGGTTATGCCGAGAAGCCACTCATGTCCCTTGGCAGGGACTGGTGTGTCTCTCGGCAGCTGTGGTGGGGCCATCGGATTCCGGCCTACCTGGTCGTGGAGGACCATGCAGAGGTTGGCAGGAGGAAGCAGATGGGAGGGCTGGGCATGGGGGAGCCTTAGTGCAGGAGTCAAAGGACTTCATTGCCCATTCCAGTTCCCTGCCTTTGCTGTGTGTGATCAGAGCTCCCTAGCCTAAGCCTGCCTGCCTTCATCTCAGTGTTGGAGGGGTCTGGCCATTACAGACCCTGTGAGAATGTAGCTCAATGATGTTCACACCTGTCAAGGGCCATTCTTTATCATCTCCCCACTCCTTATTTCTGCAGGGCGACAGGGAGGACTGTTGGGTGGTCGGGCGGACAGAGGCTGAAGCCAGAGAAGTAGCTGCAGATTTGACAGGGAGACCAGGGGCAGAGCTGACCCTGGAGAGGGGTGAGTGCCTGAGCTGCGGAGGGCAGGGATGCATGTCGGGACACTTGGGTCTCCGAGGGAGCAGATGCTGAGGGGGAGAAGGCAGGGTCAGGATGCTGGGAATGGAGCAAAGGGCCCAACCCCTGGTCTTGCTGGGGTTGGGGGTGGCTGGGCTGGAGGGTGGGCAGCAACAGGCTAAGGTCCTGGAAGCTGAGGCTCCAGTTGTCCCCTTTACCCGTTCTGTTTCCCAGACCCTGATGTCCTGGACACGTGGTTCTCTTCGGCTCTTTTTCCTTTTGCTGCCCTGGGCTGGCCCCAAGAGGTGAGGCGGGTTGAGAGGAAGAGAGTGAAGGTGGGGTGATGAAGTGGACCCCTGGGCTCCCCGGAGCGGGCTTGGGTCTCTTACTGTTTATCTCTTTCCTCCTAGACCCCAGACCTTGCTCGTTTCTACCCTCTGTCCCTTCTGGAAACGGGCAGTGATCTCCTGCTGTTCTGGGTGGGCCGCATGGTCATGTTGGGGACCCAGCTCACAGGGCAGCTTCCCTTTAGCAAGGTAACCAGCGCGCTGCCCTTCTCTGTGGCTCCCCACTTTGCCCCAAACCTTGTCCTCCCTTCTAGCCCCTAATGTGGTTTCCATGCTCCCGATTCCTTTTTTCTGATTCACTTCCCAGCCTAACACCTAGAGCATGGAGGCCAGGGATCCCAGGGTACCCTCCAGGGAAAGGCTCTCCTAGCCCCCTCTGCTGACCTCCCCCACTGCCCCCAGGTGCTTCTTCACTCCATGGTTCGGGACAGGCAGGGCCGGAAGATGAGCAAGTCCCTGGGGAACGTGCTGGACCCTCGGGACATCATCCATGGGGTGGAGCTACAGGTCAGGAGGAAGAGGATGGCACGCAATGAGGTTTTGGGAGAGAGGAAGGGAACCTGAGGCGAGGTACCAGCGGCAGGGCTTGGGCAGTGAAGGAGGGAGGTGGACCCTTGCTGGGGCAGGGTCTGTGACTGAGGCCAGTGAATTACTCTCCCATCCCAGGTGCTTCAGGAAAAGCTGCAGGATGGAAACTTGGACCGCGAGGAGCTGGCGATCGCAGCCACAGCACAGGTGGGTTGCCAGTGTCTGCACTGTCCTGCCTCTAGTGCCTCTGCTTTCCTCTGAAGCCCAGGCTTCTGGCCCTGTCGCCTCATAGGCATCTACCACCCCTCTTCTCCCTCTGGCTGCAGAGGAAGGACTTCCCTCACGGGATTCCTGAGTGTGGGACAGATGCCCTGAGATTGGCCCTGTGCTCCCATGGGGCCCTGGGTAAGCCTGAGTGAGGGAGGGAGGTGCAGAGGGGCAGTGCTGAGGGGCCCCTGTGCTGCCACCACCCAAGTGTCCACTCTCTCCTTTCTCCATTCCAGCAGGTGACGTGCACCTGTCTGTCTCTGAGGTCCTGAGCTCCCGGCATTTCTGTAACAAGATCTGGAATGCCCTGCGCTTTATCTTCAATGTTCTAGGGGAGAACTTCATACCCCAGCCTGCAGAGGAGGTAAGAGAAGAGATGCTTGGGAGCGAGGGAAGTCAGATTCTGAGGGTTGAAGATGGCATCTGGAAGGAAAGGAGGCAGGGGAGTGGGATTCGAGCCGTGACATCCTGAAGCCCCCTCCTGCCCACAGCTGGCCCCTTTATCCCCTATGGATGCCTGGATCCTGAGCCGCCTTGCCAGTACTGCCCGGGAGTGTGAGCGAGGCTTCCTCGCCCGAGAGCTCTCGCTTGTCACGCACACCCTGCACCACTTCTGGCTCCATAGCCTCTGTGATGTCTACTTGGTGAGTGAGGCTCAAGGGGTGGCATTCCACTCCAGAACTGCTGCTTGTTGCCCTGGAGATCCGGTTCCCTGGTGGAGAGCCCTGAACTCGGCTCCTAATTGTTCCCTTAGCTGGGAAGAGACAGGCCAGGGAAGTCCCCATTCCCTGTTCCCTGCCCGTCACCTGCAGAGAGGCGGAGGATGGGGACTTCTAGAAAGCTGAGTCTGACAGAGCAGGGTCGGGAGGCAGATGGAAGTTCTTTTTCAGTCCCTGTATGCTGAGTTTGGGCCCTGGGCGGCCGGGGGCTGTAGCAGACAGCAGTGCTCTTAGACCAGGGTTCTCATACTTGATCGCGTGTGACAATCACCGGGAGGTCTGGCCAGCCTCAAAGGGTGGCTCACTGAGCAGGATGGGGGCAGGTTGGTGAGAGTTCCCACATCCTAGGTGCGGCTTTTGGCTCAGGGCCATTGCCCTAGATTGCTGTTTCTCAACCTTTTAAAAACTACTGTCTCTTTTGGATAAGCAAAAACCTCACTGCTTTTCTTTCTTAGCTACACAAATCTCCCTGACAAATTTATTCCCCACCCACCCCTGAGAATCTCTGCCCTGGATTCCTGCTTCCCACGTGCTGCAGAGGAGGTCCTGGGACAGTCTGTGGTGTTGGAGATGCTGAGCGCACCTGCCCTGTATTCACAGCATTCCCGGCTGGTAGGGGGCTGATGTGTGGGGGAAGGACATGGCTGTGGCCCTGACCAGTGGGCTTCCTCCCTAGGAGGCTGTGAAGCCGACTCTGTGGCGCTCGCCCCGCCCCCTGGGGCCCCCTCAGGTCCTGTTCTCCTGTGCGGACGTGGGTCTCCGCCTCCTGGCCCCGCTGATGCCCTTCCTGGCTGAGGAGCTCTGGCAGAGGCTGCCCCCCAGGCCTGGCAGCCCCCTTGCCCCCAGCATCTCTGTGGCCCCCTACCCTAGTGCCCGGAGCTTGGTGAGTCACATGTGCATGGTGTCTTGGAGTGGGCCTGCTGGTGAGGGGGACAGTCTTCTGAAAGGTTAACTGCTCTGGGTCATCAGCAGTAGGGGTTTGCACTTTCTAGTGGAGACTTCGGGAGGATGGGTTGTTTCTGCACAGCTGTCTTAGCAGCACAGTGCACAAGAGCAGGACTCTGTTGCCAGACTGGCTTATGAGCTGTGACTGCCCCAAGGTCCTCCCATCTTTACGCAGGGATAGTGATAATACACATCATGGTTGTGAGGAGGATTAGATGTTAGTAATAGGATATCACCAAAATCTGTAGTTCTAAGCTCTAACTTCAGAAGGATATGCTACAGACTTATCTAAAATGCTATAGACTTACCCAAAAATCCTTCTAAAGTTCAACCGTTTTAAGTTTTTTTATACTTACTTGATTTAGTGAGTTTTGAGTAACACCTTTTTAAAATTAAATTTTTAAAGTCGAGTTATAGTTGATATATAATATGACACCAGTTCCAAGTGTACCACATAGTTATTTGGCAGTTATATACAAGCTGCTCACCACAATAACTGTGTTGCCATCTGTCTCTAAAAAAGTAGTATACATTTTTAATTCTAATTTATTTTTGGTTGTTTGCCGTCTTCAATCAGATTGAATGAACAGACGTCAGCCATAGATCATCTAAGACCTTGTTAGATGACTCCCCAATTTTTGCTGTTTTCCCTTCCTTGAGGTGGTGAATTTTGTGTGTGGTGGTGAAGAAAGACCCTGTAAGGAGAGAGGGGTGGGCAGGTGGAGGGTAGAGCCAGCAGAATTGAGACTGAATCTCCCAGGAGCCCTGTTGTCAACTCTGGGTCCCCATCTGCAGGAGACCTGGCGCCAGCCTGAGCTGGAACAGAGTTTCTCCCTGGTCCAGGAGGCAGTGCAGGCGCTGAGAGCTCTTCGAGCCACATACCAGCTCAGCAAGGCCCGGCCCCAAGGTGAGGCGGGTCCTGGGCTCCTGAGTCCCTGCAGAAAGAAGGAGCTGGCGGGGGAACATGGGAGAGCCTGGAGGGCAGAGCCCAGACTTAGGAGGTGCAGGCCGGGAAGAACGTAGGGTCTCAGGCCCTGACCCCAGTTTCCTCCCTAGTGTTGCTGCAGAGCTCAGATCCCAGAGAGAAGGGTGTCTTTGAGGCGTTCCTGGAGCCCCTGGGCACCCTGGGCCACTGCGGGGCTGTGAGCTTCTTGCCTCTGGGTGCAGCGGCTCCCTCCGGCTGGGCCCACATCCCACTCAGTGACACCATTCAGGTCTACATGGAGCTGCAGGTGCCCAGAGGAGAAGGGAGGGAAGGGGAGGGGTCAGAAAGGATGGGAGGAGGGGAAGGGTGGGTTCTTATAAAGTGAGGAGGGGTCCTTAGAAGGGGGAGGTGGTGCTAGGTGGGCTGCCGATATCTAACCTCTCTGTTCTTGTGCAGGGCCTGGTGGACCCCCAGACTCATCTACCTCTGCTAGCTGCCCGAAGGTACAAGTTGCAGAAGCAGCTTGATGGCCTTGTAGCCCGGACCCCATCAGAGGGAGAGGCAGAGACACAGAGGCAGCAGAGGGTGAGGCTGGTGCGGGCTACTCGGAAGCCTGACTGCCTGAGGGAGTGCAGCTGGAGGGGTTGGGCTTCATATCGATCCTCCCCTGCTTCCCTCTTCCAGCTTTCGTGTCTCCAGTTGGAATTGTCAAAACTGGACAGGGCGGCCTTTCACCTCCGCCAGCTGATGGATGCCTCTCCCTGCCCTGGGGAGCTGTGAGCTCTCACTCACCATCCCTGGTGGGTTTGTTCCCTCCCAGACCTGCCTTTAAGGACAAACAGATGTGGCAGCTGCTAGGGCCACAGAGGCCACATGGCCACCTCCCTCATTCTGTGTGTGACGAACCAGACAGGCCTGGTTAGCTTGACTGTGTTCGTGCTCCTGCCCCAGCCTCCCTCCTATGTGGTCCTGCCTGGAAGTTTAGGGATGAGAAAACTCACATAAACTTTAAAAATGCCAAACATGTCTGCTTGTGCACCTTTTATCCCTCTTTCCCTTAGGGGTGACTTTCTTGCCTCCCACTTGTCACCAGGCCTTTGGTCTGGGCAAAGAAGAAGGCTGCCTCTTTGCCTCGGACTCTGGGCCGCAGTGGGAGTATGGATGCTGGACAGCGCCTGCCAGGTTAGAGGAAAGAGGAGCCTTCTCAAATAGGGCCTGGGTGCAGCGACTGGCATCCCACCTACTTCCCAGAGTTACTGCCAAAGTCCTGACTTCTGCAGGCCCTTCCCCCTCCTCAGCCCGTGGAAGCTTCCCTGCCCCTTGGCCCTGTCCCCCAGGGTGCTGAGAAGAGCAGGACTTCAGGCCCGAGGGGCTGCACTGCGTGCTCGGGGCTAGTGCCCCTCCCCTCATTCTGTGCACCCGAGACCAGAGTGCCGGGGACACACTGCCCAGCCCGACAGAGGTACATATTCACAGACGTCCACCTCCACCACACACCTTGTCTTATCTCAAGGGGCCTGGTGCTTCCATGCCCAGTTTTCTTCTGTTCAGCAGCTCTGGGTAGCTATTTTATGGCAGGCCTATCATGGGCTCCATGGTGCCATTTAATCCTCCCGAGAACCCATGAAGTGGGTGTTTGCTCCATCGGGAGATGAAGACATGTGCTCAGAGAATAAAAACTTTGGTCCAAGATATCGACTGGGTTCTTTCTGGCTGCTGTAACCAAGCTTTAAATGTAATGGTGGCGTAGGTGAGGGATGTATCTTTTGCTGGGCAGAAGCAGTACAGGGCTCTGCAATAAGCTTGTGGTGGTGGTGGGACACACCCCTTTAAATCTCATTTTCCTGCCATTCAGATACATACACTCTTTCCAACTCTGCATCTAAGATCTGTTCCAGCTCCCACCACCATATCCACATTCCACTCAGAAGGAAGGGGAAAAGGAGGGGGCGGGCAGCCTTTTCTCTTCCCACATTCAATGAGTATCCCTTGAGCACCTACTATGTGCTGGGGCCTATTCTGGACCTTTGGATTCCTCAGTGAATGAAACAGATCTCTGCCTCTGTGCATTCATTCTAGCAGGGAGAGTCAGAAAAGCACACTTAGATGAGTGTAAACATAGTGTGTCTGGAGGTCATAGATGCTATGGGGAACGAAGGGTAGAGTAAGGTCAGGGACTCAGGTGTGTGCGCGGCGGCAGGCTCTGTTATTAAGGAGGGGGTCCCAGTAGAACTCGCTGTAAAAGTGAGACTTAAGCATAGACTTGCAGGGGTTACAGGAATTAGCTGGAAGATACCTGGGAGAAGAGTGTTCCCGGTAGAGGGAAGAGCCCGAGCAAAATAAGATGGGAACATGCCCCAAGGGCTCGAAGGGTAGCAAGGGGGCTTGTGGGGGCAGGGACAGAGGCAGTGATGGAAGCCAGGGAGAGTGGGAGGGGAAGGCCGGTGTGGGTGGGGGGGCAGGGGTAGGGAGGGCTCCAGATGGATCATCTGGGGCTGTGCTGTCCAAAATGATAGCCACCCGACTAAAGTTAATTAAAATGAAAACTAGCCACATTTCAAGTGTTTGATAGCCACATGTAGCTAGTGGCCACCATAGTGATGAGCTCACGTTCTAAAACATTCCTGTCGTCATGAAAAGTTCTATTGGAAGGCACTGGCCTAGGACCTTGCTGCTTGAAGGACTTTTCTTCCCTCTCAGATGGAAACTCCTTTCCTTCAAGGGTATCACCAGCAAGAGGCATACTTCCTTTCTGCTTGTGTCCCATTGGACAGAACCTCACCACACAGCCATTCCTTGCTGCAGGGGAGGCTGGAATTGATGACCATATGCTCAGCTAAAATTTACACAACTATTTAAAATGAGGAGAAGGCTATTAGGGGTCAGTTAGAAGTTTCTGCCACCAGGTCTGGTGGACCCCAAGGTGTTTTCCCTGTACTATTCTGTCTTGGGTCTGGGAAGAAAATTCTTTGAGAAAAGAATCTGGGGATCACAGAATGGTGATCTCAGGCCCTTAGATCTAGGAATCAGGTCAAGGAGCAGTTAGCTGTTTGGGGCCTACACACCTGACACATGAGTGTCACCTGCCCACAGGGGCAGCCTAGGGGCAAGTCCTGAAACACCAGGCCCTTTGGGGCTCCTAGCTCGCTTGCCTCTAGGCCAGTTGTTCCAGAACAGTTGTAAAGGAAACCAGAGGAATTTTGTAAGTTTTCCTTTTCACTCACCTACTTCCTATGCCCCCACATCTTCAGGGATGATCCATATGGAAATGTGGCCTTCACCTCCCTCCATCTCCTCTACCATCTGATCTGTGTGGTCCCTGGGTCAGGGACATGTCCAGGAACTGTTCTGTCCACATCCCTGTCTGGGGTTCCAAAGCCCTTAGCCCCAAAGCTTCAGCAAAAGGAGAGGAAATTGAAAGCTTGCTTAAGCCCAGGCATTTGTCTGGTATCTGACCTCTTCACTGCTAATAGATCTCAGATGAATAACTTACCCTTTCTAAGCGGCAATTTCCTCATCTATAAAATTCGATAATGATGCCTATTTTGCTACACCCAAGATTGCTGCAAGTATTGAGAGTGGAAGGGATCACACCTGGAATAAGGTGGGAGTTCAATACCTTTCTCTTTCCCTTATTCTTAGGGGTTCTGGAGATCTCACCTTGAAGTCTTGTGTTCACACATATGCACATGTGCATGTGGTGTGTGTGTCCCCAAACAATCAATTCCCCAGAGTCTTTCTAGGCCTTGACACTGGTGTTGAGGGACAGGATGTGCATCCCAGAATCGCTCTGTTTAACGAGGGGGAGTAGACCTGGGCATTGGATTGCCTTTTCCCAGGGGCCCTCTGCTCATGAACCCACAAAAGTAAGTCATTGAATTCAATATTTACTGCCACTCAGCAGGGTGGGGTTATACCCTCTGCATGCCAGGGGGCCAAATGCCCCTGCCAACAGGGCTCAGGCTTTGACTGCTCTCAGATTCTGTAGATGACTTGCTATGGGGATCCCAAATAATGGAGGGTGACACTGGTCCCCGATGGGAGGTGGAGGAGGAGGCAGAGCTGGGGAAAGGCAGGGGACAGAGAGGTGTAAGATGGCTCTCATTCACACCCGGGAGACAGTCAGACCCTGGCAGAGAGGCCTAAGCCCACTCAAACACTCCAAGCTCACCCAGCTCCATCCTTTCCCCTCCCAAAGAACTACCTTCTCAAGCAATTCCAGGAAGCTGGAATCATAGGAGAAATTTGCCAAAAAGGAGTTTTTCAGCTTCAGCTGCAAAGTCATTCCTGGCCCTAGGGTTCCAGAAGTTCAGCTTAGGACCCTGCAATTGGAGATGCCAATGACCCTCCTGCCCCAGCCCAAGCTCCTCCCTGAAAAAGCCTTTTCAGACCTTCTGGATGCAGGGCTTCAACCCTGAACTCTCGGGAGCTCAGGACTGGGGTGCCTCCATCTCTCTTGCTCTCCTCTGGGCATCTTCCTGCCATGAGGGCCAAGGTGCCCTGTGCCCCAGCGCCTCACCTGTCTCATGTGAGCTGCTGAGGAGGGTCAGGAAGAGAAAGAGGAGTAGCCAGGCCCTCATCACAGCCACCTTGCTTCTTGTTTCTCAGAGAACAGAAGAGATACTGGGAACCCCGGCTGGCTTCTGCATATGAGGTCTGCTTTTCTACCCCCCACTCAATCCTTAGCACAAGTTTTAGGGGGAAGTGGGAGGGGGAAGCTGGGTAACTGGACTTTCCAATTCTCCCAATATGGCTTTAAGAACCCAAGGCCTCTGCTGCGAGTCTGCATTTGGAGGACCCTAACTCAGACACCAGTACTAAACTGTCTTAGCTGCTGGTAGCTGGGGTTCTAGCTTTCATCAGATTCTCTTTAAAATTCTTTAAAAAATTCTTTAAAAAAAACTTTTAATTTGGTCATTGATCCATTGATTATTTAGGAGCATGTTGTTAAGCCTCATGTATTTGTGACCCTTTTTGTTTTCTTTGTACAATTTATTTCTGGTTTTATACCTCTGTGCTCTGAGAAGTTGGCTGGTAGAATTACAATATTTTTGAATTTACTGAGGTTCTTTTTGTGGCCTAGTATGTGGTCTATTCTGGAAAATATTCCATGTGCACTTGAGAAGAATGTGTATCCTGCTGCTTTTGGGTGCAGAGTTCTGTAGATGTGTGTTAGGTCCATCTGTTCTAGTGTGTTGTTCAGTGCCTCAGTGTCTTTACTTATTTTCTGTCTGGTTGATCTGTCCTTTGGAGTGAGTGGTGTGTTGAAGTCTCCTAAAATGAATGCGTTGCTTTCTATTTCCTCCTTTAATTCTGTTAGTATTTGTTTCACATATGTCGGTGCTCCTGTGTTGGGTGCATATATATTTATAATGGTTATATCCTCTTGTTGGACTGCCCCCTTTATCATTATGTAATGTCCTTCTTTATCTCTTGCTACTTTCTTTGTTTTGAAGTCTATTTTGTCTGATACAAGTACTGCAACACCTGCTTTTTTCTCCCTGTTGTTTGCATGAAATATCTTTTTCCAACCCTTCACTTTTAGTCTGTGTATATCTTTGGGTTGCGGTGAGTCTCTTGTAAGCAGCATATAGATGGGTCTTGCTTTTTTATCCATTCTATTACTCTGTGTCTTTTGATTGGTGCATTCAGTCCATTTACATTTAGGGTGATTATTGATAGATATGTACTTATTGCCATTGCCGGCTTTAGATTCGTGGTTACCAAAGATTCAAGGGTAGTTTCTTTACTATTTAACAGTCTAACTTAACTCTCTTGTCAAGCTATTATATACACAGTCTGATGATTCTTTATTTCTCTCCCTTCTTATTCTTCCTCCTCCATTCTTTATATATTAGGTGTTTTATTCTGTACTCTTTTGCTTCCCTTTGACTGTTTTTGTGGATAGTTGATATGGCTGTGACCTCTAGTACTATGTTGAGTAACAGTGGGAAGAGTGGGCATCCCTGTCTTGTTCCCAATCTTAGATGAAAAGCTTTCAGCTTTTCACTGTTAAGTATGATGTTGTCTGTGGATTTGTCATATATGGCCTTTATTATGTTGAGGTACTTGCCCTCTATACCCATTTTGTTGAGAGTTTTTATCACGAACGGATGTTGAATATTGTCAAATGCTTTTTCAGCATCTATGGAGATGATCATGTGGTTTTTGTGCTTCTTTTTGTTGATGTGGTGGAGGACGTTGATGGATTTTTGAATGTTGTACCAACCTTGCATCCCTGGGATGAATCCCACTTGATCGTGGTGTATGATCCTCTTGATGTATTTTTGAATTCAGTTTGCTAATATTTTGTTGAGTGCTTTTGCATCTATGTTCATCAGGGATATTCGTCTGTAATTTTCTTTTTTGGTGGGGTCTTTACCTGGTTTTGATTTTAGAGTGATGCTGGCTTCATAGAATGAGTTTGGAAGTATTCCCTTCTCTTCTATTTTTTGGAAAACTTTAAGGATAATGGGTATTATTTCTTCTCTATATGTCTGATAAAATTCAGCGGTGAATCCATCTGGCATGGGAGTTTTGTTCTTGGGTAGTTTTTGATTGCCAATTCAATTTCGTTGCTGGTAATAGGTCTGTTTAGGTTTTCTGTTTCTTCCTTGGTTAGTCTTGGAAAGTTGTATTTTTCTAAGAAGTTGTCCATTTCTTCTTGGTTTTCCAGCTTGTTAGCATATAGATTTTCATAGTATTCTCTAATAATTCTTTGTATTTCTGTGGGGTCTGTCTTGATTTTTCCTTTCTCATTACTGATTCTGTTTATTTGTGTAGATTCTCTTTTTCTCTTAATAAGTCTGGTTAGAGGTTTATCTATATTGTTTATTTTTTCAAAGAACCAGCTCTTGGTTTCATTGATTTTATCTATTGTTTATTCTTCTCAATTTTATTTATTCTCTAATCTTTGTTATGTCCCTCTTTCTGGTGATTTTGGGCCTCATTTGTTCTTCTTTTTCCAATTTCAATAGTTGTGTCATTAGAGAATGCTCTTGGAATGTCATTGGGAATGCTCTTCCTTCTTTAAATAGGCCTGGATGGCAATACACTTTCCTCTTAGAACTGCCTTTGCTGCGTCCCACAGAAGTTGGGGCTTTGTACTGTTGTTGTCATTTGTCTCCATATATTGTTTGAGCTCTGTTTTAATTTGGTCGTTGATCCATTGATTATTTAGGAGCATGTTGTTAAGCCTCCATGTATTTGTGAGCCTTTCTGTTTTCTTTGTACAATTTATTTCTAGTTTTATTCCTTTCTGATGTGAGAAGTTGGTTGGTAGAATTTCAATATTTTTCAATTTAGTGAGGCTCTTTTTGTGGCCTAGTATGTGGTCTATTCTGGAAAATGTTCCATGTGCACTTGAGAAGAATGTGTATCCTGCTGCTTTTGGGTGTAGGTTCTGTAGATGCCTGTTCAGTCCATCTGTTCTAGAGTGTTGTTCAGTGCCTCTGTGTCTTTACTTATTTTCTGT
>JAQQAC010007890.1:36674117-36691943 GCA_029783875.1 Phataginus tricuspis | reverse complement strand
AACAGATTTCTGTGTGTTAATTTTATATCCTGCAACTTTGCTGAATTCAGATATTAGTTCTAGTAGTTTTGGAGTGCATTTTTAGGTTTTTTTATGTACAGTATCATGTCATCTGCAAATAGTGACAATTTGACTTCTTCTTTACCAATCTGGATGCCTTGTATGTCTTTGCTTTGTCTATTGCTGTGGCTAGGACCTCCAGTAATATGTTGAATAACAGTGGAGAGAGTGGGCACCCCTGTCTTGTTCCCGATCTTAGATGAAAAGCTTTTAGCTTCTCGCTATTAAGTATGATGTTAGCTGTGGGTTTGTCATATATAGCCTTAATGATGTTGAGGTACTTGCCCTCTATACCCATTCTGTTGAGAGCTTTAATCATGAATGGATGCTGAATTTTGTCAAATGCTTTTTCAGCATCTATGGAGATGATCATATGGTTTTTGTTCTTCTTTTTGTTGATGTGGTGGATGATCTTGATGGATTTTCGAATGTTGTACCATCCTTGCATACCTGGGATGAATCCCACTTGATCATGGTGAATGATCCTCTTGATGTAGTTTTGAATTCAGTTTGCTAATATTTTGTTGAGTATTTTTGCATCTATGTTCATCAGGTATATTGGTCTGTAATTTTCTTTTTTAGTGAGGTCTTTGCCCGGTTTTGGTATTAGAGTGATGGTGGCTTCATAGAAAGAGTTTGGAAGTATTCCCTCCTCTTCTATTTTTTGGAAAACTTTAAGGAGAATGGGTGTTATTTCTTCTCTATATGTCTGGTAGAATTCAGAGGTGAATCCATCAGGTCCAGGGCTTTTGTTCTTGGGTAGTTTTTTGATTACCGATTCAATTTCGTTGCTGGTGATTGGTCTGTTTAGTTTTTCTGTTTCCTGCTTGGTGAGTCATGGAAGGCTGTATTTTTCTAAGAAGTTGTCCATTTCTTCTAGGTTTTGGAGCTTGTTAGCATATAGATGCTCGTAATATTCTCTTATAATTTTTTGTATTTCTGTGGGGTGTGGTCCGTCATTATTTTTCCTGCTGGGCTGAGTATGCCGGGGCGATGATGTTCTCTGCTGGACTCCCGTGTCTTTAAGACCGCTGCAAAACAAAGCGCGCGCTTTTCTCCTTTTTTTTTTCTTCTCTTTTCTCCTTCCCTGAGCCAGCCGTGAGCAAACAGGCGTGTTCCCGTTTGACCCTGCGCCCTCCGTCTCTCCAATCTCCGCCAAACCGCGCTTTGTGCTCCCGCGTTCCCGGGCCGATCTGGGGCTGGTTATCTCCTGGGCCTGCACTTCCACTCCCTCCCAGCTCTGAATCCTCTCCTCCCGCCAGTGTGCTGGGGTGGGGGTGTGCTCGGGTTCTGCCGGGTCGCAGTTCACGGTTCCGTTTCTTACCCGCCTCGCCAGCTGCCGAGTCCTCTCAGGTGTGTCTGCACGGTGTGCGCTCTCCTGTCTGTTCTGGTCTCTCTTTTAGGAACAGTTGCATTTGCTGTGTTTTCGTGGATAAATATAATGTTGGGAGGAAAATTCTGCCACTCCGTTCACGCCGCCATCTTCCCGGAACTCCTGTCATTTCATATTTCTGTGTGGTGCCCACTAGTGCGCAGAACCTCGAGTCTCTGGAGGTGCTCAGCCCCTGGAGTGAGGTTGGGGGACGTAGGGGAGTAGAGCTGGTGCTTGGGGGGAGGAAAGATCTGTTTCCTGCTTCCTGTCTGTTGTGGCCGTCTCCAGCGTCAGAGCCAGTGGGCCAAGCACACACGTGTATACCTCTGTGCTTTGTGTCTCTAGCTGTCGTGGGTGGGGCCTCCCTCTTGCTGGCTTGACGCCTGTTCAGTGACTGCCAGTTTGTGAGCAGGTGCCTGCAGGCCAGTAGGAAGGTTTGGCAGGCTGTGTGTCACAGTGGGGGCCTCAGATCTGAGTAGGCAGCCAGGGGGATGGAGCACCTGAAGCTCCCCAAAGTTCCCAACCAGCTGGGCAGAATGCACCCAGGCAACCTTGTCCAGCTCTCCCTTCTCCCGCACAGCAAGCTCCCTGCAAACCCTGCCCCTTCAGCAGCCCTCTGGCTGCTAGGAAGCCTCTCAGACTGCCTGCCTTTCCTCTGACACAGAGCAGCTGGGTGTGGATCCCCCTCTTCCACAAACAGCCGGAATGTCCATTTCTCAAGCACTCTGCCTGTCAGAGCTCCCCAACTTCCGGAGCACCACACACTATAGTGTTCTGCTCACAAAGCAGATCTCCAGGGCTAGGTGTTCAGCAGTCCCAGTCTTCCACCCCTTCCCCCCTTCCGTTTCTCTTCCTCCCACCGGTGAGCTGGGGTCGGGGAAGGGCTTGGGTCCCACCAGATTAAGCTTTCCTATGTTACCCTGTTTCATGAAGTCTGCTCTGTTGGTGAGGTCTGTTCACAGTCTGGTTCAGCCTTCTTTCTTGTTGCTATTTTAAGGTTAGTTGTATTAATTAACTATATATATATATATTTTTTTTAACAATTTATTTTATTTTAGTATCATTAACCTACAATTACATGGGCAATATTGTGGTGATTAAACTACCCGCTTCATCAGGTCCCCCCCACCGACCCTATTACAGTCACTGTCCATCAGTGTAGTGAGATGAGAATCACTACTTGTCTTCTCTGAGCTGTACAGTCCCCCCCGTGCCCCCCCACCCCACATCTGCCAATCGTAATGCCCCTTTTACCCTCTTATCCCTCCCTTCCCACCCATCTCCCCAGTCCCTTTCCCTTTGGTAACTGTTAGTCCATTCGTGGGTTCTGTGAGTCTGCTGCTGTTTTGTTCCTTCATTTTTTTTTTTTTAATTAACTATATTTTTGTACAATTTGTGGTTTTGGGAGGAGCTCTCCATCTCACCTCTCACGCCGCCGTCTTGCAAGTCCAAATTCAAGATGGTAAGTTTTATGTTAATGTCTTTTGCCACAAATAAAAGAAAAAAAAATAACATGAGAGTATTGAAATTTTTAGGTTTAAACAGAAAAAATTCTATAAATACATTTAAATGTTTCTTTAAGTCAGAATATTAATGCTTTAGGAAGGAAAAAAATTAAACAATATGAGTAAGCTTTATGAAGAAATTATTCCTTTTTTATAAAGTAGTTGATATGGAGATTAAAACCACCTGCATTGATTTTTATAAAAAGAAAGTAATTCAAAACATGGAATTATATATGTACAATGATGTTCAATGTAGTGTTAGTTATAATAATAAAATATTGAAACTGTATTAAACAAATATCTGATAATAGGGAGATTATTAAACTGTAGTACACGTGATGGCCAGATTTGGCTCACAGGTGGCTGTGTGGATCCCTGTTCTAGAAGACAGGCATGGTGTCTTTTTCGGCCCCCATAGGGTCATAGTGCAGGGTACACCCTGATGGCACTTCTGAGGAGCTTCCGGGACGCTGGCACAAAGGGCAGAGATTCTTGAAGTAAGACTGATTGATACACACCATGGTGCAGCTGATGCATGAGGGGCTAACAGCAGAACTACAAGATCTTCCCAGCTTTTCCATTTTTCCAGGGGAGATAAAACCTAACGGATGCCAATTTACAGTCTGTCAAGGAAAGTTGATGGCCAGCTTTGGGCTTTGTTTTGTTTTTCATAGTAACTTGGGTGCCTCTGACATTTACGGTGAGCTAGCACCTACCAAGTCCACCTGGCTGTTCCCATCACCAGTGAGGCTCCTTGCAGTTGAAGTGGGCGTACCAGGATGGACACCCAGCCTGGGGCCGCAGGGCCAGGAGAACCGAGAGGCTATGAAATATCCAGAGTGTGGGCAGAGAGTGAGGAAAGCTGGCAAGAGAAAGAACCACTGGAACTTTCCCTCTGCAGAAGAAAGGAGAAAAAACTAACTGGTCAGGGGTGGGAACGCTTGGCAGTCAGAGACAAGAGGAAAGTATTTCATTTTCAGTATTTCCTTGGTGGAAAGTCCAAAGAATATTACTTCCAAAATGAAGCTTCACTAGAACGTTGACAGCCCTGTATCCAGCACAAAGAGCTGTGAGAGATTTATAGTAACTTTGTTGGCAAATGTAAATTTGACTCTGACAGAGAACACATCACAAATGAGGTTGGATTCCCTTGGTTCCTGAAAAATGCTCTTCTCACACAGTTTGCAAGGTATACGGACCATGAGATAAAGAAGCTGCCTCTGGCCAGACGCCCCCATGGGATGATTCAGGGCTCCAGCCAGAAGGGAGGGAAGTCACAGTGATTCAATGAAGATCCCTGCAGACCCCAGGCCTGTGGCTCTGCTGGCTCCCCTCCAAGTGTAAAGCCGAACTTGTGCTGAGTTGGACATCACAGTGGCCATGTTTCTATTGATAAAGTAGGTACCTCTCTCCAGAACTCTTTACAGTCCTTCCAGGGAGATGGATGCCAGTTCCTCCCACCTCCCCACTCCACACAGCCTAGTTATGGGGGAAGTTCCCCCTAGGAGCTCAGGTCTTCTCCAGTCCGTGAGTCCTCCCCGAGCCAGGCAGGGTCACAGCCCACACTGCTCCTGGCTGAGCACTGCTCCCGGAAATGGCAGCCCCTGGGGTTCTCTCTGTGGCAGGTTCTGCAGCGGGGGTTTGAGGGGAGTGGGGGCAGCAGCACAGGAAGAGCCTAAACCATGAATCCCACCTGAACTCCTGTGGCGGCCCTTTGGGTGTATCCACTCGGCGAGGCTGAAAGCCCAGTTATTCAACCAAACACTCATCTAGGATGTCACTGTGCAGGTACTTTGTAGGAGTGAATCAAGTCCATGTGGACTGACTTGAAGGAAGGGAGATGAGCTGAGATGTGGACTGACCTGATCTAACCAGCCAGAAGACCCCAGAGGAGGATCCAAGGCTTCCCTGAAGGAGAGGGACAAGTGCGGTGCATGGACAGGCATGGGGCACAGACAGGTGTGGTGTATGGGCCGACATGGTGCAAGGACAGGTGTGCTATGTGGACAGGTGTGGTACACGGACAGCTGTGGTGTGTGGACAGCATGGTGTCTAGGCTGTCAGCAGTCCTTCCTCACAGTCTGCCCAGGAGTCCCCACTCACCCAACTGGCTCTGAGATTCCTCTTCATGTTATCACCTACTGGGCTGCTTCTTCACTTGAACCCTGCCTGATATACCAACATGTCCTCACTTCTCTTCTTAGGATCATGTACAGAAGACTTTACTAAACAGCTGCAGAATATCTAAAGAGAATTAGAGCATAGTTGTGAAAGAAGAAACGTGAATCCTTATGTTCACATAGGAAGGTAGCACAGAACTCAGCCTTTCTCTCATGTCCCCTGATTTCCCCTTCTCTTCAAATATCCACCATTTGTGTCTCATTCACTTTTGAAAGAAAACTAAACATACACATGCACATGCCTAAAGGCAAACACTGATTCTCTGAGACAGCACAGGCTAAACTCAGAGAAAGAGAAACATTATTCTAATAGCCTCATAAATTACAGGGTCATCTCAGCCCACAGTGGAATAGGTATTAGTATGCATTTTAGTGTTCCTTTCATTTTTGGTTGCCTTTCCGATTGTGTGCCCTCTCACCTGGGAATAAAACGAACCATATGCTTCTTATGGGCTATTTCCCTGACTACAACAGACATGCTGATATTTTAATCACCAGGACAAAGGCCTGACTGTGTAGACATGGGCCAGGCCTTCCCAGAGCCCACCCTGACTGGGAGCCTGGGAAGACGGAAAATTCCTTCTCTTAATTTAACGTATGCTATACCAGAGGCTTTATTCATAGTTGGGACATGCAATTTCAACTTCTTTACTCCTATACTCAATATATATATAGGGTCCCCTCTTAACAACAATTAATAGTCACTATTTTCTCTGCTTTCCATTCTGAGCATCTTGCTCAATCACAGTAATGACAAGTCAGGCCGTTCTAGGGCCCCCGTGAAGGTGGCTTCATGCACTGGGGAGTGAGTCCTTTATGCATGTCCTTGGCGTCCACTGGTGTCCTCTCGTCCATGAAGGAAGTCTACAAGGCACCACAGTGGCTCTGAATTCCTGGATCCTTGATGCTCACAGGCCCAGGGTTTTCCCATGAATATGCAGTGAAGCTCCACATATGTATGAGCCACTAAACGTATGTGCTATCTTGAGTTTCTGTTCTGCTTGCTGATTATTTGAGTTCACCCTCTCCCTAGGAATCAGACATAAATCCAAGAAAGGCAAGGCCATAAACATACCTGTGAAAGCTACTCTGTTCTACTGGAGCATGTCTTTTGATACAGCTGGGTAAACTCCCACCAGGAGAGCCCTCTGCAGTAACAAGTGTAAGCCAGTGGACAAAATACAAGAAAGAAGAGGTAGAGGAAAGGAAGGACAAAAATAAATTTTCTGGCCACTCTGAACTAGCACAGGGAAAGGGCGGCAAGCAGCCCTGATGAACAGCCAAGATCTAAACTGAGATGTAGCTGTTGCTCAAGAGACAGAGCGAAGTCTGCGACCAACCAAATTAACTTTGATGAAACAATGCCCAAATCTAAAGTCTCCACAGCAGATCATTCACAATGATGAGAACCCGAACTGAAATTATCTGACATGAAAAGAAACTTGAAAGTGTGACATATTCTGAAGGGGAAAGACAAACAATGGAGCCACTCTGATATGACCCCGATGTTAAAATGAACAGACTAAGATTTTTAAAGCAGCTATGATAACTATGTTCAATGAAGAGCAAGCTATGAAAGAATTAAATAATAAATTTAAATTCTCAGCAGAGGGATAGAAAATATTAAAAAGATCCAACTAACAATTAGGAAACTCCAAAATATTATACCTAAAATAAAAAGTGGAAATATTTATTAGCATAATGGAAATGACAGAGGAAATAGTAGTGAACCTGAAGAAAGATGAGTAGAAGCTATCCAATCTGCAGAAGAGAAAAAATGAGTATGGAAGACATTGGCAATTTAGATAAAACGGACAAATTCCTTGAAAAATAAAACCTAGTAAAACTGGCACAAGAGGAATGACAAATTTGAATAGCTATACATATGAAAGTCATAAAAATCAGAGAGGAAGAAGAAAACTGTCTCTAATAGCCCAGATAATCATCAGTAGGAGATTAGGTGGACCAGACATGGTATAATCATATAACAGATACTACTCAGCCATTAAATAATGGCCTACTGATATACATAGCAGCATAGATGAATCTCTAAATTATGCTGAGTGAAAAAGAAAACTATGTGAAAGAGTTCATGCTGTGTGCTTCCATGTACTTGAAATTTTGAAACAGTCAAAATTATTTATGATAATCTCTGTTGAGTGGGAAAAGTGATTCAAGAAAATAGGTCCAGAGGCCCAGAGAAGTTTTTGTGAGTGATGGTCATAATGTTCTATATCTTGACAGGTTTTTGTGAATTTGGGTTTTACATTAAATCAAAAACAAAACAAGACTCTAAGCAAGCATCAAGCTTCAATTACTAATGTCTACAGTTCACTTTGAAATGCATCCAAAAAATTAAGATGGATTGATAGATGATGAGGGAGTTGGATAGATATGTGCCAAAACATGGATAAGTATTAATGATAGAATCTAGATGGTTTCTATATTGTGTTCAATGAAAAATTCTTTCAACCTTGCTATCTGCTTGAAATTTTTCATAATTAAATACTGGAAAATCTAAGAATGATTCCTCTTCTGACAGCCTAAGTGCTCTTCTTGAGAATTATTATTAACAAGAAGTCTTATTACTATTATTATTGAGAGATTTACCCCCTTCTCTCCCTCTTCCCGTGTTCTTCATTCAGAAAATATTCAGCATCTACTTTATGTGAGGCCCTGTGACAGACCTGCAGATTAAGAGTGAGCAGGACAGCCGAGATTTCTGCCTTTATTAAATTTAAGTTCTAGTGGGGCTGCTGGAAAATATCAAAAGGCTGGAAATGATCTTCATGTAAAACAAGAGGTCATTTCAAAGATATACCACATTATGGTATATCCACGAAATACACTGGAGACATTAAAGTTTGTTTCCTATGTGTTTTTATTGATATGGTAAAATGTTCACCCATAAGATTTTGAAGTTGATTACAAAGCAAAGTGTTGTCAGATTCCATTTGTATAAGAGGGAAATTACAAATATAATAAAGATATATATTCCTAACCAACCATGGATATCACCACCTTAAGTGTTCTGTGATTAAACCATAGCTGACAAAGTCAGGTTTTCCTCTTCCCAAAGAACTTTTCACAAGCTTTTACAAGGTACTTGTTGCAAAGAAATTTCTTATTCAAAGAAAGACCAAAGCACAATTTAAATGAAAGGGCGAGGTTAGTGCCAACCCAGGTGAAGAGGTTACAACATGCAATACAAGTGAGAAGCATCTCCAATGAGATGGGTCATTGAATGAGTGTCCAATGAGAGGCAAAAGCCAAGGTCAGAGACAAGGGCATCATTGGAACCCTTTTAGAGCAGGTTGGAATTAAACACCTTTGTTCACCTTTGCTGGCCAGGGAACATGAAGAACAGGGCTGTGTGTTAGTTGCTGTTAAGACTCTGGGAAAAAAATTAGTAAGAATGTTTGATATCTTGATCTGGTGATGGTTGTGTGTCAAAGTTCATTGAGCTGTACACTAAGATTTGTGTATTTTGTTGCATGCACATCCGTGAAAAAATATAAATTAATTAAAAATATGAAATAAAATTAAATAAATAAAACCTATAACGCACACAAACACATACATACACACAAAAAGACTCAGCTTGTAGTAGGCACAAAAGAACCTTCCCTGAAATTCCTAAACCAGGATTCTCTCCCCCTCCTCCCTCTTCTGGGTTTCTCACCAAATACCCCTGGCTTCCACAGCAACATGTGTGGTGTCTTCTCCACAACTCCTAGATATTTCCCTTCCAATGTTTCCTCCTCCTTTTATTGAGCATGTCCCCTTCTCCCCCAGGATGTATGGGTCCACCCATTAATTGAGACTGTGCTCTTTTTTAAAGACAGAGTAAGGTTAACTTATTTGCAATAGACTAATGAGGTGAGCATGCAAACTTTCTGAGCTTCCATTTCCTATGTAAATAATATGGATAATAAAATATGTGCCCCTGGGCTCTCCAGCCTGTTCTGGGAATCAAGGAAGGTGATATAGGGCCAATGCTTTGTATGCTGTAGTGTCCCAACTAACTTTCAACACAATATTCTGGCAGGACAATCCTCACCCAGCAGAGGGATGCCTACGCACATGTACATAAGCACTGTGAGCACAGAGAACAGGGGTATTTTGATTATTTTTATATGAGAAAATACCTTGGGGAATCTGAACCCTTTGTGGGGACCTTTTCTTCTCTACACCCTATAAGACCTAGTTTCATGCTCAGAGCCCCAGAGGGCCTTCAGTAAATGTTTGCTGCCATATTTACTCTTTCCCCTAGATCCCCCTTGCAGCTGCCTCTCCCCCTTTGCACTCATTCATTTTGTGCACATGCCTGGCACCATGTGAGATGAGCTCACGGTATAATACGGGGGTAGGGAACAGGCAAATACACGATGTGTTAAACGTAGTGCTCTGTCTGTGCAGGGGATCTGTACAGGGCTTCTAGGGAGGATCAGAGGCTGTTCAGCAGCTTAAGCCATTTCTCCTCCTTGAATCTGCCTCCTGTTGCTCCCTCACTATCCCCAAAGCCTCTTCTGTTCATATCGTCATCATTTTTAAGTCTTAGTCCAAATGATTCTTAAGGCATGAGACCTTCTGTAATCATGCCGTTTTATTTTCTGTCCTAGGCTGACCCAGGAATCAAGAACCCAGAGCTGGTCGCTGAGCTTCCGCAGGGCACCCTGGCCACACCTGGGAGCACTGCCTTGCTGCACTCCTGTGCCTGCCTGCCCACCACTCACCCAGCTCTCTCGCCCCTTCCTGCCAGTGAGACCACCGTGTGCTGGCCACTAGGCCCTGAGGGCACTCTGGTTCCTGAACCTGGTTTCCACCTTCGGACACCAGAGTCCTATTTCAGAAAGAGCTATAGCTCTATTTTCCCCTCATCTGGTCCTAGCAACCACGTGCTCGCTAGTCCCTATAAATGGAGATATCCCACCCCCTGGAGGAAGACCAGAGATGGCAGCAGGTCCTAGTTTATGAATGCAATGTCATGCTCTGTCTGCCCAAAAAGGAAGAAGAAACAAATTATCTTTGAGTGGGGAGACAGAGCCAGTATGGAACTGTATCTAGATATCTCAGGCCAAGCCTCCAAAACAGGTTTGGGAAGGTATGCCCACAGATGTTGGCCATTTGCACCAGTCATGGGAGGTGCCATCTCCTGCCAGTTCTGCATTCTCATGCTGGTCAATTGTCTTGAATAAAAGGCTTCCATCCAACCTGCTTTAATTCCAACCTTGGCACTGCCATGAGCCTCCTGATTCAGTGCTCTCTAATGCACGTGAAACCAATGAAACAGCCAGAAAACAGAGTGGGGCAAGTGAAGGGGTTCATGGCGAATCCATGGATTCCTGTGTAGATTCCAAACATGGGTAGTTTCTCTCCCCTGGGGCCTGGGGATGCAATGCAGGTGTTCCCGGAGGAGTCACCCCAGCAAAGTTCTCTGTATCCATGGGGTGGGGTGGGGACCTTCAAGGAAGCCCACAGTGACCTTGGATGGCTGACTGGATCATGATCCTTCCACATCCAGCCCTGATTCTTTACGGAGGTGCAGTTGGCAAGATGAAAACTACGAAGAGTGACCTGGCTGTCCTGTCCCTACTAGAGAGGGAGAGAGGAGGGTGTCCTTACTAGAGACAGAAGGAAGACGGGTCCCTCTGTCGCTTTCCTCACTGCCTCTTCACCTCACTCTATGGCAGCCACATGCTCTGCAGGCTAACCCTGCTATCCCAGCAGCTAAAAGTGGAATGTAACTCCCCTCCCCTTCAGTCTGGGCCAGACTCAGGAACTGCTGGACCAATAGAATGAGGAGGAAATGGCATCTGGGGACTTCTGAGCTTAGGTCATAATAAGCCTTACAGCTAACACTGGGGTCCCCTGGACTGTTTGTTCTGTGGATGCCACCTCTTGGTACACAGCTGCCGTGACATAAGAAGCCTGGCCACATAGGAGGCGCGTGGAGGCCCAGCGGACAGCTGCAGCCAAGCTCCCAGCCAACAGCAACTTCAACTGCCTGCCACAGAAGGAGGGCGCCACCTTTGATATTCCGCCGGTTAAGCCTTAATCTGATTCCAAGCTCTGCCTGCGTTCAGTTGCAACCCGGGAGATGCCAAGTCAGACCACACTGCTGCATCCAGGAAGGCCACAGAACCCGCGAGATAGCAATAAAGTCTTGAATTAAGCCTCTGAGTTTTGGGGGATTGTTATGCAGTAATAGTCAAAACATGTTCACCCCCAACTCGGTGGCCTCACTGAGGCTGGCTGGCTCAGAAAGAGCACATTCTGACCCCCTGAGGAGCTCTTCTGCACAATGGCGCCCCTCTGGTGTCCTGCTGGCAGGAAAGCCTCACTTCTCTTCCCATAGTCTCTGTATTGGAAGTTGCTCGGCAGCTTTGCCCTGCTCTGCAGCCAGAGGCCCGGGCAGGTGCTCAAGTGCCACAAGAGGCAGCTCCGCATGCTCACCTAGGGTGACGAGCGGGCCCTCTGCTGAGCGTCGGCATTTGCTCTCTCAGGTAAGTCTCTCTCTGGGTTCCCTTTCTTTGGAAAAGGCCCCACCTGAAGGAAGAGGCGTGAGGTCCTCAGGCTTGGGGCTTCCAGTAGGTCAGCCAATCCACTTTGGTCACATGCCTCCTCTTATTGGCATGAGCACATACGGTGCTTTGTAAGATTTCCTCTCCAGGGTTCAAGGATGATGAGTCAAATTCCTGACACAGCTCTGGAAATGTTGACAGCCAAGTAATATCAAGCCAATGGAATAAATCACCCAAAGGGCTCAGTGATGCAGCTGGTAGCGGAACTCAGGGAGGAGAAGCCGGGTGTTTGCATACAGGAGAGCATGTTAGAAGTACTAACATACCTCTTTGCACACACAGAAGCCATGTTCAGGGGCAAACAATAGGTCTTGAAAGGTGATACTGCCTCCCCCCACATAAGTCCTGAGTAATATCTAAGGATAAGTAATAATCAGAAAGAATCACACATATAAATATTTTGTAAGTAGGAAATTAACATCAATGAAAAGCAAAGGACAAATATGTATCACAAGAGATACTGCAGAAGAAAAAGAGGCAGAATTTAGACAAATAGTTTTCCAGAGTCCTTAAGCCATTACACACACACACATACTGTAGCATGGAAAGAAAAAGATGTTAGAGAAGAAAACATAGGCAAAAATCTCTTGAACACAAACATGAGCAATTTTTTTCTGGGCACATCTCCCGGGGCATGGGAAACAAAAAATGAACAAGTGGGACTACATCAGACTAAAAAGCTTCTGTACAGCAAAGCACACCATCAACAGAACAAAAAGGTAACCTATAACATGGTAGGAAAGATTCGTAAATGATTTATCCTGTTAAGGGGTTAACATCCAAAATACATAAAGAACTCATATGTCTCAATACCAAAAACACAAATAACCTGATCAAAAATGGGCAGAGGACCGGAACAGACATTTTCCAAAGAAGAAATTCAGATGGCCAACAGGCACATGAAAAGATGCTCCACATCACTAATCATCAGCAAAATGCAAATCAAAACCACAATGAGTATCCAAAAGACAAAAAGTAACAAGTGTTGGCCAGGATGTGGAGAAAAGGAAACCCTCCTACACTGTTGGTGGGAATGTCAACTGGTGCAGCCACCGTGGAAAGCAGTGTGGAGGTTCCTCAGAAAACTAAAAATAGAAATACCATAAGACCCAGTAATTCCACTTCTAGGAATTTACCCAAAGAAAACAAAATCCCTGAATCGTAAAAGATATATGCACCCCTATGTTTATCGCTACATTATTTACAATACCCAAGATATGGACACAACCAAAGTGTCCGTCAATACGTGAGTGGATAAAGATATGCTACATACACATAATGGAGTATTACTCAAACAAAAAAGGAAAGAAATCCTCATTTGGATAGATCTATAGGACATTATGAAAAGTGAAATAACCCAGGCAGAGAAAGACAATACCATATGATTTTACTTATATGTGGAATCTAAAAACAAAACAAAACAGCAGTAGTAGACCCATAGACACTGAGAAGTGACTGGTGGTTATCATGGGGGAGGGGCTGGGATGGGTAGGAGGCAAGGGTGAGGGGATAAAGGGGCACAAAAATCTCAAGCATAATATAAGTTTATCATTGGGATGGAAGTGCAGCATGGAGAGCATAGCCAATGGTTCTGTAACATTTTTTCATGTTGATAGATAGTAACTGCACTAGTGGGCATGAGGATTTAATAATATGGGTAACTGTTGAACCACTGTATTGTAAACTTGAAACCAATATAATATTGTGTATTAACTATACTTCAATAAAAAAATAAAAAACAAATTACTGAACAATTTTTAAAAAGCAAAAGATGTTAGGGTTCATAGAAATGGAAGACAGAAGCAAATTTTTAAAAGATGAAAATAGCCTTGGCAGTAACAAACACACAAACGATAGCCTGCTTTAAAACACAGTCAGAGACAAGGTTGGCAGGACCAAGAAAAGTGCCTAAAAGGACACTTATCAAGGTTATCATATAGATGATGCTATGGATGGACCTGAAAGGAAACCCAACATGCTCACGTTGACATTCCCAAAGCAGAAGGCAAACAAATGGAATAGAAAAGACTTGAAATTAAAAGAGCTATTGATTAATCCTGGTGGCTGCAATGCCTGCTAATAGCACTGCTCTCTTGCAAAACTGTACCAAAAGGAGAGTGAAAGAATAAAGCAGGATTAACGTCTCAAACAAGGAGCATGCTAAGGAGACCCTGTTGGGTGAGAAATGTTAACAAATGTTGCAGGTTGTAAAGTAAGTAGAAGGCAAGTACATGGTTAACTGAGCACATACTAAGTAGAAAGTGACAGCAAGAAGAAGGAGGCCAGCCCACCCACACAGACCCCCCCAAAAGTCTGGAGAGCTAAATGTGCCAGGAATCAGAGAAGTGAGGTAGGAGGTGGAAAATGGAAATGGGTCCAAATTTCTGGTGAAGTAGCCACTGTACCACCATATTCCCTGGCCTACTGGGCACCATTGGTGGAAATCTCTCCCCACCACAGAGGGGTCCAGGACGAATGGAGGCAGGTGTGAAGGGTATCTTGGAAGGTCAAATGAAAGTTCACAGGCCTCCATGAGACTTCTGGCCTTCCTTCCACCTGCTCACAAACACTGGTGGTATCTTCTGTGGAAACGCTGGTGAACCCAGAGAAAAGACCCTCCGTTTCCAAATATCTAGGGATCCCTGAAGAAACTTCTGGATACCTGTCTGAATCACCCTGCAGTACAGTCCCTTTATCAATAAACCCCACCCACAAATAGCTCCTCCTATTAGCTTTTAGTGCCTCCCACTCAAAAGTTAGAGTTGCAGAGCATCAGACCTTTGAGAGTGCCTTTAACCCAAAAGACAGGCCACAAAAAACACAGAATGGAACTCAGGAACAGAAGTTGATAAGCTCAATAGTTCACATCTTCCAAAAGACAGAATATGATACTGCATTCAAGAAATAAGAACAGCATATTTTTCTTTTTTCAAAAATTATTTTGCTGTTGAGAAGTTAGGAGGGGAGAAAAAGGAACAATTAGAAACCAACATAAGAGAAAGAGTTCAGTGGCAGTTAAAACTATGAGAGCTTAAGTGAGAAATGCATGAAAGATCTGAAGATAAAATTGAGAAAAGCCTCAATTACATAAAGCAACAAGACGAAAAATAAGAGAGAAAAGATAATAAAATTAGAGGGTCAAATCAGGATGTGCAACACTCCACTAATAGGAAATATAAAAAGAGAAAGGAGAAGAGTGGAAATTATTTATAAAAACAAAAGAAACGAATGCTTGACGTTTCCGCAAAATCAAAGAACCACTCCAACGCACATCATCAAGTTTCAAAACACCAAGAGTTAAAGAGAACATCCTACATAATTTCAGAGGAAGAGAGGAAAACTATCAGAATGGCAATGGACTTCTCAACAGCAGCATAGGAACTCGAAGATAATGAAGCAGTGCCTTCAAAGGTCCAACCTAGAATGTTAGTCCCCGCCAGATCACAAATATCACAACGAAACAGTTCAGATATGCAATAGCTTAAAACAGCACCCCTCCCCCATTTCTCAGGAAATTACTGGAAGAGGTGATCCACCAGCAGGAACGAGGCAACCAAGAGGAGTGCTCTGGCCGGGAGGGGAGTCCTGGCCCACAGCCGTTCACAGGCCCAGACACTAAGGCAGCTGTGGGGTGGGGAAGAGGTCACCTGATGTATCCTTACAACACAAAGAAGCAGTGTGCAGAGGGGTGCCAATTCCTTTGGAAATTTTGGAAAGGATCAATTATAATTACATGGAAATGTAAGCAGGTAAAACAGTGAAGCAGTGATTAATTCCAGGCAATTATCAATTTTGGAAAAAACAGACGGATGCACAAGAAAGAACATATAATCATAGCGCTCTGTGTTCTCAGCATTTATTCACCTCACAAGGATTTAATGAGAAGCAGTTTCAGGGCAGGCTTGGTTCTAGGCTCTGGCAATGATGCAGGAACAAAGCAGATGAAGTCCCTGGACTTCATTCTCGAAGGAGGAAAGACAAGAGAAGGTTATGCAAAAAAAAATCAGGGTAAGGAAGATGGGGAAAGCCTTCAGATGTCCAGAAGAAAACCTGTGTCAGTTACAGCAACACTGATGGCAATAAACCTTGTTTATATGCTGGAAATAATGAAAACGCAAGGCCCCAATCAATCAAAATACGTCAGCTGAGGGAAGGTGAAAAGAGCAAGAAGAAAAAAAAATCTCAGCTTCCACCAAAGAAAGTTATTAAATAATTTCTAGAATCCAAAAACTAAGAAAGAGCCTTATAAGCATGGTTTTTAGAAATATGGAAACACATACATAGAAAAACAGAAAATTTGAATTTGATCATCTCTGGAAAACAGGATTGGGGCGTGGGGAAGGGTGGGGCAGAGTGTATTTGACTCTTAAGTGATGTATATAATACTTTGGTGAAAATATAAATTCTTTCAGTAGAATTAAATATTCCTGAAATACATGTTTGTACAGTTTAAAAGAATGAATTGTACAATATATATAATTACCAACACCAAACTTAGTCCAGAGTAGTTACTGAACTCCAAGGGTACAGAAAGATTCCTATGTTCATCCAGGCAGCAAATCCACTTTATGTACAAAGGGGAAGATTGGTTGAGCTCAGACTTAATGAAATCTTTAATGACAAAAGTCGGTGAAGTAATATTTACAAGGTTCTCAGTGGGGAAGTGTCACCCAGGAGTCTCCTACTTGGCCTGGTTATACATAAAGAAAGAAAACAAAGGGAAGATGCTGTCAAGCTGCCTTAATTCAAGAAATAAATCAGTCTTTCATGGAAAAAGAAAAATGATGAAATTTAGCCAATCCAGGGATGAATCAAAATAATTTTTTAAAAAAGAAAAATGATGGCTAAAAACTGCTGGTCAGCTCTAAACCAAACTAAATATAAAACTAAGTTTAAAAACTGAGGAAGTTATGGTTTAAAAACAGCATGTACATGTTACAAATGTAAAATTAATAATTAATTTAATTAATAATAACTCTATTAATATTTAAACTTAATAATTAAGACATTTATAATCAGGATATATTAGGACAAACAATGCAAGGACCGCAGTTGAGATAATGTCCCCCTATTTCCAGCTAAAAATCAACAGAAAATGTACAAATTTGAAATAGTTGGGTGTAAAATAGATTGGATAAACAGTGCATTCTGTTTTAAATTTGAGAGCAATCTTAAAGAAATGAATCTCTCTTGTAAAGAAACACATCTGAATTTCAATAACTTCTTTAGTTTTTCTTATCTTTCAATAAATTCCATGAGAATTTTCCAATTTTATTTAAAAATAGTAAGTAGGTTCCCACTCAATAAAAAAATTTGCATATCGATCAGTCCTTTTACCAGTTTGTACAGAGCAGCCAGGAGTCGTCACCACAACGAAAATGTTTATTTCTGAATGATGAGATTTGATATTTGGGGGTTCTTTTGTTTTTTCCTTGTACTTTTTGGGTTTTTTAACTAAACAAAAAAATATATAATTTCCCTGAGACAAAAACCAAAAGGAATATAAAAAAATAACAAGTAGTTATTTTGTGTATCACTTAAGCACTATGGAAAATACAGAAGCTAACTGGCCTGGAGTCCTTCTGGTCAGTCCAGCTGGAGAGACAACACTGAGGGTGATGACGGTGATGGAATTAATATACAGAGATACATAGATGATAAGCAATCTTTATACATGATGTACAGAAAGATAGCCAAACAGACACAGAAATATGAGATGGTACAGCGATACATGACCAGAACACACCTTACATCTGAGTTTGTTTACCATGGATTTTGTTCAGTGAGGGAAATGAAAGCAAAAAAAGTCCCTGGATATTACAACATTGTCTAAGTCAGGAAGAAATGAAATATCCATACGCAAGTGCTGATATTTATTAAGATATTCCTCTGGTTCCTTCATTCATAACAGCATGTCCTATTTGAATAAAATGTTATGCTAATATTTAAGTTCAACATATGGGTTAGTTTTGATAAAGATTTTTAAAAGATTGAATTATCTACAAATTGGCCTTGTTCATTTTAGCTTAGTTACACGTGCATAGAGGAAGCCTAGCTTTTCAGAGCAAGAGGCCATTACAGGCAAAGGCCACTGCTCACCTGTGACAGGAAGACAGAGCCAGGGA
>JAQQAC010007890.1:36631466-36669117 GCA_029783875.1 Phataginus tricuspis | reverse complement strand
GAAAAAGACAAATATCAAATGATCTCACTCATATGTGGAGTATAAGAACAAAGAAAAAACTGAAGGAACAAAACAGCAGCAAACTTACAGAACCCAAGAACGGACTAATAGTTACCAAAGGGAAAGGAACTGAGGAGGATGGGTGGGAAGGGAGGGACAAGGGGGAAAAAGGGGCAGTACGATTAGCAGATGTAATGTTGGGGGGGCACGGGAGGGCTGTACAACTCAGAGAAGACAAGTAATGATTCTATAACATCTCACTACGCTGATGGACAGTGACTGTAATGGGGTTGGTGGAGGGACCTGATGAAGGGGGTAGTTTAATAATCATAATATTGCACATGTAATTGTAGATTAATGATACCAAAATAAATTATAAAAAAAATGTATGATGCTGGCTGTGGGTTTGTCATATATAGCCTTTATTATGTTGAGGTACGTACCCTCTATACCCATTTTGTTAAGGGTTTTTATCATGAATGAATGTTGAATTTTTTCAAATGCTTTTACAGCCGTTGTTAAGATGATCATGTGATTTTTATCCTTCTTTTTGTTAATACGGTATATGATATTGATTGATTTATGAATATTCTACCATTCTTGCATCCCTGGAATAAATTCCTCTTTGTCATGATGGATGATCTTTTTGATGTATTTTTGAATTCTGTTTGTTAATATTTTGTTGAGTATTTTTGCATCTATGTCCATCAGTGATATTGGTCTGAAGTTTTCTTTTTTTGTGTTGCCTTTGCCTGGTTTTGGTATTAGAGTGATGGTGGCATTATAGAATGAGTTTGGAAGTATTCCAAATTCCAAAATTGAGTTTGGAAAATTCAGCAGTGAAGCCACCTGGTCCAGGTGTTTTGTTCCTAGGTAGTTTTTGATTACCAATTCAATTTCATTGCTAGTAATTGGTCTGTTCATATTTTCTGTTTCTTCCTGGGTCAGTCTTGGAATATTGTACTTTTCTAGAAAGTTTTCCATTTCTTCTAGGTTATCCAATTTGTTAGCATAAGTTTTTTCATAGTATTCTCTAATAATTCTTTGTATTTCAGTGGTGTCCATAGTGATTTTTCATTGCTCATTTCTGATTCTGTTTATGTGTGTAGATCCTCTTTTTTAATTGATAAGTCTGGCTAGGGGGTTATCTATTTTGTTTATTTTCTCAAAGAACAGCTCCTGCTCTCACTGATTTTCTATTGTTTTATTCTTTGCAATTTTATTTCTGCTCTGAACTTTATTATGTCCCTCCTTCTAACTTTGGGCCTCATTTGTTCTTTTTCTAGTTTCATTAATTGTGAGTTAGACTGTTCATTTGGGATTGCTCTTCTTTCTTGAGGCAAGCCTGTATTACAATATACTTCCCTCTTAGCATGGCCTTCAATGTGTCCCACAGATTTTGGGGTGTTTAGTTATTGTTGTCATTTGTCTCCATATATTGCTTGATCTCTGTTTTTATTTGGTCATTGATCCATTGATTATTTAGGAGCATGTTGTTAAGTCTCCATGTGTTTGTGGGGTTTTTTTGTGTTCTTTGCATCATTTATTTCTAGTTTCATACTTTTGTGGTCTGAGAAGCTGTACAATTTTAATCCTTCTGAATTTACTGGGGCTCTTTTTTGTGGCCTAGTATACGATCTATTCTGGAAAATGTTCCATGTGCACTTGAGAGGAATTTGTATCCTGCTGCTTTTGGGTGGAGTGTTCTGTAGATGTATGTTAGGTCCATCCAAAATGTGTTGTTTAGTGCCTCTACCGCCTTACTTACTTTCTTTCTGGTTGATCTGTCCTTTGGAGTGAGTGGTGTGTTGAAGTCTCTTAAAATGAATGCATTGCAACCCTTAATTTTGTTGGTATTTGTTTCACATATTTAGATGCTCCTATGTTGGGTACATGGATATTTATAATGATTATATCCTCTTGTTGGACTGACCGCTTTATCATTATATAATATCCTTCTTTTGTCCCTGTTACTTTCTTTGTTTTAAAGTCTATTTTGTCTGATACAAGTACTGCAACTCCTGCTCTTTTCTCCCTATTATTTGCACGAAATATCTTTTTCCATTCTTTCACTTTTATTAGTCTGTGCATGTCTTTGGGTTTGAAGTGAGTTTCTTGTAAGCAGCATATAGGTGGGTCTTATTTTTTTATCCATTCTGTAACTCTTTGTCTTTTGATTGGTACATTCAGCCCATTTACATTTAGGGTGATTATCAATAGATATGTACTTATTGTCATCGCAGGTTTTAGACTCATGGTTACCAGAAGTTCAAGGACAGCTTCTTTACTATCTAACAGTCTAACTTAATTTGCTTATTACACTCTTTCAAACGCAATCTAGAGGGGTTTTTTTCTCCCTTCTTTTTCTTCCTCCTCCACTCTTTATGTATTAGGTGTCATATTCTGTACTCTTTGTGTGTCCCTTGACTGACTTCGGGGGTAGTTGATTTGACTTTGTATTTGCTTAGTAATTAATTGGTCTACTTCTTTTACTGTGGTTTTATTTTCTCCGGTGACAGCTATTTAGCCTTGGGAGCACTTCCATCTATAGAAGTCCCTCCAAAATAAACTGTAGAGACAGTTTGTTGCACGTAAATTCCCTCAACTTTTGCTTATCTGGAAATTGTTTAATCCCTGCTTCAAATTTATATGATAATCTTGCTGAGTAGAGCGTTCTTGGTACAAAGCCCTTCTCTTTCATTGCATTAAATATATCATGCCATTCCCTTCTTTCCTGTAAGGTTTCTGCTGAGAAGTCTGAGATTAGCCTGATGGGTTTTCCTTCCTATTTGATCTTTTATCTCTCTCTGGATTTAATACTCTGGGCTTCTACTCAGAGCTTTTAATACTCTCTCTTTATCCTTGATCTTTGTCATTTTAATTATTATATGTCTTGGTGTTGTCTTCCTTGGGTAACTTGAGTTGGGAGATCTGTTCACTTTCATGGCCTGAGAGACCATCTCCTTCCCCAGATTGGGGAAGTTTTCAGCAATTATTTTCTCAAAGAGACTTTCTATCCCTTTTTATCTTTCTTCTTCTGGTACCCTTATAATGCAAATATTATTCCATTTGGATTGGTCACACAGTTCTCTTACTATTCTTTCATTCCTAGAGATCCTTTTTTCTCTCTGTGCCTCAGCTTCTTTGTATTCCTGTTCTCTAATTTCTATTTCATTTACTGTCTCTTCTACCTAATTTAATCTGCTTTTTAATCCCTCTATTGTATGTTTCATTTCAGAAACCGTATTTTTCAAAGTTTCTCTTTCTTGACGTCCTCCCTGAGACCTTGACTATTTTTCTGTAGCTCCACGAGCATGTTTATGATTTTTATTTTGAAATCTTTATCAAGAAGATTGGTGATTTCAGTTTCACTCAGCCCTCTTTCTGGTGTTTGAGGGATTTTGGTTTGCACAAAATTCTTTTGCAGTTTCATATTTCTAATGACTATTATGGAATAATAATTTTGTGTAGGCAGCGCCTTCTAGTGCCCAGAAGCTCTACTTTCTGGAGCTGCCCAGCACCTGGAAAGATGGTGGGGATCACAGGTGAGTGAAGCCCACACCTGCTGGGAAGAAAGAGCTCTTTCCTGCTTCCTGGATGCAGTGGCTCCCTCCACTGCCCAGGCCAGTGGGCCAGGTGCACAGGGAGGAGTCTCTGCATTATGGCCTTTTAGCTGCCATAGGCTGGCCTGGCACAATGGTGGGGGCAGCAGGTTGTGAACTGGTGCTGGCTGGGAGGAAGGAGCGGAAGACTGCCTATTGCAGTAGGGGATGTTGGGGATGCACTGCCAGCTAAGGGGATGGTGCGTCTGAAGCTCCTGAAAGGTTCCAACCTGCTGGGTTGGGTGTGGTGGGACTATTTTGTCCACCTGCCCTTTCTCCTGAGCAGCAAGCTCTGGGTAATCCTTGCCCTTTTAGCAGCCCTCTCGCTATTGGGAAGTCTTTCAGAGTGCCCACCTTTCTTCTATCCCAGAGCAGCTATTTGTGGGTACCTGTTCTTTCCAAGTGGCTGGAATCTCAGTCTCTCTGAGTATTTTGCCTGTCTTTGCTTTCCAACCTCACTAATCTCTAGAGCACCATGTAATGTGGGTTCATGGTCCTGGAGCAGATCTCCAGGGCTGGTAGTTTAGCAGTCCTGGGCTTCTACTCTCTCCCTGCTCTGTTTCTCTTCCTCCTACTGCTGAGCTGGGGTGGGGAGAGGGCTTGGGTCCCACTGGATCGTGGCTTTGCTACTTTATCCTTTTCTGTGAGGTCTTTTCTTTTCTCCAGATGTAAGCCATCTGTTGCAGTTTTCTTTCCAGTCACCCTTTCAGGTTAGTTGTATTTGCTGTATTTCCTTGTTATATGTGGTTTTGGGAGGAATTTCCTGCCTCACTTCTCACAACACCATCTTTTTCTGGAACTCCCATAAATACATTTTAAATCAACAACATTAACAACGCTCATTAATGTGTTTGTAGTGGGTGTTCCCCCTGTAATGGTGCATCACAAATTTTGTTGATGATGTCAGTGTTTTGATAAAGCAGCAAGAAACCCACCCCTTTTCTGAGTGTGCTGATGTGCTGCCCTCCTCTTCATTCTCTCCGTTCTTCAACCCCTGCTTCCCCTGTGGCCCTGCAGGTCTTGTGCTAAGAGCCACCCCACAAACCTCAGACACACAAGCCTCCACTTCAGAGCCGGCTTCAGGAGGGCCAGCCTACACTGGGTTAAGCTGTGTCACTTCTAAAAGCATGTCCACTCAGAACCTCAGAATGGGGCCCCATTTGGAAATTGAGTCTTACAGATGTGATTCATTAAGGTCAGGTCACACTGGAATGGGTGGGCCCCAAATATAATGGCTGGTGTCCTCCCAGGAAAAGGGGAGGAAGCATAGAGACCCAGAGAGACCAAGGCTACGTGAGGATGGGGCAGGAACTGCAGCAGCACAGCCACAAGCCAAAGGAGACCACAGACTTCTGGAGCCTCCAGAAGCTGGGACAGAACAAGGAGGGAGTCTTCCCCAGAGCCTTCCAGGGAGAATGGCCCTGCTGTCACCCTGATTTGGGTCTGTGGCCTCCAGAATGGTGAGAGACGAATCTGTGTGTGTGGAGCAGTCCAGTTCATGATACTCTGTCACTGCATCCCTAGGACACTGTGGAGCCGGCCCCTTAGTGCAGCCCATATTGTCTCAGCCACTCACCTCATACAAGGGGGTTTGTGATGGGGCAGAGATGTCAGAATGGAAAGAGGCCGCTTTACGCAATTGTATTTATAATATCTTACATTCGCACATTTTACAAAACTCATGTGAGCCCACTGTTGAGCCCTACCCCCAATCCAAGAAGACCTAAAACAAAACACAAGCTCCTGGAGAACCAAGTACCTTTCGCTAAGGAACATCCACATAAAGGTTCAAATCCCAGGTCAGGCCTTGGGGAAGAATGTGACCGTTCTTCAAATGTAACCCCCCACAAACAGATGCTCAGAGGGAAGGGATGAGTGAGCGGATGAAAAGACGCTCCGAATGTAAGGCTAGCACCTATCCTAAAGTAGCTGACAGTCCTGAAGAGTCTGACATACAATGCAACTGAATTGGATAAATGCCCTAAAATGCACATAAGCAAATTCTCTATGAGTTCCAGGGAGGAAGAGGCAGGTGTGGGGAGTAAGTGGCAGAAGACCAACACCTTGAAAGATCAGAAAGTTTTAACTGAAGGTGTTGAGACTCTTTCTGCAGCCTGACGCAGAGCCATGGTTTCCAGTGCCCTACAGGCTGAGTCACCACTCAGGATACCTGTCCTCTGCAGAAGCCTGCAGCCCCTTTCTGAGCAGTGGACTGCATAGCAGTCTTCTTGTAGCCATTGATGTGGAGGAGTCCGGCACGAGGCCTAATCCCTCGGCATTTTAACAGGTACAGGTGTACTAAGTGTGTATGAGACCTAAGAAATGGAATTTTTGTACCTGTGAAAGTGGATGAAGAATAAATTAAAGCCAACCTGAAGGAAAGAGGGCATGAGGTAAGTTTTTCATAAATCCTGTCTTAAACTTTAGGGACCTCAAAGTGCACCTGGAGCCAGTCCTCCTTTCACAGAAGGGGCCACAGAACCCAGGGCTCCAGTGACCTGCTCAGGTCACAGCTGCATGGACAGGCTCTCTGCTCCAAGTCCCCGCCCAAAGCCATTGCTTTTTCTTCACACCAGGCTGACCCTGCAGCACTAACTAACTGCTTTCATTACTGCAGATTCACCAGAGGAGAAACAATACAGTGTGAGCTTCATTTGCCCCTGTATGAAATACCTTTAAGGTGATATCCAAAGCTAGATCACCACAGTGAAGCAACAGGCAGCTAAATCCATGTAGGAACTTAAAAAAAAAAAAAAAAGGTAGAGCCAGTGTATTTGAACTATCCTCATTTAAAACAATTTTATTTTGGCATCCTCGAAACACAGTTTAAGTGCACTATTCATCTCACTGATTGAGCTGAAATTGAAATACTTTCACTAAATTGTGTAGTCATTTGACTAAACTAATGGACTCAACTCTGCTGTTGGGCCAAGACAAGGGGTGCTGGGCTGGGGATGGGGGTCATATCTAAAATTGCACCAGTAGGATGCCAGAACAACTAGTTAAGATGGAGAAAATTAGAAAAAGACAATCTTCATGACAGTGGGTCTTTAACTATATTTTTTATGGAATAAGATCAGCTTCTCTAGCTGCATGTGTCCATCACTGGCATATTTTTGCCTTTTTCTTAAACAAGTGAGGTGTGGGGAAGAGAGAGATTGATGGAGAGGAAATATGAAGCCACTGGTGAGAGGGGACATGGTCAGAGGACAGAGGTAACCTTTAGTCTGGATTTTAGCGGCTCACCTTTCCTGCCCCCTTCATGAGCAAGTAAAAAAAGTTCTAATTCTAAAAAAACAATTAATTAAACTATTCATATAGTTTATGTGAGTGATCAGATCTAAAGTGGACAAATTTACTCTTAAAACTTAGCTGAAAAGATTAGAATTGCAGTTTCTTCTTAGGATAGCCAATTATGAAACTTTAAGCCAGAAGAATTATTCTCCCAGGCTGGCTACCCCCATCTATTTGTGAGATCTGCATCCTCATGAAGAGGCAGGTCAGGGGAACATTAAAAAAAAAAAGTCAAATATCAAGGGCAATCATGTCATGAGGCTTAAAAATAATTAATAAGAGATTTTTTTTTTTAATGCAGACTGACCTGAGCCTGACTCCAGGGGCTGAGGTGAGATCCTGAGCGGCTCCCTCGAGGCCACAGGGCAAAGGGCAAGTACCTGAATCCAAGCCAGGATAACAGTGCACACACACTGTGAGCGCAGGCGTGAACGGAGGACATACTCCCGACATATGGGAACAAGTTATATCTGCAGCAGCAAATACTGGACTGAAGAAAACATTTTATTAAAATGAATTTCACCTGTTTCTTTTCACTTTTGATGACGGCTAGAGCATATAAAATCACATAGTGACTCATATTATATTTTTATCAGACAGCGTTGGTTTGGAATGTGTCCATCAGACGGAACGCGGCAGCAACATTAGAAATTAGTTAGTGTACGTTCTATAAAATATAGTCAGTACTGCACCTGGATGTAAGGTCTGTGGAATCCATACTCAAAATACATGCTTTATTCAAACCACCTGGCAAGGACTTCCTCACCCATGTCACGGTGGACTTGGTTTCTGAAAGCAGTTGGCACAAAATGACACGGGAGGCAGGGACTCCCCCTGTCAACCATATTAAGAAGTTGAATTTTTTTCCAAGTCCAAGGAGAGGCTATCCAAAGACTTTAAGAAAGAGCACAGCATGACTTCACTGATGTTTCCAGAAATCTGTTTCTGCTGCTGGATGGAAAATGGATTGGAATGGGAAGCTGGGAGGTCATTGCTTCTGGTGAAAGATGGTAACCGTCCCAGTGGTATGCTGGTAAAATGTTTAACATCAGCTCTTTGGAGAAAAGAAAAGAGAAAAATTCCTGATTGATAGCCTTTGTCAGTTTCTGTGGTGGAAATACTCCCCCATGGCTGATTTCGAGCCACCAAGGGGAAGTTACTGATGACAAAATCAGGAAGAATTATAAATAATCGGCTCTCACGTGAGAGCTAGCACTCTCCAGCCTCCGGGCCTGGCTTCGGTTGGTAGCCGGGAAGGTGAACCGGGTGGACGCGTGGATTTTAAAGCAGAGTTGACAGGACTTGCTGCTGGACTGGGCGTGGGAAAGCAGAAGCCAAGGATGACCCTCGGTTCACAGCACGTGACCGGACTCAGCCATTGCCGCGAGCGATTTAGGAATGGCGTGGAGGTGGGGACTCAGGTTCCTCTTATAGACACGGGAAGCTGGAGACATCGAAATGAGAGGCATCAAGTAGGAAATGCATAGGGGACACTTGAACCCAGAGGAAAGGTCAGGTCTAGATACTGAAATTCAGGGATCAGAGAAACAAGGCTTTTCGTCAGAGGAAAAGGTTGTTCACAATGAAAGAAAGGAAGAGATGGGAGGAGCCCGCCCGCTAACGAGATCTTGTGAGCAGGGAGGGGCGAGGCGGCGGCACCCTAAGGGGCCAACGTGCTCGGCACCCTCACCTTTTGGAGGGACGGAGGACACCGCTCCCGTCAGGGCTCAGGCGCTGCCCTCGGCGCCCACCCCCAGCCCGCAGGGAAGCACGGCCCTTCCTCCCGCTCTGCGGCGCAGGACCCTCGGTCCTTAGGGGATGCTCAGCTCAAACGTGGAAAGAGGGTGATATTCCAACCCAGGGAAGGCCTGGCTGGGGCCAGCAGAAGAAAAGATTCCCTGGCAGGTGGCGGGCCTGCCCAGCCACCAGAGTCAGACCTCAGAGTTCAGCCTGGCCGCGCTGGTTTGGGGTAGACACCAGCTGTTTCTTCCTCATCTGTTCCTTTGGGGGACCAGATGTTTTCCTTTGGAAATTAAGAATTTGAAAAATGAAACTAAAATAGCAGTCTCGGCCTCTCCATAAACTTTCTGGATTCTGCTGTCCTATAACCTGCCAAACCACCCCCACTCACCTGGCCTATTGATTTGGAAATGTCAAGGTTTGATTCGTGTTCCATGGCCTTCCCAAAGTCACCCACCACCCCACCACTTCAGCTCACCAAAATACCTGGGCTCCGTCTCCAGGGGTCTACACATCACCTCCTGCAGTCTTCCCAACAACGGGTGGATGTGGGCACTCCCATGAGCCCATTTACAGATGAGGAAACTGAGGCCCACAGAGGTTGTTGTCCAGGTGCAGGGAACTGGGATTTGATCCCCAGCAGAGTGGCTCCAGGCCTGTGCTGTTGTTCTTATCAGTCTCATTCCCTCTTGGGGTTTTAAGCTCCTAGAAGTGTGGACTGTGTCACATCCCCGTTAGTTCTGGTGCATCCTTACCACTACCATCCAAAGCAGGAAGTACTACCCATGAGAAAGTTGAGGCTCAGAGGGGTTTAGTAACTTTTCCAAATCACACAGCGATAAGTGACGAATTTGGAATTTGAATTCTTATTTCTTTAGTTCCAAAACCTGTGCTTTTAACCCCAGCCACAGACTGTTACCCTATAAAGCTAGAGAGCAAAACTAGAACACCTGAGAGGAAGAAACATGGAAGCAAAGGCCATCCCATTTGGAAAAGAGGAACATGGCAAGGACTTCAAAGCAGATCTGAGTTTGAATTCCTACCCCAGCAGCCCAACATTCCAGCACAAATTGCTTAACTTTTCTGGACTCTGTTTCCTTTAATTGTGAAATGTCCTTCATACCCATCAGGACCGTAGGACGTTAAAAACGAGCGAAGCACTCTGTGATCAAGTGCTGCACCACCACGGTCTGCTCGTCCGAGGGAAGCAGCTGCCTTCTCTCACCAGGGCTGTGAGGGTCTGAAATGCTGTTTTGCACTCTTAGCAAATGTGTTTCTGTGGGCTTCTCTCAGGCAGGCCCAAGTCCTCCGGAAGGGGAAGCTTGAGCTCAGAAGTACATCCTGGAGTCACCATCAGGGCCGGGCTGGACGACCTGCGGATAACCTTGGTCACAGCAGCTGTGTCTTGGAGGGCCGTAGTCTGCAGGGTGTGGATGGGGTTCTATGAGAGAAGGTCATTAGGGTCAAATGCACCAGGGAAAAGCTGAGTTGGATGATATGCTACTGTTTTCTTATATAGAATTTCTCAGACTCTTTAATATGCTAGAGTGCACTGTGAAATTTCATAAAATATTACACAGAATTTCTTAAACATTTTGAGCTGCTTTCTTGAAACTGTTTTTTCAAGGAGAATCTCATGAGCATAATGGCCTGGGACACACTCCGGGAAATGCTACTTGCTGGAAAGTTTCAAGAAACAAAGAACTGAGATGGAAACAGTACCAGGTGTGCCCTCAATTCCTCAGTTCTTCACCTGTGTGCTGCTTAGGGCTTCTAGTTCCTCTCTGGTGGGAAGAGAGGTTTATCTTCTCTGAAGCATGCCTCTCTCTGCTGAGAGTCCATGTACCAGTGTTACTTGCTGAAGCAGCCTGGAAGGCCACCTGCCCAGTATTTGGGTGGTGAATATTCTGAAGCCCTCTGCACAGCATCTCTGAGGAGAGTCTGTGTTTCCAGCTCCCAAGCCCACCCCTCAGGCTTTCTGAGTAGCTGAGTCCCCCTGCCCTCGGCTGGGAGAGAGAGTACTTCTGCCAGGAATCTTCACAAGTCTCTGGGTTGCTAACCTATGAAGCCTTCCTCTAATTCAATAATCCAATCTGAAAGGAGAAAGAGAAAGAGAAAAAGCCAAAGACCTTGCTTTTAGGTGACTTCGTGACCTCTCAGGAGAGACAATAAATCCAGTGAGGCCAGACAGAGAAAACTGAGGTTTCTTGGGACCCAGACAATATGTACCCTGCATAAGGCATGAGTTAGACTGAAGGGGTTAGACAGGGGGAGCCATGAGAAGGGCAGGATACTGAGGCTGTAGAAGGCTCCTGAGCAAACGAAATGACACCAAACCTGCTCTTTCTGGACCTGGACCTGTGCAGGTGGGAGGCTGAGCTGGTGGCTGCAGCTGCCCCCTTGCAGATTACCGGTACTGATGGGTGTCTGCTCCATCCTGGCCCCTCTGTTGCAGGGCTCTGCAGCTCGGGGCTGAACCCCACTCAGCTGCACTTCAAAAGAACAGTGAAAAACAACATAGACCTCACTGCCCAACAGAACTCTCCGTGAGTACAGAGACACTCCATGTGTGCACAGTCCAGAACAGTAGCCACTAGACATGCTGAGCTACGGAGCATTTGAGATGTGCCTAGTGTGGCCGAAAAAATGAATTTTATTTTTATTTCATTTTATTTACATTGTAATTGTTACCTGTGGCTATTGCATAGAACAGCATGTCTGAAGTCAAGTAGCTGTTGCCCCGATGTTACATGAGTTTAGAAAGTAGGCTTAGAGGGCTGTTATATCTCAAGACTGTCCTGGCTCCCAACAAGAGACAGTGCACCAGCCCTCAGTGGGGCACCTGCATATGTGTGAGGGCATTGTTGGTTTGTCACAATGCTTGGGGACACTTCTAGTATTCACTGGTAAAGAGCCAGGGAAGCTGAATGACCTGCACTGACCGGAGCAGGTTCACATGAATGGCCCTGGCTGGATTCTGTTATCCCCACCAGCCCCCTGAGCCTGCAAGAAGCCCAGCGCAGAGCCTTAGCAAAGGCTTAGGCAGGTCTTGTCCACCTCATAACGTTATGTTATGGGTTGGGGTACACTACAAGTAAATATAACCTGGTATTTGCATAAGGAGCCTGTCTTTGTGTTTGTGTGTGTGTGTGTGTGTGTATGTGTGTGTGTGTGTACGTCTATGTGCGTGATTCAGAGAGAAACACCACAGCTGCAAGTTTTCAGCTGATTGGTAAATTTAAATCCTGAACACCCATCCTAGAGTTTCCAGTAAAGTTCCCTAGGTCGCAGACCCACCTCCCCAGCAGCCATCTCCAGCCAGGCAAGTGCTAAGCTTGCGCCAAGCCTGCTCTGCAGCACCACCTGGTGGCTGGAAGAATTCTGACAATGGAGCGCTGAAGAAACTCTCCTTGGTAAACCTAATTATGCCAAAAACAGGGAGAAGAGAAATAAACAACAAATAAAGGTCGTTCTACTCAAAAAATGCTTTCTGAAAACAGCATGAGATGGGTCTTCAGAGCTATGTTCCAAGGCGAAATCTGGGGAGGGTTTTGGAGGAGGGTTCCCACAAGAAATCAAACCAGGGCTGAGCACTTCCCCGAGCAGGGAGTGCTTGGCCGGGGTGCGTCTGTCTTGCCTCCACCAACTTCCTGTCTCTCACGTGCGCTGGCGTCTTCCCTGGCCTTTTTCTGTGGCCTTCATGCTCTGCTTCTCCACCCATTCTCCAAGTTCCTATCTCTTTAATCCAGATGGATTGCAATGTGCTCTTTCTTCCTTGATTAACTTCATCTCAAATAAAGTAGGAGGCATATAAACCACATAAACTCCTGCGTGGTTATCAGACAATTCATGTGCACGGACCTAGGTCTGGGGCAGGGCGGGCTGGGAGGACATTTCCAGAGGGCACCCCAGACCTCAGGTGTCATCACAAAGTCAGATGTGCCCTGCACTTGAGAAAGCAAAGGACAAACGAACAGAAAGAAGGAGGAACCCTGTGGACACAGGCCCGCTGAGATCACAGTGGCTGAGGGCAGGCTCAAGGATCTACTGACAAACACAAGAATCGCCTTTCTTTTGTGTATCTATTGGGTCCTGGCATTGCTCCTGTATAGACAGATGAGTCTATTTTCTTAAGCCTCCTCCTCTCCCCCTGTAATTGTACTGGCCCCTCACCCCTGGTGGGGGTCTCTCAGCTCAATGACTCAAGGAAACTAGACAACACTAGCATGAGAAATGCTATTTGTGTCTTTGTGTCTATTTACTCTGCAGAGGGCCTGAAAGCCTCAGCCCACTCCTGTTGATGACTGAGGCTCCTCCTCACCCTTCTATGATGGCTGGGAATTCAGATCCCCAGGCCTGGGGAACTCCTCCAGGATGGAGTGACCCCAAGGTGGGGGTAAATGGGACTCCTAGGTGCACAGCCACCCTGAAAGAGGCATGCCTGGAGGGGGAAGTGTACGTCTGGCCCGAAGGCCCTGCTCCGATTGCCTCACATCAGGCTCTGGGCTTGGCAGGCGCCAGTGCAAGCCCCCACTCAGGGCCCTGTGCCTGGGGCCATCTTGACTTTCTCAGTCTGTGTTTTGTAAGCAAGGTCCGAAGGGACAGTGGAGGCTCTGCTGGGCCCACTTGCCCATCTCCCCAGGATGGGCTCTCCTTCACAACAACCCCCAACGCTGCCCACCCACCTGCTGGTGGGTGACTTGGGCAGAGTCAGCCTCAGATGTACACCTGTGTCAAGCTGCACTGCAGGGCCCACGCCCCTATGAGGGTTGGCTCCCAAAAGATCAACACTGAATAGCAAATGCAAAACACTGTGACAGGCACGAAGAGAGACATAGGGCAGAGGAACAAGCCTTTTCTTCTGATTTTTTAAGAAAAGGGCTCAGCATTTTCATTTTGCACTGGGCCCTGAAAAATCACGCAGCCCGCTCTGGCTGGGAAGAACCTCCACATTCCAGACTCACTGCTGGCTGGAGCTGGGTATGAGCCAGGACAGGGATGGGATCTCCAGTAGCTGTAAGGACACTCTTGGCAGGCCTATGGGCAAGGGTGTCTGTTCATATCCTGGACCAGGATGCTCGGTAGCTCAGATGATACAAAGCTTCCTCCAGGTGCCCAGCTCAGTCTGACTTCCACTAAGTCTAGAAACTCTGGATGTCCTGCCCCTATCCTCACTTGAATTTGCAGTGACCATCAGAGCAATCTGTGCCCGTGAATTCTTCTGTCTCTTCTGCAGCTGTCCCAGGGGCACACAGCAGATGCGAGAGGATGCAGGAAATGAGGAGCAGGTCCAGAGTCTGCTAGACAGTGAGTGCCTTCTGCCAAGGCCACACAGCTCACCACTCTGTGCAGCCACATGGCAATGTCTCAATCCACGTTTACACAGATGAGTAAGGATGGATGGTATAAGAAGTCTACTGTCAATGGCAGTCGGGTCTTGATGAAACATTAACACTTCCGTGCTGTTCATTTCCTCTTCTTGTGCCTTCTACACTCTTCTCTAGTAACCCAGATATATGAACTCACTGTTTATGCCAAGAGAGTTGGTTAGGATTATAGAATTAAATTATTCAAGCCAATGTTCAGCTCTGAAAATAGAAGTCTGGATACCCCTCTTAAACATGTCTGCGGGATGACAGGATCATCTGGCCTCTGTCGGGGGCTCATCTAACATGCACACATCTGCCGTGAGGATGGGCCTGGAGCTGAGCAGCTTCTTAGAGGCAGAGGTGGGACACTGGAGGATACAAAGAGGAGACCATTCTGAGACTGAGAAAGCTGTTGAAGATAAACCCAACTCGTCTTTATGGCACAGACTTTTTTATTTCTTTCACATCAGTTAGTACACTCAAAACTTATGTTTCATTAATATTTTTGTTACAACCTGTTCTCACTAGAATGCAAGCATATGAAGATCTTACTCGTTGACAGCTATACCCCTAGCTTCTGGCAACTGTTGGGCACCTTGTTTGCTCAAACAATTGAATAAAGAGCGCAGTGTAATCTATTCAGAAAGCCCATAAATTACACAATGGTAACATGAATTCCTATGAAGTCAAGAATGGTATAGACAAATAGTGGCTGGATATGAATTACATAGTTCATCAGGATAATAAACTTCTCTAATAAGTTTAGATTTAAAATGGCTAATGCTTATTTTAGTCAAGCTCATTTCTTGCTCCATTTTAAAGACCTTTGTCATATAGTATTTATTTTCTTGAAATGTCTGCTGATATGCAATATTGAGTCCAAATTGTGGAGGTGAATGACATGCAACATTTTAGAAAAAAAAAAGATAAACCCAACTCAGCCACAAAACCACCTCCAAAGTCTAAGAATATACCAAAGCATGTAGCTGCTTCCACAATGTTCCAAACATCACTGTTCAGTTGGGAGTTCACCTGATATGCTTGACATTAAAACTGAAGTTAAAAATACTCCTGGTTTTGTGAGGGTGTCACTCTGATCAGTGACATTCACAAAGCATCCTCAATTAAAGTCATATTCCACCAAATCCCAAGTGGCATTTGCTACAACTGCCATTGAAAGGAGTTCTTGGCAGCAGGGACGACCCTAACCACACTGACAAGGTGAAATGCTAGTTTACTTTTGAACAGAAATCTCTTGAAAGGGAAATTCCACAAGCTGTCTGTGCAATAAGCTGTTGCAGTGTTGACTATTCTCATTGTCATGGTCTTCAGTGCAGAGAATGTAAGCTATAGATTGTTCCACTTACTGAACCAGGAAGCCCAGATTCTCCAAAGAGCTTCCAAAGGGCTTTAAGTGAAGAGTAAAGGCAAGGGGTCTGTATATAAGTTCAGTATTCCACAGGGCAGTTCAAACCAATTTTGTCTCAGATTCCTTTTCTCTCCTAATCACCCTCCCCAATGCATCACCCCTGTGAAATCACAGCAAACTGCGTCTTGTATTTGTAGAATGTAAAACACAAGAACCACCCGAGGCACCCTTGCTGGGCCGCGGGAGGCAGGGAGCTGAATGCATTTCCATGTGCTTGCATATTTCTCAGAACACATCTTTAAAACCTAAATGTGCATTGCCTAATTATCTCATAAAGTGTATTCAGTCCCTCTAAATTGGGCATGGAGGGTAGGGGGAAGTTGGGGAATCCCTTAAGTTAAAGAACATTTTCATGAACTAGCAATGTTACATTTATTTGGTTTCAAAAGTCTTGGATAAATATTAATAGAAATTAAGAGTGATAAAGAGCATGACCAGAGAGGAGCTAATTTCAATAAAAACAAACAGGATAACATTTGTTGAGCACTTCTGTTCATGTAGTTATTAATATTTATTCAATGTCTGCTATGTGCCAACCACTTTCTGGAAGATTCATTGGGAAGGAAGAGAATAAGGCCCTCCTCTCATGGAGGTCACATTTTAATTTAATGTAGTTCACATTTTACTCACATTTGCAGACAATAAACACATAAATATATAGCATAATTTCAAGCACTGAGAAGTGCTAGAAAGCAAAATAAAATAGGAGAGAGAGCGCACAATCTGGAAAGTGAGAGCAGATCCACACTGTTTGGGAAGGAGCCCTGATCTGCTCAGCTTGCGTCAGAAGCCACCTGGGGACCAAACAGTGTTGGCTGGAAGGGTGGGACACACTGTTTAAACGTGACTACTGGGGGCCCGCCACAGGGTTGGGAGGCAGTGCAGCTCCCAAAAGGAGGGAGAGGTTGGGCTGTCAATCTGCTACACCCCACAGGTTCAGAGCCACTGGTCCTGCTTTAAAGGCAGGCAGATGTCAGCCTCCAACGGATGGTGTTGGAGAGAGGCTACAGACAAACCTGATAAGGGAGGGCAGGCAGTGGTCTATATCAGCCAATCCTGAGGGCTGTCGCCCAGCAGAGGCACAGATGCCTGACTGCGAGGTGCCCACAGGCACAAAGACAGGAAGTTCCTAACAAAGACATGCCCTCGGCTGTAATCAGGCCACGATGAGAAGAAAACAGAGGTCTCAAGACCAAACGACTTTCGCTGTAGTCTGAAATGACTAAGCTCCCGAAGAAATGTGGCTGTCAAAACTGGAACTGTTAAACTGACCTTTTCTTTTGCAAAGTTCACAATCTCATTCATTATCCTAGTGTTTACTGAGTACTTGTCATTTGTCAGATACTCTTTTAAGTGCTTTGCACGTATGAATTCATTCAATCCTCAAAGCCGCCCCTGGAGTAGATGCTGTCATGCTCATGCTAGTCTAGTCAGTGAGGAAACTGGCTTGTCGGAGACCCACAGCAAGCCAGCCGGGGTTACACCGTCGTGTCCGGAAGCTGGCTCCCTGGCATTATCCAGTACTGCTTCAGTTGGCTTCAGCTGAATTCTAACAGAAAAGTCATACACTTTTTTAAAACAAATTAAAATAGTTTACAACAGAATGTGCTGGTAGGGTGGGGACACACCGTGAAAAATTTCCTGGTTAGTCAGCTTATTCCAAGTCCTGGGATAATCTTCGCGCACTAAGATGCACTGGAAACCTTCTGCAAAGCTTCTCCCCACCCGGCCAAGCACATCCTGATGTTTCAGATGACATGGTTTGTTATTACTTGGGTCAGGATTAAGAGAAAGGTTGGTATTTTACAGAAAATTTGGAATATGAGACGTAAAAAAGGCAAAGTGAGAAAGAAGTCCTCAAGATGACAGAGACCCTGCTCTCCATGTCCCCGGAAGGCCAGGTCTAGCCAGTGCCTCTCAGAGCCTAGCAGTCACCCCAGGGGAAGCCCTAGGCATCTAACCTAGACAGACAGCAGCCTGAGCCAGCCCGCTAATGCTTCTAACCGCTGATTGTTCACATTCCTACTTAAAAATTAAATGAAAAGCTCAAACTCCAAGTTGGCCTGCTGAAGTTGTTTTTCCTTTTTCAAATACAGGAGAGAAAACCAAGAAACCAGTTCAAGCAGTGTCTCTCATTAGATTATCTTAACAGTGAAACCATTCAAAGTATAGTCATTTCTCTGACACTGGAGATAATAGGACTGTCAGGGCTGAACCTGGCAGCGTATGTGACATACGTGTGTGTGTGAGACAAGGTAAGGGTGACTACTTGAGGATTTAACTTACTGTCTTGCATTAAAATCCTAAATAAGCACTAACAAAAAGTAACGTAATCGACTACAGATGCTTTAAGGCATAAGTAGGTTTGGTCGTCCCAAAGGATGTTCTCTCTTCTCCTTCTAGGCCCATATGGGAGACTGAAGTTTCCGGCCCCCGAGTGAGTGGGTGAGGGCAAGTCCAGTGTGTCACTCTTGGGGTGGACTGCGTATCGCTGGCAGGTCCTTCCCCACAATGCAATTCACAACGCTCCCTTGTCCTGCCCTCAGAGTGGAAAGCATGAACAGAGCCCTCAGCTGACCTGTGACACACATGGAGCGTGACTGCACACAAACCTTTATTTTAAACCAATGAGATTCTGGGATTGCTTGTTACCACAGAATAACCTGTCCCTTCATGACTGATCCACTTTATAGGAAGTCAGCCTTTCTTATAATCCAGACCACACTTTCTGTAGTGGTAGTCATTTGATTAAGCACAAAATAATGCCTACTGAACTATGAGTTTATCAATATACAGACTGCTGAATCATGGCCTAAAATCCACAAACTATGAAAAGACACAAAAACCAACTGGGCATTAAAGGTAATCCTTGAACCCAGACCAATTAAAAAAAAATCTTCAAACTAGCTAGAGGTACAGAATTCTATCTATCCAAATCAGATTATAAAACATTTAAAGAGGTTGTTAAAACAAAAAACCTGCATAGGAGGTTTTAAAAATGTCCTGGGGGTGCAGGGTCCACTGCGCTGAGCCTAAACCCTGAGCTGGAAGGCCCAGACACAGCATCTTCCACTGACAGCGCGAGAACAAAGGCCGCTCTCCTCATCTGCGGGATGTGCACATTCATCCCGCACAGCTTAGCACCCAAGGCCCACTTCCAGCCTCTGAACTCTCTGTCATGGCCCAACGGCATTCTGGCCCACCAAGGCGGCAAACCTGTTCCCCATAATTGGGTAAATTAAGTAACTTACCCTGGGTAGGTGTGGAAGTCGATTTCACATTGATAAAAGTCAACCCCGTGATGCTAGTTCTTTCTTGTTAGGTTAGGACTAAGTTTTATAATCATTGTGGTAATCTGTGTTTATACTTAAGATTCTTGGAACATTGAAATGAGTCGGACATATTAACCTTTTGAGTTTCATCTTACAGGTTTAATTGTGGTTTATTTGAGAATTGAAGTTCACCAACAGTATTTGGACATTTGGAAATTCAATTTCTTATATGTATATTTTTTATAATGTATAATATTTACTATATGTATAATAGTTGGATTTATATGCTTTACAAGTTAAGTATGAGCTTACAAAGATTTCGAAAGTTGTTTTAAGACTGACCTAGTTAGGCCTCTTGAAAGCATTGGGAAACACAAATATGAACATTTTGTTGATGTAATTTAAAATGTTTCAGCCTTAAACTCCAAGGTGATCAGTGGGGCTAATGATTTAGGGGAATTTTATTCAATGCCCTTGAATGTTAACTAAAAGCCATGTCAGACCCTTTTATGCACAAAGGTCTCTTGGCCATTAAAAAAAAATTCAAATGAAAGAGGTTTGCTCTCCTTTTACAAAATTGATGTTCTTTTTTCTTTCAAGACATTTTCAATGTCCTTAAATTTAACATCAAATTAAAATCAATATTGTGCCATTTATTGGTACTAGCCTAATGAAAACAATTGGGGGGAGGAGAACAGGGAGATGGATTTCGTTTTTCCTTCCCAGCTGTCTCATCTTAATGCTATGAGTGCCAGGGTGACCACACAACACACTCAGAACACTCCAAGGCGTCCTAGAAATGTAAAATTGCATTATGTCCAAGAGCCACTCCTTCTCCTGCATTACTTCTGTCTCCTACTCCAACTTCTACTAAGTCCAGCTATCAAATCATGTAATTGATTCCCCATCCGTGAAAGATACAGACAATACCACATAGTACAAGGTCGATAAATGTCTGATTAACTGCAAGTAAATCTACTGGTAATTAAGGTGCTGTGTAGATTTTTTTGTAAAACATTGCCATTTTACATTAGTTTCCCTAGCTTCCTAATCACGTATTTTTACCTCACTTAACTCAATGAAAGCAATTATTCTGTTGGAAGATGTATTAAAGTCTTTCATTCCACCAAGCAGCAGATGATACAGTATTACACTAACTGGATGACTAGTAAGTATCTTAAAAAAGCTCAAATAGCTTAAAGTAACCCTCAAAGGTACTACTTAACTGATTCCAAAGGGCAGAACATATAACTTAAGGGAACAGACCAAATACTGTTCTTGTATATAGCTAGAATCCCATAAGTAACTGAGAGGATATCCTTGGAAAAAAGGAAAGAAACAAGCAAAACAACTAATAATAAAAATAATCTTATATGTTTTGGATTTTATTTTCGTAATTATCTTCCTATAGAAGCAATAATCTGCATTTCTATACCAATACATTTAATATTCTACTCATCAAAGACCTAGAAAAAATAGGAATAAAGCACAGATTGCATACACAAATACCATACTCTGCATATGTACAAATTAATTCAATGTATTAAATATATTTTGTAGACTGACTTCAGTGACTATATTGACTATTAGATGCTGAGCATATGCATGGAGACTTTCACTTTGGTACAAGTGATGATTTGAGTTCTGGAAAACAATTTTTCCTGCTGTAAACACCAAGTTTTCCATGTCTGACTAACGTCTAAGGATAAAGACTGATGTCAGTGGAAAAATAAAATGCATAAAGGGGGATAAATGCTCTGAACTAGACACCACGCAGAACAAGGCCGATTCAAATGCCCACAATCCTGCCTATTAGCTTTTACGCATGGGCAGGGGTGCGGCAGGGTCGGGCTTGGGCGAAGCCTCTCATGGGGAGGTTCGGGTGCACTGCTGCTGGACTGACTCATTCCTCATGTTTGTTTAGCATGTAAGAAAAGAGCAAAAGTAAAACATTTCCCCACGGCTGAAATAGATATGGTCTATGAACAAATCGTCTAAAATATCTTTTAAGTGTGGCCAAATCTGTTTAAACAAATGGTTTAAATGGGCATTAATATAAGACCCCTGAAATTTCTGACCGGATTTAAAGGGTAAAGCAGCAATGACAAGATCTCTGAAATACTAACGGGTCATACCATACAAATGCCTAAACACAGCTTCACTGAAACTGCTCAAAGTTTACCCCCATACGAATTACTCAAAATGAGCTGCTGTGCAACTAACTTGAGGAATCAAAATGTTAGTGTTTTGAATCAGACCTTCAGTAAAGATTTCTACCCACCCATCCACCCAAACAAGGATGTCCTGCCTATGTTCTCCCAGGGAACCAACTGTGACTAAAACTGCCTATGGTGATCTGCACAGGTGTTTGTAGCAAGTCCAGCAAAACCAAGCCCTCTGTGCTCACATCAGGTAGGACCCTCTGAAGAGACAGACAGTGGGATGCACAGGAGACCACTCTGCACAGCATCAGCCTGCAGAATGCACACTGCCAGCGTGTGGAGCCTCTTTCTGACTAACAGACTGGGCCTGGGTCTAAGCCATACAGAGAGAAAAGGGAGAACTTCGAAAATAACCTTTTGGAAATACCAGTATAAAATACTGACAGCACAGTACTTAAATATAAGTACAGTAATTCAAAAACAATTTTTGCATTTCTGCTAATTGTTTGTCATATACCGCATTTCTTACATCTAGTTACTGTCCTGTTACAACTCTAAATGAACCAGAATTATTTTAGAGGGAAGAAATGTATACATACATAACTTTGATGGAAACATTACCTCTTTGTTAGAATGCATAAAAAAAGTTCCTCAGTTCCCTCTTAGTCAAGACCCAAGTGGGTGTGGAGATGGCCACCGCGGGTTTTTTAGGTGGGAAAAACACCCATATTTCAGAAAGAACTGAAGACATTTACAGAATCACTTTAACATACTACCTTCAAAACTTTCAAACTTACATATGTCTTCAAACGCACCTTTTCTTGAGCTAAATTATATTTTAAGGCTCAAAACAGCTTTCTGTACCAACCTTACCTCTGAAAAGACTTAATAATTTAAATGTACCACTAGGAAATAAATTTCCTTTTAAAAGAAAATAAAACAAATGTTTAAATACCATTTTGTTTAACCAGTAAACTTCACTTTCAGCAGCAATTGTTAAATAAAATGCAAAGAAAATTCTCTAACAATAAATTATAAGAGCCCGAGAGAAAAGAGTATCTATGTCTATTGTCCTCTTTGTTTAGAATGGAATTTACCTAGAATTTGGCTTGTAATTTTGAAAATCAACTGCCTTAAAATGTGACAGTACGTTTTTGTGTTAATTCCTGCTGGTGTCTTAGAAAAGCTCTCACCATGGAAAGAAAAAAAAATGTGCCACAGGTACTGGGTATACAGGGTGATCTGGGGAAATGGTAACTAAAAATGAGTATTTATTAGCATTCAAAACCAAGACTGCAATGAAGTCTCTGGGCCGCCTTGACAAGTTCCAAGTGCACAGACGACATGTAGGGATCTTCCCTTTCTGGCGCGAAGCAAGCCAGGCCTTAGCACAGCCCGCCGGCGTATTCATCCTCGTCCTCCTCAGCGCCGGGGGCAGTGCCTTCAGGCTTGGCCTGTGCTGCTGCTGATTTCTTTTTGATTCCCCCCCTGGAACCACCAAACTCCGGCCCAGCTTAGCATACTGTCAACGACAAAGCTGGTCTCAGAAGCTGGTAACCGGGATCTCAATACACAATGTCTCAACAACAGTTGCCTATAAAAGACAGATCCTAGCTCCGTACGTCATGAAAACCAATAGTACCGTCTAGATAGGAAAACAACCGCGACAAAACTCAATGCGACAGGAGCCCAAGTAGCAAAAATATCAGTTACACGTCACATATAGGATCTGAGATGACTGGGACACCTGAGCGAAGCAACACTTGTGATACCAATGAACAAAGAGCTGTTGTATAAATGAAGAGTGTAAGCTAGGGTCAAATTTTTAACATACACAAATTTACAAAAGTCTATGTAAGAATTTGTGTAGAAAAAATATGATCCCTCCACATGTATCATTATTTAAAAAATTAAAGGTCTTAAACTGATCTAATACCATGATAAGCCTAAGGCCAAAAGTCAAATGACTAAGTCAGATGAACAAGCGCTCACATATCTACTGAAATGGAAATGCAATAGAAGAGAAACCCACAGTCCTGGCTCACTATCTGTGTAAGGCACCATGTAAGGCCATTTTTTGTATACAAACTAATCCACTCTTTGCGACAGGCTGCCAAGACAGGGACCAGACGCTCCATTTTTAGAGGCTTACAGACAATTAACAACCTGTTAGTTGTCACAATTAGTTGTCACAGAAGTAGAATTCTAACAAGTCAGCTGTGTTACAAAGGCCACTGCATGACGGGCCTCTTTCAGACTAAGAGACACTTAATAAACTAAGCAACCTATAGAGGCCAACAGATGGAAGGAGAAGCTGAGAAACAGGGCAGATCTTTAAAAATACACATATGGTCAGCACAGTTAGACAATAAACCCATATGGCTGACATCCAAACAATCCAAAACTAGAGTGAAGTTCGGTACAAATGCCAACATCCTTTTTGAGAAGTGGCCTGAGGTAGAAAATAGAGGGAGAAAATCTCACAAGTCCAGGGAAGAAAAATAATCTCACTAGAAGCCTCTTCCTTTCAAGAGGAAAGAAGAAAGCTAACCAAAAGGCCACTTGTGTCATTGTCCATGTACCTGAACAGTGCTGAGCGGCAGACCTCTGACACTTGCTCTGGGTCTCGCAGGTCATACCCTTCGAGGAGCTGTTCTAGGGCCGCACAGTCTTCAGTCCCACTGAACCCTGGAATGGTGCAGCGAGCACGGGTCACATCTCTCCACCTCCTCCAACCGATGCTGCTCTGCCAAGGATATCTTTGCCCCTAGTACATAACTGGCAATATCTGGGGACACTCTTAATTGTCACATGTTGGTAGAGGCCAGGGATGTGGCTACACCTCCTACAATACACAGGACAGCAAAGAATCACACAGACCAAATGTCCGTGGTGCCCAGACTGAGACTGCCCACCTTAGACATTTCTAACAAGAAGTGATCTTCCTGTAACATACACTCTTGAGAACTTTATTTTTCTTCTTTTTTTTTAGAAGACAAATACAACAAAATCACTCAGGTCTTTCACTCCTGTGGAAGCCCCAGGAGAAAACACAAGAAAGAACACACAACTTGTAAAACCCTGCTGTAAGAGCTGAAATGACAGTCGAGTGCTCCTATCACTACTAAATTTACTTTTAAAACAACAGTTTCGTGGCCAGGAACATCTTTCTAAGCAGTAAGCTTAGATTAAGAAATAGAAATGTTAACATCGCAAGTCAAGACAGCACGGTCACCGCCTTACCTGTAGCTCTCCCTGACACATCTTTCTGCAGCCACGTAGTCATTTCTCTGCAGATGAAGTAAGACTCGAGCAATTGTTTTCTATAACCAAAGAGGTGATTATGATCCGGGTGTGTATCTATGTAATAAAGTCAATTTCCTGATATCTGGAATTTAACTTTCAAAGCCCTGATCTGCACAGATTAATTTATAAATTCTGCAGTAACTTCCACAGGACATTTGAGGGAAGCTATCCCAAAACTGTGTATCTCTAATTGTAATGTGCACACAAACCACCCGGGGGTCTTGTTAAAATGTAGACTGCTATTTATTTAGCCAGGTGCAAGCTTGAGATTCTGCTGTTTCTAACAAGCTCCTAGGTTCTGGTGATACCACCCATCTGAGGACCACACTTTGAGTGACAAAGCCTTAGACTGTAACCCCACACATTTTGAAAAGATAACTTCTTTTAAATATCTATATATGCTTAAACTTGAGAAGGAAATAGAAAAGAGGGGGCATTCATAATTCTACAATTACACTTTAGAATTTTTAAAGAGATATTACCAAAAAGATGAACAAATGAAAACTTTAGATAACAGAAACAATACTATTTATAAACCAACAAAAGCATTAATAATATCAAAGATATGACTGAGAGGATCTTATTAGCAAAATAGGTCTTCCTAAAGTGTTGTTCAATCTTTTTCATCTCTATTTTTGGGTAACTTTTATTGATTCATCTTCAAGTTCACTGACTCTTCACCTCCATTATTAGATTAAACCCAACTATTATTTTTAGACATTACTTTTTCAGTTCTAAAATTCTCATTTAGTTCATTTTCATAGTTTCTGGAAAAGAAAAAAAAAAACCAGTCCTTCTGTCCATTCATTTCACCACACAGGTTAAACAGAGCAGTTAAAACCGCTGCTTCAAAGTCCTGACCTGATGATCCCAACATCTGGGTCATCTCTGGGTTGGTGTGAATTTTGTTTTCTCTCAACAACGGGGCATATTTTCTTGGTTCCATGTCGGGTAACTTCAGACTGTATCCTGGACACTGTGAACGTTCTGCTGGATAGATGCTCCTGTAATTCTCAGGAGAGTGTGGACGTCTGCAGCAGGCAATCGCCACCGGCAGGCTCCCACTGCATGTTCTGTCTGCCTTGCTGGGCAGTGGCCCTGCACACATGAGTCCAGCAGGGGTGACCCCTGGATGATGGTTTCATCTTACTTCAGTTCTCAAAGCCTGTGCTCTGCTAACTCTGGGTCTGTCCCACACACAGCACAGCTGGAGAGTAAACCCAAGGGTTGTGTGGGCACACACGCTCATGCACGTGCACACAGAGAGACACACACACACTCACACGCTCTCTCTTTCTCTCTCGCAGGCAAATGCTCTTTCCACCTCTCCTTTCTGGGATTTTCTCCTTGCTCTCTTAGTTCATCTTCCTAGTCCCTCTAGCCAGAGAGACTGAGTGTCTCTTGATGCTTTATCTGCCTGTGCCACCGTCAGAGCAAAGCCAAGAGAGAGAAAAGAGAGGAAAATGATGGAGCCTCCTCTTTCCCCAGTTCGTCTGGTTAGAAAATGAGGAAGATGGGTTTGTGGGAGTGTTAGCTACTGGAGCCTCTATTGCCCAGCTCCAGGACTGGGGGACATTCAAGGCAATGTTGCAAGAGAAAATAGGGGAAAATGCTGGAACCACTTCCATGCTGATTGCTTCCCTAAGTGCTTAGCTCCTCCACAGCCTTTCTGCTTTTATGCACTTTTCAGAGTGTGCAGGTAATTGCTTTCTGTGTGTTGTCCTAAGGTTTTGTAATCAGCAGGGTAGTCTACAGTGGGCCTATTTCATCTTGGCCCAAAACAGAGGCCCATAAAGTGTTATTTAAAAAAAAATACACAAATACACAAATATCCATGGAATCTAGTCTCAGGTACACCATTACACCAATATGAAAAACTACCTAATGTAAAGTCAAAAATAAGCACTTTCAAAGCATACCTTATAACATGTTGGGTAATTCTCTATTTCCTTATAAATATTTTTTTCTTTCTGAATAGAGAATGCCACCTCATCAAACCTAAAGACAAAACAAAGAGCTGTAAGACAAGACAGTTCTAATGATCTACAGCAGAGGCCACTTCTGTACTACACCTGATATTACAGATTTCAGAGAATTCAAGAAGTAACCAGACTACAAGAGGAACCGCTCCACAAGCCGTGTTCCCATGAGCTCTGCTCATCTGGCTTGTCTTCTAGATGCTCAGCTTGCGCCCTTGGGCATCAAGAAGACAGGTGAAGCAGAAGAACTTAACCATACATGATTTCAAATGGAGAGTTTAAAAGTCTGGTAAGGATCACTCACTAACGAGAATTTATCACATTCAACAAACTGCTTTGTAAACGTTTGTAAAAAGCAGGAGAGACAATTTCTGATTTAATCACCCTAGATCTCCTTCCTTCCACAGACGGGCTATCCACACACCCTGAGAGCACTGCCTGCCTGCTGAGGACGCCCTTCGCTTGCCCCCGCCCGGCCACCGCCCGCTCCACGGCTGCCTCGGGGAGCCAAAAGCGCAGCAGTGACAAGGCTAGAAACAGTCTTCCTGTCACCTCTGATCCTCCTCCCTCTTTTCCACATACTCTCATACATTTCCCTTTTCTCCATCCCACTCCCGTGGCAGAAGGACGAGGAAAGGGATCACCAAAATGTTCCCCCAAATCCTCTGAGGCCCTACTCCCTAACCCCCATCCCACCACACCCTAACCAGACCCTCCCCTGCCTGTGGGGCTGCAGGACACCCCCACCTCCAGGCTGCTTACTAGCGTCTAACTTGTGATTGAACGAGTCCTCTCATCCCTCCAGCCAAAAGGGGGCACAAGGTTAGGGTACAGAGGGAGAAGCGTTACTGTGATCCAAACTAAAGATGTGAAAATGTTATACTGCATGTTAACAATTATCTTTTAAAAATAACCGTGCACACACACACACACACACAGTTGCTTGGTTTAAATCACGTATGAATTAAATTCAATTTTTGTGGTCTGTACCCTAATTTACTACCTCATAAATTAAGGCTCTTTGGAGAAATGCATTCTAAATTTTCAAATATCAACTTGCTAACTTTTGGGAACAAAGTCAGTTTTTAAGTTGGATGTGGTAGCAGAATTCTAAGATTATCCCCTCAATATTCTCCCTCATACACACTCCCCGTATAATCTCCCCTTCAGTGTGGGAATGGTCTCTGAATATGATGGGACTCACTCATGTGAGCAGGATGCTATTCACCTGACTCTGAATAGACTCAAGGAGAGAACGTCTGGATGAGCCTGACCCAATCAGGTGAGCCCTTGAAAGGTTAGCAATTAGAGGTGAACAGAGATGTACTCTTGCCAGCCTTGAAACAGCAGCAAACTCCACGTTGTAAACAACCTCAAGGGCACATGCCAAGGAAATGCAGGCGCCTCTACAGCTGAGAGGAGCCCCTGGCCAATGGCCAACAAGAAACACACGTGTACCCCGCAGCTGCAAGAAACAGAATCCCGCCAACAACTAGTGAGCCCCGAAGGAGATGGTAGCCCTACCAGACAGCACGGTTCCAGCCTGGTGAGACCCTGAGCAGAGGTCCCGGTTACACTCTGCCTGGACTGCTGACCTACAGAACTGTGAGACAATAAGTGAGTGTTGTTTTGAGCTACTAGGATTATGGGATTTTGCTATGCAAAAATAGAAAATTAACATGGGAGGACTACTTGTACCTATATCATTTGTAATTGTGATCACAAGCTTTTCACATATTCTGTTTTATAAAATAAATTACATCAGAACACTCTGTGAACATAATGTCCAGATTATATCATTTTAGTGGAAATCTTAGTATTTTAAGATTTTCATATATTTAATGCTAAAGGCTGTATTCTTTGCATATGAATTATTTATTTCCTTAGCATAAACATTTTATTTCCATGTGCTAATAGCTGCCTAGCAAAACAGCCATTCAGGAGAAATACTGTATATTTATATAGGTTTGTAATTTAAAAAGTTGATAAACCTTGCTAAAAGTCCATGAAATTGGCATATAAAGCCATCTATTTTCAAATACACCCAGGAAATTATTCATTATTTGTCATAATGAAACACAGAGGTACTTAATACTTTAACAAAGTAGAATGTATCCAGTATTGCTGAAAAGAGAATAAATTGATTTTATCTTCTGTAATTGAAAAATAAAACAAAATGTAAGCCCCAGACAAAAGATGTGCTTATGACAGGAAACGGTCATAGGACCTCACTCAGCCCAGCTTTCATTTCCTTCACAATGACTCAAACTCTTCCTCAGGCACCAACAACCACCTGAACTCCAAAATATATTTTTATCTATCTATAAAGCTTCTCATCACATTGCCAACTAAGCTTATCATCATCGCAGGACATCACAATGGATAGGACACAGTTATGCAAGACAAACCTAGTGATTATCCTCAGCCAGTACCTACCCCACATAGACACTCCCAGTCCTCCCTGTGTTTGGAATCTAGTGACTGTCTCAGCTGACTGGTGAGAGTCCAAGAGAGACTGAGTCTCCAAAGTGGGGAATGGGGAAGAGGTGGGGTTGGTTAATTAACATGGACACCAGGTTCTCCGCCTCACTGGGAACTACAAACAAAGCTCTGAGAAGGTGCTCTGAGTATGGTTCACTGACAGCCAACAACAGCGTGTCATTCTGCTCGGCTGCCTCAGAACTTCTCTGGAAGGCACAGGAATCTATGTCTCAGTGGCAAGTCAGATGAACTTGTTGGAAAAGCCTTTTCAAGGACGGAACAAGGGCATTGATCTACCACTGACTTACAGCCTCCCAGACGTGATCAGAATGAGCTCCCTGACTCACTTCTGAATTGCGGATCTCCAAGAATGAGGGAAGAGTAGACTAATATCAATACATTAAGAAGGGTATTTAATTTTGCTATACTAGGATATAAACTACACTTAAGTTCAGATTAAATCTTACAGTCTCATGTTAATGTAAAAATATAGCATATTAACTAAATATAACAAATATAAACTTTGAAATTTCATGTCACATTCTAGAAGATGTTATTCATATAAAGTATAAAATTGCCAACTGTTTTAGCTTTTAGGCAATTGATAAACTCAAATCAGATTATAATCAAAGTATGTACTCAAGATATTCAAATATCATATAAATTATCTTAATTATCCGCTAGTGTAGATTTTTCATGTTTTTGACTCTGTACTACTTAAATTCCTGACAGAGGTACTGCAACATCTGACTTTTAATTCTTTCATACCACACGTACCCAGTGATAGTTTGTAAATTATCAAATTCCTTACTATTCCTTGAATAAATTTTATAAACCTAAATCAATTTTTCTACTGGTATATATATATATTTTTAATTTCCATAAAACTAATTTTTGGAGGGACTTCTGGGAAGATGGCAGAGTGAGCAGGGCTGTGGAAATCTCCTCCCCAAACCAAATATATTTATGAAAATAAAGCAAATACAACTATTCCTAAAAGAGAGACCAGAAGATACAGGACGACACCAGCCTGCAGCTACACCTGAGAGGACTCGGCACCCCGTGAGGCGGGTAAGATAGGGAGCCGCGACCCAGCGGGACCCGAGCACGCCTCCACCCCAGCGCACCGGCAGAGGAGAGGATTCAGAGCAGGGAGGGAGTGGAAGCCCAGGCCCGCCAAATAACCAGTCCGGGTGATCTGCGCTGGGAACACTGACACACTTCACGTGTTGTATTGGAGATTGGAGAGACAGAGGCACAGATTCCAAGAAGGCAGGTCCACTCAGCCGGTTCCCCGGGACAAAAGAAAAGCGCGTGCTTTTTTAGGGGCCTTAAAGAGACAGGGGCCCAACGGAGGAGCAGGATTGTCCCAGCGGACTCAGCCAAGCAGGCTGGGAGTCCTGGGGAATTTTGGTCCCCTTGGACTGTGGCTGGGAAAAGAAGTTGCACGGAAACTTTCCACAGAAATCAGCAGCCTCCCATTCATTCCCTTCCCAGCCAGAGTCACAAAGGGCCTGGCAGAGTGGTGTGGCACCAGACTACTGGAGCAGCAGCGCCACCTACAGGATCCTCACAGAAACTATATCTGGCAGGCTTTTTTTTTTTCTCTATTTTCCCTTTCCTCTTTTTTTCTTTTTCTGACCACTTCTATTGCCATGAAAAGACAGAGAAATATGGTACAAACAAAACTTACCCAGAAAACCCCAGACCAGACTACCCCAGAGAGGGAGTCTGAAGGGATGGACATGCACAATCTTCTTGAAAAAGAATTCACAATAAAAGTCATAACCATACAGATAGATCTACAGAGAAATATGCAAGAGCTAAAGGAGGAACTGAGGGAAGTGAGGAAATACAATGCAGAGATGAGACAAGCAATCGATGGGCTTACCAGCAGACTGGACGAGATGCAAGAGATTGTTAATGGAATAGAAATCAGAGAACAGGAATACAGAGCAGCTGAGGCAGACAGAGATGAAACGATCTCTAGGAATGAAAGAATTTTAAGAGAACTGTGTGACCAATCCAAACGGAACAATATTTGCATTTTAGGAGTAATAGAGGAACAAGAGAGAGAAAAAGGGATAGAAAGTATCTTTGAAGAAATAATTGCTGAAAACTTCCCCAAGCTGAGGAAGGAAATAGTCTCTCAGACCATGGAAGCCCACAGATCTCCCAACACAAGGGACCTAAGGAAGACAACACCAAGACACATAATAATTAAAATGGCAAAGATCAAAGATAAGGACAGGGTATTAAAGGCAGGTAGAGAGAGAAGAAATATCACCTACAAAGGAAAATTCATCAGACTATCATCAGACTACTCAATAGAAACTTTACAAGCCAGAAGAGAATGGCATGATATATTTAATGTAATGAAACAGAAGGGCCTCGAACCAAGAATATTGTATCCAGCACGATTATCATTTAAATTTGAAGGAGGGTTTAAACAATTTCCAGACAAGTGAAAACTGAGGGAATTTGCCTCCCATAAACCACCTCTTCAGGGTATCTTAAAGGGACTGCTCTAGATGGAAGCACTCCTAACGCTAAAAAGAGGTCACAAGAGAAAATAAAATCATAGTAAAGAAAGCAGATCATCCAAATACTAACTAAAAGCAAAGAATAAAACACCTAGTATATAAAAAATGGAGGAGGAAGAATAAGAAGGGAGAGAAATAAAGAATTATCGGACTGTGTTTACAATAACTTAACAAGAAAGTTAAATTAGACTATTAGATAGTAGAGAAGCTACCCTTGAACCTTTGGTAACCATGAATCTAAAGCTAGCAATGGCAATAAGTACATATCTATCAATAATCACCCTAAATGTAAATGGACTGAATGCACCAATCAAAAGACACAGAGTTACTGAATGGATAAAAAAGCAAGACCCATCTATATGCTGCTTACAGGAGACTCACCTCAAACCCAAAGATATACACACACTAAAGGTGAAGGGATGGAAAAAGATATTTCATGCAAACAACAGGGAGAAAAAAGCAGGTGTTGCAGTACTTGTATCAGACAAAATAGATTTCAAAAAGAAGAAAGTAGCAAGAGATAAAGAAGGACATTACATAATGATAAAGGGGGCAGTCCAACAAGAGGATATAACCATTATAAATATATATGCACCCAACGCAGGAGCATCAGCATATGTGAAACAAATACTAACAGAATTGAAGGAGGAAATAGACAGCAATGCATTCATTTTAGGAGACTTCAACATACCACTCACTCCAAAGGATAGATCAACCAGGCAGAAAATAAGTAAAGACACAGAGGCACTGAACAACACACTAGAACAGATGGACCAAACAGACATCTACAGAACTCTACACCCAAAAGCAACAGGATACACATTCTTCTCAAGTGCACATCGAACATTTTCCAGAATACACCACATACTAGGCCAAAAAAAGAACTTCAATAAATTCAAAAATATTGAAATTCTACTAACCAACTTCTCAGATCACAAAGGTATAAAACTAGAAATAAATTGTACAAAGAAAACAAAAAGGCTCATAAATACATGGAGACTTAACAACATTCTCCTAATTAATCAATGGGTTAATGACCAAATCAAAAAAGAAATCAAAGAATATACGGAGACTAATGACAACAACAACACAAAGCCACAACTTCTATGGGACACAGCAAAGGTAGTTCTAAGAGGAAAGTACATTGCAATCCAGGCCTATTTAAAGAAGGAAGAATATTCCCAAATGAAAAGTCTAAAGACACAATTGCTGAAATTGGAAAAAGAAGAACAAATGAGGCCCAAAGTCACCAGAAGGAGGGACATAATAAAGATCAGAGAAGAAATAAATAAAACTGAGAAGAATAAAACAATAGAAAAAAATCAATGAAACCAAGAGCTGGTTCTTTGAAAAAATAAACAAAATAGACAAACCTCTAGCCAGACTCATTAAGAGAAAAAGAGAATCTACATGCATAAACATAATCAGAAATGAGAAAGGAAAAATAATGACAGGCCCTACAGAAATACAAAGAATTATAAGAGAATATTATGAGAATCTATATGCTAACAAGCTGGAAAATGTAGAAGAAATGGACAACTTCTTAGAAAAATACAACCTTCCAAGACTGACCAAACAGGAAACAGAAAAACTAAACAGACCAATCACCAGCAATGAAATTGAATCGGTAATCAAAAAACTACCCAAGAAAAAAAACCCCGGACCAGATGGACTCACTGCTGAATTCTACCAGACATATAGAGAAGAAATAATAACCTTCTCCTTAAAGTTTTCCAAAAAATAGAAGAAGAGGGAATACTTCCAAGCTCATTCTATGAAGGCAGCATCACTCTAATGCCAAAACCGGGCAAAGACATCACCAAAAAAGAAAATTACAGACCAATATCCCTGATGAACATAGATGCAAAAATACTCAACAAAATATTAGCACACCGAATTCAAAAATACATCAAGAGGATCATACACCATGATCAGGTGGGATTCATCCCAGGGATACAAGGATGGTACAACATTCGAAAATCCATCAACATCATCCATCACATCAATAAAAAGAAGAACAAAAACCACATGATCATCTCCATAGATGCTGAAAAAGCATTTGACAAAATTCAGCATCTATTCATGATTAAAACTCTCAACAAAATGGGTATAGACGGCAAGTACCTCAACATAATAAAGGCCGTATATGACAAACCCACAGCTAACATCATATTTAAAGGCGAGAAGCTGAAAGCTTCTCATCTAAGATCAGGAACAAGACAGGGATGCCCACTCTCTCCACTGTTATTCAACATAGTACTGGAGGTCCTAGCCACGGCAATCAGACAAAACAAAGACATACAATGCATCCACATTGGTAAAGAAGAAGTCAAATTGTCACTATTTGCAGATGACATGATATCGTACATAAAAAACCCTAAAGACTCCACTCCAAAACTACTAGAACTAATATCTGAATTCAGAAAAGTTGCAGGATACAAAATTAACACACAGAAACCTGTTGCTTTCCTATACACTAATGATGAACTAACAGACAGAGAAATCAGAAAAACAATTCCATTCACAATTGCATCAAAAAGAATAAAATACTTAGGAATAAACCTAACGAAGGAAGTGAAAGACCTGTACTCTGAAAACTACAAGACACTCCTAAGAGAAATTAAAGAGGACACTAACAAATGGAAATTCATCCCATGCTCTTGGCTAGGAATAATAGATATTGTTAAAATGACTATATTACCTAAAACAATCTACAGATTCAACGCGATCCCTGTCAAAATACCAACAGCCTTCTTCAATGAACTGGAACAAATAATTCTAAAATTCATATGGAACCACAAAAGACCCCGAACAGCCAAAGCAATCCTGAGAAGGAGGAATAAAGCTGGGGGAATTATGCTCCCTGACTTCAAGCTCTACTACAAAGCCACAGTAATCAAGACAATTTGGTATTGGCACAAAAACAGACCCACAGACCAGTGGAACAGAATAGAAAATCCAAACATTAACCCAAACATGTACTGTCAATTAATATATGATAAAGGAGCCTTAGATATACAATGGGGGAGATGACAGCCTCTTCAGTAGCTGGTGTTGGAAAAACCGGACAGCTACATGTAAGAGAATGAAACCGGACTACTGTCTAGCCCCATACACAAAGGTAAACTCAAAGTAGATCAAAGACCTGAATGTAAGTCATGAAACCATAAAACTCTTAGAAAAAAACATAGGCAAAAATCTCTTGGACATAAACATGAGTGACTTCTTCATGAACATATCCCGCTGGGCAAGGGAAACAAAAGCAAAAATGAACAAGTGGGACTATATCAAGCTGAAAAGCTTCTGTACAGCAAAGGACATCATCAGTAGAACAAAAAGGCATCCTACCGTATGGGAGAATATATTCATAAATGACGTATCCGATAAGGGGTTGACATCCAAACTATATAAAGAACTCACGCACCTCAACAAACAAAAAGCAAAGAAGCCAATTAAGAAATGGGCAGAGGACATGAATAGACACTTCTCCAAAGAAGAAATTCAGATGGCCAACAGGCACATGAAAAGATGCTCCACATCGCTAATCATCAGAGAAATGCAAATTAAAACCACCATGAGATATCACCTCACACCAGTGAGGATGGCCAACATCCAAAACACAAAGAACAACAAATGTTGGCGCGGATGTAGAGAAAAGGGAACCCTCCTACACTGCAGGTGGGAATGCAATTTAGTTCAACCATTGTGAAGAGCAGTATGGATGTTTCTCAAAAAACTCAAAATAGAAATACCATTTGACCCAGGAATCCCACTCCAAAGTATTTACCCTACATGGACATATGCACCCCTATGTTTATCGCAGCACTATTTGCAATAGCCAAGAAATGGAAGCAACCTAAGTGTCCATCAGTAGATGAATGGATAAAGAAGAAGTGGTACATATACACAATGGAATATTATACAGCCATAAGAAGAAACAAATCCTACCATTTGCAACAACATGGATGGAGCTAGAGGGTATTATGCTCAGTGAAATAATCCAAGCAGAAAAAGACAAATATTAAATGATCTCACTCATATGTGGAGTATAAGAACAAAGAAAAAAACTGAAGGAACAAAACAGCAGCAAACTTACAGAACCCAAGAACAGACTAATAGTTACCAAAGGGAAAGGAGCTGAGGAGGATGGGTGGGAAGGGAGGGACAAGGGGGAAAAAGGGGCAGTACGATTAGCAGACGTAATGTTGGGGGGGGGCACGGGATGGCTGTACAACTCAGAGAAGACAAGTAATGATTCTATAGCATCTCACTACACTGATGGACAGTGACTGCAATCGGGTTTGAGGGGGACCTGATGAAGGGGGTAGTTTAATAATCGTAATATTGCACATGTAATTATAGATTAATGATACCAAAATAAATTATGTAAAAAAAACTAATTTTTGTTCAAAACATTATATACAATTCCATCATTTAAAATACATTTTTACTGAAAAGAAAAAAAGCTATAAAACAAATGTGCCAAGTAAATAAAAGACTCACTGGCTGCCCTAGATTTACAAATGTCCACCTTCCAAGCATACCCACACAGCACTCACTCCTGCGCACTCAATTTGCCCTTCTCCCCCTCCACTAACACTGTGAAGAAACCTCAGTACAGGCAGAGCGCAGAGATACCGCAGATTCAGTTTCAGACCTCTGCAATAACATGAATTTTGAAACAAAGAAGAGTCAAATGAATGTTTTGGTTTACCAGTGCATAAAAAAAAAATCTATGTTTGCACTATACTGTAGTAGTCTATTAAGTGTGCAACAGCATTATGTCTAAAAAATAATGTGAAAAAAAGGGAAAAGACCACCCTTGTACACTGTTACTGGGGATGTAAATTGGTACAACAACTATGGAAAGCAGTATGGAGGTTTCTTAAAACACTAAAAATAGAAATACCATACAACAAAGTAATTCAACTTCTGGGTATTTACCTAAAGAAAATAAAATCATCAATTTGAAAAGAGACATACACTCCTGTGTTTACCACCATATTGTTTTGAACAGCCAAGACATGGAAACAACTTAAGTGTCCAACAGAATAATGGAATAAAAAGATGTGACCCATAGATACTCATAAGAGAAATTTAAGACACCAATAAGTGGAAATCTATCCCATGCTCATGGATAGGAAGAATTAATATTGTCAAAATGGCCATCCTGTCCAAAGCAATTTACAGATTCAATGCAATCCCTATCAAAACACCAATGGTATTTTTCAATGAACTAAAAGCAAATAATCCTGAAATTCATATGGAACGACAAAAGACCTTGAATAGCCAAAGTAATCCTGAAAAAGAAGGACAAAGCTGGGGGTGTTATGCTCTCTGACTTCAAGCTCTACTACAAAGCCAAAGGAATCAAAACAGTTTGGTACTGGCACAAGAACAGACCCACAGGTCAATGGAACAGACTAGAGAGCCCAAAATTAACCCACACATATATGGTCAATAAATATATGAAAAGGGAGCCATGAGTATACAAGAGACGCTCTTTTCAATAAATGGTGTTGAAGAAACTGGAAAGCTATATGTAAGAGAATAAACTAGCAGAAAGAGAAATCAAGAAAATAATTCCAGTCATAATTGCATCAAAAAGGATAAATGCCTAGGAATAAACCAAACCAAGGAAGTGAAAGACCTATACTTTGAAAACTACGAGACACTCATGAGAAATTAAAGAAGATAACAATAAATGGAAACACATCCCATGCTCATGGATAGGAAGAATTAATATTGTCAAAATGGCCGTCCTGCCTAAAGCAATCTACAGATTCAATGCAATTCCTATCAAAATACCAAAGCATTCTTCAATGAACTAGAGCAAATAGTTCAAAGTTCATATGGAACCACAAAAGACCCCGAATAGCCAAAGCAATCCTGAGAGGGAAGAATAAAGTGAGAGGGATTACGCTCCCTGACTTCAAGCTCTATTACAAAGCCACAGTAATCAAGACAATTTGGTACTGGCACAAGAATAGACCCATAGAACAATGGAAGAGACTATACAGCCCAGATATAAACCCAAGCATATATGGTCAATTAATATATGATAAATGACCCGCGGATATACAATGGGGCAGCCTCTTCAACAACTGGTGTTGGCAAAACTGGACAGCTACATGTAAGAGAATGAAACTGGATTATTGTCTAACTCCATACACAAAAGTAAACTCAAAATGGATCAAAGACCTGAATGTAAGTCATGAAACCATACAACTCTTAGAAAAAAATATAGGCAAAAATCTCTTGAATATAAACATCAGCAACTTTTTCCTGAATGCATCTCCTCGGGAAACAAAAACAAAAATGAACAAATGGGACTACATCAAGCTAAAAAGCTTCTGTACAGCAAAGGCCACCATCAGCAGAACAAAAAGGCATCCTACAGTATGGGAGAATATATTTGTAAATGACATATCTGATGAGAGGTTAACATTCAAAATATATAAAGAACTCCCATGC
>JAQQAC010007890.1:36606710-36630966 GCA_029783875.1 Phataginus tricuspis | reverse complement strand
TCCAACATGGCCCAGCCAGCCTACTGTGTCCGCTCCATCTGTGGCCTCCAGTGCTGTCTCCTCTTCCTTCTAGCTTCTCAGAAGGCGGGTAAGATGCCCTCCCGCAGAGGGGTCACCATCACACAAGGGGATAGAAGACAGAAAGGAGTTGTTTCTTAGCATTTATAGGGCTGTGACCAATTGCAGAAATGAACAGCAGATGAATGTGTGGTGGAAAGGGGTGTGGGTACAGGGCTACTGTCTAGGGTGTTCACTGCTTAAGTTTGCTGGCTAAGGGGTAGGTAGGAGACGAAATTCAGCCTGTGCTCTGCTCCTCAAGACATGGCCCGCAAGCCTGCACCACCCAGAGGGGAACTTCTTCTAGTTTTCATAAAGACACTGTATGGGCTGGCAGTCCTGGGTGGGCAGCGACAGGACCCTGGCATTCACGGAGCACCCGCCCTGTGCCAGAAACTCACAGGTGCTCATGGCAGCTCATCTCATTTCATCTCCTCAAATCCCCTGAGGTGGTTAAGTGAAACCCAGAGGGTAAAGACTTGTGCAAAGTCACGCAGCTAGAGAGTGGCGAGGGAGTCCACCTCTCCACACTGCCTGCTGCCTTCAGGGGCCACGGGGTGTGTTTCTTTCCTAAGAGCCCTGTTCTATGCTGGCTTGGGTTCCAGTCCTGACTCTGACCCATTTATCTGGACTTCCACACATTTATAAGATTGCAAGGGTGCTGCCTGGCCAATACCAATAGTTGGTGTTTACTGAGCATTTACTATGTGCCAGATGATGTTCTAGGCACTTCATCCACATTTACTTATTTAATCCTCATGGCAACTTGATAAGGTGTGTCCAGTTTTGTCACCATTTTACAGGTGGGAAACATCCCAGGGCTTTGGTGAGAAAATGAATATGGAAAACTTTGACAAGCAAAACATCACCTATAAGATAAAGTGAAATTGCCAAGTTAGTTCACTTAGCTAAGAACCAGTTCTGTGGCTGAAGCAGGGAGTGGAGATGCCCAACACAAGGGGGCCGGCTTGGAGTGGGCCTGGGTGATTCAGAGGAGGGTTTCACAAGGTAGACACAAAAATAGATTGAGAGACTCTGCATGCTGGATAGGGTCGTCCATGGTAATGGCATTGCTGATGGCAACCCAGGGCCAGAAAAGTCATAAGCCCGGATGCCCTGGGCAGTGGTCAGGGCAGGCAGCAGCTTCTTCTAACAGTGCTTGGCCTAGGGTGATAGAGGAAGTTCTCCCTCCCTGAGCTTAGGGACATTGTGGGGCCGGGGGTAACAGGAGACCAGGTGGATGGTGGACAGCAAGGTCAGGGCTGAGGAATCTTCATGCCGCCTTTGGGAGGTCTCGGCAGCGCGTTCTCTCTGGGCCCCGACTTGGTGCCCATCCCCCAACTTCGAGGGTCAGGAAACAGAGACAACAGAACTGCCTCCGCCTTCCGATTCCTCAGTCCCACCCGCCTTCTCTGCCCCTTCTCGTCAGGCTGATTGTTCCACTCACTGCTCTCCGCCACCTTCCATAGAGCTGCTGCCTGGGAAGAGGAAGCTGTAGGGGGCAGAAGGGGATGAGTCGTAAATCAATGCCACACACATTTACTTTTTTTTTTATTAAGGTATCATTGATACACAGTCTCATGAAGGTTTCACATGAGCAATGTTGTGGTTTGAACATTCACCCATACTATCAAGTACCCCCCCCCACCCCATTGCAGTCACTATCTATCAGCATAGGAAGATGTTATAGGGTCATTTCTTGTGTTCTCTGCACACATTCACTTTTGAGGGAGATTTGCTCAAGGGCATGGGACAAGAGCAGGGAGAATCAAAACCTGAATTGCAAATAGGACACTCCAGGATCTGTGGGTGTGGTCTGGGGAGTTGGCTGGGTTGGAGCTCAGCTGGAGGGGGGAGGGGGAAAGGAGGGGTGGGGAGGCCAGAGCAGCCGGACGCTCAGATCTTGCAGATAAAAGCAAGTGGGTGCTAAACGTGAAAGCTTCAGATGGGTAGGTCGTATGAGAGCAGGGTGAAACTGGAGCGTGGGTCTGGGCTGGGCACATGCCTGGGTCCAGCAGGGGATGGGGCCAGGGTAGGGAGGGAGAAGGGATGGCTAGGCAGGCTGAAGACTATGAGCGTACGGTTCTGGGGTCCTCAGCATTTATCCACAGGACCAGTCAACACCCAGACCCAGATAACTAGATCCTAGGGCCCCAGAATCTGCATCAAGCAGCCCCAGAACCAGAGGTGCACAATCTAGATTTTTTTTTTATTGCAGTATAGTTGACATACAATATTATATTGGTTTCAGGTGTACAACATAATGATTCAATTAAAGATTGTGTATCTATAACATCTTTTTTATTGAAGTACAGTTGACATATAACAGTTTCATATGAACAACATAGTGAGTTGACATTTATATTCCTTACAAAACGCTCATCATGGTAAGTGCAGTTACCATCTGTTATCATACAAAGATATAACAATATTATTAACTATATTTCCTATGCTATGCTTTCATCCCCATAACTTACTTATTTTGTAATTGGAAGTTTACACCTCTTAATCCCCTTCACCTATTTCACCTATCTCTCCACCCTTGTCCCCTCTGCCAACCACAGGTGTGTACTCTGTATTTATGAGTCTGTTCCTAGATTTTGTTATTTGTTTGTTTTGCTTTTTAGATTTCACATGTAGATTTCATTATAAGTAAAATTATATAGTATTTGTCCTTCTCTGACTTATTTTACTTAGCATAATACCCTCTCAGTCCATGCATATTGTTGCAAATGTAAGATTTCATTCATTTTTTATGGCTAAATAATAGTCCATTGTATATATGTACCATACTTTATCCATTCAACTATTGATGGACACTTATGTTGCTTCCATATTTTGGCTATTGTAAATAATGCTGCAATAAACACAGGAGTGATTTCAAATCAGTGTTTTGGTTTTCTTTGGGTAAATACCCAAAAGTGTATATCATACTGGATCATACGGTATTTCCATTTTTAATTTTTTAGGAGCCTCCACACTGCTTTCCATAGTGGCTGCACCAATTTACATTCCTACCAACAGTCTACAAGGATTCCCTTTTTTCCACATCCTCACCAACACGTTATTTCTTGTCTTTTTGATAATAGTCATTCTGACTGGTGTGAGGTGATATCTCACTCTGATTTTGATTTGCGTTTCCCTGATGATTAGATGTTGAGCATCTTTTCACATGTCTGTTGACCATCTGTATATCTTCTTTAGAAAAATGTCTATTTAGATCTTCTGCCCATTTTTAAATCGGATTATTTGGTTCTCTTTGGGTTGAGTTGTATGAGTTCTTTACATATTTCGGATATTAACCCCTTACTGGACATATCATTGGCAAATATATTTTCCTATACAGTAGGTTGCCTTTTCATTTTGTTGATAGTTTCCTTTGCTGTGTAGAAACTTGCTGGTTTGGTGTAGTCCCACTTGTTTATTTCTGCTTCTGTTTCCCTTGCCTGGGGAGACATAGCCAAAAAGATTGCTAAGGCTGAGGTCTAGGAGCTGCCCATGTTTTCTTCTAGGAGTTTTATTGTTTCAGGTCTCAAATTTAGGTCTTTAATCCATTTTGAGTTTATTTTTGTTTATAGGCAGTGGTCTAGTTTCCATCTCTTACATGTAACTGTCTGGTTTTCCCAACACCATTCATTGAAGAGGCTGTCTTTTCCCCATTGTATATTCTTGCCTGCTTTATCATAAATTAATTGACTATATAAGCATGGGTTTATTTCTCCATTCTATTCCTTTGATCTATTTGTCTATTTTTGTGCCAGCACCATACTGTCTTGTTATAATAACTTTGTAGCATAGTTTGAAACCTGGACAGGATCCAGATTAAATCATCTCTGAGGGGAGCACAGTTGGAGAGGGGTCCTGGGGAGAATCTAAAAAGAACATTTTCCTACAATAAATGTTAGTTTATATGACAAAAATAATATATGCTCATTATATAAACTGGAAAACAGAATAAATTAGAAAGAAAAAAAATCTCTCTTAATACTCCCTATCACCTAGGTAACCATTTGAGTGTATTTTTCTTAAGTCTTTTTACTCTGCGTGTGCTGCAGGTCACACAGTGTACTTACACTGTAACAAGCATTTTACCCACATTATCGCAAATGGAGTAAGCCATTTTTGATGGGTAGGACACCAAGGAACACTAGAAATGCCATTTTTTGTGAGGTTACTGTGTCAGAGACCCCACCCCACAACATGAGTAACTTAGCAGGAAGATCACCTTCTTTTCAAACAACTGAATGAAGCAGAGTGAACAGACCTTTGGAATTTTATGTAGTGTTGATGTGGGATTTGTTTTCATTCTTTTATCCAGGCTGAGCATCCACCTCCAGGGTCTTGTGCTAAAGCTAGATTTTCTTCTCTGCCTATACCCCAGTGACCAAAATAATTATTTTCAGGCCATTACTGTAGTCAGTTAAATGAATACTCACAGTGAAAACTTCCTAGAGAAAAAAAAGTTGCTACAGGAGAAGAGATGGTCATCATGCCCTGGTTCAGCACTGATTTGCCTCACAGATGAGCTGAGAACCAAGGAATCCCTTGAGCTTTGACACCAGATTTTATAATTGATGGGTCCCCAATGGTGTGATGTAGGTCTGGAGTTCTAAGATCTGGTTATCTGTGTTTAGCTGACTGTGTGGCTGCTGTGGTTAAAGGACAAGCAGTATCCCAGAAATGGTGGGCTAGAGGCCTTATTTTAACATCTTTTCATCTCAGAGTCTCAATTACGTCCCATAGCAGATGTTAGCCCTTGGTCTTCCAACAGTTGAAGGTCACAATTGTGTTTGTTTTTTACTTAATGTACACAACAAAAGATCATTGACATAGCTTCTGAAGAGTTTTCATCAGTCTTAAAATATTCTTTCATTTATCCATTCAACAAATATTTACGAAGTGCCTCCCATGGGCCAGACATTGTTCTAGGCTGAAGACATAGGGACCAATGAACAAAAATCCCTGTCATTGTGGGAAGCAGACTGTGTTTATTGTGTTATATTTAGAAAGTGATGAGTGTCATGTTGATCAAACACAGAAGGGGGAAGTGGCCCAGGAATGCAGAGGGGCTGCCATTTGGAAGACATGGTCAAGAGGTGTACGGAGTAGGGGGGTCATGAGAGATTCGGGGCTGCAGAAGACAGGAGCAGGGCCATGGGCTTGGGCTCCTTACTACCAGGAAAAGGACAGGCAAAGTATGAGATTGTTCCAAAGACTACAATTCAGATTCAACAAACACTTTAAAGAGTCTCCTATGCTCCATACTCCCTTTAATCTTCACACTAAGCTGGTATAACTGACATCACTGTTATTTACAGTTGTGGACATGGGGCTTCAGAACATTTAAGTGATCGGAGCAAGAATGCAAAGCTGGTGAGGGATAGCGCCTGGACTCCAATCCTGTCCTCTGATTCTTTAAGGCCAGTGTACTTTGCCACCCTGCTCTACCTGATCATTTATTCCCTCCATAGACGTTTATTCATCCTTTATCATGTTCACAAGTATTTGAGGTGTAGTGAGAAGTATGACTTGGCCAATTACTTAGCCTCTTTGAGCTTCCTTTCCTCACCTGTAAAACAGTAAGATCATACACCTGCCTCACAGGGTCAAGGTAAAGATTAAATAAACAGATATATAAACATCATCCTTGAGGGGCTGCACAAATGTCAGTGTTCTTTCTTCCCCAAGAGACTAGGTTGACCTATAGGCTGTGTAGTGTGATCTTAACGAGTAAGAGCCTGGGCCCAGGAGCCTAGAATGTGTGTTCAAATTCTGGTTCAAACTCTTACTTGCTGGGGACCTTTGGGGGAGATTACTTAACCTCTCTGAGCCTTGTTTCCTCATTATAAGAAGGAGAGAGTAACAAATAATTCTCAACTTCAAAGGTTTGTTGTGAAAAGTAAACAAGTTAATACATTTCCTCATCTGTAGGACCTGCCTGTGTCACAGTAAGTGTTCTAGGAAGGTTGGCCATTGCTATTGCTGTGGGATTGGGTGCAGGTCCCCATTCCTCCATGAAACTCAAATTTCTTGCCTGTAAAATAGGGGCCTTTTGGGTAGCTGGGTGATCAATCACCCTAGAAGAGAATCCACAAAGAAAATGTGAAGCAGCCATCCGAGAGCCTGGCCCAGAGACGGTGCCTAATGAATGACAGCTATTACTGGTATTGCTGCTGAAGGAATCAGAGAATGGAAACAGCAGAGACAAGTGATGGCCTGACAAGTCAGTTGTCTCTCTCCCAACCTTAAATCCCTCAGGGACTTGGGCTTCTCTACTACCTTCACCCCCTTGTAATCCCCCACACATTTCTTTCAAGGACTGAGTTCCCCAGCCTCCAGCTCTCCTGTCAGCAGGGAAGTGGGCAGGCTGTGGTTTCCTGTGATTGGGAATGGGTCCAGGTTCTGGTTGCCACCTTGAGCTAACAGAGACTGGAAATCTCAGTTATGTAACAACACTCTCTCTCTCTCTCAGTCTCTGGCGATCTTCTAGCTCTCACCCTTCTGACTACATATCAGAGACATCTCCTCTGTCTCCACTGGTTATTAAAGCCCATATCTGCTCACTGATAGGGGTGTTTTCCCTCACACCCTGTCCTTAAACACAGTCAGTCCCTCCTAGAATCCAGCTGCCTTGTTCACTGTACTTGGGACCCCCAAGCAGATAACTTTTTCTTTCAAGAGGACCACCTTCATCTATCCCAGGTGGCTTTCCCCAGGTGTGTGAAGAGAGGGATCCAGTGGGGAATAACAAAGTTTGAGTCATCTCATCTACTTCCTTGTATCCAGGCCAAACTTCATCACCAAAATGAAAGTTTCCCATCTCCTTCGTCTTCCCATCCTCCATTCCTCTTCTTATCTTTCACTCATCAACTAATTCCTATGTAAAGTTCTACCAGAGGTCTTCCCTCAGTCTCTCCACACACATAGCATTCAGAGGCCACTGGCTAGGTAGATATATCTGGGGGAAGGAAGGAACCCCTAGAGATGAAGGCAGGGAGGGAAGCAGGCAAGAGCATGAAGGAAGTTTCTTATTTATCTCTCTCCCTTCACAGGTGCTACTACACTTCAAGGACTTCAGAAAACTGGTGAATCCCCAACATCTGATCATTTGCTCCCTCCCGCACCAGGCCCCGGTTACAGTGCTTTCTCTGACGACAGTGCTCCTCATTCAGGACACAGCTCTCTAGACCCCCTTAAACTGAAAGAACCCTCTACACCAAAACGTCATTGCAATACCACACAGCTGTCCCAGAGGTTTAACAAAACTATAGATGATTCCAAACACTCTATAACTCATCATATTGTTTATGATATTCCTCACACTTCTAACCAAAACTCTGGCCATCAAAAAAAAAACCCAATTATCCAGAATGGACAGTTTGTTGATCCTAAATCCACTAACACACATAAAGGATCATCTGGTAAAAAATATCCAACAGCAGCCCCCAAGAGAAAAACGACTTGTAAAACCAAAACAGGCAAACCAACAGTAAGAAGCACAGCTAATATTGGAAGAACTCTGGAAAAGGAAAATAGAAAAAACATTAGTTTCAGTAGTGCACACTCCACCTCACACCAGAGCATAACTCCTTCCCACAAGTCAGTCAATTCAGAGATCAACAAAAACCTCACGTCATCATCAGAAAAGATACCACCAGCCATGGGGATATCACACAATGACATAAGAAGCCCAAAAAGTTCAGAAGGAGTTGAAGAACATACAACAGATAGTGATGGCACAACTGTACTCGCCTCGGACAAGACTCCAAGAAGGATTACAGGACACACAGAAAAGATTGCACCAACCATTGAAAAGACAACACAAACACCATCAAACTCTACAAAACAAAGATCAAAGAGCACATCAGCTCATTGTAAGACCACAAGAGAAAAGTCCCTATCGGCAGATGAAAAGATGACAAAGCCCACAGTAAAGCCCCCGGAACATAGAAAAATGACGACATTTGCTCAAAAGAAGGCCCTAAGAGTCTCAACAAAGTCCACACGGGTTGAACAAGAGACCACCTCAGCCTTTGAAAAGACTACACCATCCCCAGGAAAGCCAGTGGAACATAAGGAAAAGACCACATGGGCAAATGAGACTACAAGAGCCCCAGCAAAGTCTACAAAGTGTCCAAAAACTGGAAAAAAGACCACATCAGAAACTGGGATCAATAAAGCACCCATAAAGCCTGCAGAAAATCCAGGAAACGACCCAGCAACCAAGGAGACTGTGACATCTCTAGTCAAGGTCACGGGAGACAAATCTATCACTACCATCTCTCCTCATCCAAACAAAACCAAGTTGACCCATCAGGTGCTCACTGGTTATCTTAAACTCACCTCCACGCTGGAAACCCCTGGCAACAAAAGCCATCCAAACCACAACCAAGGCGACTCACAAGGAGGTCTCCATGCTGCAGAGATCGGAGAGAATCCATTCCCTGCATGGGCCATAGTTGTCGTGGTCCTATTGGCTGTGATTCTCTTCCTCGTGTTCCTTGGCCTGATCTTCTTGGTAAGGGATAGGGATGAGCCAGAGGAGTGAGCTCATGAGAGAGGGGACTAAAGAGAAGTTATGGATGAGAACTAGAGGGAATAATGAGTCTAGGAAAAGAGGCAAGGTGGTGGGGATGGTAATAGAGAGGTAGTGGTGGTGAAAACAATGGGGAAGACAATAGATGCAGGGGACAGGAAAAGTGGAATTGAGAAGAAGGGTGTGGTTGTGAAAAAAGGATGTCGAGTAGGGAAATTGAGGGGCTGGAGATAGAGACTGGGATGTGAGAATAGAGGATATTAGGATCAGAGAAACAGGACAGGGTGGGAAGGTGGGGAGATGAGGGGGATAAAGGGGCACAAAACTTCTCAGTCATAATATAAATTGGTCACGGGGGTAGTAGTACAGCATGGAGAAGACAGTTAATGATTCTGTAACATCTTTCTATGTTGACAGATAGTAACTGCACTAGTGGGGGGGAGGATTTAATAATATACGTAACTGTTAAACCACCGTGTTGCATATTTCAAATGAATATAAGTGTGTATATCAATAATACTTCAATAAAAAAAGAAAAAGTAAACAGGACAGAGGAGGGAATTGAAGATGAAGTCTGTGACTTAGTATTTTGGGTCTGGAGCTGGAATAACGACCAAAGTCCAGATGAAATCTTGAGAAAGGATGAAACCAAAGGTAAAGCATCAGTAGTGCACATGGTGTGTGGGGGGTCATAGGGAGGACGGTGTAGCACAGAGAAGACAAGTCGGGACTCTGGCATCTTACTACACTGATGGACAGTGACTGCAGTGGGGTATGGAGGGGTTTCGATAATAAGGGTGAATATAGTAACCATATTGCTTTTCTTGTGAAACCTTCACAAGAGTGTATATCAACGATACCTTTAAAAAAATAGGTAAAGCATCAGGGAGAATAGAATCAAAGGCCTGAAATATGGGTGTTGAGGAAAACAAATGGCCATGGCAGATGGTACTCATTTCTCCTTTCTCCTCCCAATCACAGGTTTTCTACCTAATGAAAACACGCCGTGCACTGATCCAGAACATAGATCCAGAGGAAAATTACCCAGAGAATGAAGGGGGCCCCAATTCCTACCCAGTCTACCTGATGGAACAGCAGAATCGCAGCCCGGGCCAGATCCCTTCCCCACGATGATCTTTCAAAAAGTGCCCACCCCCAGGTCTTCCATGTCCTGCCTTTTCCTGGATGAGGACTTAGACTCACAATTCCTATTCCTGCACTCTAGGAAGGGCAAAGTACCGACAGTTAATAACATTAACCATTCATCTGCTGTGTTCTCACTGAAACTGGTCAAGGTTTGAGGTGATAAGCAAGAAGGATGTGTTTGGGAGACAGGAAAGAAAGAATAAATAATACAAGCAAGTATTCTCAGTAGAAGATGGGGGATAGGAAAGAAAGAATAAATAATGCAAGCAAGTGTTCTCTGTAGAAGATGATGGTCTGGGAGTGAAAAGGTGTGTGATGGATGTACAGGGTGGGAGCCAATACAGGACACTGAGTCCTGGGAGGGGCGGCATGGCTAAGGGAAGTTCAGGAGCCTTAAAGGAAAATGCCCCAGATCTGACTGTGAATCTGGGGTTTTCAGAAGGGAGAGACTGAGGACAGCGCCCCCAGGTTTCAGAACAAGTCTCCATTATTTCCATCTACTACTACTTAGAGTTTGTGTGTAAACAGCCATGTCTCTGAGTTCCCAGGGCCCTTGTCCCCTGAACCTCCACTTTTTAATGAAAACAAAAAAAGAATTTGAGAAGAAAAGAGAGTATTTCCTTCTCCTCTCTCTCCATTCCCAGGAGAAAGGAAAATTCCAGAAAAGATCATAAGTATCTCTCACCCAGATGGTTCTTCCTTCTTCCTTCTGAATCCCTTAGCTTTTCCTAAATGTCTACAGTGGGCGTCCTGTTGGTCTGGCTTGCTGGGTTGTGGGAAGCACACATGGAGGGTTTCTGTATGACCTGCAGCCTCATCCATTGATTCCCATACAGACCTTCCCTAATGATGTTTCCCACTGATCATTTAATTTCCTGTCTCTTCTACCAAAAGCCGGTACTGGCCTTTTTTTATGTAAGAGTTACCTATCTTCCCTACTGCCGAATCCTTTCTCCTTACACCTTCACCCCAGATTTTGACTCCCTCCTTATAGGCATTTCATCTGTGTATATTTTCTGGATTTTTCTCTCCAACTTGTTAAAGCACTTTGACCTGTTACTCACTGGGTAGAGGGGGAAAGGAAGAGTCAGTGATGGATAGCTTCCTTCTATCTATTGGTCTTTTTATAATAAAGTGTAAAATATTTATAAAGGAAGGTCATCATAATTATTGGACTCTCAGTTGGAAGAAAGTCCTGACTCATGTTTCTGGCTCTGGCTGTGAGCAGACAAGCAGTGGCTGGAGGGCAGGAATTCTTGGGAGGGTCAAGGAAAAGAAGGCTGAATTTCCGTTGCTCCTAAAATGGCTCACTCCTGGGTTTAGATAAGGGCTGCCCAGCTCATGGTGGGCTCACTTGCGTGGTGACAGAATGAGAGGAAAATGTGTTCATTAATAAGCAGTATTTCTAAGCACATTCTCTTGAAGATTAAACAGAAGTATAAGACATAGTTCCCATCTGAGACACAGATACAGGAAGATTAAAATTCATTAATTCAGTAAGAGTTATCACAAGGCAATACCACACAGAATAAAACAATACTCTAATGAATTAAACCCAATGTTTATGGGCATCCACTATGTCCCACATTTAGGTTAGGACACCAGCCCTGCTCCAAAATCCTTCAGTGCCCAAATGTCAGCCCCAATAGAATCACTATCATTCACATAGTCTAGGCTCTCACTTTTACTAGAGGAGGATGCCATCAGCATCTTTGCTGACCAGAAACGCACTCTAGTTCCACAGGCCTTCCGACGTTAACTCCGACCAGAATCAAACAGGGCCGCAGGCACTATTTATTACTTTTGGCATATCGTTTTCCGGAAGCTGGCACCCTATCATTGACAGTGATCCTACCCTGGCTACTCACGTCACTGACGTATCTGCCAGGGCCCAATCTAGGCTACGAGGGCCCTCAGGTCTGAGGTCTCTGAATCCCCCACCAGAGATCTGCTCTGCTAAGAGCAGGATTGTAGCCTGGGTCTCAGAAAGAAGGTATCCCAGGTGCCGGAGAGACGCCAGACTTAGGTCCCTGGAGAGAGCCTTGAGGCAATGAGGGACACCTGGGTTCTGGAAGACGGCTGGGATGCCTGATTAAAAAGGAGGAGGATGTGGAATATTTAGTGGTCTGGGCAGATGGTGACCCAGCATGTGGCAGCTGACAGGACAAGAATCTCACTCGCCCTGGGAGGAGAGCAGATAGGCCCAGCCCCAGCGCCTAACCACTGAACTTCCCCTAATTAAAGAAACAAAAGAAAATTAAGCAAATACACCTCTGCCTCTAGAGTGCCAAACACCCAACCGGACGGGGGCCTCCCTGCCAAGGCACCAAGATGGGGCACCGGGGGCAAAGCGTGGGGCGGGGCGGGAGTGGGGGTCCGCGTCGCCGCCGCAAACCCGGCCTGGGGGCCGCGGACACGAAGGGTGGCTGCCTCGCTCCGCGCTTCTCTCCCTTCCCTCTGCCCTGCTGACGACCCCCTGGGCATCTAGGCCCCTGAACAAGCACCAGGGCGGGTCTCTCCTTCGGGCGAATCTCTTAATTGGCGGCAACGTGGGGAATCGGCTCCCCCCCCCCCCACGCTTACCGGCCCGGAGGGATCACCTCCCGGGGGCCGGTGCCCAGGACCCCAAGGGCTGGGCGGGCGCCACGTGCGAGAGCCGAGGGCGAGCCGGGCTCTCGGTCGCCCTTCACTTCCTCGAGGCTCCACTTGCCCAGCGGCTCCGGGGCCTCGCTCGCTTCCAAGAGGCAGGCGGCTCCCTGTCGCCGGCGCGGGCGTCAGCCGAGTGGGCGCGGAGGGGTGGAGCCGCCGCACCTGCCAAGGCGACACGCGGAGGGCGGCGCGCGGCCGCCAGCCGGGCCCCAAGGCGGCCCCTCCGAGGGCGGGGAGCCTCGGGCGAGTCCCCGCTCCCCGCCCCGCCCTGCGGGCCTCTTGCAGTTCCCTGGGCGCCGCCGCCACCCGCGCAGCAACAGTAGCGGGACTCCCGTCCGTGCTGGGCTTCCGCGTCCATCACTCCCTCCCACGCCCCGCTGGCCCTCTGCGCCCTGTCTTATTAAGCTTGTTACACAGATGAGAAAGCAAGGCTCGGAGAAGTGGCTTTTTCAAACCCACCCAGCTCCTCTGGAACAGTTTATTTTCTCCCAATCCCATTTCACTTTGTTCCCCAACGGAGCCAGGTTCCATGTACCCTCAGCGGCCGACCAGGATGCCATAGGCACCACCTAAGGAGCCGAGGGTCCCCGAGGTTTGTGCAAGAGTCCTTGGCTCCTGCCAGAGTCAGTTTCCCCTTTTAAAGCCTTGGACTGCCAGAGTTTGTTCTTCTGGTCTCACAGTCAGTGTCCCTGCCACCCCTGGTCACCTTCTGAGACCCAGTCACTGGCCTCAGAGTCGCAGATTCTCCAACCTCCCCTCACAGTAGCCGTGTGACACAGGGACAGGGCCGGTCCCCTTGCAGCTGACTGCCTGCGCTCACTGCCCTCCTGCCTCTGGAGGGTACATGTTGGTACAGTAGGAAAACCCAGTGCTTTGGGACCCCAGCACCTTCACTTTTCTCCCCTCTGCCTCCTACAAAGGCCTCTGTCCTAGAAATGAGACATCTCCAAAGAAAAAAGGTTTCTGTTGACCTCTCCATTACCATTTTAACAATTTTTAAGTGTATAGTTCAGTGACCTTAAGTACATTCACGTTGTCATGCAACTGTCACTGGGGACAGGCCCAGTTTAGCACGATCGCTGTCCATGCACCTGGAAGGTGGAGAGGGTACACTGCAAGCTTGGTCTTGCTGGTCACGCCCGTCCAGAAGCTGTTCGAGGGCAGCACATTGTCACTTCCATGGACCCTCGTGCACTCGAGCTTAACTTCTGTGACCCGGTGGTCATATCTCTGCCGGTGCACTAAGGCTTGCGCAACAGTTTACTTATAACCAGCTGGTTAATTCTCATGCTTAGAAAGACTTTTCTTTCTAAATAGATTACTGCCTGATCAGTCCATGTACCAGTAGTCTAGAGGCTTTTCCTAAGCATTCGACTGCCTGTCTGTTCCTCATTTTCAGACACTATGGCTGTCTGTTAATATAATTGTACAGACTTTCTGGATCTACATTTTCTGAGCTTTCCAGCCTGTTCCAATGCCTGCTGTTAGTTTTTTAAGATTCACCTAGGCAAATACAGTCCCCCCGAAAACAAAATTCTTGAAGAATGTGTTAATACACTCAAAACAAAGCAGGACTGTGTGTACAGAGTTCAACAGCAGCTTTAGACCGTGACGTGGACCCAGTGTCCTTGGAAATCCCGGAGTTACAATGGATCATCTGTCCCTGAATTGGAAATCGAGGCTGCTTTAAGTAACAATCCTAAACCTTGCCTCCTCTTACACATAGATAGCACTAGAATGTGCACAACCTGTTCTTCTAAGACAGTAACCAAATGTACCCTTGACACACTGCTATGCTGTGTTGATTCATGTATCCCCTATAAAAGGCATGTGAACTGCTCCTACACAGAAGGCCAGCAGAGCAGTCTGATCAGAACTCTTTCTCTGATTAACTGTTTTCCTCGGTAGGACTCTGAATAGACTCCATCTTTCTTAATTATAATGGCTATATTGATTTCAGTTGACAAAAGCATACTTTTTTATAAAGTTACTGGAACATTGGCTCTAGAAAAAAGATCTATAGGAAGTGATGAATATTTGGCCTCCAATTAGATTTTTACTTCCATTATATATGTTACCACATACTATTTCTTGGTGGGGGGGTCGGTGGCTTTTATTTCCCCCCTTTTCTGATTTTACCCAAGTGAAAAGAAATTCACTTTTCTAGGTACCTCTTAGCACAGCCCAAATAGACTGGAAGTTTCAAAATACATTAAATAGTAAGGGCAGATAACAAGGGAATATATAACAAGGGAAATAGCAAGGACAGAGGCTACAGAAATGCTTTCCCTGGTGTAGGGGAGACTTCTGATGCTCTGAGAAGTGTCATGTATGGAATCCCAGATCCCCCTGCAGTTCTCTGCGATGGGGGTGATAGTCACATGCCAGCAGCAGGCTGCATTTTTGCGTTCTGTTCTCCATCCTGGTCTTCATCTTCTATTGTGATATGTTTTCTTGTTCTATTTTTAAATGTTTTGTATTTATATTTTCCCATTTTGGCTGTATGTATTCCTCTAAGTGGTCTTCAACATCTGTAGGATGAGCCACAATAAATGAAAAATTCACACCCTAGCTGTGAGTGGTAGCCATAATTTACAGTCAACTTACTTGAGTTTCTTATTTCAGATTCTCTGATCCCTCCCCATGGTGAGAACAAAATGTGACTCACCAGCCATGAACAATCCTCTGAATGTTTAAGATAAAGATGTTCTAATAATAGCTAGCACTTTCTTAACCATTTACTAGGAGATAAAAATGCAAGAGAACATTGTCTCTCCTTTACCATATGCTTAGGCACCTTTGGGACAAGTACTCTTAGAATCCCACTTTATAGACTAGGACACGAGTCAGAAACTGAAGGAACTTGCTGAAGATTATAGGGTGAGGCAGTGACAGAGCCAGGACTCTGATCCAATTCAGTTTGACAGTACAGCCTGTGCTCTTTGCCAGTGTTTCAAGCCAGTTCTCCAAGCTTTAGCTCTTTATGGGCCTTTCCTTATCTTTTTTTTGTTTTTACTTGAAGTATAACCTACCAGAAGTGCACAAATCTCAAGTGTATAGCTTGATTAATTTTAAAATGTGTCCACACCCATATAACCACCACCCACTTCAAAATATTGAACATTTCTATCATCTGAGCTGTTTCCTTTGTGTCCCCTCCCAGTCAACACCCGCCCAACCAAAGGTAGCTACTATTTTGATTTCCATTCCATGAATTCAGTTTTACCTGTTCTCATAGACACACAACTTCCTTGGTTGATCAACACAACAAAAGACTCCCTGTCTCTGGGAGACTCTACTCCCAAGGTATAGGATATGGATTTACCATTGTCTGGAAAATTTAGTGATGTATAACTTTACCCAGCTACAGAGCAATGGTCACCATATTTAAATAAAGAATATGCAGCTGTGATAATTTGGAAGGCTGTTTTCTCAGAGAATTAAATGAGAGGAAGAGAACCAGCAACACCACACCTATAAAAAAGAATAGATGAGAAAAGAGAAAACAGACAGTATTGAAAAGTGAAAATGTGTGATTTTTGACGATCCAAGAGGGTTGAATGATATGAAAGAAAAGGATTTAACACAATAATAATATATCTGTATTGTTTCCCCTTTAGGAGGGTTTTTCTTTTCCCCTGATAAATAGAGATATTTATAACATCCATGAGCACAGAATTGGCTTTGGTAAGGACTTGGACTCAGGAGTGGGCATTGGACTGTTCCATGGACTGGAAAATGAACTGGTTTATGGACGAGCACATGGCTTTGGATGCTGAGAAAGCCATGGTGTGGGCCATAAACTGAGCCATAGCCTTGGGGGTGGTTATGACATGACTCATGGTGGGAGTCATGGCTGTGGAGGAAGCCATAACAAAAGCCATGGAATGGATCACAAAGGAGGCCACCAAGGAAACCATGGCGAAAAGGGGAGTATTGACATAGACTGGACAATGGAAGATGCTGAAAACTTTGGGAAGGTAGGGGATCATGGAAGAGAAGGCAGTGACCATAAAATGGGAAGGGATGGACTTCCATAAGTCTTCATGGAATTGGCCTTAGAGATAGTCATGCTCAAGTTCAAGAAAAGAACCAGAGAAAGGGTCATAGAGAGTTTGACCAACAGGGCAGCCAGAAAAAGAGAAGGGTCCTGGAGAAGACTGCAGCTTCATTGGATATGGACATGAGCTCAAGTAAAAACATTCCTTGAGCTCAGCCTACAGTATGGGGGAATATATTTGTAAACAATTTATCCAATAAGGGGTTAACATCCAAAATATATGAAGAACTCATATGTCTCAATACCCAAAATACAAATAGCCTGATTAAAAAATGGGTGGAAGATCTGAACAGACACTTCTCCAAAGAAGAAATTCAGATGGCCAACAGGCACATGAAAAGATGATCCACACCGCTAATCATCAGGGAAATGCAAATGAAAGCCACAATGAGATGTCACCTCACACCAGTGAGGATGGCCAACATCCAAAAGACAAGAAACAACAAATGCTGGCAAGGATATGGAGAAAGCAGAACCCTCCTATGCTGTTGGTGGGAGTGTAAATTGTTCAACTATTGTGGAAAGCAATGTGGAGGTTCCTCAAAAAACTAAGAATAGAAATAACATTTGACCCAGTAATTCCACTCTAGGAATTTAGCCAAAGAAAACAAGATCCCTGATTTGAAAAGACATATCCACCCTTATGTTTATCTTAGTACTATTTACAATATCTAAGATATGGAAGCAACCTAAGTGTTCATCAATAGATGAATGGATAAAGAAGAGGTAGTACATATACACAATGGAATATTATTCAGCCATAAAAAGAAAAGAAATCCTGCCATTTGCAACAAGATGGATGGAGCTAGAGGGTATTATGCTCAGTGAAATAAGCCAGGTGGAGAAAGGCAATAATACTAAATGAGTTCACTCATTTGTGGAGTATAAAAACAAAGCAAAACTGAAGGAAAAAATAGCAGCAGAGTCACAGATACCCAGAAGGAACTAATGGTTACCAAAAGGGAGGGGTTGGGAAGGGAGAAGGGGATTAAGGGGCACTATAATTTGCAATTACAAGATAGATAGGTCGGCACAGCCGCCCGCCGCCGCGGAGCTGGAGGTTCCAGGAAGATGGCGGCGTGAACGGAGTGGCAGAATTTTCCTCCCAACATTATGTTTATCCAAGAAAACACAGCAAATGCAACTCTTCCTAAAAGAGAGACCAGAACACACAGGAAAGCGCACACTGTGCAGCCACACCTGAGAGGACTCAGCAGCTGGCAAGGCGGCGGTCTTAAAGAGACAGGAGTCCAGCAGAGAACCTCATCGCCGCGGTACACTCAGCCCAGCAGGCTGGGAGTCCTGGGGAGCTTTGGACCCCATAGCGGGCGACTGGGAAAGGGTAGCCATATTTAGGACTCCCACAGAGCTCAACAGCCTCCCATTCATTCTCACCCTGGCCACAGCTTTAAAGGGCCATGCGGAGTGGCGCGGCCACGGCTCTGGAATAGTGTAGCAACAGCGCCACCTACAGCATTCACACAGAAACCACTCCCAGTGGGCGTTTTTTTTTTTTTAGGTGTTGCTGCTTTTTCTTTTTCTTTTTCTTTCCTTTCTTTTCTTTCTTTCTCTCTCTCTCTTTTTTATTATTATTAGTATTTTTTTCTTTTTCTCTTCTTTCTTCTCTTTCCTTTTTAAAGTCATAAAGAGCCCAGCTGACATATGTGACAACTACCAACAACCAATTCTATAGTCATGAGAAGACAGAAGAATATGATACAGACAAAGTTTCAGACAAACACCACCCCTGAGAGAGAACCTGAAGGAATGGACATGCACAGTCTTCCTGAAAAAGAATTCAGAATAAAAGTCATAGCCATGCTGATAGATCTACAGAAAAATGTGCAAGAGCTGAGGGAGGAAATGAGGAAAGACAATGCAGAAATGAGACAAGCCATCGACGGGCTTAACAGCAGACTGGATGAGGTACAAGACACTGCCAATGAAATACAAAACAGGGAACAGGAATACAAAGAAGCTGAGGCAGAGAGAGATAAAAGGATCTCTAAGAATGAAAGAATATTAAGAGAACTGTGTGACCAATCCAAACGGAGCAATATTCGCATTATAGGAGTACCAGAGGAAGAAGAGAAAGAAAAAGGGATAGAAAGTGTCTTTGAAGAAATAATTGCTGAAAACTTTCCCACACTGGGGAAGGAAATAGTCTCGCAGTCCACGGAAGCCCACAGATCTCCCAACACCAGGGACCCAAGGAAGACAGCACCAAGACACATAATAATTAAGATGGCAAAGATCAAAGATAAAGACAGAGTATTAAAGGCAGCTAGAGAGAGAAAAAAGATCACCTACAAAGGAAAACCCATCAGACTGTCATCAGACTTCTCAACAGAAACCTTACAGGCCAGAAGAGAATGGCATGATATATTTAACGTAATGAAACAGAAGGGCCTCGAACCAAGAATATTGTATCCAGCACAATTATCATTTAAACATGACAGAGGGATTAAACAATTTCAAGACAAAGAAAAGTTGAGAGAGTTTGCCTCTCATAAACCACCACTACAGGATATCTTAAACGGACTGCTCTAGAGGGAAGCACCCCTAAGGCTAAAAAGATGTCACCAGAGAAAATAAAATCATAGCAAAGAAAGCAGACCATCCAAATACTAACTAAAGGCAAAGAATAAAACACCTAATATATAAAGAAAGGAGGAGGAAGAATAGGAAGGGAGAGATAAAGAAACATCAGATGGTGTTCACAATAACTTAACAAGAAAGTTAAGTTAGATTCTCAGATAGTAAAGAAGCAACCCCTTTGGTAACCACAAATCTAAAGCCAGCAATGGCAATAAGTACATATCTATCAATAATCACCCTAAATGTAAATGGACTGAATGCACCAATCAAAAGACACAGAGTAACAGAGTGGATAAAAAAGCAAGACCCATCTATATGCTGCTTACAAGAGACTCACCTCAAACCCAAAGATATACACAGACTAAAAGTGAAGGGATGGAAAAAGATATTTCATGCAAATATAGATAGGTCATGGGGAAGGCAGTACGGCACGGAGAAGACAAGTAATGACTCTATAACATCTTACGACATTATAGACAGTGACTGCAATGGAGAGGGTGAGGACTTGACATGGGTGAATATTGAAACCACTGTGTTGTTTATGTGAACCATCATTAAGATTGTGTATCAATGATACTTGAATAAAAAATAAATAAAATAAAATACATCCTAGTACACTCTCTGGTGTACAGTAGGTGTTCAATAAGTACTTATGGAAAAAATTGTGTATATTAAAAAATATATATATATATATTCGTTGAGCTTAACCATAGTTCTGAACCTCTTAGGAGGTCAGGGTAACCAATCTCAGAGCAATTTCTCTTTAATCACCTACTGTGCAAGTGAAAACCTATGATCTTTTGGCTTGGGATTTCTACTTTTTTGTTTCCTCAGGATGCAATGTGACAAGTAAGAAGAATAATGTTATTACAGCTTTAAAAACAATCTCATAGTATTTGTGGTAGTAAGATCACTTGCTTATTTGGGCATTCTTTTCCCTCCTTTTTCTCTTTGTTATGAGTGCATAGTATGTGCTAAGCATTATACTAGGTGACTTTAAATGCACTGTCATTTAATGATCTTGAAATTTGTAATATCAAAACAATCTTTTGAGAGCTTCCACTTTTCTGGCAATAGTGGACAAAGTACATTAACCACTCCTCTTAATGAAAACAGCAACAGTTGCTGGATAAAATATTTTAAAAATCTTTGTAACTATCAATTCGCTGGGTAGATAGTAGATAATATTTAGATCAACAACCAAGAGACGGCAGAGACTCAAGAGTTGCTTAAGGAGAGCTCTGAATCAAGCATTGCATTGAAGGTATTTGCCAAGTTTGGTGAATTTAAGCTTGCCTTCTCACAGCTTCTTAGCACTTTGGATACAGGAGACAAAGTCCAGAACCTATACAAGGTGTGGAGTCTAGTAGGAGACCCTAAGTAAAGTTGAGGCATAAATGGGTTAAGGCTTCAGTGTATGGTTAAACTAGAATAAAACTGCATTGCCCATCATATGCATTTGGGACTGAGAAAAATGCCTATCTCCAAACTTGACACTGAATGGATGTGATATTCTTCTTCTTTTTTTTTAATTCAGAGTAAAGCAAATTTATTGGATCGTTTTGTAATGAAAGCAAAAACAAGAAACACACTCATAGCAATAAGATATTTTCTCAACAGGGGAAAGTGACAATCCTCTCAAAGTCTTTGTTTCAGCCAGCAGCCTAAGAGGACAAAAACATCACAGAAAGTGAAAAACACTGTGGAATTCATTTCTAAGACTTCCTCATAAAAAGACATGACAATGTCAGAGAAATGCAAATTAAAACCACAATGAGATATCACCTCACACCAGTGAGGATGGCCACCATTCAAAAGACAACAACAAATGTTGGCGAGGATGTGGAGAAAGGGGAACCCTCCTACATTGCTGGTGGGAATGTAAATTAGTTCAACCATTGTGGAAAGCAGTATGGAAGTTCCTCAAAAAACTCAAAATAGAAATACCATTCGACCCAGTAATTCCACTCCTAGGAATTTACCCTAAGAATGCAGCAGCCCAGTTTGAAAAGACATATGCACCCCTATGTTTATCACAGCACTATTTACAATAACCAAGAAATGGAAGTAACCTAAGTGTCCATTAGTAGATGAATGGATAAAGAAGAGGTGGTACATATACACAATGGAATATTATTCAGCCATAAGAAGAAAACAAATCCTACCATTTGCAACAACATGGATGGAGCTAGAGGGTATTATGCTCAGTGAAATAAGCCAGGCGGAGAAAGACAAGTATCAAATGATTTCACTCATCTGTGGAGTATAAGAACAAAGAAAAAACTGAAGGAACAAAACAGCAGCAGACTCACAGAACCCAAGAATGGACTAACAGTTACCAAAGGGAAAGGGACTGGGGAAGATGGGTGGGAAGGGAGGGATAAGGGGGAAAAAGGGGCATTATGATTAGCACACATAATGTAGCAGGGGTGGAGGTGGGGTGGGGGGATACGGGGAAGGCAGTATAACACAGAGAAGATAAGTAGTGATTCTACAGCATCTTACTACGCTGATGGACAGTGACTGCAATGGCGTATGTGGTGGAGACTCGATAATAGGGGGAGTCTAGTAACAATAATGTTGCTCATGTAATTGTATATTAATAATAGCAAAAAAAAAAAAGACATGACAAGAATCTTACTGGATTCTGAAAAGAAGACTTTCATACCAGAGACATCTCCTTCATTGAAAGATGGTATCACATTAAGGATTATCTTAGCAAAAATAATGCCGGTTGGCATTTCATGGACCCCAGCTGTGGAAATAGTTTTTGTGTCTGGTTGAAGAGGCAGATTCCAAAAGCAGTGGGCAGTCATGCTCTAATTATAACCAGACTTGAATCCTGACCATGGAGTTGACTGGTGAAAGGTGCACAGTAGGAATTCTGCAAGTTTGTTGGCATCCTGATTTTCACTGATCTAATGTCCATTTTCGTTCTTTTGTTAAAAAAATTTTTGAGATATAATCGACATGTAACATTAAATTAGTTTCGGGTGTACAACACAATAATTCAAGGTTTCTATAATTGTGACATGATCACTGCAATAAGTCTAGTTAATGTCTGTCTCTGTTTGTAGCTCCAAATCAGACAAACTGGGTGGACAGAAAACCATCCTACCCCTACTTGTTGTCCTCCAGGTCTCCTTCATCTTTGGGAAGATTCTCCCTCCCTATTTATTTGTCTCTTCCAAATGCTGTGTGACAAGAAAGGAGAAAATCACTGGGACGTGTTACAAATTAAAACCTCAATACATTTGACATCTATATATTTATGTTTTCCTTTTTATCCCCTTGTCCTTTATCATGGCATGCGTATTATGTGCCAAACACCTGCTAGTGCCTTTAAATACACCATTGTTTATTTTGCAAAACAATTCAATGAAAACTCAAATTTCTGGCTTTGTAGGAGGCTAGGTGCCTTGACTGAAGCATCAGATAGCACAGCCTCAGTAGGACCAGCCCAAGTGGGGACTCTTACAGTAGATCCTCATGTAAATCTGAAACATTTAGGGAGAGTGTAAACTAAAAATAAACCCACCCTTCCTCTAAGGAAATGCAAGCAACATTGTCTGTCTCTAAACTTGGTGCAGGGAGTAGAGGGGCAAGTATCTCTTGAAAAATAACTTGTAACCACAGCAATACTTTACATGGTTTGCCGTCCCAAACCATACAATCCAGGTAATTCATAAGACCTCAAGCCTATCACTTAAGTTAAAAAAAAAACTCCTTGAATGGTAATGTCTCCATATGCTTGACAAAAACATGCAAATTCTCTGTGGAAGTTCATACCTTCATCTCAGGCTTCAGAGAACTTCTACAGGTAACATTCCCAGAAAAATTAATTCAGAGTCATAAATCTCAAGTCATAAATAAAAACAAATGCCATGAGTAAAAGCAATCAAGAAACAAAACAAAATAGAACAAAACATACCACAGGATCAGAGTAACGAAAACTGTAGGTATTGGAATTATTACAATGGAATATAAAGCAAGTAGGCTTAAATGTGTGTCACAGCTTTACAGTTGTCCACTAATATCCATACTCCATCTTTAACAATAGAATATTCAAGTTTTAGCTGAGCACATGTCCACCTAGTTAAAGATTACATTTCCCAGTCTGTCTTGCAGCTTATTGTAGCTGTATGACTGTATTCTAGCTTATGGTAGGTAAGCAGACAATAATCCTTCATGATTAAAAAAACAAGATAGAATTAAAATATTTAATAACATTAGGGTATGAATCTGGAGATGGGTAATAAGAATTTAAGTGTTCCAAGGTCCTTGCTTTATTTTGAAGGACAGTAAAAATATTAATTACATATAGGCTTTGATAAGTTACAGACTTAATAACATTAATTACATATAAACTCTGATAAGTATACATATAAAACAATTTTAGGGTAACCTCTAAAAGGTGGATTTTGGACTTGAATTCAGGATCTCCACCTCCAAATATTCTAGAGGAATATTTTATTCTAGAGGAATAAAAAAGGTCTGCTAGAGTGCTCTTGGCTTTTCAGTTGCAGAATAGGGTTGCTGGGAGTCCAGGACCCAAACTGTCACTGAGCAACGGCATCTCAGCCTCAAGACCTGCTCATCGCAGCAGCTAGGCAGAGCCACGCCTGAGCCTGTCCCAGCCCATTTCTTCCTGCCTCTCAGACTCACTCATGCCAAGCCCCTTCATGTCTCCAGCCACCTCCTGCTTGCCAACTTCTTTCTAACAGGTCCTACATGTTGGGGGTAGTCATTAACCTACAAATACCCTATGAGATATCGCTTCTTCCACCAAAGCTTCTCCTCCTTGACAGGGGAGTGAAGACAGCTGACTTCATCATATAGACTGTGCATTGGAGCGCCCATCAATCCCACCCCGTCACCCTGCCTTCCCTGTGATCTATCAAAACCCTCTGCTCATTTGGGCTTGATCAGTCATGCTCATCTAGCTGATTTGTGTGTCCTTTCTGCTGCTACACCTGTGCCCAGACCCAAATGGAAGCTCCTAGAGGACTCAGACTATATACCTCCCTCCCCCAGACAGACTTGAAGTCCCCTAATGTGGTACCTGTGGGATACTCTTTTGGGAGGCACTTCATTAAGCATCTGAAGAATGAGAAGGAACATCTGAAGGATCCCAGGGTGGGAACAGTCCTATAGATTCCTCTGCAAGCAAACAAGAGGGCGCTCCTGTGGTTGGGGGTCAGAAGGGGGGC
>JAQQAC010007890.1:36558490-36605891 GCA_029783875.1 Phataginus tricuspis | reverse complement strand
CCTGGCTTTTACACCACTCTCTGTAAGGAGAAAGTGCCTCATTCGCCAGTTTCTTGTTCTAGGCCACATTTGTATGTTTCACATGATTTCAAAGAGAAAGACATTAGAAGTTCTGCACTTACTTCCAGCTGATCTATGTTATTTCTTAAGGTGGAAGGAACAGAAAGTCCTAACAGCATGTCAGACAAGAGCACAGACTGTGGAACTAGAATTTCTGGTTTGACATTTAAGCTCAGCATGCACACGTTTCTTAATTCTCTGGGCCTCCGTTTTCTCATCCGTAAAAATGAGGGTGATTACAATACCCACTTCATAAGATTGCTGTGAAATGCTTAGAATAGTACTGCATTTCGTAGCACTCTAGAAATGTTATAACCTTTTATATGGGGCAGCTTAATGTTTCATATTTTCATGAAGATATGGAAAAATATTACATAGGAAAAACATTTTCATTTAACTTTTCACCAAAAGGTTACTTAGGACTATAAAAAACACTCAGAGTCTTACAAGTCAGAGGAAATTTTTTGAAAGTTTATAAACATACCTTTTGGTGCAGATAAGTACACTAGGATGATAAGTAAAAATATTTTGGGCAAAAAAAATAGAAAAATGTAGAATAACAAGGTAAAAAAGGTAGAATAATGTGGAGCAAGCGAAATGTTCGCAAAGCAGAAGGAGCTATGTAAAACCCTGGGCTACTGAGGAAGAATTTGCTAATATGCTATTGAAACAGATGATGGTGAGTCTTGACATGCTACAGTGTTTAGAGGCTGTTTGAAACATTTTAAAGAGGAGTAAAACTTTTATTATTTCAATGCCTATGTTTACAATGTAGTAGAATTACATTCTTTACAATTATTAATCTGATTATGCTTATGATTTAAACATTAAACATAAACAGATGAGAGAATACACAGTTTTTCAAAATTCTTTTTGACAGTATATGGGCAGAAAAATGGAAGACCAATGCTCAAGTACATAAGGATATTTCCACACAAATTGTGCCTTAACATACTTCATGAAGTCTGCGCAACCTAATGAGAGCCCTTCACCTCCCAATCCAAGGATAACTACACCTTCATGGGGGCAAGCCTACAGGAAGATGGATCACAGGCATTGATCACACTGGCTTATATTTCACAGGAAACCGTGTTTCTTTTTGTTTCACTTTCTTTGATTATTATTATTATTTTATTTTTTATTAAGATATCATTGATATACACTCTTATGAAGGTTTTACAACAAAAACAATGTGGTTATTACATTCACCCTTATTATCGAGTCCTCCCCATATCCCTGTCCATCAGTGTAGTCAGATGCCACAGAGTCACTACTTGCCTTCTCTGTGCTCCACTGTCTTCCCCCTGATCCTCCCCACACCATATGTACCAATCATAATACTCCTCAATCCCTTTCTCCCTCCCTCCCTGCCCCCTATACCACCCCTCCCCTTTGGTAACCACTAGTCCCTTCTTGGAGTCTGTGAGTCTGCTGCTCTTTTGTTCCTTCAGTTTTGCTTTCTTGTTATAATCGACAAATGAGGGAAATCATTTGGTACTTGTCTTTCTCCACCTGGCTTATTTCACTGAGCATAATAGCCTCTAGCTCCATCCATGTTGTTGCAAATGGTAGGATTTGTTTTCTTCTTAAGGCTGAATAGTATTCCATTGTGTATATGTACCACATCTTCTTTATCCATTCATCTACTGATGGACATTTAGGTTGCTTCCATACCTTGGCTATTGTAAATAATGCTGCAATAAAATAGGGGTACATATGTCTTTTTGAATCTGAGATTTTGCTTTCTTTTGGTAAATTCCTAGGAGTGGAATTCCTGGGTCAAATGGTATTACTATTTTTGGTTTTTGAGGAAGCTCCATATTGCTTTCCACAATGGTTAAACTGGTTTACATTCCCACCAGCATTTGTTGTTGCTTGTCTTTTCAATGTTGGCCATCCTAACTGGTGTGAGGTGATATCACATTGTGGTTTTAATTTGCATTTCCCTGATAATTAAAGATGTGGAGCATCTTTTCATATGCCTGTTGGCCATCTGAATTTCTTTTTTGGAGAATTGTCTGTTCATATCCTCCACCTATTTTTTAATCGGGTTATTTGTTTTTTGGGTGTTGAGGCGTGTGAGTTCTTTATATATTTTGGATGTTAAAACCTTGTCGGGTATGTTATTTACAAATATATTCTCCCATACTGTAGGATGTCTTTTTGTTCTGCTGATGGTGTCCTTTGCTGTACAGAAGCTTTTTAGCTTGATGTAGTCACACTTGTTCATTTTTGCTTTTGTTACCCTTGCCTGAGGAGATGCATTGAGGAAAAAGTTGCTCATGTTTATATTCAAGAGATTTTTGCCTGTTTTCTTCTAAGAGTTTTATGACTTACATTCAGGTCTTTGATCCATTTTGAGTTTACTTTTGTGTATGGACTTAGACAATAATTCAATTTCATTCTCTTGCATGTAGTTGTCCAGTTTTGCCAACACCAGTTGTTGAAGAGGCTGTCATTTCCTCATGTATGTCCATGGCTCCTTTATCGTATATTAATTGACCATATATGATTAGGCTTGTATCTGGGCTCTTTATTCTGTTCCATTGGGTCTGATCTATGGGTCTGTTCTTGTGCCAGTACCAAATTGTCTTGATTACTGTGGCTTTGTAGTAGAGCTTGAAGTCGGGGAGCGCAATCTCCCCAGCTTTATTCTTCCTTCTCAGGATTGTTTTGGCTGTTCGGGGTCTTTTGTGGTTCCATATGAATTTTAGAACTATTTGCCCTAGTTCGTTAAAGAATGCTGTTAGTATTTTGATAGGGATTGCACTGAATCTGTAGATTGCTTTAGGCAGGATGGTCATTTTGACAATATTAATTCTTTCTATCCATGAACACAGGATGTATTTCCATTTATTTGTATCTTCTTTAATTTGTCTCATGAATGTCTTGTAGTTTTCAGCATATAGGTCTTTCCCTTCCTTGGTTAGGTTTATTCCTAGGGTTTTTTTTTTTATGCAATTGTGAATTGAATTGTTTTCCTGGTTTCTCTTTCTGTTAGTTCATCATTAGTATATAGGAATTCAACAGATTTCTGTGTATTGATTTTGTATCCTGCAACTTTGCTGAATTCAGTTATTAGTTCTAGTGGTTTTGGGGTGGATTCTTTAGGGTTTTTAATGTACAGTATCATATCATCTGCAAACAGTGACCGTTTAACTTCTTCCTTACCAATCTGGATGCCTTTTATTTCTTTGTGTTGTCTGATTGCCATAGCTAGGACCTCCAGAACTATGTTGAATAAAAGTGGGGAGAGTGGGCATCCTTGTCTTGTTCCCAATCTTAAAGGAAAAGCCTTCAGCTTCTTGCTGTTAAGTGTGATGTTTTCTGTGGGTTTGTCATATATCGTGTTTTTTATGTTGAGGTATTTGCCCTCTATACCCATTTTGTTGAGAGTTTTTACCGTGAATGGATGTTGAATTTTGTCAAATGCCTTTTCAGCATCTATGGAGATGATCATGTGGTTTTTGTCCTTTTTGTTGATGTGGTGGATGATGTTGATGGATTTTCTGTTTTATTTTCTGATAAACCATGTAGGAAGACAGTCTTGAGACTCCCTGTAATGACAAGAACTCTGCCAGAATTGAGGATACATTAAAAGTAGGAAAAGAAAGCAGACCTCTTGTCCAGCCAGGTAGAAGATCTGTGTCAGTACCTGGTGAGGCTGAAGGACATGGCAGTGAGTGACTGGAACTCAGGCATTTCCTAAATAAAACTTTCAGCACAAGAGGTGCAAGGATGAATTTCAAATCTACACCATGTGTTGACAAACTGTGTACTTTACAGAACTGTTTTGCTCTGGAGATTCCTTACACTGTGATAAAGATTTCATTTACTCTACTTTCTAATGCAAACAGAAGTGCTAAACCCTCAGCCCCTGCATACTTTTTTCTTCATGCTCATTAGAGCTGACTCTCCAAACAGACACTCAAAAAATGATATCTGATCAGTCAGCTTCACTCAGACAAGTGCTCCTAACTCACTAATTCTGACCTGTGCCTTCTGATGACTCTTTCATCTGTTTTTTTGGTACCCCATGCAGCTGGGCTTCTGCAGCTTCTGTGGTCTTATATTCTTGGTACTTTCCAACAGTGAAACAGCTCTGGAATTTCTACATAGATGAGGTTGGGAGCAGGCAATCTGGTTGGATGAAGGTAGATAGGAGGCCAGGCAGACTGGAGGCTCTGTTTGTGCATGACACACTTTATTGCAGGAGCTCTAAAGCTGAAGCAGGAGCTCTAAAGCTGGCCTGTTAGTTTAATTCGTCACTATACCACTTATTAGCATTCTGAGGTTGGCCAAGTTTCTTGACTTCTTAGTTCCTCATTTATAAAAAGGAGATAATAGTAGCATCGTGTCTTAAGGTTGTGGGACACCAACATAGGCTCCCAGGGACGAGATGGGAGGACATGAAGCTCAAGAAAGACCAGCCTGAAGACTTGAGTCCTTTTTCCACACCAGCGCTAGGAGGTAAAAATTCCGCTCAGAGAATGTGTAGGAAAGAAGTGGAGGGGCGACTCCTTGAAAGGGGAGAAACAGCCCTGTTGGGGGGGGGGGGGGAGGCACTGACTTTCATAGGGGCTGAATATTTATCTAAAAAAGACCTTTAAATGTTTTTCTTGTCTTCTTTGTTTTTAATTTTTAAATCGAGGCTTAAAATATATGCAATAAAATGTGTAAAGTGGACACATCCTAAGTGTTCAAGCTATCCAACTTTAGCATGGTACACTCATGTGCCACCACCCAGACCCTGCCATGCAGCATTTCCACCACCCCAGAGGCTCTCCACACCCCCTCGCCATTAGGACCACACCCACGGGTAGTCGCTCTTTTGACTTACTCATCATCGAAGGACTTTTCTCTGTACTTGACTTTCAAATAAATGGAACCATACAGTTTGCATTCCAACAGAGACCCTTTTTAAAGGAAATGAAATAGTATCACCGATATTTGGCACACTGAGTCCATACCCTCCTCCCTTATCCCAGCCTTCCCTGCCAGTGGTGGCAACAAGAGCCCAGGGAAAAGTCGGATGACTTATAGCGAATCAGGTCATATTTCTTCCTTGTACATCTGAGGTACAAGATGTAAATTTCAACCTGCTGCTAGTTGTGAGGCCTAGAAATAAGGACCCTCGTGAGTTAGGATCCCTTATGCATGCTAAAAGGGCTATTGCCAAAGATAGGCCTGGGAAACTGGTAGTGCTATCCCCTGTCCCCTCCCTCCGTCACCTCCCTACGACACTAGCAGTGAGACAGTCACTCAGGGTCCACCTTCTCCACTCTTAGAGAGTCTAGCGAAAGTATCACAGAGCCGTGTACTGCCCTGTAGGAAAGAACCCTCGGGAAAAGCCTCATGGGGTCTGACCGTCTTTACACTTTCCAAGTCCCAGCTTCCCCCAGACAGACACCTATTGACCTTTAAGATTCATTTGCTTCCTTTTCTTCTCTTCCTCTTTCCTTCTTCTGCAAAGGCCTCCTGCTTTGAAAATGAGGCATACCGAAAGAAAACAGGTTTCAGGTCTTCTCAGGTTCAGCGGGTGGTTCCCTTCCACCTGACAAGTTTGATCTCATTTTTCTTCCCTCCCTGCTCTTCCTCATGCCTGCACCCTCTGGTTGGCCAACTCACCCCCTCTTCCATCTGGTCTCTTACAGGAATCCTCTCCAAACAGCCCTGAGCTGCACAAAGTAGAGCACAGAGATTCCCCTCCCTGGGAAGGGAGTGCCTGAAGCTCTCACCTCCTCTATCCAGTAGCAGGTATCAATTCCTTATGTTGGCCCATGAGTAAAGAAAAGGAAACTAGGACCTCAAACTGGGGAGCAATTTGTGGCATTCCCCTCTCCCCCAAACCCCAGAGGCTTGCCCTGACACTGTCGGCCTTCAGTGCTTTTCTTACAACTTTATTTTCTGTCAAGGCCATGGAGGATGCCCTCTAGACTCTTGCATCTGCAAGCCCACCCTTCCTCTGGAAGCCGGGCATTCTAAATGACCACTTCCCATATAACTCATTTCACGATGAGGACATGAAAATTTTCTCCTGCTTACTGGTTCCTGTAGCCACTCTTCTTTAGACTCCTGGGATGGGGTAAGTGACTCAGTTGACAAAGGAGAGGTGTATGGAGGCCACAGGTCTGAAGGGATGCCCAGCCCACACATGACTCTTCTTCCAGAAGCAAAGATAGTTCACTCTTTTGTTCATTTCTGCCAAAGCCAGTACTAACCCCGACTCCACTGACCATGCCTCTGGTGGTGTCTTTGTGTGAATCCATAGTCATCTCCCCAGCTGTGAGTGTGACCAAAGCGGGGTTCTCACTTGCCTTTGTATCTTGCATGACTGTTTTGTCTTTAACTGGAGCACCCTAGTTCTAAGAGCACCCTTAATTCCAAATTAAAGCCAGGTTCTGAGTCTAAATTAAGTGAAAATATTACTTCCTCAAATGGTGCCTGATTTAAAATCTATGCTCATCCCTCGGAATTCCTCTGAGAGAGACGAAATGGAGGCTGACCACTGGGACGCCGGAGCTCCAGCACTGGAGGTGCTGGAGGTTATGAGAGGAAACAGCTCCAAGAAGAAACCAGTCAGGGCCTCTGCGTCATTGCAACTAACTGCTTGAGTTGGTGCCAATGACTCTGGTCCTTACAATATCAACCTTTCTTCCTTAATTATTAGAACTTATCTATTTCCTGTGCCTTTATTATAGGATGATAGGTCAAGAAGAGGAAGGTGCAGACTTGAAAGAAAGAACTAGGTTGCATGCTGTAGAGGATTTGAGGGCATTCGCCCCACTTCTTCCCTGGTTATATCCGTTCCTTGCATTCTTTGCTGGATTCGCTTCCTCACTCTGTTCCAGCACTCCTTCCTCCAGTGTTCTTTTTCTTCTCTTCTCTTGTGAGCTCCTTCATCCTGAGGGCTTCACCTGTGCTTTGCCTACAAATGACTTCCCAATCTACCTCTAACGTGCCCTGATCCCCAATTCCATCTGACTTGAAGCAATAATCTCTACCTCAGACTGAACATGTCACTCAAGTAGTCATTCAACAAACTCACAGACTCCTACCCTGGGCCAGACAGTGCTACAGGCTAAGCCGGAGCATAAAAAGCCACAGTCCCCGCCCTCATGGAACTCTCAGTCTACTGAGAAAGACAGACATGATCAAGATTTCATTATGAAAAAGAACAAGTGTGCAAGTTACTGACAGGCACCTCATTTCCCCACCATCAGTTCTATACTGCACCCCACAGCTCCACTACAGTGAGTTAACAAGGATTAACCCCTTCATCTGAATTCTAGACCCTTCTCATTCTCCTGCTGTCTCAAGATCTTTTCAGTGGGTTTTGTCCTTCTCCCATCTTTTCTCCCTCCACCTTTCTCAGATCCTTCCCATCAGCATCCAAATAAGCTCTGATCCAGTGTGTGTAAGTATCACTCAGGGAAATTATTAAAACCTAGGTTCTGGGGCTCTGGTCCCCAGAGATCTTGACTCAGTAATCATGAAGGGCAGGTACTGAGACCTCAGCTGCAAGCTTCTCAGGCAATCAAATCACAGAGGTCCTTAGACCAAACATGGTTTTCATAACATCCATCCTTACACCTCCCCACAGCCAACCACTTCCAGACACTGTCTTACCCTCCAGCCTCCTCCATTACCCAAATTTCCTCTTCTCGTCTCCCATTCACTTGTTTATTTTATTTATATCAGGTAATGTATGTAAATAGTTCTGAAAAAGACTGCTATAAGGCTTATAATAAAACTTCAGATCTTAACCCCTTTCTCCTATTACTTCTCAGTGGTGAGTCCTACTCCCCAGAGTTCCTTTTGGCATTTGCCTTCATATTTCTCAATAACATTCTTATACTGCTATTCCTTGTTTGGGCTGTTTTTTTTTTCCTGCTTCAGGCATGATTTATTGACTTTCTTCTAATGAAAGGGAGGCTTTAACTTTCAGACCCCTCCCTTTGCACATATACATCTCATATCCCACCTCATCATTCTTCCAGACTGTTTATATCTAAATTTTTGGCGTTAAATTAATATTTAGTGTTTACATTATGGTAAGTATGTAAGTAACACTTACCGCTGGGTCACATATCCCATTATGATTACTCTCCTTTCCTGTACATTTTTTGCTTTCCTAGGTATTAATAACAGCTCACTTTTTTTATTAGCTTATTTTTCTTCATATATATTAATTCATCACAAAATGCCCACCAGACGTATAAGTTTCCTCAGTACACCTGAGGCAGTCTATCAGTTTCACTTTTTCCCTTGAGATGACCACGTGGAAGCATCTGTCCACCCTCAGCCAATACTTCCTGCTCTCTGGGTCTGCTGCCCAGTTCTTGTCCTACAGTTTTCCTTTACCAACATTCTGGAAATTCCCTTTTCCCTCTTGAAGAGGCCTTTTTATTCTATCATTTTGATGCAGCACTCTCTCCAGAAGCTTCCTGAGAGAGAACTCATGGTAGAAAGTTATTTTAAAAACTTAAACACTGTTAAGGTACTGTAACAAAAGTGATCCCAAAAGTGCCTTTGAAAAATAAACAAGTTAAAATATAAAATAAACTTTATTATAAACTAAAAATAAAGTTAAATAAAATAGACTTTATTATAGGATGGTGGGAGCTCTGCTTCTTGCAGTCATTCAGCGACCCAGGGTGAAGGTGGCTCTGTCATCTTCAACACTTGGTTTGCAATATCATCATTATTTCTGCAAAGGAAGGGTGGCAAAATAGAAATAAAGGAATAGAGATTTCCTGTTAAGCAAATGAGGTGGAAATTATATATAATCCTTCTCTTCACAGTCCTCTGGCCAGGGCTTGACATGTAGCCATACTTAGCTAAGTACAAGGCAAACTGGAAAATGTAATCTAGTCATATGCCCATGAAGAAGAGAAAAATGAATCTGACAGATGCAGCCCTTATATGTCTCAAAATGTCTTTGTTCCATCACATTTGATTCATAGTTTAATTGGTTACAGAATTCTAGGTTGGATGTCTTTTCCCCTCAGAATTTGAAGACATTGATCCACTGTTTCTAGATTCTAGAAAATGAAATCTGATATTATTTCAGCTACTGATTGCTTTTAGACACCCATTTTCTTTCTTTGTAAGAGTTAAGATTTTTTAAAAGTAGTGTCATTCTAAAATCTCGAGATGCAGTGCTATATTGTGGGTTCTTCTTTCATTGTGTTAGCAACATATAGAATAGAAAGTCGTGTTAATCAATTCTAGGAAGTTTTCATGCATTTTTTCTTTCTCCTATCCATTTCTCTGTTCTATCTTCCTGAAAATCTTACTATTTGGAGGTTTGACCTCTTGGACTGATCATGCAATTTTCTTATATTTCTTCTTCTGTCTTCCAGCTCTGACATTTTATTTTTCTTCTAGGGAGAGTTCCTCCATTTTAAGAGTCTTCTAATCCTTTCAATGCATTTTGAAAGCAATTTTTTATTTTCAAAGAGATCTCTTTTGTTCTCTGTATGTTCCTTTAAAAATAGCATCCTTTTATTTGTTTTTTCATGGGTGCCATCTTTCTACTTATCTTGCTGATGACATGGAAGTTGTATTTGCTCTCTGCATTGTCTCAGTTGTCTCCTCACTTGCTTCATAGGGATGTTTGTTTTGTCTTCATATTTCAAATTAAAGATTTTCCTCAAATATCTGGTGATCCAAGAATGTCTTTTATATTTGACAGTGAGGCACTAAAATGATGGCTAGAAGCTCTGTGCTCTGGGGTGAGTTCTGTTCACCAGTGGACTTAACTCTGGGGTAACCTGGAAGAAATGTGGTAGCTTTGAATAAAAAGCCCCACAAAATATCACTCTCTGCAGGTCGTTTCTGGTGTGGGCTAATTTATTTCCACAAGAGGAATTGTCCTGATTCCTGCCCAGAGAATATAAGCATAAGTACAAATGTGCCAGAAGATGACCAGGGGAAGAGGCAATGAGGGATTTACAATTCAGTGTGTAAGCATCCACTTAATGTATACTTTTAGTACAACTCCTCATTTGTGACTTCAGCAATGTCCGAGATGCCTGAACCAGGGTTTCTTTTGTTTCAGTGTCTTCAGAGAAAAGCCCCAGACTCATGTGAGGGAGAGAGGTATATTTTCCTAACTACTTGAATGGAAAAAGGAATCTGGGGCTAAGAGATGGTATCTAGCTTCACTGTATTTCAAACATCCCTCTGCATTTAGTCATGCACTACACTTGTATCTCCAGAGGAACCTCGGTATAATTTCCAAACCTTTCCAGGATTCTACAAAATGAATAACTTACCAGTGGCTGACGGTCCCCCATGATGTGGGACTACATGTTGAAGTATTCTCTTTTCTCTTAGAGAGTCCACCAGATATCCATTATCTTAAAAGAAATTTGTATCTCTTCTGCTGTTGTCACCTCACCAGTTCTTTGTCCTTATGGCTTTATGCTTTATGTCACTTCCCTACTTTTGATTCTTCCATAAAATGCTTAAGCATCCATACATACTCATTCATTCTTCTGTTCACTCCAATCTTGGTCTGCCACATCATACAAATCTATTTTCAGTAAAGTAAACACTCACCTCCTTATTGTCCCTCAATCCAATAGATATTCTTCAGGCCCCATCTTACCTGATCTCTTTGCAACAATCAACTCAGATGACCAGCATATTTTTCTAGAGCCCCTCTATTTTCTTAGCTTCCTTGATATTTAGAGTTCTCTTTCTATTTTATTGGCTGTTCTTTTTCAGTCTCATTTACTGCTTGAATACAATCTATATTTACATGACTCCCAACTTCATGTCTATTTTTTCTGACCTCTCCCCTGAGATGTAAGGTCAGGGATCTAACTGCTTACCAGACAGTTTCCTGAATATCGAATAGGCATGTAAAATTCAAAATGTTTAGTATTTCCACCCTCCACTTCCATTCTTATCTATTTGAGTAAATAGAACCAATATCCAACTCTGCTCAAGCCTCAAAGCTAGGAGTTGTCCTTGATTTCTCTCTTTTCCTGACATCCACCACATGCAGTCTTTCAACATATCCTGTTGATTCTACTTTCCTCATTTCAAGACATGGTTTGTATTCATCTACTTAACTCTATCTCCTCTGCTGCCATCCTAATCTGATCAATAATCAGTTATCTTAGCTAGTATTCTGCTTCCACTCATACATTCATGTTCCACACAGCAGACTAAGTACAACCTTTTAAAAACACAAATCAGTTTGTCTTCCCCTTACTTTTATCTTTCTTTCCTGAACAATTAAGTCCTGAATTCATTAGGTGGGGCAGGGCAAAGCAGATATCGTGGGGAGGATGGGAAGCAGCAGTAGCCCAGAGCAGAATATAAGAAACTTAACTAGATAAGGAAGGTGTCCCCATGGAGGGACAGCTTGTTGGGTGGTGCCAGAGACTGATGAGGGTGAATAGAGTTTTGACACAGTGGGATGCAGGGAGTATGGTCTAGCATGAGGAGCTGAAAATAAATGAACAGAATATCATAGGGATATCTGTGGGACCACATTAAGAAGTCTACCATATGTGTAACTGAGGTTCCAGAAAATGAAAGAACAGAAACAAAAAGTTGAAATAATGACTGAAAAAATTTCAAATTTGATGAAAACTATAAATCCACAGATCCCAAGAACTCAATGAATCTCAAGCAAAAAAAACTTTTTAAATCATATCAAAGTACAACATAATGAAATTGCTAAAATCAGGGTTAAATAGGAAATCTTAAAAGCAGCTGGATAAGAAAAGACACATTACACAGATGGTCCCCAGTCTACAATGGTTTGACTTTTGATTTTTCAACTTGACAATGGTACAAAAGCAGTACATATTCAGCCGAAACCTTAATTCAAATTTGAATTTGATATTTTTCCTGGGCTGTTGATATGCAATACGATACTCTTGTGTGATGATGGGCAGCAGCATTGAACCACAGATCCCAGTCAGCTATGCAGCCACAAGTGTAAACAACTGATAGAACCATTCTGTGCCCATACAACCATTCTGTTTTTCATTTTCAGTACAATATTCAAGAAATTACATGACCTGTCCAATACTTTATTATAAAATTGGCTTTGTGTTAAGTGATTTTGCCCAAATGTAGGCTAATGTAAGAGTTCTGAGCATGTTTAAGGTAGGCTGGACTAAGCTATGATGTTCAGTAGGTTAGGTATATTAAATGCACTTTTGACTTATGATATTATTGACTTACAATGGGTTTATCAGGATGGAACCTCACTGTAAGTTGAAGAAGATCTATTTAGAAAGGAACAAAGACAAGAATGATAGCAGACTTCTAATGAGAAACCATGCAAGCTAGAAGATAATGAAGTAATATTATTAAGATACTGAAAGGAGAAAAAAAACCCTTATCAACCTAGATTTGTACAGTGTAAAAATATCTTTTCAAAATGAAAGATACTTATTTCACTTAAGGATTTTTAGACAAACAAAAGCTGGAAGACATTATTTCCTGCAGACCTGGCACTACAAGATATAAAAGAAAGTTCTTCAAGAAGAAAAATTTCAATTATGCAAAGCAATAAAGTGGGCTGGAAATAGTAAATATGTGGGTAGAAATAAAGTCTTTTAAGAAATATCTTTAATTGCTAGAAAAGAATAACAATGAATTGTGGGGCTCATACATATGTAGGCATAAAATATATAACTACAGTGACACAAAGGACAGAAGGAGGAAGTGGGAATTTACCGTTGTAAAATTATTATGTCCTCTATGAAAAGGTATAATATCACTAAAGCAACGATGCACACAGAAAAATAGGAGAGATATCAAATAATCCAGTAGTGGAAATAAAATGGAATCATTAAAAAAATGCTTTTAATCCAGAAGAAAGCAGGAAAAAGGAAGGAAAAGGAATAAAGAATTGATGGAATAAACAGAAAAAAAATAACAAGATGATAGATTGGGACCCAAACATATTGAAAAATTACATTAAATGTAAATGGTCCAAATACTCCAATTAGAAGGCAGAGATATCATGTTGGCTGAGAAAGAAAGACCCAGTTAAGTATTGTTCACAAGAATTGCATTTTAACTATAACTACACAAGAAGGCAAAAATAAAAGGATAAAAATATGGTCATACTATATGTTAGTCATGGCAACATCAATCAAAAAAGACTGAGTGGCTATTTTGATATTAGACAAAATAGATTGAAGAGCAAGGGATATTACTTTCATGCCAGTTGCTAAGTAGCTGATCTTAAAACTCCTTGCCAAACAAGTTCTTACATATTTGTAATATTGTCTCTCCCTAGAACTGTTTTATTTCTATTCTGTTCTAAAAATAGTAGCTAACAGAGAAGCAACTTCATTTTTGTGAAATGAGTGAATGTCTACTTAACTTACAACATTCTAGCCATACCTCTCAGTCTTGGAATCCTAGTTCTTCTAGCACAACTTGATCCTCCTTCATATTGAAAAGCGAGCAACAGAAAAAGAATCAGTTCTGGGAAAATAAGAAATATTATTTAAGCAGTGATAGATCTGATAGGACAAAATCCTTTGCTCAGAGACATCCTGGATTTCATTTCAAAGTCTCCAAGGACCAGAAGGACTATTACAGAAACATTTATTTGGAATGACTGGCTGGCCTATGTACTTTTTGCTGGGCATGTGACATTCTTTCTTTTGTAGTTGAATGTATGTGGTGGTGGAGAACTTAGTTTCTTCTGTCTTTTCTCAAAACTGGTCACTTTTTGTCAACTTTTCATTTCCTATAACACAGTTAATCATAACTGTCTGATAATATCTTTGTTGTTGTCTTGGAATGTTAGAATTGTATATTGTTAATTAGGCTTTCATGTTTATGTTTAACAGCACTCTAAAAACATTGACTTATTTCATGCTTCCTGTATCTTCCCTGGCTCCTAGAACTTAGTCTACACTCAATAAATAGATTTTATTTTTCTCACACATGAAAAAAAAAGAGCAAGGGATATTATTAGGAACAAAGAGAGACATATCATAATTATGGAGTGGTCAGTCCCAACAAAATACTACTTAACTACAAAGAAGAAAAAAACAGCCTGGCTACATCACCTTAATCAAGTGACCTAAGTGAATATCATCACTGATGGCAACTTTGATATTACCTGCCACCTGATAGTATGCAAAGAAAAGTACACTGCAATACATCAGTGGTATTCTTTTCAAAGATTAATAATGTGAACTTAGTCAGAATGAAACATCACACAAACTCAGTCTGAGGGACATTCTATAAATGAACTGGCCTGTGATCTTCAAAAGAGTCAAGGTCATGAAAGTCAAAGGAAGACCGAAGAACTGTGGCAGACTGAGATAGACGAAAGAGCCACAGCAACTGAAAGCAATGCGTGGCCCTGATTGAATCAGTTTTCCATAAAAGGCATTACTGGGACAACTGACAAAATTTGAAAGGGACCTGAGGATTTGGTGGCAGCCATATATCCGCGTGAATTTCCTGACTTAGATAGTGGTTTATGAGAATACATAAAGGATGGTGGGATATCAGGTTACCACATAAATCCTAGATGGTTCAAGGAAAAAGTTCTTTGCTCTGTACTTACTACAAAAGAATTCGTGACTTTTTTTTTCAAAATAAAAGGGCAAATTAAGAAAAGTTAATCAAATTGTTATTCTACTGGTTCATTGTATTTGAAATGCAGCTTAACTTTTTTACTGTGGTCTACAAGTTCCCCTCTAACCTTTTTCTTATAATTTTCCCCTTCAATAACTACCTACTAACCACCTTGGTCTCCTGTTTATTCTTATACAACATCAAGCTCATTAACAACTTATATTACTTCATTTGTGCCATCAGTCTGTGGCATCCTTCTTTCTTTTCAGATGGCTTCCTTAACCTTCAGATGTGGGGAACTGCCTTTGCATCTCAGCCTCGCCACGAGGGTGGCCGCTGAGAACTGCCTTTGAATCCCAGCCATGCCACAAAGATGGCCACTGGGAACTCAGCCGCGCTGCAGGGGTGGCCGCCAAAAGCCCCCTGAGGTTTAGCTGCGCCCACTCCGGTCCGCTTCTTACATCAGAGACAGCTGCGCATGTGCGCAACTCTGTGCCTGCACCCTATATATCCCATGCCCTGAGCCCCAATAAACGAGTTCTCCCTTCGAGTGAACTTCCTGTCGCGTCTGATTGTCTCCGGCGAAAAGGAGCGGCCAGCGGCGAGTGGCCAGCGGCCAGCGGCCAGCGGTGGCGGCATCAGAGGCTGGAGCGGCTGCAAGCGGCGGCGCCGCCGAGCGCCGGAGGCTGCGGGAATGGGCGGACAGCGGCGCTTACCTCCCTTGCTCTGCCTATCGGGGCGAGCCCCTCTCCCTGCCTTCCTCCCCTCTGCTGGCTCGGAGGGTCGCAGAAAGAGCTTGTAACACAAAGAGCTGTAGTCCTGACCGAGAGCAGGACCGGTGGGGGAGAGGTGAAAAAACCCGATATTCAGATCTTAGTTCAGAAGTCAGCTTCTCAGAAAGACCTTTCCTGGCTATAACGTATAAAGCAGGAATCCTGCTTTCCTTAACAGCACATAATCTAATGTGTATTTTTATTTATTTATTTATTATCTTATCAAATGTACATCACAGTGGTTCAACAGTCTCCCTCCCCTCCCTGCTTCCACCCACTCTCTTCCCCCTTGATAACCACTAGTCACTTTTCAAGTGCCTATGAGTCTAATGTTGTTTTGTTTCTTCTGTTTTGCTTTGTTTTTACATTCCACAAATAAGTGAAATCATTTGTCTTTCTCCACCTGACTCATTTCACTGAGCATAATACCCTCTAGATCCATCCATGTTGTTGCAAATGGGAGGATTTATTTTCTTTTTATGGCCGAATAATATTCCAGTGTGTATATGCACCACATCTTCTTTATCCATTCATCTATTGATGGATACTTAGGTTGCTTCCATATCTTGCCTATTGCAAACAGTGCAGAGATAAACATAGGGGTGCGTGTATCTTTTCGAATCAGGGATTTTGTTTTCTTCAGGTAAATTCCTAGGAGTGGAATTACTGGGTCAATGATATTTCTAGTTTTAGTTTTTTGAGGAACTTCCATATTGCTTTCCACAGAAGGTGCACCCATTGACATTCCCACCAACAGTGTAGGAGGGTTCCTATTTCTCAAGACCCTCGCCAGCATTTGTTATTTCTTCTCTTTTGGATAGTGGCCATCCTGACTGGTGGGAGGTGGTATCTCGTTGTGGTTTTCATTTGCTTTTCCCTGATGATTAGTGATGTGCAGCATCTTTTCATGTGCCTGTTGGCCATTTGTATTCCTTTAGAGAAATGTCTGTTCAGGTCCTCCACTCATTTTTTAATCAGCTTATTTGTTTTTTGGATGTTGAGGCGTGTAAGTTGTTTATATATTTTGGATGTTAACCCCTTATCAGATGAGTCATTTATGAATATATTCTCCCATACTGTAGGATGCCTTTTTGTTCTGCTGATGGTGTCCTTTGCTGTGCAGAAGTTTTTTAGTTTGTTTGATGTAGTTCCACTTGTTCCTAATGTGTATTTATATTATGTATTTGTTTATTTCTCTTCTTTACTAGAACATAACTCCACAGCTATTTTGTTGACAATGGTTGCCCAGAGTTTGGCAAAATACCAGGCACATCATAAGAACTCAACATTTCTGAATAGATGAAAGCGTAAATAGTATTGGTTATATATCAAAGTAATTATCCTAAACTTGCAAATTCATCCCTAATCCATTCCTACCACCTCCTTTGGCCTCTTATTTTTGAAAACTAAAACACTTTTGAAAGCCTTCAGCTCATCTGATGTGAAGACATATCTTATATATATTTTATATCTCCACAGCGTCTAGGGAAACCAAAGCTTCCACCTCACCTTCAGGACCCACCACAACCCCAGAGGGCACCGCTGCCTTCACTTTGGCCTCCTCATCCCCTTTGGCCTCTGCATCCACCTCTGGGGCCACCACAGTCTCCACAGTGTCTCTGTGCCTTTCACAGCCTCTCCTGTCACCTTGGCGCCCTCCAAGGCCACTGACTGTTCTACTCAACCACCAACAGCACAGCTGTATCAGGTACTAAGTCCAGGTCTTTCTAAGCCTGCACAGTTAGCTCCTGGGACAGCCACCGACTTTTCTCCTGTCCATACCATTTCTGTGCTAGCCTCTAGTCAAGCCACCACAGCCGTGCCATACGACTCTGTTCTCTCCTCCGGAATCCTCATATTCCTACTCTGGCCTCACCTTCTTTTGTTTAGTGTCCGTCATTTGCATCCCAATCAGAAACACTTTGCAAAATATCACCCCCAGCCACAAGTTAATTATAGTCCATCACTTCTGCCTACAGCAAACTCATCTCAGCTGTGACAGTCACTCCAGTCTGTCAGATGCTCTCACTTCTGTGCCAAGTACAGTCAGCTCTGTTCCATCCACCACCTGTAACACCACCGCCTCATCTTCAACATATTGACGCTTGGTCCAGCGGTTGTAAACTACACTTCTTGGGCCAGGTGTCGCTTCTTACCTGTTTTTCCAAATAAAATATTATTGGAACACAGCCACATCTATTCATTTACTTCTGTGAGTGCTTCCAGCCCCCTTGCATAGTTGTGACAGAGACTGTGTAACCCAAATAGCTTTAAAAATTTACCATGTAGCTGCTGACAGAAAAAGTTTGCCAACCTTTGCTCCAGGGTTGATGAAGACCGCAGTGAATTTTTTCTTACTCGAGCACTTACTCTGAAGAAAACCCCCCGGCCCTTGCCATCAGCACTCATGCTGCATCTGACGCGTCCACTCAGTTCTAACCACCCACTGCTGTTCAGGTGACTGTCGCCTCTTCTACCAGCACAACCACTTTGGAGCTAAGCACGACCACTGCCCATGTCACCATCCCCACTGCCTCTGCTGTTTTAGGTCCTCCCACCTTGTTCTGAGCCCGCCCCATCCTGTCCTCGCACCAGCCTCCTCCTGTGAGTCAGTTTCTTCCACATCTGTTTCCCGCACACTCACCTCAACTTTGTTGACCATCACAGTTGTGTTAGATTATGTGGCCTCTGCTGGGAGTTATGGCCACTCACTCACCCACAAGTAAATGTGATTCTGTTGTCTCCTCCTCCAGCACCATCCTTCAAACCAGTGAGTGCATCACAGGAGTATGATATGGTCCTTTTTATCCCAGCCCACTCTCTTCTATTTGGGTGGCCACATCTGAAATTGAATAGATCGCCTACTTCTGCATCAATCATGGTCACATTTCTTCAGTCTTCTGCCTCCACCATCACCAGCAGCACCAGTGGAAACATCCCACTTCCTCTTCTCCAAGACCTCTACTCTGGGGACCATGGGCTCAGGTGAATCATTTTCTACCATCTCTCCTCCACCACATCTCTCCTCAAACCACCACCTTCTTAGGTGTGCTAGATTCGACCCTCTGCTCCAAGTACGCCTGCCTCCCCTTTAATTATCTCCACTACAAATACATCATGTGCTCTGACCTGTTTCCTAGGCACCAGGAGCACTGGAACTGGACCAGGTACCCCCACCTCTGTCAGCACAGTCCCTGCAATGGACTCCACGACCCCTGCCACCAGCAATACAATCTGAGCTGGGCCCATCCACTGTCGGAGCGTCGTCTACCACCCCAGTCCCAGATGGCACGGCCACCAGGTCGGGATCGACCCAGGAGCCAGCCACCACCCCTGCAACCAGCACCTCCTCTCGCAGAACAGGCTCAGCCACCTCGGGCACAGACACGGTCAGCGTGCACCACCTGCCGACAGACGTGCCTAAACCGTGTGGACATTTGAAGCCCTGGGTCATCATCCTCATCTCTCTGGCCGCAGTCATGGGCAGTGCTGGACTGTTAGTGGGACTGGGTTTTTGCTTGATGAGTATCAAGGATGAATTAATAAGGGAGCCTGCTAAAAAAGTAAATCATGGATGATAGTAGAAATAATGAAAATAGTGCTATTAGGAATCCAGAATGAGAGAGGTGAATAGGTTGGAGTGCTAGGAAGAAAAGAATCACAAAGTGTGCTAAAAAGACCAGACAGAATGATGTAAGTCAGACAAAATGACAGATATAGAGCGGAAAAAGATGAGGATGGGGACTTCTTTTTGTGAAAGGAACTTTTGTGAAGAGGGGGAAAAATAAAAGGTATTGAAAGAAAACCCTGTCTCTCAATCAAACACAATCTGGAAATAAAACTGTTTTGGCTCTGGAAGAAGACTCTCCAGGGAGTGAGGGGTCTTTAGGCCCTCCCTCTGTTCACTGATTTCCATGACAAATTTTAGTACTGCTTACCCATGGGCAAAGTTTTGCAGTAGAGAGATTACCTTGGTTTTCCTCAGCTCAGCTGATAGACTGGAAATGTGAAAATATTCACTAAATTTGGGAGAGAATGGAGGGAAATAAACATACAGAAAGCAGAAAACAGAAGTGTTCAGGTCTCTGGCTGCCTAGTATCTGACAAGTTTCTGGTACTCCCAAGGGCTCTGCAAGGCCTCATTTTGTCTGGCATAGTTAGTCTCTGAAACTCACTGCGTCCTCCTTCTGTTCTTGATCTTTCTTTGAATACGTGTTTTTCTTATTTTGATTTTTTAATTTATTTACATTTTCCTATTTCCCTGCAGCTCCTGTTACTAAGCTTCTGTCTGAGAAATGATTCACAGTACAAATCCGCTGTGTGCTGGAACATGGCCACACTGCCTTGGGAGGGACTGCGTCTCTTCCCAACTCTGAGTTCAGGGATGGGACACGGGTAGCTTAAAACACGTTGTGCTGGACGTATATACACTCTGGAAACCAGCAAATGCTACAAATTCTATATTTTTCCCTCTGAAGAGCCAGTTGTTAAATGATCACTAGTATTCCAGTGGTAAAAGTGGATACACAAATGAAAAACATGCAGAAGCCACAAAGGTTGACGTGATGTAGTTAATTTACTGTGATTCTTTACGTCAGAGTTCTTAGCCTACCATATGTAGGCAACAAAATAAGAGCCATCATTCAGGAATGACTCCCTGAATTATTTTATTAATTCTATGTGCACGATCAACAGATAATGAGAACTAACACTGAGTTTTTACTAAGTGCTTGGCCCAGGGCTGAATGCTTAAAATGCACCATGTCATTTAATCTGCTCTACAATCCTATGAGGGTAGTAGACCCACCTTATAGGTGAAGGACCTGCAGCTCCATGGTAGTTACTTGCCTCCACACATGCATAGGTAGCAGATCTGGGATTTTAACCCAGGTTGGTTTGATCCTGGACTTCATGCCTATAATCTCAAGGTTCTGCAGAGGCAGCTTTCTGGCGTCTCTCAATTCTAAGTACCTGTTTACAGCTTCCTTACAGTGAAAGGCTCTGTCTTTCAGGGGAGTCTTCACATCTTTCTCATAGGGATGTGGATTCACTTTTGTCTTGAAAGTCCAACAGCACATAACTTTACCATGTTGGAGAGGATATATTAATAAAGAAGCAAGGGAAGTTGTCCTTTTAGATAGAGAAATAGTAAAGCAAAAGAGAGAGAGAGAGATAGAGGGTAAAGGTGGTGGTAAAGGGAGGAGGAAATAGGTGATTTTGGAAAGTAAAAATCTGACGTTGGTGGAACAGAAATATATAGTGATAAGGGAGAGGAGAACTTAATTTTATAATATTTTTTCTATTTTAAAGGGACTCTTCCTTCCCTTTAGTAAACAGTGACACTTATTACCCTCATGGCTACAGCTTTGGCTTTGGTATGGACCTGGACACAGGACTGGGCTCTGGAACATTCCACAGCTTAGGAAATGAACTGGTCCATTGAGGAGCGCATGGCTTTGGACACGGAGTGGGCTGTGGTGTGGGCCATGGGTTGAGCCACAGCCACGTGGGTGGTTATGGTGAGAGTCGTGGACGTGGAGGAAGCCATTACAGTAGCCATACAGTGGATCACAGAGAAGGCCACTGAGGAAGCCTCCACAGAAGTCATGACAGGACAAGATGGAGAAAACATTATGAAGAAAGAAAGCAGGGGTCCATGGAATTATTAAAATGGAGTAAAAAAGTTCCCAGAGAATAAGCTCAAGGTCAAGAGAAGAGCCAGCGAAAGGATCACAGAGACTTTTACCAACATCGGGAAGGATCAGAGACTGGATTTGGAGGAAATGTACAGCTTTATCAGGCTTGGAAATGACTTCAACTCAAAGCTTCCTGAGTTCTACTAAGTCTCAGACTCTCGTAGGGAGTCACGGTGACCACCCTCAGGGCATCTTCTCTCCTGTTTCTCACCATCCAGTCTTGGTCAGTGTTTCTCATCCCCATGGGTCCTCAGGATGCTATAAATGTTACCAGAACACTTTTAAGAAATAAAAGCACATAAGCTATGTAACATCAGGACCACACACTTACTTATTTTCCTATTTGCTCTTTCAGTTTTCCCTACGAGGATTGTTTTTTTTTAGCACTTACTACATACCAAGTGCTGTCCGTAGGAGCCTTTAAATATACCATCATTTAATCTTCAAAAAAATCCTTGAGGAAGCCTTGAGGTAGACAAATATATTTAAACATGACACAAAAAGCATTAACTTTAAAAGATGGCAGCGTGAGAGGTGAGACACAGGCTTACTCCTAAAACTGCAAATATTATGAAAATATAATTAATACAACCAATCCTGAAAGAGCAACAGGAAAGAGGACTGTGCCAGACAGCATACACCTGGAGAAAAGAACAGACCTCACAGAACACGGTAAGTACTAAAGCTGTGTACCAGCGGAGCCCAAGCCCGTCCCCCACACCAGCTCACCGGTGGGAGGAAGAGAAACCCAACAGGGGGGGTGGGGAGGCCTGGGACTGTTGAATACCTAACTCCGGAGATCTGCTCTGGGAGCACAAACCTACAATTCATGGTGCTTGCATAATACTCTCATGATTACGGGGTTGGAAAGCTAAGACAGGCAGAATTCCTGGAGAGACTAAGATTCCAGCCACTTGTGGAAAGCAGGGATCCGTAACCGACTGCTCTGGGACAAATGAAAGGCGGGCAGTCAGAGAGACTTCCTAACAAGGAAACCCTTAGCAAGAGGGCTGCTAAAGGGGCAAGGACTGCACAGAACTTACTGCTCAGGAGAGACAACAGGTAGACAAAATTGTCTGGGTGCACTCTGCCCAGCAGGTTGGGAGCTTTGCCATATAGACTCTCATATTTAAGGAGGAAAAAGAAATCTTCCTCCTTAGATGATCTTCAGGTGCTCCAGCTCCCTGGCTGGCTACACAGCTCCAAGGACCCCTCCGTGATATGCAGCCTACTGTGCCTTTCTTCCAGCCAGCCCCACCTGGCTTGCAAAAAGGCAAACCCTACCCTGGTGTTAGCCCAGCCAGAGGGAAGATCTGTCTACAGCAACTACAAACGCAAAGCATAGAGGCTTTTACCTGTGTGCTCAGCCCACTGGTTCAGGCAGTGGAGACAGGCACAGAAGCCAGGCACCAAGAAATAGCTCTTTCCTCCCCCCATGCACCAATACCACTCCCCTGCAACCCCCAACATTGCTTCAGGGGCTGAGCAGCTCCAGAGAGTAGAGCTTCTGGGCACTAGAGGGTGCCATGTACTAACATGAAACGCCAAAGGAATCTGGTTAAGAGTAAAATTATTAATACCACTCCTGAGAAATATTTAAATGACATCGACCTCATGACTCTTCCTGAAACGGAGTTCAAAATAAAAATCATGAACATGCTCATGGAGGTGCAGAAAGATATTCAAGAACTCAGAAATAAATTCCGGTCAGATATCGAACTGTTGAAGAGCGCAATGGATGGTATTAAAAGCAGGTTGAATATGGTGGAGGAGACGATAAATGAAATAGAAAGTAGAGAAGAGGAATACAAAGAAGCTGAGGCACAGAGAGAAAAAAGGATCTCTCAGAATGAAAGAATATTGAGAGAACTGTGTGACCAATCCAAACGAAACAATATTCGCATTATAGGGGTACCAGAAGAAGAAGAGAGAGAAAAATGGATAGAAAGTGTCTTTGAGGAGGTAATTGCTGGAAACGTCCCCAATGTGGGGAAGGAGATAGTCTCTCAGGCCATGGAGGTGAACAGATCTTCCAACACAAGGGAACCAAGGAATACAACACCAAGACATACAGTAATTAAAGTGGCAAAGATCAAGGATAAGGACAGACTATTAAAAGCAGCCAGAGAGAGACATAAGATCACATACAAAGGAAAGCCCATCAGGCTATCATCAGACTTCTCAACAGAAACCTTAAGGCCAGAAGAGAGTGGCATGATGTATTTAATGCAATGAAGCAGAAGGGCCTTGAACCAAGATTACTTTATCCAGCAAGATTATCATTTAAATTTGAAGGAGGGATTAAACAATTCCCATATAAGCAAAAGCTGAGAGAATTTGCCTCCCACAAACCATCTCTACAGTGTATTTTGGAGGGACTGCGATAGATGGAAGTGTTCCTATGGTTTAATAGCTGTCACCAGAGGTAATAAAACCACAGTTAAGAAAACAGAACAGCTAATTACTAAGAAAATGCAAAATTAAATTAACTATCCCAAAGTCAATCAAGGGATAGACAAATAGTACAGAATATGATACCTAATATATAAAGAATGGAGGAGGAAGAAAAAGGAGGAAGGAAACAAACAAACAAACAGAAAAGAACCCTTAGATTGTGTTTGTAATAGCATATTAAGTGAGTTGTTAGACTTTTAGATAGTAGGGAAATTAACCTTAAACCTTTGGTAATCACGAAACTGAAGCGTGCAATGCCAATAAGTACATACCTATCCATAATCACCCTAAATGTAAATGGACTGAATGCACCAGTGAAAAGACATAGAGTCACTGAATGGATTAAAAACAAGACCCATCTATATGCTGCCTTCAAGAGATTCACTTTAAACCCAAAGATACACAGACTAAAAGTGAAGGGGTGGAAAAAGATGTTTCATGCAAACAACAAAGAGAAAAAAGCAGGTGTTGCAGTACTTGCATCAGACAAAATAGACTTCAAAACGAAGAAAGTAACAAGAGATAAAGAAGGGCATTACATAATGATAAAGGTGTCAGTCCAACAAGAAGATATAACCATTATAAATATATATGCACCCAACACAGGAGCGCCAGCATATGTGAAACAAATCTAACAGAATTAAAGGAGAAAATAGACAGCAATGCATTCGTTTTAGGAGACTTCAACAAACTACTCACTCCAAAGGACAGATCAACCAGACAGAGAATAAGTAAAGACACAGAGTTACTGAAGAACACACTAGAACAGATGGACCTAACCGACATCTACAGAACTCAAAAGCAACAGGATACACATTCTTCTCAAGTGCACATGGAACATTTTCCAGAATAGACCACATACTAGGCCACAAAAAGAACCTCAGTAAATTCAAAAATATTGAAATTCTACCAACCCACTTCTCAGATCACAAAAGTATAAAACTAGAAATAAATTTTACAAAGAAATCAAAAAGGCTCACAAATACATGGAGACTTAACAACATTCTCCTAATTAATCAATGGGTTAACGACCAAATCAAAACAGAAATCAAAGAATATATGGAGATAAATGACAACAACAACACAAAGCCACAACTTCTGTGGGACGCAGCAAAGGCAGTTCTAAGAGGAAAGTATATTGCAATCCAGGCCTATCTAAAGAAGGAAGAACATTCCCAAATGAATAGTCTAAAGACACAATTACTGAAATTGGAAAAAGAAGAACAAATGAGACCCAAAGTCACCAGAAGGAGAGACATAATAAAGGTCAGAGAATAAATAAATAAAATTGAGAAGAATAAAACAATAGAAAAAATCAATGAAACCAAGAGCTGGTTCTTTGAAAAAATAAACAAAATAGACAAACCACTAGCCAGACTCATTAAGAGAAAAAGAGAATCTACACACATAAACAGAATCAGAAATGAGAAAGGAAAAAAAATGACGGACCCCACAGAAATACAAAGAATTATAAGAGAATATTATGAGAATCTATATGTTAACAAGTTGGAAAACCTTGAAGAAATGGACAACTTCTTAGAAAAATACAACCTTCCAAGACTGACCAAGCAAGAAACAGAAAAACTAAACAGACCAATCACCAGCAACGAACTTGAATCGCTAATAAAAAAACTATCCAAGGACAAAACCCACAGACCAGATGGATTCACCTCTGAATTCTACCAGACATATAGAGAAGAAATAACACCCATTCTCCTTAAACTTTTCCAAAAAATAGAAGAGGAGGGAATACTTCCAAACTCATTCTATGAAGCCAGCATCACTCTAATACCAAAACCAGGCAAAGACCTCACCAAGAAAGAAAATTACAGACCAATATCCCTGATGAACATAGATGCAAAAATACTCAACAAAATATTAGCAAACCGAATTCAAAAATACATCAAGAGGATCATACACCATGTTCAAGTGGGATTCATCCCTGGGATGCAAGGATGGTACAACATTTGAAAATCCATCAACATCATCAACCACACCAACAAAAAGAAGAACAAAAACCACATGATCTCCATAGATGCTGAAAAAGCATTTGATAAAATTCAGCATCCATTCATGATTAAAACTCTCAACAAAATGGGTATAGATGGCAAGTACCTCAACATCATAAAGGCTATATATGACAAACGCACAGCTAACATCATACTTAACAGCGAGAAGCTGAAAGCTTTTCATCTAAGATCGGGAACAAGACAGGGATGCCCACACTCCCCGCTGTTATTCAACATAGTACTGGAGGTCCTAGCCACGGCAATCAGACAAAACAAAGAAATACAAGGCATCCAGATTGGTAAAGAAGTCAAATTGTCACTATTTGCAGATGACATGATATTGTACATAAAAAACCGTAAAGACTCCACTCCAAAACTACTAGAACTAATATCTGAATTCAGCAAAGTTTCAGGATACAAAATTAACACACAGAAATCTGTTGCTTTCCTATACACTAACGATGAACTAACAGAAACAGAAATCAGAAAAACAATTCCATTCACAATTGCATCTAAAAGAATAAAATACCTAGGAATAAACCTAACCAAGGAAGTGAAAGACCTGTACTCTGAAAACTACAAGACACTCCTAGGAGAAATTAAAGAGGACACTAACAAATATAAATGCATCCCATGCTCTTGGCTAGAAAGAATAAATATTGTCAAAATGGCTATACTACCTAAAGCAATCTACAGATTCAATGCAATCCCTATCAAACTACCAACAGCTTTCTTCAATGAACTGGAACAAATAACTCAAAAATTCATATGGAACCACAAAAGACCCCGAATAGCCAAAGCAATTCTGAGAAGGAGGAATCAAACAGGGGGAATTATACTCCCTGACTTCAAGCTCTACTACAAAGCCACAGTAATCAAGACAATTTGGTACTGGCACAAAAACAGACCCTCAGACCAGTGGAACAGAATAGAAAATCCAAATATTAACCCAAACATATACAGGCAATTAATATTTGATAAAGGAGCCTGGGATATACAATGGGGAGATGACAGCCTCTTCAGCAGCTGGTGTTGGAAAAACTGGACAGCTACATGTAAGAGAATGAAACTGGACTACCGTCTAATCCCATACACAAAAGTAAACTCAAGGTGGATCAAAGACCTGAATGTAAGTCATGAAACCATAAAACTCTTAGAAAAAAACATAGGCAAAAATCTCTTGGACATAAACATGAGTGACTTCTTCATGAACATATCTCCCTGGGCAAGGGAAACAAAAGCAAAAATGAACAATTGGAACTATATCAAGGTTAAAAGCTTCTGTACAGCAAAGGACACCATCAGTAGAACAAAAAGACATCCTACAGTATGGGAGAATATATTCATAAATGACGTATCCGATAAGGGGTCGACATCCAAAATATATAAAGAACTCACACACCTTAACAAACAAAAAGCAAATGATCCAATTAAGAAATGGGCAGAGGACATGAATAGACACTTCTCCAAAGAAGAAATTCAGATGGCCAACAGGTACATGAAAAGATGTTCCACATCGCTAATCATCAGAGAAATGCAGATTAAAACCACAATGCGATATCACCTCACACCAGTGAGGATGGCCAACATCCAAAACACAAACAACAACAAATGTTGGCGAGGATGTGGAGAAAAGGGAACCCTCCTACACTGCTGGTGGGAATGCAAATTAGTTCAACCATTGTGGAAAGCAGTATGGAGATTCCTCAAAAAACTCAAAATAGAAATACCATTTGACCCAGGAATCCCACTCCTAAGAATTTACCCTAAGAACGCAGCAGCCCAGTTTCAAAAAGACAGATGCACCCCTATGTTTATTACAGCACTATTTACAATAGCCAAGAAATGGAAGCAACCTAAGTGTCCATCAGTAAATGAATGGATAAAGAAGATGTGGTACATATACACAATGGAATATTATTCAGCCATAAGAAGAAAACAAGTCGTACCATTTGCAACAACATGGATGGAGCTAGAGGGTATTATGCTCAATGAAATAAGCCAAGCCGAAAAGGACAAGTATCAAATGATTTCACTCATATGTGGAGTATAAGAACAAAGAAAAAAAAAACTGAAGGAACAAAACAGCAGCAGACTCACAGAACCCAAGAACGGACTAATACTTACCAAAGGGAAAGGAACTGGGGAAGAAGGGTGGGAAGGGAGGGATAAGAGGGTAAAAGGGGCATTACAATTAGCAGACGTAAGGTAGGGGTGGCACGGGGGGGCTGTACAACTCAGAGAAGACAAGTAGTGATTCTCATCTCACTACGCTGATGGACAGTGACTGTAATAGGGTTGGTGGGGGGGACCTGATGAAGGGGGTAGTTTAATCACCATAATATTGCACATGTAATTGTAGGTTAAAGATACCAAAATAAATTGTAAAAAAAATAAAAATAAATAATAAATAATAAACAATATAAATAATAAAAATATAAAAATATTCAATTGGCACTAATTGGGCCAAGCTGGCAGTGCCCAGGGTAACTTAAGTGCTGCCATCATGGATCTGATTGACTGAGCAATGGCTGTTGGGGCCTATGAGACCACCATTAGTGTCATTTTGAGAAGATCAAGTGAGCTTGGATGATGCTTTCCACGTCAACACCACTGCCTAGCTGAGCTTTTAGCCAGAGACCTAGAACTTAAAAGTGATTTATTCTCAGTCTCACATCCAGGCAAGGGCTGGAACCTGGCCCTCCTGATTATCAGCTCCAGTCTACTGGCCCATTCCTCTGATGGCAGTCTCAGGAAATCTTCTCTGAAAGTAAAAGGGGGTTCTAGGTCTTCCTTCCTCCCAGGTCACAAGACCTCCAGTCTGATAATTAAACTCCAGGCCCAAGAAAAAAAAATACCAACAGCATTCTTCAATGAACTGGAACAAATAGTTCTAAAATTCATATGGAGCCCAAAAGACCCCAAATAGCCAAAGCAATCCTGAGAAGGAAGAATAAAGCAGGGGGGATCTCGCTTCCCAACTTCATGCTCTACTACAAAGCCACAGTAATCAAGATAATTTGGTACTGTAAGAAGAACAGACCCATAGACCAGTGGAACAGAATAGAGAGTCCAGATATTAACCCAAGCATATATGGTCAATTAATATATGATAAAGGAGCCATGGATATACAATGGGGAAATGACAGCCTCTTCAACAGCTGGTGTTGGCAAAACTGGACAGCTACATGCAAGAGAATGAAACTGGATTATTGTCTAACTTCATATATAAAAGTAAACTCGAAATGGATCAAAGGCCTGAATATAAGTCACGACACCATAAAACTCTTAGAAGAAAACAGGCAAAAATCTCTTGAATATAAACATGAACAACTTTTTCCTGAATGCATCTCCTTAGGCAAGGGAAACAAAACAAAAATGAACAAATGGGATTACATCAAACTAAAAAGCTTCTGTACAGCAAAGGTCATCATCAGCAGAACAAAAAGGCATCCTATAGTATGGGAGAATATATTTATAAACAACATATCCAACAAGAGGTTGACATCCAAAATATACAAAGAGCTCACGCACCTCAACAAACATAAAGCAAATAATCCAATTAAAAAGTGGGCAGAGGATCTGAACAGACACTTCTCCAAAGAAGAAATTCAGGTGGCCAACAGGCACATGAACAGGCACATGAAAAGATGGTCCACATCCCTAATCATCAGAGAAATCAAATTAAAACCACAATGAGATATAACCTCATACCAGTGAGGATGGCCACCATCCAAAAGACAAACAACAGCAAATGTTGGCAAGGATGTGGAGAAAGGGGAACCTTCCTACAACTGCTGGTGGGAATGTAAATTAATTTAACCATTGTGGAAAGTAGTGTGGAGGCTCCTCAAAAAAATAAAAATAGAAATACCATTTGACCTAGGAATTCTGCCTCTAGGAATTTTCCCTAAGAATGCAGGATGTCAGTTTCAAAAAGACATATGCACCCATATGTTTATTGCAGCACTATTTACAATACCCAAGAAATGGAAGCAACCTAAGTGTCCATCAGTAGATGAATGGATAAAGAAGATGTGGTATATATACACAATGGAATATTATTCAGCCCTAAGAAGAAAACAAATTCTACTATTTGCAACAACATGGATGGAGCTAGAGGGTATTATATTCAGTGAAATAAGCCAGGCAGAGAAAGACAAGTATCAAATGATTTCACTCATCTGTGGAGTATAAGAACAAAGTAAAAACTGAAGGAACAAAACAGCAGCAGACTCACAGAACCCAAGAATGGACTAACAGTTACCAAAGGGAAAGGGATTGGGAAAGATGGGTGGGAAGGGAGGGATAAGGGAGGGAAAGGAGCATTATGATTAGCACACATAATGTAGGGGGGATGCACGGGGAAGGCAGTATAGCACAGAGAAGACAAGTAGTGACCTTATAGCATCTTAGTATGCTGATGGACAGTGACTGTAATGGGGTATGTGGTGGGGACTTGATAAGGGGGGGAATTTAGTAACCACAATGTTGCTCATGTAATTGTATATTAATGATACCAAAATAAAAATATATATGTATAAAAAAAGAATTACCTGTTAGTAATAAAACTGTACATTACTGTCCCCTCCTAAACTGATTCCCCTGGATTTTCTCTCTTGTAGAAGAAGAGTGCAATTCTGTTTGGAGAGTAGCTCAATATATAAGCATGGTCCCTCAATTTTCTCCTTTACATTCTTTATCTGGAGATTACTATGCATAACTAGAGAGGGAATAACAGTAACATCCTGTGACTATAAGTCACGGGATTCCCCCATATATAGGATGTGGAATAGTATTTGGGTTTAGGGCTGGCTCTTGTGTCAGATTGCCTTGTTTTAATGGTTGTTCCATGACCTGCTGGCTTTGTGACCTGGGACCAGTTACTTAACTTCTCTAAACTTCAATTCCCCTATTTATAAAATGAGAGTAATAACAGTTCCTCTCATGGAGATACTGTGAGTATTTGATATGTAGCAGTTAGCATAATTCCTGGAACATAGTGAATACTCAACAAACAATAATAATTATTGTTGTTGTCAGTAATAGTAGGAGTTTCAGAATCAAACAAAATTTTAATGGAAATAATCAGCCATCCTTTTTTAATAAGCTGTAAGCAATGTCACCACTATAACCGACCCTGTACCAATCACACTCTCCAATGGTACCACCACAAGCACACCCCCTGGGCCAACCACACCCTCCAATGGGGCCATCACAACCACCTTTCCTGGACTAACCACACTTTCCAATGGGACCACTGCAACCAACCCACCTGGACCAACCATGCCCTCCAATGGGACCACCACAAGTACACCTCCTGGATCAACTCCATCCAATGAGACCACTGCAACCACCCCACTGAGACATACAACACCATCCAGTGGGACCACCACAACCACCCAAACTGAAGAAACCACATTCTCCAATGGGACTATCATAACCACCTCAACTGAACCAACCATTCCCTCCACTGGGACCACCACAAGCACACCCCCTGGACTAACTCCATCCAATGGGACCATCACAACCACCCTGCTTGGACCAACCACATCATCCAATGGAGCTAATACACCAGTACCATTCTCAACGTCCAGTGGAACTCACACCACAGCTACAGCTTCCAATGTCACCGGCACCAGTACTGCCCCTCCAGGGTATGACGAAAAACCTAATGGATACATGGAAAGTTGTCCTAATCACTCTGGTCTCAGTTGTAATGACTGTGATTCTCTTCACTGGGTTCCTCTTCTGTTTCGTGAGCACCTGATGTGTAGGAAACCCTTTTTCTGAGGGAACGAGATCAGGAAAGGTGAGGAAGGAATAGGGTAGAGAGAGCAAGAATGAGAGATCAGGAGAGAGTTACAAAACAAGACACAGAAATAGCAGGATAGAATCATCAGGACAGAGGGTCAGAGAAGCCAAGACACATTCAGAGGAAATTGATGAGGGGAAGAGGGAGGCCAAAAGAGGTAATGAGGAGGAAGCATGCCGGAAGGGAGGGGGCGCTTGGGACTGGAGAGCACCTGGAGCAGGAGCTTATCTCAGAAACTATTCATCCTTCTGTTCCCTAAAGAAACTCTCTGCGCCTAAGAAACCTCTGCATCCCAGATCTCTACCACCCCCATGGCCCCAACCTCGGTCCATGCCCCTTGGCTACTATAGAGTCCAGGATGGGTCAGTGGTGGCTGTAACCCATTCCAGAGGAAACCTGTCTCCTCCTGAAGCCGTGGAGCTGACTGGGAGACCCAGGTGACCCTGAGCATCCCTGAAGGCAGAAGCATCCCTGTCCTCAGAGGGATGAGGCAGCTGACCTGGAGGGCCAGGGCCTGAGCCCCACTACCTGCCCCCACTGTTCCTCCCAGCTCTACTTCAGCCTCTGAGAGTCCTCCCACCTGCCTGGTTTTTCCAGACCAGAAAAAGAGGCTGTAGCTGCCACGGAATTATTAAATATCTGTGAGAGTCAGACTGTGGGTGTTTGTATATCACAGTGAATAGAGGTTCCCTATATCCCTCTGTTCCTCCAGCCCTCAAATCCCTAGAGTGAAACCCAGACTATATCTGCTCCATTTTCTTCCCTATTCTGTCCCCATTCCCTTGGGAACTCTGGGCTGATGGAAGAATGGAATCAAGAAAGATGAGGACTTCAAGCTCTACTACAAAGCCACAGTAATCAAGACAATTTGGTATTGGCACAAAAACAGACCCACAGACCAGTGGAACAGAATAGAAAATCCAAACATTAACCCAAACATATACAGGCAATTAATATTTGATAAAGGAGCCTGGGATATACAATGGGGAGAGGACAGCCTCTTCAGCAGCTGGTGTTGGAAAAACTGGACAGCTACATGTAAGAGAATGAAACTGGAGTATTGTCTAGCCCCACACACAAAGGTAAACTCAAGGTGGATCAAACACCTGAATGTAAGTCATGAAACCATAAAACTCTTAGAAAAAAACATAGGCAAAAATCTCTTGGACATAAACATGAGCGACTTCTTCATGAACATATCCCCCCGGGCAAGGAAAACAAAAGCAAAAATGAACAAGTGGGACTATATCAAGTTGAAAAGCTTCTGTACAGCAAAGGACACCATCAGTAGAACAGAAAGACATCCTACAGTATGGGAGAATATATTCATAAATGACATATCCGATAAAGGGTCGACATCCAGAATATATAAAGAACTCACACACCTTAACAAACAAAAAGCAAATAATCCAATTAAGAAATGGGCAGAGGACATGAATAGACACTTCTCTAAAGAAGAAATTCAGATGGCAAACAGGTACATGAAAAGATGCTCCACATCGCTGGTCATCAGAGAAATGCAGATTAAAACCACAATGAGATATCACCTCACACCAGTGAGGATGGCCAACATCCAAAACATAAACAACAACAAATGTTGGCGAAGATGTGGAGAAAAGGGAACCCTCCTACATTGCTGGTGGGAATGCAAATTAGTTCAACCATTGTGGAAAGCAGTATGGAGGTTCCTCAAAAAACTCAAAATTGAAATACCATTTGACCCAGGAATCCCACTCCTAGGAATTTACCCTAACAATGCAGCAGCCCATTTTGAAAAGACAGATGCACCCCTATGTTTATTGCAGCACTATTTACAATAGCCAAGAAATGGAAGCAACCTAAGTGTCCATCAGTAGATGAATGGATAAAGAAGATGTGGTACATATACACAATGGAATATTATTCAGCCATAAGAAGAAAACAAATCCTACCATTTGCAACAACATGGATGGAGCTAGAGGGTATTATGCTCAGTGAAATAAGCCAAGCCGAAAAGGACAAGTATCAAATGATTTCAGTCATATGTGGAGTATAAGAACAAAGAAAAAAACTGAAGGAACAAAACAGCAGCAGACTCACAGAACCCACGAACGGACTAGTAGTTACCAAAGGGAAAGGAACTGGGGAAGAAGGGTGGGAAGGGAGGAATAAGAGGGTAAAAGGGGCATTATGATTAGCAGACGTAAGGTGGGGGGGCACAGGGAGGGCTGTACAACTCAGAGAAGACAAGTAGTGATTCTATAGCATCTCACTACACTGACGGACAGTGACTGTAATGGGGTTGATGGGGGGGACCTGATGAAGGGGGTAGTTTAATCACTATAATATTGCACATGTACTTGTAGGTTAATGATACCAAAATAAATTGTAAATTAAAAAAAAAGAAAGAAAGATGAGGGAGGCAGGTACTGGGTTCACATATTTGTGTTGCTCTAGGAGAAAAAAAAATGGTCTCTTGTAAACTTGGCACATGAAGGGGCAGGGTAGTGGAGGGTGGTGATCACCTTCTTGGGGAGGTACAAAGGGCTTACTAATAGGGCCACCCCCAGGCATAGCCACAGTCCCTGGCCACTCATGTCTGCTCTGGGCTTGGACTCTTCACTGAGAAGACAGGCATGAGTCACCACCTTTCTCTCTGCGGGCTTCTAGCCCCAACAGCCATCCTGCAAGGAACCTGCCAGCATTCGTCAGTCATTCTCTTGCTGAAGGCCGTCGTCAAAGCTTCTGGTGCAAACTGCGCACCACCCACATTCTACTGACTCCTCCTCCTGCAAATGAATCGCTGCTGTACCCCTGCTAGGTCTCTTCAGCTTCTATGGTTCTCCTAGCGTCTGAGTCTTTGCCACAGCCTCCTTAATAGGAGCAAAGCTGTTTATGTACATTTTACAATACTATTAACAGTTTTAAGAGGCTGTATAGAAGCCAAGCACAAAAGAGTACCTACTCTATTCCATTTGTATGAAATTTGAGAATAGGCCTAACTAATCAATAGTGACAGAGATCAATCAGGTCACTAATTTCCTAAGGGGGGGGGGGGAGAATTTTTAGGAAGGGGAAACTTTTTGTGTGGTAGGGATGTTTTATATCTTGGCAAGGCTGTGGGTTATATAGCCAGTCAAAACTCATCTAACTGAATACTTAAGACCTGTGCATTTTGCTGTTTGCAATTTTACCTCAAAAAAATATACATGTATATATATATAAAGTTCAGATTTTTTAAACTATACAACAGCTTTATCCTTGAAGGCAGTAACTAGTCTATCATAATCTCTTCTTTGTCTTTAATAGTCCCCAGTCTTTTATTTAAAAATAATCATCACATTTCTCACGCATTTCTTCATTCATCCATTCACCGTTTTTACTCATCACCTGCTGGGTGCCAGGTGGCAAGAAGCTGGTGGGGGGAGACAAGGATAAACATGTAGGTCACAGTTTGGCGAAGGAGGCAGACCTGTAGATAAGTAAGTTCAGGCCAATGCATCAAGTACAATAAATTCAAGTATCCCAGGAGGAAATAGATATTGTGAGCAGGGGGGAGAGGGGCTGACTCACAGAGAAGAGGACCGATATTGTTATAAAGATATTGTTAGCAAGCATTCACAAGGAGGAGACGAGGAAATGCAGGCAAGGAAACCCTTTGTGCACGTTGAGGTGTGGCATGGTCAGTGAATGGTCAAAAGAGTTGTGGAACTGGATAGGACAGCAAGGGAAATGAGGCCAGGGGATTAACTGTGGCTTTGAATGCCACACCAAGGAGGTAAAATTTCATCCTATAATAACAGGATGCCAACAAATCGTTTTAAGATGTGGCAGGATGAAATGTTTCCAAACAAGAACACTCTGATTGCCTCAGTGAATAGAAAACAGAGGCTGCAGTTCAGTAAGGATTGGAATTCAGGGGCTGTTGTAATGTCCCAACAAAGAAGCAGACACAAATCCAAGATCACAAAAATATAGAAATGGGAATTAAAATGATAAGTGGATTTCTAGGGGTTTCTGCCTAACAGTTTTTTATATCCCCATCTGTAGAACCCACAGTGACTTTTTTTTATTCAGGGTTCCATTCTTTTTATTTATTTATTTATTTTATTTTTTATTAAGGTATTATTGATATACACTCTTATGAAGGTTTCACATGAAAAAACAATGTGGTTACTACATTTACCCATATTATCAAGTCCCCCCCATACCCCAATGCAGTCACTGTCCATCAGTGTAGTAAGATGCCACAGATTCACTGTTTGCCTTCTCTGTGCTACACTGTTTTCCCGTGACCCCCACACCATGTGTACTAATCATAATACCCTTCAATCCCCTTCACCCTCCCTCCAGGCCCGCCTCCCCACACCCCTCCCCTTTGATAACCCCTAGACCCTTCTTGGAGTCTGTGAGTCTGCTGCTATATTGTTCCTTCAGTTTTGCTGTGTTATATACTCCACAAATGAAGGAAATCTTTTGGCACTTGTCTTTCTCTGCCTGGCTTACTTCACTGAGCATAATATCCTCCAGCTCCATCCATATTGTTGCAAATGGTAGGATTTGTTCTTTCTTATGGCTGAATAGTATTCCATTGTGTATATGTACTACATCTTCTTTGTCCATTCATCTACTGATGGACACTTAGGTTGCTTCCATAGCTTGGCTATTGTAAATAGTGCTGCGATAAACATAGGGGTGTATATGTCCTTTTGAATCTGAGAAGCTGTATTCTTTGGGTAAATTCCTAGGAGTGGGATTCCCAGATCACATGGTATTTCTATTTTTAGTTTTTTGAGGAACTTCCATACTGCTTTCCACAATGGTTGAACTAGCTTACATTCTCACCAGCAGTGTAGGAGGATTCCCCTTTCTCCTCATCCTCACCAGCATTTATTGTTCTTAGACTTTTGGATGCTGGCCATCCTTATAGGTGTGAGGTGATAGTTCATTGTGGTTTTAATTTGCATTTCCCTGATGATTAGTGATATGGATCATCTTTTCATGTGTCTGTTGGCCATCTGAATTTCTTCTCTGGAGAAGTGTTTCTTCATATCCTCTGCCCCTTTTTTAATCGGGTTGTTTGCTTTTTGGGTGTTGAGGCGTGTGAGTTCTTTACGTATTTGAATGTAAACCCCTTGTCGGATATATCACTTACAAATATATTCTCCCATACTGTAGGTTGCCTTTTTGTTCTGTTGATGGTGTCCTTTGCCATACAGAAGCTTTTAAGTTTGATGTAGTCCCATGAGTTCATTTTTGCTTTTGTTTCCCTTGCTTGAGGAGATGCGTTCAGGAAGAAGTTGCTCATGCTTACATTCAAGAGATTTTTGCCTATGTTCTCTTCTAAGAGTTTTTTTTTTAATAATTTATTTTGGTATCATTAATTTACAATTACATGTGCAATATTATGGTTATTAAACCACCCCCTTCATCAGGTCCCCCCACCAACCCCATTACAGTCACTTCCATCAGCGTAGTGAGATGCTATAGAATCACTGCTTGTCTTCTCTGAGTTGTACGGCCCTCCCCGTGCCTCCCCAACATTACATCTGCTAATCGTAATGCCCCTTTTTCCCTCTTATCCCTCCCTTCCCACCCATTTTCCCCAGTCCCTTCCCTTTGGTAACTATTAGTCCGTTCTTGGGTTCTGTGAGTCTGCTGCTGTTTTGTTCCTTCAGTTTTTTTCTTTTTCTTATACTCCACATATGAGTGAAATCATTTGATACTTGTCTTTTTTGGCTTGGCTTATTTCACTGAGCATAATACCCTCTAACTCCATCCATGTTGTTGCAAATGGTAGGATTTGTTTTCTTCTTATGGCTGAATAATATTCCATTGTGTATATGTACCACATCTTCTTTATCCATTCATCTACTGATGGACACTTAGGTTGCTTCCATTTCTTGGCTATTGTAAATAGTGTTGCAATAAACATAGGGGTGCATCTGTCTTTTCAAACTGGGCTGCTGCATTCTTAGGGTAAATTCCTAGGAGTGGGATTCCTGGGTCAAATGGTATTTCTATTTTGAGTTTTTTGAGGAACCTCCATACTGCTTTCCACAATGGTTGAACTAATTTGCATTCCCACCAGCAGTGTAGGAGGGGTCCCTTTTCTCCACATCCTCGCCAACATTTGTTGTTGTCTTCTAAGAGTTTTATGGTTTCATGACTTACATTCAGGTCCTTGATTCATTTCGAGCTTACTGTTGTGTATGGGGTTACACAATAATCCAGTTTCATTCTCTTGCATCTAGCTCTCCGGTTTTGTCAACACCAGTTGTTGAAGAGGCTGTCATTTCCCCATTGTATGTCCATGGCTCCTTTATCGTATATTAATTGACCATATATGGCTGGGTTTATATCAGGGCTCTCTAGTCTGTTCCATTGGTCTATGGGTCTATTCTTGTGCCAGTACCAAATTGTCTTGATTACTGTGGCTTTGTAGTAGAGCTTGAAATTGGGGAGCATGATCCCCCTGCTTTATTCTTCCCTCTCAGGATTGCTTTAGCTATTTGGGGTCTTTTGTGGTTCCACATGAATTTCAGAACGATTTGCTTTAGTTCATTGAATAATGCTGTTGGTATTTTGATAGGAATTGTATTAAATCTGTAGATTGCTTTAGGCAGGATGGCCATTTTGACAATATTAATTCTTCCTATCCATGTACACGGGATGTGTTTCCATTTATCGGTATCTTCTTTAATTTCTCTCATGAGTGTCTTGTAGTTTTCAGAGTATAGGTCTTTCACTTCCTTGGTTAGGTTTATTCCTAGGTATTTTATTCTTTTTGATGCAGCTGTGAATGGAATTGTTTTCCTGATTTCTCTTTCTGCTAGTTCATCATTAGTATATAGGAATGCCACAGGTTTCTGTGTTTTCATTTTGAATCCTGCAACTTCGCTGAATTCAGAAATTAGATCTAGTAGTTTTGGAGTGGATTCTTTAGGGTTTTTTATGTACAATATCATGTCATATGAAAACAGTAACAGTTTAACTTCTTCCTTGCCAATCTGGATGCCTTTTATTTCTTTGTGTTGTTTGATTGCCGTGGCTAGGACCTCCAGGACTATGTTGAATAGAAGGGGAGAGAGTGGGCATCCTTGTCTTGTTCCCAATCTTAAAGGAAAAGCTTTCAACTTCTCATTGTTAAATATAATGTTGGCTGTGGGTTTGTCATATATGGTCTTTATTATGTTGAGGTACTTGCCCTCTATACACATTTTGTTGAGAGTTTTTATCATGAGTGGGTGTTGAATTTTGTCGAATGCTTTTTCAGCATCTATGGAGATGATCATGTGGTTTTTGTCCTTATTTTGTTGATTGTAGTGGATTATGTTGATGAATTTTTGAATATTGAACCATCATTGAATTCCTGGAATAAATCCTACTTGATCATGTTGGATGATCTTTTTGATGTATTTTTTAATTCCGTTTGCTAATATTTTTTTGAGTGTTTTTGCATCTGTGTTCATCAGGGATATTAGTCTGTAATTTTCTTTTTTTCTGGTGTCTTTGCCTGGTTTTGGTAATAGAGTGATGCTAGCCTCATAAATTGAGTTTGGAAGTATTCCCTGTTCTTCTACTCTTTGGAAAACTTTAAGGAGGATGGGTATTAGGTCTTCACTAAATGTTTAATAAAATTCAGCAGTAAAGCCATCTAGTCCAGGTGTTTTGTTCTTAGGTAGTTTTTTTGATTACCAGTTCAATTTCTTTGCTGGTAATTGGTCTGTTCAGATTTTCTGTTTCTTCCTGGGTCAGCCTTGGAAGGTTGTATTTTTCTAGAAAGCTATCCATTTCTTCTCCGTTATCCATTTTGTTAACATATAATTTTTCATAGTATTCTCTAATAATTCTTTGTATTTCTGTGGTGTCCGTAGTGATTTTTTGTTTCTCATTTCTGATTCTGTTTATGTGTGTAGACTCTCTTTTTTTCTTGATAAGTCTCACTAGGGGTTTATCTATTTTGTTTATTTTCTCGAAGAACCAGCTCCTGCTTTCATTGATTATAATGTTTTATTCTTCTCGATTTTATTTATTTCTGCTCTAATCTTTATTGTGTCCCTCCTTCTACTGACTTTGGGCCTCATTTGTTCTTCTTTTCCTAGTTTTGTTAATTGTGAATTTAGACTGTTCATATGGGATTCTTCTTCTTTCCTGAGGTAGGCCTGTATTGCCATATACTTTCCTCTTAGCATGGCCTTAGCTGCATCCCACAGATTTTGCAGTGTTGAATTACTGTCATTTGTCTCCTATATTGCTTGATCTCTGTTTTTATTTGGTCACTGATCCATTGGGTATTTAGGAGCACGTTGTGAAGCCTCCATGTGCTTGTGGGCTTTTTCATTTTCTTTGCATAATTTATTTCGAGTTTCAAAGCTTTGTGGTCTGAGAAACTAGTTGGTACAATTTCAATCTTTTTAAATTTACCAAGGCTCTTTTTGTGGCCTAGTATATGATCTATTCTTGAAAATGTTCCATGTGTACTTGACAAGAATGTGTATTCTGCTGATTTTGGGCTTAGAGTTCTGTAGATGTCTGTTAGGTCCACCTGTTCTAATGTGTTGTTCAGTGCTTCTGTCTCCTTACTTATTTTCTGTCTGGTTGATCTGTCCTTTGGAGTGAGTGGAGTGTTGAAGTCTCATAGAATGAATGCATTGCATTCTATATCCCCTTTCTTTTAATTCTTTTAGTATTTGTTTCACATATGTAGGTGTTCCTGTGTTGGGCGCATAGATATTTATAATGGTTCTATCTTCTTGTTGGATTGACCCCTTTGTCATTATGTAACATCCTTCTTTGTCTCTTGTAACTTTCTTTGTTTTGAAATCTATTTTTTCTGATACAAGTACTGCAACTCCTGATTTTTTCTCTCTATTAGTTGCATGAAATATCTTTTCCATCCCTTCACTTTTAGTCTGTGTATGTCTTTGGGTTTAAAGTGAGTCTCTTGTGGGCAGCATATAGATGGGTCTTGTTTTTTTATCCATTCAGTGACTCTATGTCTTTTGATTGGTGCATTCAGACCATTTATTTTTAGGGTGATTATTGATAAGTATGTACTTATTGCCATTGCAGGCTTTAGATTCGTGGTTACCAAAGGTTCAAGGTTAACTTCCTTACTCCCTAAGAGTCTAACTTAACTCACTTAATATGCTATTACAAACACAATCTAAAGGTCCTTTTTTTCTCCTCCAATTTCTTCCCCCTCCATTCTTTATATATTAGGTATCATATTCTGTACTCTTTGTCTATCCCTTGATTGACTTTGGGGATAGTTGATTTAATTTTGCATTTGTTTAGTAATTAGCTGTTGTACTTTCTTTACTGTGGTTTTATTACCTCTGGTGACAGCTATTAAACCATAGGAACACTTCCATCTATAGCAGTCCCTCCAAAATACACTGTAGAGATGTTTTGTGGGAGGTAAATTCTCTCAGCTTTTGCTTATCTGGGAATTGTTTAATCCCTCCTTCAAATTTAAATGACAATCTTGCCAGATAAACTATTTTTGGTTCGAGGCCCTTCTGCTTCATTGCATTAAATACACAATTCCACTCCATTCTGGCCTGTAAGGTTTCTTCTGAGAAGTCTGATGATAGCCTTACGGGTTTTCCTTTGTATGTGATTTTATTTCTCTCTCTGGCTGCTTTTAATAGTCTGTCCTTATCCTTGATCTTGGCCACTTTAATTACTATATGTCTTCATTGTTGTCTTCCTTGGGCCCATTGTTTTGGGAGACCTGTTCACCTCCATGGCCTGAAAAACTATCTCGCTCCCCAGATTGGAGAAGTTTTCAGCAATTACCTCCTCAAAGACACTTTCTATCCCCTTTTCTCTCTCTTCTTCTTCTGGTACCCCTATAATACGAATTGTTCCTTTTTGGTTGGTCACACAGTTCTCTCAATACTCTTTCATTCTTAGAGATTCTTTTTTTTCTCTGTGCCTCAGCTTCTTTGTATTCCTCTTCTCTAATTTCTTTTTCATTTAAAAGACACTCCTAGGAGAAATTAAAGAGGTCACTAACAAATGGAAATGAATCCCATGCTCTTGGCTAGAAAGAATAAATATTGTCAAAATGGCTATACTACCTAAAGCAATCTACAGATTCAATGCAATCCCTATCAAACTACCAACAGCTTTCTTTAATGAACTGAAACAAATAATTCTAAAATTCATATGGAACCACAAAAGACCCCGAATAGCCAAAGCAATCCTGAGAAGGAGGAATCAAACAGAGGGAATTACGCTCCCTGACTTCAAGCTCTACTACAAAGCCACAGTAATCAAGACAATTTGGTATTGGCACAAAAACAGACCCACAGACCAGTGAAACAGAATAGAAAATCCAAACATTAACCCAAACATATACAGTCAACTAATATTTGATAAAGGAACCTTGGATATACAATGGGGAGATGACAGCCTCTTCGGCAGCTGGTGTTGGAAAAACTGGACAGCTACATGTAAGAGAATGAAACTGGACTACTGTCTAACCCCATAGACAAAAGTCAACTCAAAATGGATCAAAGACCTGAATGTAAGTCATGAAACCATAAAACTCTTAGAAAAAAACATAGGCAAAAATTTCTTAGACATAAACAAGAGCGACTTCTTTATGAACATATCTCCCCGAGCAAGGGAAACAAAAGCAAAAATGAACAAATGGGACTATATCAAGCTGAAAAGCTTCTGTACAGCAAAGGACACCATCAGTAGAACAAAAAGACATCCTACAGTATGGGAGAATATATTCATAAATGACATATCCGATAAGGGGTTGACATCCAAAATATATAAAGAACTCACGCACCTCAACAAACATAAACTAATAATCCAATTAAGAAATGGGCAGAGGACATGAATAGACACTTCTCTAAAGAAGAAATTCAGATGGCCAACAGGCACATGAAAAGATGTTCCACATCGCTAATCATCAGAGAAATGCAGATTAAAACCACAATGAGATATCACCTCACACCAGTAAGGATGGCCAACATCCAAAACACAAACAACAACAAATGTTGGCGAGGATGTGGAGAGAGGGGAACCCTCCTACATTGCTGGTGGGAATGCAAATTAGTTCAACCATTGTGGAAAGCAGTATGGAGGTTCCTCAAAAAACTCAAAATAGAAATACCATTTGACCCAGGAATTTCATTCCAAGGAATTTACCCTAAGAATGCAGCAGCCCAGTTTGAAAAAGATATATGCACCCCTATGTTTATCGCAGCACTATTTACAATAGCCAAGAAATCGAAGCAACCTAAGTGTCCATCAGTAGATGAATGGATTAAGATGTGGTACATATATGCAATGGAATATTATTCAGCCATAAGAAAAAAACAAATCCTACCATTTGCAACAATATGGATGGTGCTGGAGAGTATTATGCTCGGTGAAATAAGCCAAGCCGAAAAAGACAAGTATCAAATGATTTCACTCAAATGTGGAATATAAGAACAAGGAAAAAAACTGAAAGAACAAAACAGCCGCACTCACAGAACCCAAGAATGGACTAATAGTTACCAAAGGGAAAGGGACTGGGGAGGATGGGTAGGAAGGGAGGGACAAGGGGGAAAAGGGGGCATTACGATTAGCAGATGTAATGTTGGGGGGGCACGGGGAGGGCTATCCAACTCAGAGAAGACAAGTAGTGATTCTATAACATCTCACTACGCTGATGGACAGTGACTGTAATGGGGTTGGTGGGGGGGACCTGCTGAAGGGGGTAGTTTAATCACCATAATATTGCACATGTAATTGTAGATTAATGATACCAAAATAAACTATTTTAAAAAATGCATCTAATACACCTAACCTACCAAACATCATTAGCCTACCTTAAATGTGCTCAGAACGCTAACATTGACCTACAGTTGGGCAAAATCATCTAACACAAAGCCTACTTTATGATAAAACGCTTTCTTAATGCAATTTACAGAATACTGCACGGAAAGTGGAAAACAGAATGGTTTTTAGTTTATCAGTTGTTTACCGTCCTGATCATGTGCCTGACTGAGGGCTGTGGTGGCTCCCGGCTACTGCCCAGCATCACAAGACAGTACCATACTGCATATTGCTAGCCCAGAAAAAGATTAAAATTCAAATTCTGAAGGATGGTTTCTAATGAATGCCTGTCGCTTTCAGAGAATCCTTAAGTTGAACCACTGTAAACTGGGGACCATCTATATAACTGGCTAGTTCAATGCAGTATCAAATCTGAAAGATAACTTTCTTGGTCAGCCATACATAATTCAATATAATTTATTAATAGCTACAAAATTTTTAAAGGAGGGAGGGGAATGACTTATTCTATTCATCTGATTATTTCAATATCTATCAAATCTAAACAATTTTTTGATTGGAAAAGGTGTTTCAGCATTAACAGTTATGCAAAATAAAAAAAGAACTTATCAAAAAAAAAAACCTCTTGAACATAAGTATGAGCAATTTTTTCCTGGACACAGCTCCTCTGGCAAGGGAAACAAAATAAAAAATGAGCAATTGGGACCACATCAAACTAAAAATCTTCTGTGCGGCAAAGGACACCATCAGCAGAATAAAAAGGAAACCTACAGTATGGGAGAATATATTCATAAACAATTTCTCTGAAAACGGGTTAACATCCAAATATATAAAGAACTCATATGCCTCAACACCAAAAAAACAAAGAACCTGATTCAAAAATGGGCAGAGGACCTGAACAGACATTTTCCCAAAGAAATTCAGATGGCCAACAGGCATGTGAAAAGATGCTCTACATGGCTAATTATCAGGGGAATGCAAATCAAAACCACAATGAGGTATCACCTCACATCAGTCAGAATGTCCACTATCCAAAAGACAAGAAATAGCAAGTATCAGTGGGGATATGGAGAAAAGGGAACTCCACTTGGTGGGAATGTCAGTGGGTGCAGTTACTCTGGAAAGCAGTATGGAGGTTCTCAAAAAACTAAAAATACAAATACCATTTGACCCAGTAATTCCACTTCTAGGAATTTACCCAAAGAAAACAAAATCCCTGTTCAAAACAAAATGATTCAAAAAGACATATGGACCCCTATGTTTATTGCAGCACTATTTACAATAGCCAAGATATGGAAGCACCCAAAGTGTCTATCAGTAGATAAATGGATAAAGAATAGGTGGTACATATACATAATAGAATATTATTCAGCCATAAAAAAGAAAGAAATCCTGCCATTTGCAACAACATGGATGGAGTTAGAGGGTGTTATGCTCAGTGAAATAAGACAGGCAAAGAAAGACAAATGCAATGCAATTTCACTTATTTGTGTAATATAAAAACAAAACAAAAGGAACAAAATAGCAGTAGACTCACAGACACTGAGAAGTGACTTGTGGATACAATGGGGGAGGGTTTGGGGTGGAGGTATAGGGAGCTTGACGGGGATAAAAAGGCACAAAAATTCTCAACCATAATATGAGTTGGTCACAGGGGTGGTAGTACAGCATGGAGAATATAGCCAATGATTCTGTAACATCCTCCTATGTTGACAGATAGTAACCACACTAGTGGGGGTGAGGATTTAATAATATGGGTAACTGTTGAACTACCATGTTTTATATTTGAAACCAATATAAAATTGTATATCAATGATACTTCAATTAAAAAAAAGAATAGCTTGCACATCTTTGAGATTTAATACTTAACTCCTAAGGGGAAAAATTTAGTAGTTGAAATAATCAATTAAATTTGGTAAACCAGCCATTCATTAAATTGACATTCAGGGAATCAGCTGTCATCTGAAAGGGAATGCATTCCCAGCCCTCCTGTGATTCCCCAGCTTCTGGTTAAGAGGACTCTGGGAAAGTGAGAGGCCCCATAGATGGGAGGAAATGTCCTCCCTCTGAATGAAAACAAGAACCATGTGTGTTTCTGGACAAATGTTGAATAAGGCAGAGAAGGGCACAGAGAAGGAGGGAATGTGGGTATCCTCATGCCAGGCCTGACAGGCCCTTTGGAGATGAACTAATTTCATCTAGTAATTGAGGAAAGCTTGGTGGGACATGAGCTCTGAAGTAGTAGGAGCAAGAAGGTAAATCTGCAGGCTGGAGATAAGCCAGTGAAAAAGATTGGGGTGAATGACTGAGAGAAGTGGGTGGTTCTAACAGAGAGAGATAGGGTGTTTATGGCCCCCTCATACCACTCCTCCCATTGAGGGCCGCCCGGTGCTCTGCGCCCTCTGACGCCTAGTTCTCCTCTAACCATGCACACTCTCCCTGGCTGGCCTGACTTATGTGCTCCTTGATCACCTGAGCCTAACCTCCCACCTGTGGAAAGGAAGTCCACGCCCCTCTCTGAGCACTGACACGCCTCATGGAGAGTTGTTTTCCAGCGCTCCGCGTCAGAAAGTGCTGCCAGCTACACTGACAAGCCTGGTTCCCTGTTCCTGCTCAGCTCTGAGCTCTGGCCAGAGCCCAAATTGCCTCGTGCCACCCCCGACAGCTCTCCTCTGCCCTGGCACTCCTGTGCATCACAGCCACTTCCCTTGATGGGCAGTGGAGCAGGCTGTTACTCCCTGCAAGGAGGAAGACCTAGGAGTCCTGGGTTCCCTCAACAGCAGCACATAGAAACCCGGCAGCCGCTGTGGTCCTACGGAGGGGCAAAGATAGAAAAGGCAGAGAGAAGAGGGCAGGAAGAGGCATCCTGGCTTCCAGCCCATGTGGACAAGAAGAAAATGCCCTGCCACATCCCTTCTCATGCTACTGCTGCTTGTACTCAGGTGTTGGGAATGGGGTGAGTGAATTAATTTTGGAAAAAAGATTCAAAAGTTCCCCAGGGCCTGCAGAGCTGGCGATTGGGATCCCTGGAGAAGGAGCCTGCTGACACTCAGGCAGGGCAGCCTTGCCAGAGGTACGGAATAGCTGAGGGAACTGGGGGTGTCCGGGGCCCTGCTATCTGCCCCACGCCCCGTCGCAAGGGAGCAGGGTCCCCAGGCCCTGTTCATTCTTCCTCACATTGTCTCTTAAGGAAATGACCTGCTTTTAATTATTTACACTTTAAGTTTCTGTATTTCCTTGTATTTCTCCTTGAGAAATAGAAGATTTGAGCCTATTGAAGGGATTTTGAAAATCAGCAGCAGGTAAAAAGGAATTCTTTGGGGCAGAGGGACTCAAAGCTCCAAAATTTATCTCACGTAGGCTGCGTGTACTCACAAGAATAAGTACTCCCAGTCCTGCTGCCCTGCCAGGTGGGGCAGTGGGAGGTGCGGAGGATTCATCTCTGCCTTTCACTTATACCCAGCTCAGTGCTGCTGTCACCCGCAACGAGACCATGCACACAACCGCTTACGACACTCCTACCCCCAAAACACCTTGACTCGTGCCTGCCTCCGAGCCAGCCACTTCAGCCTGAGATCTGAGCCAGGAGCTGTCTCATTCTAAATCATACGCTAAGCCAGAACCTGAATTTAATCTCTAATGTGAATCACAGCTCCCACCTCATTGGTTTGCCGGAGCCCCAGGCATACCTGGATGAGAAGCAACACATACAAATGGGGAGTCAGAATACCCGGACTGCTGAATTACTAACCCAGGCGGAATGAGGTCAAGAAAGAGTCAGGTTTACTGTTCCATGGAAAGAGACCAGAGCTGCAAGAGGCAGAATCAAGAGCTGGGTGAGCAGATCCTCCAAGATCACGGCCTAGCCCTGGATACTCCATGTTGTAGCGCAAGAAGATTCCCTGTGGAATATGTTTTATCAGAATGAGATCCGTAACACTAGATGATCCTTAGCTTGAGTAATCCAAGCTCCTGGCATGGGGAGAAGTGCATGGAGTGGAGAGGGTACTTGTGGAAAACACAAAGCAGACCAGAGATCATTTTTTAGTAGAAACAAGCCAAAATTTTTCCAATAAGCCCCCAGCAAACAGCCCCGAAGTCTCAGAGACAAGAAAAAACACCACTGGTCACCTGGGTTCCACTGATGCTCACATCATTGACGGCCACGGCACCCCTGAGGACTACACGCTGGACACCTGGACGCCCCTGAGGACTACCCGCTGGACACCTGGA
>JAQQAC010007890.1:36496121-36558480 GCA_029783875.1 Phataginus tricuspis | reverse complement strand
GCCCCTGAGGACTACCCGCTGGACACCTGGAGGCCCCTGAGGACTACACCATAGCCGACCCAGGAGCACAGATTATACCACTAAACATCCAGACTCTCACCCTGAGGGAAGAGATTTAGTACCTCGGTAAACCCACTGGGCTCCTGACTTCCATCAGAATCGTCCTCGTTTCCCCGGCTGCCCCCACAGTCACTGTTGCGCTCTTTGCTGGATTTGGCTTCCGTGGGGTGAGTGCTGGCCCAGGAAAGTGAAGGGCCCTGTGGGGACGAGGGCACCTCGGGAGGGAGAGGTGGTCATGAGCAGCTGAGGCATGAGACGCTGTCAGAGGTGAGGGAGCTCCCCAGAGGTTTGCAAAGACACGGAGAGACAGAGACAGAAGAAAGGTGAGGAGCAAGTGGCGTGCAAAGTGGGGACAGACCTGAGCTAGAGAGGAAGCTGGAAGGAGAAAGAAACGGGAAAGGGGAGAAGAACACGGAGACAGATAAAACAACACAAAGAGGAACATGAAACACCAGTGCAGTCAGACGCGATGCGAGCTAGATAGAGCAAGGCACAAAGCATTAAAGATGGATGTAAAAATTTGGAAATTTCATAAAAAGACAAGAAATTGGGGGACAAGGGGAGAGGGGGAAATGGACATATTTTGAATGATCCACATGTCAAAAATATTATTTTGTATTAATTGTTGACCACTCTGGAATTCTGCAAAAGATTTTTTAAAACCAGGATTGGGTAGATTTTTGTGAGCATGGCTACTCTATATTGCAGAGACAGCTGGTATAAACTCTCCAAGGGGGGCTCCAGGTATTTTTCTGTCTCTGAGGAGCCCCATTGTTTCTATAAGAGGTGACAAAAGGACTCTATGCCAGCCCTGTGGCTTCCTCTGGCTAACGTTGGTCAGCCAGAATGGGACGGGCTGGTCCCTTTTGGCCATCCTGTCCTAAGGATTAAGTGCATGTTGGTCTTATGACAAGCCATGGCTTATGTGATTAGCCAGTTCGTGCAGGTCATTAAAGCCTAGTTAATTCTTGTTCACCGCTGTGTACCGACCTCTGTCCCAAGAGGCAAACTCACACCTTGGGATCAATTTGTAAGTGTGATTTAAGTCAAAGGTAATGCATTTTTCAGTTGAGATATTCAGATTTAATTTCACCAGCATCACTGCATGAAACAGGAGTATTCTGATGGACGGCTGACAAGAGGAAAATGGGAATGAAAGCCTCCGTAGGTACTTGACACTGCATGAGTCATGTTCAATGTCCACCTGTAAAAGGACGCCCTTCTTGACTTCACTGTTATCACAAGCAAGTGGATTTCTGATCGTGTGATTCACAGTGACCGGTCAGATACTCTTGCTCCAGGCGGGTGGGTGCTTTCCTCCCTCCCCCAGGCCTCTAGTGCTGGCACAGCGCAGTCACAAGCAATGGCACCTTCTTAACCTCTTTTAGAGACTGAAAAAGAGGTGGCTCAAAGGGCTCAGGGTACAGAAAGTAAGAGCAAAGTCTGTGGTCCCAAACTGGTTCAATTTTTAACTTTTACACATTTTACCAAAGAAGTTTTAAAAATAAAGAGTATCTATATTCCCATCTCCCCCCCAGTTCCGTTTATCAGAATAGTTTTACTTTCTTTACATGATTTCAACATTTTTGGAAACTGTGTATCTCTAGTGGTAAGTTTAGGTGAAGAGAATGGTGACATAGGAAAGAGTCATAGAGCCAGGGAGACAAGCTGGATAGATCTTAATAAATCACAAAGCACCAGGGTTGAGAAAGGAACCATCTTAGCAGGTGGGAGGATGGGTGAAACAGGTGGAGGGGGAAAAAAAGGGTGAGAACCTGGTGATGGTTGCATGAGTGTATACACATGTAAATTCATCACGCTGCACACTAAGATTTGTGATTTATTGTATGTACATTAAAAAAAAAACTAAAAGAGGATCCCGGCAGTGACTACAGTTGGGTCCAGAGCAGAGCAGACCCGTGTCAGCCTCTGCAGGCCTGTGAAACGTGTCAGGTTTCCTCAGGCCTCCACTCCCTTCCCCAGTCTGGAATCCTGGGACCACCAGAGGAGGAAGGCAGTTGGGCCTGGGAATAAGCATGCCAGGGACACTCAGAAGGATAGCTGTCTGCTCTGAGCACCTCCTAATTCTGTCTGGCCATGATTACTTCCCCAGGAAAATTGCCTGTACCTATCCACCAGGTTTAGTCATGAAAATTGTTTGGGGGAGATACACACATCTCAGTGATGAGATATTCATAAGGTCTGATTACAGTAAAACAAATGTTTGTTTCTGTCAAGGTCACAAATCTAAATTTGTTCTTTTAACAAAATAGTTACTAAGTGCCTAGCATAGGCCTAATACCCTCTGCCTTTCTGTCTGTCCAGCTCAATCTATCTGTCTGAAAGATACAGATTTCTGTTTTTTTTAAGAGCATCATATCCAAGTCCTCCCAATACCCAGGCCAAAGGACCATGTATAAACTCCTTGTGCTTAGAGCTCTACTTAGAGTAGAAATAACAGTAGTAGTTTAATGTGCATCATGATATTCTTTTGCTGAAAAACTCTTTGGTCCCAACATTAATATAGTCCAAATTCCTACAGCAGAGTTAAGCAAATCTCTGCCATATGATATCTCTATTCTTCCACAGATTCCCCCTGTACAAACTTTCTCAAGACCTTCTGTCTCTCGGTGAGCTCTGAGATTATCTGGCCTTCACTAAAAGCAAAGGTATTTAAGTTTAAGGTAGTCCTTGTTCTACTCGTTAGCCTGTGACAATTATAAAGGCTAATCATCTCAATTAGCTTTGTGTTGGTTTTATATTGGTTCCAGAAAATCTTTATATTATGGGGATTTTTAAAGGCTATCATCTAAAGATAATCTTCAGGTTTAGCAGAAATACCTAGTTGCTATCCCAGATCTATTCATCCCTCCTTTCATACTTGAGGAAACCAAGTTTTGTGTGGGGTGGCAATGTGCTCAGCTGAATATACCCAGTCTTCCCAGTCAACCTTGCAGCCAGGTGTGGTGATGATACAGTTCCAGCCAACAAGATGCAGGCAGAAGCCTCTGGGGAAGGTGTCCCTTATGAAATGAACAGGCAGCGGCTCGCCAGGGAAATGCCCTTTACCCTTCCCACTTCACTCTTCTTCCTGTCTGGAAGGCAGTGTAAGACCTGGAGGTGCGAGCTGTACTGAAACCACGAGGAGACAAGCTGGAAGGCGAAGACCATCCCCCTGAGAGTGGAGCAGAGGAAAGAAATCCTTTGGGTCCCAGTGGCTGCTGCTCCCAGACCTTTTGTACACAAGACTGGGAGTGTGTGGGTTAGGGGTGCTTCTGTAATTGCAGCCAAATGGGATCCTAACTGATGACATGCTTTTAAGGTATCACAGAGAACATGTGGACCGCCAAGAATACGTCCACAGGCCCCCATTGGGAAACAGCATAGCATGCCCTTTCTTATGCTAATAGTTTAAGAACACTGTGGGGAGTAGAATATAAGAATAAAATACCTCCCATGGAGGCAGCAGATGACATAGGGAGAGTTTGTGATCCGGGATAGTATGTAACAAGAATATCAGCTTATTGCAGGAAAGAAGAGTAACAGAAAAGAGTCTTAGTTAACATATATTCAGAAAAGGGCAGACACCAGTCTCTTTAAAACTCTGCCCCTGCGTGTGAAGCTGGGGTTGGATGCTGGGCATTCACTAAAGGGCATTGGCAAGTGGAAGGAATTCCGGGGTGCCTTGGCCTTCAAAGGGCAGCCCCTCGGCAGTCTCAGCATGTGCTGGGTTTGTGCACTGGCGATAGGAACAGCTAGAGCTCATGGCTGAAAGCTGAATTCTGTGTAGCGGAGTTTCTGCACCTCAAGGGTAACTGAGCAATTGCAGAGACCATGAGATCTCTGTAAGTAGCATCGCTCATATGGTTGTCAACCTAGAAACTTTAGCATGCAAGAAATATCAAACCTTTTCATGTTTTTTCAGTTAAAATCATTTCTGCTCCTTTCAGACTAGAGGGAAATTCAATCTCAGTCCTTTTCTCTGCTCTCCCACAATCCCAGGGTTGTACATATGAGAGACATAAGGGACACTCTTAAAGTCAATTGTCTGTACTAATGACCCCCAAGGTACCCATGTCCCTTTGGGTCAGCAGTTCTATAAAAGCACAGGGGCTGTGCTGAGTCAGCCTCCCTCATCTCCTCCTTCTCCACAACGTGGCCACCTCCGCAGGGTAAGGGTGTGGTTCCTGAATTTGAGGACCCACAGAGCCATGCAGGGCCATCTGGTCTCTGATCAGTACTGAAGGTAGAAGAGGACAAGGTGAAGATGCTGCAGAAACATCTAGAAGAAAAAAATGAGGCCTTAAAGAATATGGGAAATACCTCCCTGACTAATCCTGGGACCTTAAACTACAAGATTTGGTAGTTAGCTCCCAATCCATATTATACACATATGACACTTGTAATTTGTTATACATATTTAGGCCTGCCATCTCTTTAGTGAATATGTACATCCCTCGTGTGTGTCCAGCTTCACTCACCTAATCCTCCTTTTTTCTTTATAAAGCCCTGTACGTAAAGGATTTCTTCACGTATTGTGGAGGAGTGGTACAAAACCCAGGTGACCCAATGGCCCGCTGCCACTTATGCTGTCTGGAGTGAGGAGACTGGGCGGGCACACGCCTTACAAAATTGTGCCGGAACAGAACGGATGTCTGTTTGGGTGTCACCCCTCACACAAATGTCTGCAGACGCACATTCCTGTCCTGTCTGCCGTCTTTACAAACAAGAATGTTTGGTGAGGTTATGCAGCAACAGTGATTCAAAAATTTCCCTACATAAGGTTCTGTTTGATACCTTAGTAAACACATAATTATTTTCCAAATCTAGTCATTACCTTTCATGTGATTTATATAAAACTTCTACCTACAGTCTCTGTATACGACCACATTTATTTCCTTTATGGAGCTAATCACAGGCAGAATTATCTTTATGTTGTAATTTATTTGTTCTCTGTCTCTCCATCAGTTCCTTGAGGCAATATATGAAAGAGAGGAGGCATTCAAGAATCCTTGTGCTTCATTGATCCAAATATGCACATTTCCCCCATTACATTATAGCTCAAAATGGAGATGTGTCTTGCTACTGATGGCATGTCATGGTTTAGCTGGCATGACTATTTCTTTTTAGTGGGACATAATGGTGCATACTGAACTCAGTGTCATCACTGATTTTGTGAAATACATTATGTTGGAATAAATGAATGAATGCATGCTTTCTTTTGGTGCTATTTCCTCAGTTTTGGTCTTGTTTGGAAGCACAAAGAAATTAAAATTCCTTTAGTGAGTGTCTAGTATGTGCTGGGGATTCTTTTAAGAAGAAGGCTGCTGGCTAACTGAAGTGAATGACATAGTCCTTGCCCTCGAGGACAAGAAAACCGACAATTACAGGGTAATGTGCTAAGTGCTAAGTGTTATAATAGAGGAACGTGCTGCAGTGGAACTCAAAGGAGGCACCTCCCTTAGCCACCACAGACCCAGGAAGACTTCCTGTGGGAGGGGGTAACTGACCTGGAATTTAGGACAAATTGTTGGGCACTTTGTGCTGCTCTCAGATACATGGTCTGTCCTGATCCTCACATCAGTTCTGTGAGGTTCATCCCATCTTAGAAACATAAACTGAAGCTCAAAGGAGTTAAATAGCCCCCAAATTGCATGAATGCCATGCGGCAGTGGGAAGGGAGGAGGCCGAGCTAAGCTCAGGCCTTCTGGCCCCAGGATCATTCATTTTTCCCCTCCTTAGAGCTGAATCCTAAATAATGAACGACAGCCACTCAGCACCCTCCTCCTATACAGCTTCTGCCTTCAAGGTGCCTGGCGGAAACTAATGGACATTGCTGTCATGTAGATACGAACGTGAAATACCTCCATGTTCCACACCCTCTTGGGGAACCTTAAAAAAATTCAGGGTGCTTTCAGCAATAACACTTACTATCACCATGTCCCCTTACAGCCAGCAAGCAAGGGGCTACAGCTACCCTGCTGAGCAGAGGCATTTTCTCTCACACGGGGCCACAATAGACCCATTCTGTCTCCTTCGGATTAGTATTCACGGCTTGTGTTTGGCTGCCTGCAGTTCCTAGCTGATTTGTGAATGGGGCTTAGGTATAATGTAGTGTTGGATAGTGGCTCACAGAGGCTGCAAATATTTTTAAAAACAGAATTCACTAGTTAAGTCAAATAAATGCCCTAAATATCCTAGTTGATGAAAACCAGCCATTAGAAAAAATTGGAAATAGTAAAATTGTTACATTGACATGAATGAAGATTTAATTAGAATATATATTCAGCATGGGAAAGAGATGATGGGGGGAAATTCAATAACAGTCAAAACGTCAAAGCGGCTATGGAAACAGTATCCATGGCAACAAAAGGCCTGGACAAAAGAGAGGTTCCCAGACTGCTTGCAATTTCCTGATGAAATGTCTTTTTTTTTAATTGAAGTTGATATACATTATATTAGTTTCAGGTGTGCAGCATAATTCTTTGATATTTGTATATATTGTGAAATGGTCACCATAGTAAGTCTAGTTAACATTGGTCATCAAAATTGTATCACATTTTTTCCTTCTGATGAGGAATTTTAAGATTTACTCTCTTAGCAACCCTCAAATATACAGTACAGAATTATTAACTCTAGTCAACATTCTGTTCATTACATCCCCAGGACTTGCTTATTTTATAACTGGAAGTCTGGACCTTTTGATTCCCTCCCTCATTTCTCCCACCCCCCAACCCCCACCTTTGAAAACCACCAATCTGTTCTTTGTATCTATGAGTTCAATTTTCTTTTTCTTTAAAATTTCACATGTAAGTGAGATCATACAGTATCTGTCTTTCTCTTTCTGACTTATTTCACTTAGCATAATGCCCTCTAGGTCCATCCAGGTTATTTCAGAGGGCAAGATTTCATTCTTTCTCAGGCTGAATAATACTCCATTGCATATATATACCACATGTTTTTTTGATCCGCTCATCTATCGATGGACAAGAAGGCTGTTTTCATATCTTGGTTCTTGTAAAGAATGCTGCCATGAGCCTGCAGGTATCTTTTCCAGTTAATGTTGTCATTTCCCTCAGATAAATACCCAGAAGCGGAATTGCTGGATCATATAGTAGTTGTAGTTTTAATTTTTTGAGGAACCTCCATACTGTTTTCTATAGTGGCAGCTGCACCAATTAACATTCCCACCAATAGCGCACAAGGGTTCCCTTTTCTTCACATTCTTGCTAACACTTGATATTTCTTATATTTTGGATAATAGCCATTCTAACAGGTGTGAGGTGGTATCTCACTGTGGTTTCGATTTGCATTTCCCTGATGAGTGATGTTGAGCATCTTTGCATGTACCTGTTGGCCCTGTATGTCTTCTTTGGAAAACAATGTTCAGATCCCCTGCCCACTCTTAAATTGGATCATTTGGTTTTTTGCTATTGAGTTGTATAAGTTTTTTGTATACCTTGGATATTAACCCTTATCAAATATGTGGTTCACAAATATTTTCTCCCATTCCGTAGGTGGTTGTCTTTTCATTTTGTTGATGGGTTCCTTTGCAGAATGAAATGACTGGTGAGCCCTCTAGTGGCAGTGGCTGGGCAGCAGCCCTCTGAGAGAGCGGTCTCTCCTGAAAACTGATCACCTACTTCTGAGTGCCTCAGGGGAGGTAAACTTGCGTCAAATCTCCAAATCTCATAGTTCCACATGCCAACTCCCTCATCTCGCACTTGCGAGGCGCAGAAGCACAGCATGTGTCCCCAAACAACTACCATTGTAGTCTGGAACTCCATTTGCTGGAAAACATACCGTTATTTCATGCACCACTAAGAAAAGAAAAACAGTTAAATTATGATATCTCATTGATTTTAAGATGTATCATAAATGTGAAAATTATATGTCTTGTAATCTATGAAATGTGATAAGTGGCATTTGGTGAATTGTTTAACATTTCTGGAGCTTTGTTTCCTCATTTTTAAGCAACTACCCTGCTCATTCATTCTGCAGCATTTACTAAGTGTCAACTCTGGGACAGGAGTTGACAGGCACTGAGGATACAGTGGTGAACTGGTGTCCTGTTTTGGGGGGGCTTTTGTTCTATTGACTATAGGATTTTTGATAAACTTTGCCACACTAACATTTTGAGTCATTAATTTTATGAATGTGGATAAGTTACAGAGTGAACACAGACGCCAGAAAAGAAAATGCATGTCATTAAAAGAATCAGAAAACCTAGGTTCTAATCTAGTTCTGCCTCTTAACAGAGTACATAATCTTTCTCAGCATTAATTTATCCATTTATTAGGTGGAGATATTGTCTGCCCTGCCTAGATCACTGTTAAATCCAGAAATAGCAACGTTTTTCTCCTAGCACAGTCCTTCAAAATACATGCGAAGACAGTCAAAACAGCAAAGCAGCTGTGGAAACAGTGTCCATGGCAACCAGTGCCCCTAGATCAAGAAAGTTCCAGAGCTTTTCTTGTCATCTTCAGGTGTTAAGCAGCATTGTTTGGTGTATATAAATGTCTAATCTAGAATAATACCAGATCTTTTTTCTATTGTCCACTACAGAGCTTCTTGCTCCCCAGAGGACAGCCTACAGTGGGTTGGTGGTCTGACCCTGGCAAACACAGCTGTAGGAGACAGGCTCGTTATCTGCCTTGGGGTGGGTGTAGGAGAAGAGCCTGGGCTGGGAACCTGGTTCCCAAAATTTTCAGAACAAAGGCTATGTAAGTGTTTACAGTGGACTAGGTGCTAGCCGTCTCAGAGAGCTAGTGTGAGGCCAAGATAATCCTGTCCTATCTGGCACGTATGGGTGTGAGCAGGCCTCAGCAGAGAGAAGCTGAGGCTATTTATTTCAATTTTTTCATTTCATTCCTTTAAAAAAAATGAAGTATAGTTGACATACAATATTATTTTAGTTTCAGGTGTACAACATAATGAGTTGACCCCCTAGGTTAAGGGCTTCATCCTACAGGACTGCCTCCACCCCCACTCCAGCCCCAACACCTCAGCTCTTACCTATGCTTCTGACCCACTGGCTACGGATTGGGGGTTCCAAAGGCCTCCCTCTAAGGTTCTATTAATTTTCTAGAGCAGCCCACAGAACTCAGGAAAACACTGTTTACCAGTTTAATAAAGATACTGTAAAAGATACGAGTTAATAGCCAGACAAAGAGATACACAGAGCAAGGTTCTGAATAAAGGAGCATCTATTCCTGCGGAGCTTGGGGCCAGACTCAGGGGAAGTGTGGAAGCATTCTGGTTCTCCAAGCAAGAAATGTCTCTCTCAGACTGAGAAACAGGATGCAAAAGGAAGCCGAACGTTTTTTCTCATGGATTTTTGCGAGGACTTCATTGCATAGTCAGGACTGACTGTGTCATTGGCCATTGGTTGACTTAACTTCCAGCCCCCGCCCTTTCCCCTCCCAGAGGTTGGGGGCTGAAAGTTCCCACCCTTTCGTCACGTGGTCAGTCCCCTTGGCAACCAGCCCCTGCTTCTGAGTGGGGTCCAAAAGGCTCGATTAACATAACAAAACACCCATTCCACCATTATGGCTCCAGAACTTTTTCAGGAACTGGATGAGAAAGATGTCTGGGAACTATATTTTGGTCATCTGAATGACCAAATACATATTTCTTATAGATCACTATATTGCAACTGGGTTTTAAGAAATATTAAAATTAATTTTACCGTTGCTTTTTATCTTAGTGTGACTACTAGAAAATTTTGCATATAATTCACATTATATTTCTATTGGATAGCACTGTCATAGGTCATAAGGCATTGAGGTCACAGGTCATATGGGGCTGGAATGTTTTTGCTTCAGAGAGTGGCTTATTTCCATTTTGAATCACCGTAAAGAAGGCAGATCCTGGTAGATGGGCCAGAATCTGGATTGAGGGAGGAAATCTCTGGACCAGAATAGGCACCAGGTTGGGGGAACTTGTGTTTAGGGTTGGGAAAGCACGTTCAGGGTACCCCTGCTGGGAGGTGGAGTCTGTTCTCCTCAGTGCTTGTCCTGCCCCAACAAAGAACCGAAGGGCAGAGACACAGTAGTGAAGCAGAGCAACGGTTTTATTTGAATACATTCTAAGGGAGGAACTGATGTGCGCATCCAGCATGGAGGTGCTTATGTCAGGCTTGCCTGCTTTCCCGCACCGACTGCCTCTGTAAACATAGCCCACCCTAAAAGGCCTGCTGGTGAAAGCCCAAACCAGATAATTCCACGTCAGCGGGCCGGTGAAAGCCTGAACTGGATAACACCACAGGTGGACTGTCCCCTCCTGTCTCCCACCCCCGGATGGATGGACTAGACTATATCAGGGACTGGGCACAGAGCCCCTGTGGCAAGCTCGTCCCAGAGGCCCCTGACGCCGGACCACAGACGTGTGCTCCGAGGCCTGCTCCTGCTCCGGACTCGTCGCTCCACTGGAACTGTCTCCGCTGCTTCGCCTTCCCCTTGGGAAAGATGAGAGGCTGATTGGGACAGCCAGGACCAAAACCATCCATTGTGACCAGTATGAGATGTATTGATCTGTGATATGAGTGATTTTCAGATATGTGTGATCCCCCCTTTGAGTGTTGTGTGGAAGGAAATTGCAAAATCAACAGTGTGATTCGTGCAGCCTTACGGGTGTTAAGTTCATTATTCCACCGCCCTGCAGATCCATACTTCCTGCCCCACTCACATCAGGAACAGGCCAGAGTCAAGGGTGACAAAGGCAGGTTTACCTGAATAAAGCCGAGAGACAGGGGAAGCTCATTGATGGGAACTATCAAGCTCAAATCAGAGCTCTCAGCAGCCCCTCCCTTATCTGAAGTAGGACAGAGACCGTGAAGATCTGTGCTTAAAGTCTAGAAAACAGAATGTAATAGCAAAGTGACAAAGACACCACTGGAAGAGCACAGAGACAAAACACAGTAAGTTGAGCAGAGAGGTCTTTTAAAAATACACACCTAAAAAAAAAAAAATACACACCTTAAGAAAGGGGAGCGTGGGCAGTGTCAGAGAGGAGGCACGCTTAAGGGCTGAAGATGCTATCTTTTAAGGCTTTCAAGAATAGGATAAAGGTAAAGGGTTGGGAAGGCGTAGGTTTGTCATGAGGTGTCATGATGTCTATCTCCAATGAGAGCCAAGATGCCATCATCTCTAGTCAGTCTTCTAGATAATTCTGTAGGATAAACTTCCTGTTCTTCTCCAAACTGCCCCCAAGCCCTGGGAACATATCAGTTAAGACTGTTTGCCTTGCCTCAACATAGGTCCTTCTTATTCTTACTATGCTATTCATAACTCAGCATTTTTTAAGAAAATTAATCATGATGCTTGTCCCGTGTCTCTGCTCCATCTCACCTGCATTAGCTAGCACAAGTCTCAAGGTCAGCCTGGATTCAGAGCATGTGGCGTGAACTCACATTGTAAAGGGCATTAACACTGTGAGTCCTTTCCGGCTCTCTGGCTTTATCTGATTAACTCCCTCTTTTTATCCCACTCACAACTGTCTTTCTGCCTAACACCCCCAACTGTGGGGAGGTAAACTGGCCCCTGAAACTCGGAGCCTGCTGGAGGCAAGGCAGAGGAGCGTCCAGTAGGAGATCCCATATAGGCAAGGACTTGGGCTGTGAAATCCGAGGATTTCCAGTTCTAAGTGTTTCTGTCATTCTCTTTCTTTGTCCCTAACTCTTCAGTAAAGTACCATGAGCCTGGGAGCAGTGGGGGGAGCAGAGGGAGGAGTCTGTACCCACCCTCACCCTCAGATTGGCCACTGGCTCCTCCAGCAGGTCTTGACTGCCAGCTCTGGTCCAGCTGGCCCAGGGATGCTGCTGCCCCCGACGCCTGCTCTTTCCTTAGGTGCAGTGACCTTATTGCTGGGGATCCATCCGGTTCTCAACTGTGGGAAAGATTTATGAATTAAAAATGTACAATTTATTATCTTAACAAACTACAGGAAGCAGCATGAATATTCAGCAGGAAAAAGTATAAATTATGGACTATGTATTTCACACACCATTGTGGGGCTGCTTAAGTGACATTTATTAAAACTGTATTAACACGGAAGACAATAGAGACATAATAAATTTTTTAAATAAGGGAATACACAATTAAACATAAAATTGGTGACAATAATGTATAATTCCCCTCAAAGAATAAAACAAAAGCCTAGCCATAAAGTGTAGAAAAAATTTTTTAATGAACCACGAATGTATTAGATTTCTCCAGAGAAAACAGGACCAGTAAGATGGAGATACATAAGAAAAAGAGAAAGAGAGGAGGTAGGGGAGAGAGATTTAAGGTAAAAGAATTGGCTCACACAACTATGACGGCTGACAAGGCCAAAATTTGCAGGGTAGGCTGGAGATCCAGGAAAGAGTACACGCTGCAATTCAAGTCCAAAGAAAGTGTAGAGGCAGAATTCCCTGTATCTTGAGGGAAGTCAGTCTTTTCTATTAAGGCCTTCAAAGGATTGAATAAGACCCTTCCACATTATGGAGGGTAATCTCTTTAATCAAAGTCTGCTGATTTAAATGTTAATCTCATCTAAAAAAATACCTTCACAGAAACATCTAGAATAATGTTTGGCTAAATATCTGGGTACTGTGACCTAGCCAAGTTGACACATAAAATTAACCATCACAGTGACCTGGGGTTGAATACTCTCTAATTTACTTTCTAAATACTTTCCTATGTTTTCCAAAATACATGATAATGACAATTTACTTTTATGATGGAAAAAGACCTGTAAACACACTTTAAAACACAGCTTCCTTGGAGTCAGCCCCAAGCCCCAGTGTTCTTCCCGGGGCTCCCAGTGCCCCTTGGAGGGCTCCCGCAGCACTTCCCACCTGGGTCCCCTATCACTGCTATCTGTGTCCAGCATGTGGCTTCCTCTGCTAAATGTCAAACTCTTAGAGGTCAGCAGCCCAGTCTTACCCCTGCTTGACTCTCCTTCAAGCATGGGAAACTCTTTTCTCAATTAACTGTCCAGTTGAACTGTATTAAAAACTTCAAATGTTACCTTCTGTAGGAGTCATCTTCAAAGGAATTCTATAAACTAGGATTTTAGTTTAGCAAAGGAAGTTGTGGAGGCAGAGGGAACCTGTGTGAAGGCATTAACTTCAGCCCCAGGGTATATGCTGGCTCCTAGGTGCACACCCTCCTGAGAGGAGTAGCTGTGTGTGTGAGTGGGCGGCACTCATATTCCAGTTTTTTGCAAAATCAGATAAATAAGATTTTCCTACCGCTGTTAAAATTGCCTAAAAATTATCAGTACTTTGTTTTCTGCAAATTCCATTGAGTTTTAATTTGTTGCATATGCTTTATCTTTTTAGTTTTTGCGATATGTAATATTGATACAACTGCTTCACTTATTTCTGGTAGGTTCCTTATGGATGGAATGTCTATAGACTAAACCAATCTTGCTTTGATTTTCATGTTTGGAAATAATTTTCCAAAGATGAGATATGCTGCTCTCAAGACATAATTTAAATGTTACTTCAAATGATGTCAACTGCTTGATATATGTATTTAAACTAACATATGGGATGAGATTAACTGCAATACTACATTGTGATAAAGAACTTAAATTCTGCCAAATGTATAAGAAACTTATTTTGGAACAATAACCAGGGGAGAAAATAAAGATGTGCCAAGTATTGTCTGGCCCTTGAAACACGGTGGGTGGTTCTCTGTCTTGGGGAGCTTCCCTTCTGTGGCATCTAAAATACTTGGTATTCTAAGGAACTTAAAAGGGCACTTATTCCAAACTCCCATTGAAAGCAAAATTTTTTCCATTATATCATCCTATGTAGTGATTTTCTAGTCTCTGGCCAAACACTTCTAGTGACAGAAAGTGGAACCTGAGGGTAAGAAAGATAAAATGTAAGAACATGGGAGTCTGGTTGCTCAAAGAGGAAAGAAATTCAGAACCTGTGAAAGGAAAAAGGAATCTGGAGGTCAAGAAGCTGTACAACTGTTGTCAGGCCAACCAATCTGGGGGGATCTCCCTGAACACTAAGTTAGCCCTCAGCCAGGGGGGCGGTTCTTGACTCTGATCAATAATTCACGAGCAGATTGACCAGGTACAAGCAAAGAGTAGTTTAATAAAGCAAAGTACACACTCCAGGAGGGAGTGCGGGTGAACTCTAGAGGTGAGCAGCCCCGTGGGGTTTGGTTTGAGGGGTTGGAGTTTAAGCAGAGGGAGTTTAAGCAGAGGGGGAATATTCACTGGGTTATGTGGAGTTTTCTCAGAATAGGGAGGGGATTTCTGTGAACTAGAGTGACACCCTCTTTTTGTCCTTAGATGGTCTTGCTTGGAACTGTCGTGTTACCAAGGAGTGTGATTTTTAGTATGTTAATAAGCATATAATGTACTTTGTGGTGAAGTCAGGGTCAACTTCTCCTCCATGTTGGAACTGGTCAGTTTTGGCAGGTCTGGTATCTATACCGCCCCTCTCCACACCCCAAGGGAACAGTTTACATGGAATGTTTATAATATAAACAAGTATATAACTGGATGTAAACACCGGCCAAAGTCCCCAACCCCCTTCCTGCTTATGTCTGGCTATTTACCAACTATAACAAAACTGGGTCCAGGAAAGGTTTTGTAGCATAAGAGAATATTTCCGATGAGAAAATGTTTCACAGGTGGCCTCACTAAGGTGGTGCTGATGGAAGGTCACTGGCAGATGTTAGAGTTGACCTTCATGAATGCCCTGCGGGCTAAACTCTCAAGGTTTCTAGAAGAATCTGTAAATAACTGAAATGATTTATCCTGAGGGCCCAGTCAGCTTGCTCAATCAGCCAACCTCAGCTTATCCAAAGAAAAGAAAAATGAAAGCTGTTCCCCAACCGTCTGTATTTTTTTCTCTTTCTCTTTCTCTCTTATTAATATTATTTCAGTCTTTGTATGTCAACCATCAGAGCAACCTGGCTGTTCTCCTCTATGTCCGCCATTCATCCTGCTGCCACTGACTCATCATACAATTGTCCCTCTCCTTCCTAACTTCTGAGCTTCCCTTCCTCTTTGCACATCCAGGCCCTTCCAGACTCAGCCCTACAATTATCAGCATCGTCACCCACATCACCCCCACTGCATTCTGACCCCCACCAGCACAACAGCAGTGTCTTCACCACCATCTTCACTACCAGCTAGTGCCAGTGGTGCAAAATCTGATCCTTAAAACAATGCTCTCAAGAAAGTTCTGTGATTCCTCCAAGGAAACCGAGGGCCAGGGGAGTCAAATAACTTGTACAGAGTTACACATTTTAGAAGTTACAAAACCAAGGTTAAACCTAGGTTGGCTTGATTCCAAAGCCTAAACTCTTATCCACCACATTACACTGCTTTCAAAATGCTTCTATACCAGTCACTTCTTTACATATCTATTTCTTAATGTGAATTCCTAATAGAAAGAACCTGGTTGCTCCAGCTTAACTTTGAGTGCCATGCCATGTCACTGGTCACTGGCCAGCTTATTGATTGGCTGACTGTGAATCAAGTGCCTGTCTCTGTGGCCAAAGGATGCAGGAGCACATGGTCCAAAACACAACCGCGCCTGGGCCTGCAGGCTCCGCAGGGGCTGAGTGGGGAACAGGTGCGGTGACGGGCATGGCCAGTACATGTGTACGTCTGACTTCCCCTGAGAGTGTGTCGAACAGGACAACTTTTAATGTACATTTATTAGTACTTCACCTCTTTCCACAGATTTTTTGGAATGGCTTATAACAAAGATACAATTATGAAATAATCATCAATATACATGAAAAATTTAAAAACATACAAACCAAGGCAAAAGAGAATATAAATACTCCAAAGCTTGGTGATGATAATATTGAGGTACTTAAGAAAGTTTTGTTTTATGCTTTGGGGGCAATCAGGGCACAGAGAGAAACATGGGCAGGCTATATAGTCCACACGAGCAGCATTAAGTAAACAGAACTTTTCCTGGCAGTCCATTCTAAAATAAATTTATCATATGATGTCTTTCATAAGGGACACTGGGGTAATGTAAAGCTAAAAGTCCTCAGAAATTTTTCTGTAGCAAATTCGATGTGATTTCTTGTGCTTGTTTGCTAGCAAACCTGAATTAGAAAGGCTGAATGTTAAAACACAACTTAATGGAAGAGATTCCAGGAAGTACTAAAAAAAAAAGTAGTACAAGATAAAGATGCCCAGAATTTAAAGAAGTTACAGGTGAGAAAATTGCATTCCCCTTGTGTAATCAAGTCTAAAATATCTTCTCTCTCACTGGGCTATTGTTAGGAGCCATATACCAGAAATCCTGGTCTACACTCTCTGAGAGGAACTTTGGAACCTATGTTTCTGTTGCTGAAGGAGATTAATTAAGTTCTTTTTTTAATAACTCAGCTGGGCAGGCAACAGGTCTACATTGCCCTGTGAAAACCTCAGCCTATGCTCCACCTGGACAGAAGGGGACACAGCCTCTGCACAGGGATGCTCTGCAGGAGCCCCTGCAGAAACGCCAGAGCCAGGACGTCCTTCAGAAAACTGTTGTGGTATTACTGCAGCTCATGAACCCTCAGTGAGCCAGACGTATCATAAAGCATTATAGCAGCAGAACAGACCTCGTCCCCGACCTCATGTTGTTTACAGCAGAGTGAAAATCATTATTTTGAAAAAATAAATCAAAGAAGTTCTACCAGTCACCTGCTACAGGCACAGAAAAACCTCAGAAGTTACTCAATAAATCCTCTGGGAATAACATGTTGCCCAAAAAAACCTGCAAAAGGTATTATTCATTCATTTTCTTGTGATAGACCAAATTAATTCTAAAAACATCTGCCAAAGACAATTCTTTTAATTTATGTGGTACTTAATACAGTGGCTCTTTATCTTACTTAGTTATCAGGACCATTCATCTCTTAAAATCCTTCCTGGTTTAAGTTAGGAAAACCTTACCTGCAGCCTACTTATGCTCTGTGGCCATCCCATGTGTATTAGTCTATTTAGAACCATGTTCGAATTGTTGAGATGGTAATTTTAAAAGGAATTCAATATTTCTTCATGAAGGAAGTGATTCAACTTTTGGGGGAGTTTGGTGAGACCAGCATTGTCATCTAATATTAGTGGGGGGCACAAGCTCTTTGGAAATATTCAGTTAATACGAACCAAGAGATAACATATACAACAACATCTTTTACGCCCAAGGATGTTTATGGTAGTATTTTACTTATAAGAGTGAAACAATTACAAATCCAATGAAAGAGTATATCATGTTGTATTATATTAGGCAGCAATTTTAAATTACTTTATGAAGAATTTTTAAAGGTAGGATATTATTTCGAACATAAAGTTCAGAAGAAGGAGCATATGCCCATTGGAAAAAATAGAAGGAAAAATACCCAAATGCTCGCAATGTTTACTTCTAAGGATTGAAGTTAGAGATTCTTTTTATTTTCTTATATAGATATATTTTCTCCCTTCAAAGTCTAATTCCAATAAATGTTGTTTTTGTTTTTTTCATGGAAAGGAGAGTTACTGAGCATAAGAGAGTCTCTTCTACAGCTCTTTAAATGGCTGTCCCATCACCTGCATAGTCTTTGTGCCACCCTTGCTCATGGCAGCAATGTAGAAACACAGGTATTTTACGAGCATCAGTAGCAGGGAATGTGAATTAGCCTATTTATTTTGGCTCGGCTTTGCTTCCAATCATTAGTCAGAGGCCAACAAAGACAAACTGAAAACTGTAAATTGCTGTTGTTTCCAGATTCCTCCTTAGAATGATATATTGTTCAGAGCGATTGGCTGTGTCATCTCTGTAGGAAAGGGTCTTGTTGGAAACGCATTGAGTCATACACCAAAGGGAGCCCAAGGACCCCCTGGAGGGAGGGCAAGCCAGAGAAAAGGGAGAGGAAATAAAAAGGGTTTCATGGCATTTGCTCCGACATGGCACCACCCCACCCATGCTAGGTAGCCAGAGTGCACACGACCACACTACAGCCTCAGCTGGGGCTTCTGGCTTCATATGGTTGATCGAACACACACTGTTGTCTCTGCTCCCACCAGAAACCCCACCACAATGTGGTAAAAGTTTTTTTAAAAGGCAAGAAACTACAAGGAAAAAGGGAAGAAAAAACACCCCAGGAAACTATATAATCTAAGTATATATATACATATAAGTGAATAAATCAGGATCTGGACAGTAAATGGACAAATGTCTTAACAAATCAGAGAAATCCCAGAGGAGACCACAGGGGAGAGTCCCAGAAGCAGGCTGACTTCACAAAGCAGAACCCCAGAAATAGTAATGAATGAAGATAGTAAGTACCTCTGAACATGGGGATACAAGAGCGACTGGAAACAGAAGTTGAACACCCACATAGAAGCCATTACAGCCCCAGACCCCTAAGTCTCCTGTGGCAGAGTGACTCCCACATACCTCTCTAATGGGTGCTTTCCTGGATGGAGAGGGGACCCTGGAGGCAGCTGCAGTGTTCTATAAACATCAGTTAGATCTGATTGACTGATGGTGTTTTTGAGTTCTTGCTTATTGATTCTCCATATACTTCTATCAAAATATCTGAAAAAGAACTTGTATCTAAAATATACAGAGAACTAAGTTTCTACCCAATTGATTTGAAAATGTATGCCTATTAAAAAAAAAAAAAGAAAATGTATGCCTATGCAAAAAATATACAGGAGCTATACTGAGAATAGGATTAAGTAAAAGTCTGCAAGCAAAATGGAAAGGCCTCTGGGGTTTCTTCCCCTAGTCATGTCTGAGAACTGGCAGCCAGACTTGGCTCCAGAATAATAGAGAAATCCGCTCTGGAGAGACGGATCAGACCAAGAAAAAACCTACAGACACAGCAGTGGGGGGTTGTGCTGGTAATTAAGCTATTGTCACTGAGCTTCAACCCTGCCTTTCTACTCCCTCCGTGGCCGGCTGGCTCCCTCTTAGGCATCAAGAGAGACCACTGGGCTGGAGGAGGGAGAAGGGGCTCGCTCCTCCGTGTCGGCTTCCATCCCGTCGGCACACCTCAGCAGCGACAGGTCCAGCAGCAGTCTCTGGTCCCAAACTGCAGCTCCTCCACACTCCTGGCACCGGCCTCACCGCCCCCCTCAGGCACTACAGCACGTCACCAGGCCCTCCTCAGAGGTCCGCGCTCCAGCGCCACGGCCCTTCCACCAGGTTTCTGCAGATTCATAACCCCAGCCTCCCCTCTTGGGGCCCTAGCCTCACATGGAAGCTGCTTCCTGTGCTTTCTACCTCTGTGGAATCTCGTTGCTCCTTTTTGCCTGTTTAGATCATAGTGCAGGGCTAACAGTTCTCTGTATAAAATGATCTATTTGAATGTATAGAGTGTTCTTTCCCCTGACTGGACTCTGAATGCAAGCGTCTTCTGGGGAGACGGTCAGGCCCAACTGCACTATGGTGGGGCCCACTGAAAAATCTCCCACCACACATACGTGGAATTTCCAAACAGCTTAAAATATAAACTAAGGATTACCTCATCCATCAAGATACAGTGAGGAGACAGAAACCAAGCCCTAATTTGAGCAAGGAGAGTTTAATAGAATTATTGACTTCCAAGAGAAGAAACAGTAAAGATGTAAAAAGAACCTAACGCCTGTTTGGGACAGAAGGAACGTACCCGAGAGAGGACAAAGCTGGAAAGGCATCCCCCGCTCCCCAGCTGGATTGGAAGGGTGTGGTGGAACCCACTGCACGGCAGATTATGTCACTGGGATGCCCAGGCAAACACGTTCGTAGGCAGGCAGGAAACACCTCTGTGGGCAGAGCCACCGAGGGAGCTGGGGATGCAGTGTCCATCTGAGGACCAGCTCGCTAAAGGACTGCATACTGTATTAATCAGGTAAAACAGTAAAATAAAGACATTTTCAGACAAAGTTTTAAAAACTCCTCTCCCTTGTCCCTTTTTTCAGAGAGTTACTGAAGTATGTATTCCATAATATGGAATGTAGAGGGATTGGATCCACAAAGATAAAGACAGGGGATCCTCCCGGATGGAAAGGAAGCCCCAGGATGATGTTAAGACATCCCAGGAGACAGCTATGCAGGAGACCTAAGGACCAACAGGTCCAGATTGAAACAGGAGTTTGGGGCCAAAACCTCGGGGATAAAGACAATTCCTTTACCTGGCTACAGAAGGATATGTTTGAGAAAAAATATGAAATTGATTAGATGCATTTGAATGGAGAGGAAAACTACACTGTTGGAAGAGAGTTTGGTGACAAATTAGTGACAAATTTATAGACACACAAAGGGAAACCTAGATCTTTATTGTTCCAGCTATCGTTCCATAGGCTTAGCTGAGAACCTGCTCCTTCGGTTATTCTAAAGATTTCAGTAGCCCCAATACCCTTCATATAATCCCTTCCTGTTTAACATACCTAAGTAATCTCCTCGTCCTGTGCTGAACCCTGACTCGTACCATTCATTAAAAAACTGGAAGATGAAAGCCAGCTGAGCATTGAAATGTTTGCATCTAGAAAGAGAATTAGAGGTTGAAAAAGGTGGTACAGGGGCAACAGCTTTTTAATATGTCCTAAAGAAATTTTGGCCTTTTAAAATTATATACATGTTAAGTTTGGTAAAAATTTTAAATATTCAAATAAACTAAAAACTCATTTGTGATAATACACAGTATAGCACTAAGGAATACACTGGGTTAAAAAAAAAAAAGCTCTACCATCCATGCAGACTGTGTCTTCTCTTTTTAAAAGGGTCATCCAAAACATTCCTATACCTGGAACATTTACAAATGTATGATAGGAACATGCTCATAAACTTACAAGCCTCTCAGTTTTTCTTTCCAAAGTCTTATAACCTGTTTTCCTTTGTCCCTTTCGCCTGGTATCCTGACTTGGGGGTCCTAACACTGTTCTGCAAACCTGGCACCTCACATTTCTAGCAGACACTCAAGTAAATCTCAGGCGCTACGTTCTCCACCATTCCGTCTGCTGCTTCCCTCTCTGGTTTCTCATACCCCCGCAGAAACCCAAGGCTTCTTAGCCTTGTGCCAGTGAGGCTGCTATGGTCGTAAGTAAGCCTGTGCCCATGGGGACCAAGGAGATTCAATATATTTTCAGTCTCCCTCTGTGTCGGCTTGTGCCCAGGAGAAAGGCAGCTGTAGGTTTTAGAGTCCCAGGTGACCAGGCTGTCCAATTCCCAGAGCTCTGTGCATATACCCTCCTCAATTTTATCTTCCAGGCCATGCCAGATGTTGGCCAAGTCTTCAAAGATGAGATAACAAATATCCTGAATCCTAAAATCTTCCACTGGCCACCTGCCAGATGCAGCGGCCCTGGTGGGGTCCTGAGGGAGATGTATGTGTGTGGCAGACACTCCAGGCAGTCACTCTTTTTTTTTTAAGGTATTATTGATATACACTCTTATGAAGGTTTCACATGAAAAAAAAACAATGTGGTTACTACATTCACCCATATTATCAAGTCCCCCCCATACCCCATTGCAGTCACTGTCCATCAGTGTAGTAAGATGCCACAGATTCACTATTTGCCTTCTCTGTGCTACACTGTCTTCCCCATGACCCCCCACACCATGTGTACTAATCATAATACCCTTCAATCCCCTTCTGCCACCCTCCCCACCCACCCTCCCACATCCCTCCCCTTTGGTAACCACTAGTCCCTTCTTGGAGTCTGTGAGTTTGCTGCTATTTTGTTCCTTCAGTTTTGCTTCGTTGTTATACTCCACAAATGAGGGAAATCATTTGGTACTTGTCTTTCTCCGCCTGGCTTATTTCACTGAGCATAATACCCTCTAGCTCCATCCATGTTGTCAGGCAAAGTCACTCTAAGGCCGGTGCCATGAGAATTACTGAGCCCCTCCTCCTGTTGGTGAAGGACACTTCGCCCCTCTTTTGGAGGCCCAAAGGCAAAGGAGTCATGGGACATGTGACAGGCAGGCTGAGGTGGGCTACTACACACCCCTGCTTCTTGTCTAGGCAGACTTGTTCAGATCACATGTGTTCACTGATCCAAGTTCACGTAGGTGAGAAGTCACAATAGAGTTTGGGCTAAAACTACAGGAATAAAGAGAGTCCCTGTTCTTGGAATGTCCTCAATTTTTTTATTAAGGACATGTTTTTTAATGTTCCTTCTCTTTCTCCTCTTCCTCTTCCTCTTCTCTTCCTCCCCCCCTCCTCCTCCTCTTCTTGTTTTGAAATAATTACAGCTGGCAGAAAGATTGTAAACATAGTACACAGATGTTCCATGCACACTTTACCCAGCTTACCCCCATGGTGACATCTTGCATATTATAGTACATTATCAAAACCAGGAATCAATGCATTTTTTTCTCAGTGCACTGAGTTGTAGTAGGTAGCTTTGGTACTTGAGACCCCAAAAATCTCTTTCCATCTGTCATGGCTAGCAAAATTGGTTTATAGTTTTCAAGGTCTTTGAAGAGGAAGTGCTTTGAGTCCGATCTAAACCAACTTCCACGGTGCAAGAGTCTGCAGTTTTCTAGTGTATTTGTAAAAAGCTGAGAATCACTGGACAGGAAAAACTGGACCGATCCTACAGACCATCATTATAGAGAGCAGGCTGATAGATGTTAAAGGACAGTCCAGGGACATGTGCCCTCAGCAGGGAGGGGGCTAAAGGGCCAGAGCAGCTGGTTATTGGAGATGTTATCTGGATCCCTTCCAATGACAGACATTTCTCTTTCAAATGGATTTTCTAACGAAAAATGCATTAAGATAGAGGAAACATCTGTATATTTTGGCCCTGAAAGTAATCAATTCATTTTTCATGGATGAAGCCCCTTTTAAAGAGATTCTCTATTGTCTTTTATAAGAAAATGGGCACAGAAGCACAGCAACTCAACTGTGTGTTAAAGCTTCTAAGCCTGTCTCTCCCAGGCAGGGTGTTGGCTGTGAGAGGCCCCGGAAGCAAGCTGAGAGCAGACGGTTTCCTCCTCCCTCAACAAATCGCCGCCTCCCCCGCCCGGTCACATCCCCTCCAAGAAACTGCAGGGAAATAAAGGCCCCAGGCCCGGGGCCGGCCCAGATATACACCCCAAGTGGCGAGGGTCAGAGCGCAAGGAGTTGAACAACGGGGGCAAAAGGGAAGGAAGCAGAGGAAGCTGCAACCAGCTGGGCACCCCGGCAAGGCGCGGCGCAGAAGAGGACAGGTGGGAGACACACCCAGGTGGGGCTGGAAGGAGGCGGGGCCCGCCAAGAGAGGCCGCCCGCCAGCCCCTCGGCTTCAGGCCCGCCCCTCGGCAGAGCACCACCCCCACCCAGGCCCTTCCACGGCAGCCGCGCGTCCCGCAAGGGAAACGAAGCCTCGGGTAGAAGTGGCTGCTTCCTAGGCTTTGGCTGCTGGAACTGATGGGGGAAAGTCTGGGAGGCAGCGGGGGCCTGGAGGTCCGAGCCGGGGACAAAGGGAAGCCAGCAGACACCGCCCCGTCTGCCCGTGCTCAACTCCTGTTCCCTAGCGGAGTTGTTCACTTTTACAATGCTCAGTGTCGCCGGTCCTGTGCCCCCCAAGGGCACCGCGCCTTCCACAAGCGCCCCGCTTACTGGAAGTTTCTTTCAGGGGCCTCCCTGCGGGGATGGGGTGCGGGGAGGATAGAGAAATGGCGGCAGGCCCCAGGCAGGCGGCATTACCGGAATTGTCAGGGTCTAAGGCTCTGCAGAAGAGAAGGGGGAAAGCGGTTTGCTGGAGCTCTGCCGAAAGGAGAGACCTGAGTTGTCCCGGGGGGCTTTCGGTTTCCTGTCTCTACCGTATTCATTCGAGTAGAAGGAATCTGCGGTTGCCGGAGATCCAGTGCTGGAGTCTCGAGGGGCGTGGGGGGAAGAAAGGACGGTAGGGGCGGATTTAGGTGTCCCTGGGAGCTGGGGAAAGAAGCTGAGGCCACAGGAGACATCGGGCTGGACAAAGAGTTTAGGAGCAGAGGGAGAGGAGATGGAGCCCGGCTAGTACTTACAGAACTCTGGGGTCACAAATATCCCATAAATGTTTGCCTCACTCCCACTGCCGCCTTTCCCGCTTACCAAGATGCAGAGGGCGGGCTCCTTCCGGTCTTAGCCTGCCCTCTAGTGGAAGACTGCGGAGTGACAGTAGCGTGGGTTTCCCCCTCTGTCCCTCTTTAAAATGGGAGTAACCATACCCACCTCAGAATTGTAGTGAGGATGACTGCTAATTACAGACCAGGCAGTAATAGAAGTGGCAATGGTTGTAGCAGCTGTACCAGATGATTTGGATGAATCATACTTAATCCGTGATAGTGTGACAGTGTCTGCATTTTACAAACAAAGGAACTAGAATAGCAAAGTTGCAGAAAACAAAATTAATACACAAAATCTATTGCATTCCTATATACTCAGTAAATTAGCAGAAAGAGAAATCAGGAAAACAATTCCATTTACAATTGCATCAAAAAGAATAAAACACTACAGCAGACTCACAGAACCCAAGAATGGACTAACAGTTACCAAAGGGAAAGGGACTGGGGAGGATGGGTGGGAAGGGAGAGACAAGGGGGAAAAAGGGGCATTACGATTAGCAGACATAATGTTGGGGGGGCACGGGGAGGGCTGTACAACTCAGAGAAGACAAGTAATGATTCTATAGCATCTCACTACGCTGATGGGACAGTGTAATGGGGTAGGTGGGGGGACCTGATGAAGTGGGGAGTTTAGTAACCATAATGTTGCACATGTAATTGTAGATTAATGATACCAAAATAAAAATAAATAAATAAATAAAAACCCAGGTCTGCTCTTAAAAAAAAAAAAGAATAAAACACTTTGGAATAATCCTAACCAAGGAGGTCAAAGACCTATACCCTGAAAACTACAAGACACTCAGAAATTAAAGAAGACACCAATAAATGGAAATACATCCAGTGCTCATGGATGGGAAGAATTAATATTGTCAAAATGACCAGCCTGCCTAAAGCAATCTACAGATTCAATGCAATCCCTATCAAAATACCAACAGCATTCTTCAACGAACTAGAACAAATAGTTCTAAAATTCATATGGAACCACAAAAGACCCCAAATATCCAAAGCAATCCTGAGAAGGAAGAATAAAGCTGGGGAGGTTTATACTCCCTGACTTCAAGCTCTACTATAAAGCTACAGTAATCAAAACAATTTGGTACTGGAATAAGACCAGATACATAGATCAATGGAACAGAATAGGGAGCCCAGACATAAAGCCACACATATATGGCCAATTAATATACAATAAAGGAGCCATGCATATACACTGGGGAAATGACAGCTTCTTCAACAACTGGTGTTGGCAAAACTGGGCAACTACATGTAAGAGATTGAAACAGGATTATTGTCTAACACCATACACAAGGGTAAAGTTAAAATGGATCAAAGACCTGAATGTAAGTCATGAAACCAAAGAACTGTTTTTTCTGACTTTTTTATTAATGTATCATTGATACACACTCTTATGAAAGTTTTACAAGAAAAACAATGTAGTTATTACATCCACCCTTATTATCGAGTCCCCCCCAATACCCCATTGTAGTCACTATCCTTCTGTGTAGTAAGATGCCACATGTTGGGGTTTTCTAGCCTCTCCCCTGCTGATCCTGCTCACCATCAGGATTACTAGCTCTTTCTGTGACCCTCCGAGCCAGCGGAGGGAAAGTAAGGGAGGGAGAGGCACGCCCTTACAAGTCAAAGCAAGGGAGATAAGTCGAAGCAAGGGAGATAAGAGCTGACAGCCTCTACCGTGCCCGAAGACAATCAGACGCCACATGAAGCCCACTCGAAGCAGGAACTCGTTTATTGCAGCTCAGAACACGGAATATATAGGGTGTGGTCTCTTCTGATTGGTTACACCTTATGCTAACAAGGTAACTTTCACATTTCCAATCACACACAGAGTTGTGCGCATGCGCAGTTGTCTCTGACGTAAGAGACGGACCGGAGTGAGAACATTTGGAAATTCAAAGGGTTCTCAGCGGCCATCTTTGTGGCGCGGCTGAGATTCAAAGGTAGTTCCCCACAGCCACAAAGTCCCGATTTGTCTTCTCTGAGCTACACTGCCTTCCCTATGACCCTACATACACCATGTGCACCAATCATGATACCCAACAATCCCCTTCTCCCTCCCTCCCCACCCAGCCTCCTCCACCACCCCCCTTTGGTAACCACTAGTCCCTTCTTGGAGTCTGTGAGTCTGCAGCTATTTTGTTCCTTCAGTTTTGCTTCATTGTTATACTCCACAAATGAGGGAAATCATTTGGCATTTGTCTTTCTCTGCCTGACTTATTTCACTGAGCATAACACCCTCTAGCTCCATCGTGTTGTTGCAAATGGTAGGATTTGTTTTCTTCTTATGGCTGAAAAGTATTCCATTGTGTATATGTACCAAATCTTCTTTATCCATTCATCTACTGATGGACAGTTTGCTTCCATATCTTGGCTATTGTAAAAAGTGCTGCAGTAAACATAGGGGTGCATATGTCTTTTTGAATCTGAGAAGTTGTTTTCTTTGGGTAAATTCCTAGGAGTGGAATTCCCGGGTCAAATGGTATTTCTAATTTTAGTTTTTTGAGGAACCTCCATATTGCTTTCCACAATGGTTGAACTAGTTTACATTCCCACCTGCAGTGTTGGAGGGTTCCACTTTCTCCACCTCCTCCCTGGCATTTGTGGTTCTTAGTCTTTTCCCTGTTGGCCATCCTAACTGGTGTGAGGTGATATCTCACTGTGGTTTTCATTTGCATTTCCCTGATGACTAGTGATGTGGAGCATCTTTTCATGTGCCTGTTGGCCACCTGAATTTCTTCTTTGGAGAACTATCTCTTCATATCCTCTGCCCATTTTTTAATCAGGTTATTTGCTTTTTGGGTGTAGAGGCGTGTAAGTTCTTTATATATTTTGGATGTTAACCCCTTGTTGGATATGTCATTTACAAATATATTCTCCCATACTGTAGGATGCCTTTTTGTTCTGTTGATGGTGTCCTTTGCTGTAAAGAAGCTTTTTACCTTGATGTAGTCCCACTTGTCATTTTTGCTTTTGTTTCCCTTGCTCTAGGAGATGCGTTCAGGAAGAAGTTGCTCATGTTTATATTCAAGAGTCTTTTGCCTATGCTTGCTTCTAAGAGTTTTATGGTTGCATGACTTACATTCAGGTCTTTGATCCAGTTTGAGTTTACTTTTGTGTATGGAGTTAGACAATAATCCAGTTTCATTCTCTTGCATGTAGCTGTCCAGTTGTGCCCACACCAGTTGTTGAAGAAGCTGCCATTTCCCCATTGTATATCCATGGCTCCTTTATCATATATTAATTGACTGTATATGCTTGGGTTTATATCTGGCCTCTCTAGTCTGTTCCACTGGTCTACAGGCCTGTTCTTGTGCCAGTACCAAATTGTCTTGATTACTGTGGCTTTGTAGTAGCTTGAAGTCGGGGAGCATAATCTCCCCCACTTTATTCTTCCTTCTCAGGATTGCCTTCGTTATTCAGGGTCTTTTGTGGTTCCATATGAATTTTAGAACTATTTTCTCTAGTTCACTGAAGTGAAACCATAAACTCTTAGAAGAAAACAGGCAAAAATCTCTTGAATATACACATGAGTAACTTTTTCCTGAACACATCTCCTCAGGAAAGGGAAACAAAAGTAAAAATGAACAAATGGGACTACATCAAACTAAAAAGCTTTTGTACAGCAAAGGACACCATCAGCAGAACAAAAAGGCATTCTACAGTATGGGAGAATATATTTGTAAACGACATATCTGACAAAGGGTTAACATCCAAAATATATAAAGAACTCACACACCTCAACACCCAAAAAGTAAATAACCCTATTAAAAAATGGACAGAGGATATGAAAAGACACTTCTCCAAAGAAGAAATTCAGATGGCCAACAGACACATGAAAAGATGCTCCACATCACTAATCATCAGGGAAATGCAAATTAAAACCACAATGAGATATCACCTCACACCAGTAAGGATGGCCAGCATCGAGAAGACCAAGAACAACACATGCTGGCGAGGATGCGGAGAAAGGGGAACCCTCCTACACTGCTGGTGGGAATGTAAGCTAGTTCAACCATTGTGGAAAGCAACATGGAGGTTCCTTAAAAAACTGAAAATAGAAATACCATTTGACCCAGGAATCCCAGTCCTTGGAATTTACCCAAAGAATACAATTTCTCAAATTCAAAAAGACATATGCACCCCTATGTTTATTGCAGCACTTTTTACAATAGCCAAGATATGGAAGCAACCTAAGCATCCATCAGTAGATGAATGGGTAAAGAAAATGTGGTACATATAGACAATAGAATATTATTCAGCCATAAAAAGAAAACAAATCCTACCATTTGCAAGAACATGGATGAAGCTAGAGGGTATTATGCTCAGTGAAATAGGTCAGGTGGAGAAAGACAAGCCCCAAATGATTTCCCTCATCTGCGGAGTATAACAACAAAGCAAAACTGAAGGAACAAAACAGCAGCAGACTCACAGAGTCCAAGAAGGGACTAGCAGTTACCAAAGGGGAGAAGTGGGGAAGGGTGGGTGGGGAGGGAGGGAGAAGGGGATTAAGGGGTATTAAGATTAGCACACATACTGTAGGGGGGTCATGAGGAAGGCAGCGTAGCACAGGGAAGACAAGCAGTGACTATAGCATCTCACTACGCTGATGGACAGTGACTGTAATGGGGTGGGGGGACACTTGATAATATGGGTGAATGTAGTAACCACAATGTTGCTCATATGAAACCTTCATAAGATCAATGTATCTTAATTAAAAAAATTTTTTTTAAGGAATTAAAAGAATTTCTCTAACCTGCCCCAGGTCAACAGCTACTACTCCCAGAATTAAATGTGCACACAGTAAAGTGCCTACTATGGCCAGTCTTTTCTTAGTACTGGTTCCTTTCTCCCGTCGTCCCCTGAAGAGCATTACAGATGGGTTTACCTCACATAAAATGAAGCGAGCGAATTGGCTGCACTGTGTGCCACGCCCAGGAAGCTCCCTTCTGAGCTCTAAAACAATCCCCACTCCCAGAAGAGAAACTGTGACAGGCACAAGATATTGCTAGGTCTCTAGCTTAGGGGCCGCTTCTCTCCTGAGGTGGACGGCTCTGGCCCACTCTCTGGGGTGCCTACCTCCTAGGAGCGAGATTCCTGGGCCTGGGAGAGAGGGCCTACTGCCAATAAGAACGTTGCTTGGTGACCGAGAAATCAAAGTCAGGAGAGATGGAGGTATAGGGTTCTTTTCATCCAGGTCACAGTAAAACCCAGTCTTGGAATAAAACACGGTATTCATTTATACCAGCCTGGTTTTAAGCATAATCGAAAATAGTTTAAACAATAAAAAATTACAACTTGTAATGAAAGGAAAATGAAGAGTTAGAAAAATCAGATAAAACCAAGAGGGAGGTTAGTACAAACATGCTGGGAGGAGGACCACAGATTTAAAAAACACAGTCATAACATGGCACCCCATGTCCACAAAGTAAACAGAGACCAGAGTCCCTGGGGACACACAGCTCCTCCCTCCCCAACACCAGGAGTCAGCTCTCCTCTGATGGCCGTCGGCCGGAGGTGGTGTGATTAAGTGAACAACATCTCGACTACATCCTTACCATAAATACAGGTTTCATAAGAGTCATTCGCTTCTTCCAGTGTCCCTGTGAGGTGAGAACTGGTGGTACTGTTTTCAGGAAGAATCACCGAGTGCAATGCAGTCCATGTGCTCGTGCTGGAGGTCTGGCTTAACCCAGGGAGAGATTCTGGGGTAATCATGCAATAGGTGGCACACATAGTCTTCCTTCAAACTGACATAAAAGTTCCTCTCTCCACCTGTCTTTTGATATATAGAGTATGACTGTGAGTTCAGTGTTATATTATAAGTAGTCACAACACAAAGAATACTCACAGCCAGAACAGGCCTGTCCCCCAACAGGGATCAATGTCTATACAGCTCACAATTCTTGTCCCCTCAGCCCCGCTTTCCTAGATCCCCTAGAGACCACCACTCCCTTGCGTAGTCACATTCTCTCTTAAGATGGAGCCCAGCACCATGGATTTGATTTTTCCCTTCTGAGTTACAGTATCCATCCAGGCATGTTACCATGGGTTACCCTTTGATTGGACTCGATTATTCTCAAATTTCCTTAGCACCGTCTGATTCCCATTCCAGACGGTGCCTCTCATTCACTGCATGCAAATTTCACCACCACTTTCACTCACGGGTGATAAACTTCCATCTAAGTTTCCAGGAAGCCCTTTACTAGCTGTGTGACTTTAGGCAAATTACTAACCATCTCTGAGCCTTATTGTCATCATTTCTAATGTTGCTAATGCCTACCTTTGGAAGGTTGTTTGGAATTAGAGTAAATTGTAATAATAGTAACAGCAGCGAAAGTTTATTGAGTTGTTATTGTGCCACACACTACGCTCAGCGTTCGACATGCCATTATTTGATCACGTCATCTCAATAACTCTATCACAGGGGAATTCTGACCATCCTAGTTTGACAGATTAGGAAACTGAGGCTTAGAGGGTTTCGTGCCTGATCCATTAGTTACAGTATGTGCAGCCATAATTATTCAATGTCATAGAAAAGGCACGGGATATGGGGTTGGGTGAGGATTCTGAAAAGACTTCTTGAGCAAGGATCCATTTGCAGATGGGTGGGCTTTTTTGTTTGACTGGTTGGTTTTTTTCCTTGTGAACCTAATACTGTATAGCTGTGCTCCTTAAAAAAGTTGAAACAGTGCCTATGGTTACTAAGTAAAAAATCGAAAAACTTCCACTACCAGGGAATAATCTAGAGTAACATCCTCATGGAACTTTCTCCATGAATATAGTTTTTTAAAAAGAAACCAAGCTGTGTGTCTTTATTATTTTTTCTGGGTATCATTTTGTTTCTTTCCTGATTTTTCCCAGAAAGGATTGCTCTCTGTGGTGGTGTTTCAGCCTCCAGGTAGTTTAAACGTTGACCTTCAAGTTCTAGTGGAATTTGTGGTTACCCTTCAATATTTAACGAAGCTCTTTAAAGTTGTATTTTCATTTAATAGCAAAGACTAATCAGTATCTTCTGTCTTTCCCCTAAACCAAACATACCTTCCTGTCTTTCCTCCTGTTTCCCCCACTGTAACCTCCCAGGATTCCCCAGATTTTGTTAAAATCTTCTGGAGCTGGTGTCTCTGGTGGCTGAATGGGCCATTTCGCAGGCAGAGAAAGAAGAGGTGATGGGTAGCAGGGAGCAGGGCTGCAGATGGCCAAGGGCACAGGCAGGTGGGCTGTGCAGGGTGCATGGGCGGGGGCGGGGGGCGCTGGCTCTGCAGACATTCTCTGAGCTCCACGAGCAGCATCTGGCCCAGCACAGAGCAGGACCCGGGGTGAGGGAAAGGAGCAGAGGAGGCCGGCGTTCGGAGGAGCAGTTGGCCGCCTGGGAATGACCTTAGTGCAACCTCCAGGCTCTGATGCTTGACCACAGGAGTGGTCTGACTGGAACTGGCTTTCTTTTTTAGTTATTAAAATACACATAACATAAAATTTACCATCTTAACCATTTTTAAGTGTACAGTACGGTAATATTAAACCCATTCACATTGTGCAACCATCACCACCATCCATCCCTGTAACTTTCAGCTTATAAGGCTGAAGGTCTGTTCCTGTTAAACGAAACTCCCCATCTCCCTCCCCGAGTTCCAGCTGACTTTAGGATGGGCTGGAGGAGACGAAGCCTGTGAGTGTGAGGCAATTAGGAGACTGTTGTAACCACCCAGGCAGGAGGTCATGAGGATCACCATGTGGGAAAGAAGGGCAGAAACAGGAAACTAATTTAATAATTAAACAAAAGCACCTCCCTGTACACGGAGTACTGTGCCAGGCCCTGCAGAACCATCTGAGGAGTCATTTCCTCCCTGCCAGGCTGCAATCGGGCCCCAGCAAATCTGAAGCACCTTGACTTACTGTCAGTGCAGTTAACAGCCCTTTTCTGCATTATTAAAGCTCCCCCTATGATCAAAATCCACCCTTGAGCTCATCTGCACTACTCCCCTTCAATCCCTTCTCCACCCAGAGAAGTCATGTTCAAGACAAATATGATCCTGTTACTTCCCTGCTTCAAAATTTGAGTCCCCACTGTTCTTCAGATGTGAATAAAACCCCAGATCTGTAAGGCGCCCTCAGTATCTGCTCCAGCACCTGCCCTCACCACTCTCCGTGGCCTTCAGGCTTCCTTGGGTTCTGTACATGCTCCAAGCTCCACCCCACAGGGCTTCGCTCAGGTGCTCCTGCCTGGAAGGAGCCTGGCCGCGGCTGCCACCCTCAGACCTCCTTACTCACACACAGGGCTGCCCTCCTCAATGGCACGTCACCGATTACGTTCAGTATTTTCCATTTAAATATGTGATTGTGTCTTCCTCACAAAGACATGAGCCTGTAAGCCACAGGAGGAAGGGACCTGCTGGGCCAGGTTCCCTAATGTAGCCACAGTGCCTGGACATAGTAAGTGTGCTCTATTACACTGTTAATAGCTAAGTGAGTGAGTAGTGCAACCTGCTCTCAAGAGAGTACTTAGATTACACTTAGTTGCAGGTGACCAGTGACAGCTTAGGTGACCCTGGAGAGAAGGCTAGAGAGGCAGCACCTTAAAGGGTTTGTATGAGTTTGCTGGTGCTGCCATAACAAAGTCCCACAAACGGGGTGGCTTAAACAGCAGAAATGAGTTGTCCCACTGTTCTGGAGCTAAAAGTGTGAACTCAAGGTACTGGCGTGTAGGTTCCTTACCAGGGCCCTGAGGGGATCTGCTGGGCCCCTCTCCTGGCTCCTGCAGCCCCGGAGCTCCTCAGCTTGGAGATGGCGTTATCCTTACATCATCTGCCCTCTGTGTATGTCTGCGTCCAAATTCCCCCCTTTCTATAAGGAGACGCTTCCTCTTGGATTAAGGCCCATCCTGTGACCTCATTTTAACCTGATTACCTCTGTTAAGAACCTACTTCCAAATAAGATCACATTCTTAGCTACTGGGGATCAGGACTTCAATATATCTTTTTGGGGGGGGGTACACAATTCAACCCTTAACAGGGTTGACTGTGGTTGAATATGGTCTCATCCCATATGACTGTAACTGTAGCTAGCCAGGGCCCTAGCCAGGACACCAAAGATGGCTATAACAAGAAAGAATAGGGTTTTAAAGAATAGATTTTAATAAAAACAGAATTGTTCATTTTGCTACTTCTGTCAGTTACGTGCCTATTTATAAAACAGAGATAGGTGGTGCTGTCAACTGTGTAACAAGAAAAGAAAAGCACAGAGAAGGCTGAGAAAGCCAAGCTGGACACAATCTGAGGTCCCAAATTATTTCCCATTAGCCTAGCGTACTCCTTTAGTAAAGAAGAAAGGACAGCCACAGCCACCACTTTTACTACCACCCTGGGATGCACCCCATCTGACCCACTGATCTATGTGGGGCCAGCAACAACCCCTCGACCAGCCATGGCTGCTGAGAGTGTGACAGTGGGCGTTCCTACCCCAGCCACAGCCACGTCTCCAACCTGCAGCACCTGTTCTCCTCCCACCCCTTCCCCGGACTGTCCAGACCTCCGCAACCAGGCTCTTCTGTGAGTGGCTGGAACTAGAAGCCCTGGTGTGTGGGCGCCATTCCGAGGGCCAGGTGCTCATGGTCACATGGACGGTGTGGGAAGGCAAAGGTGAGGGCCCCTAGAGTGTGCTCACCAGCTTCCTGACAGCAGAAGGAGGATGCCCACCTGGAAAGAGACAGGAAAAAGACAAGAGTGGACATCCTTCCAGCTAAGAGGAACACAGATGTAGGCGTTTGGTCCAGAGAGAGAGAAAACCCAAACCTGCCTGCTGGTCGTCAGGTAACATGAAAAGATGGGCAGGAATGGACTTGCTGGAGGAAGGACCACAGGTGGTGACTGAGCTGTGGGGGCTGCAGAATCTCACTTTCACCTGCGCTGTGCATTTGCCCACACATGCTTGCCCTTCCCCAGCGGTGGCAGAGCCAAGCTCCACCGCTTACCGGCTGTGAATCCTCGGGCAAGTTACCTAACCTTGCTGAGCCTCAGTTTCTTCACCTGTAAAATGAAAATAATAAGAGTTAAATACCTCCTAGAATTGTGAGAATTGAAATAACCCTGTCACACACTTTGTTCACAGTAAATGTATGATAAAAGAAACTACTGTTGTGGTTATGAGCCCAGAGTGTGTGTGTACGTGAAACACATCTGAGTAAACACAATTTAAAGACCGAAATACTTAAATGAGAATCCAACTCTCCCTTCTGGATTTTGGAATAATTCCCAGTGAAAAGCATCACACTAATCTCAACAATCAACCATGAAGTCAACTCCAGCTACTTCACAAGACCGGCCTCCACTGTGGGCCAAGACTGCCCTGTGGGGTCCCACCGGGACAGCCTCACCGGGACGATATACCGCGTTATAATTAGTCCCTTACAGTTGCTTGGAGTTTTCAGTCTCTAACGCATGTTATCATTATTTTAGTTAAACTTTGTAACAACCCTATGATATAGATAGGACATCTGCCTTCATCCCGTTTTATAGATGAGAGAAGGAAGGTCCCCAGAGATAAATGGCCAGCTTAAATTGACACAGCAGAGAAGGCGATGTGGACACCCAGAGGGGAGCTTGGCCTTGTAACTCTTAGACACGGGCTCTTTGTATTGCAGCACCTTCCCTCCTAGGAGAAGAGAAATGATTCCTGCTGCTCCAGCCAGCATTCCCACCAACTAACAACTAATAACCATGCAAACACCCCATCACTAGCTTTAGGACTTATTATGTCACAGATTATTGGTTATTGATTGGTTATTGGTTATATGAGATTATTATTCCCCCACCCATTTGTTTTTGTTTGTTCGTTTTAGCAGCTCCTGACCTGAAGGCAAAGATGCCTCTGGCAGGGCTGGCCACAGCCACCCAGGACCCCCCATCACCCCGAGTACTGGCCTGCAGGGTCACCTCTGGGCAAGCCTTGACTCGCTTCCCTGTCGGGGCCTCAGTTTCTCCACCTGTACAGTGGCCCCAGCAGTGCCTACCCTTTAGCATTGTCATGGGGATTAGCTGGAAGGGTGTGTGTGTGAACACATCCTATCCAGAGTCTGGCACACAGTAAGTACTCGAGTGACGTTAGATAGGTTTTTGTTAATTGCATATTGTCCTTGAACACTTCCTGGACAGATGAGAAAAATTCGGCTTGAGTCACTGATTCTGTCCCTTGTTAGCTACGCAGCCTTGTGCTAAATTGCTTAATCTCTCTGGGCCTTAGTTTCTTTATCTCATAATGCCTTCCTCACAGACAGTAATGAGGTTTAAAGGATGGGATGTACAGAGCGTTTTATGAGCTGAGAAGGGCTCTGTGGGGTTGGAGGGAAAATGGCAGTGAGGCTCTGGGAAGACCGCGGCAGGAGCACAGATGAGGCTCAGGCGCCACCCAGTGGCTCGGGAACGAGGCGGCGGAGGAGGCTCGGAGAGCAGCTCCACTGAGTTCCTGTTTGCTGACCGCCAACCTGGGTCCAGGCACCGTCCGAGGTGCTGGTGGTGCAGACAGCGACCCAGGGCCCTGCCCACAGGTGCTTATGCTCTGGGGTGTGTGGGGAACAACAGCAGGAAGTGCTGGCGTGGAATTTAAAAGTGCAGTAGGAGTAAGCGGGAGACAGGAAGAGGGACCGGGAAGCGAGGCCCCAAGCCTGCCAGAATGAACTTGGGCTTGTGAAGGAGCCAGATGCTGAAATCAGAGCTGCCTGCTCCAGGACAGGGGAGACCAGGCCGAGGTGGGAAAGAATGAGGGGAGGAGGTTGAGGTGATAGAGGAGCGGCTGTGATTGCCGACGGTAACATGCCCCAAGAAGGAGTGTTTGGCCCAGGATGGAACATTATGGCAGACACCGGGACAGGAGAGTTTTCTCTGAGGACACCTCACTTTCAGGCAGGTAGCTCCCAGCCCTCCAGTTCTGATGTTTATCCGTCTCCTACTTCCTCCCCACAATCTACCCAATTCCAGGACCTGGATAACCCCAGGTTGTCTGGAGGGTACATCCCCCTGGGCCACTTCAGTGAAACGGACATGGGGACAGCTGCCGGGAGCGCACCCCCCAGAAACCCCTCGCCCCTGCCGCTCCTGCGCACTTCCCCCTGCACCATCTTAGAACGATTCTCCCCCATCTCACTCCAATTCCTGTACAAGGATGTTGAGCGCCAGAGAAAACCAAAGGGAGGGCAGAGGGACCAGAGTGTGACCTAAAGAACAGACTGTCGTCGCTTGGAAACAGAAACATCAGGTGCAGCCACCGACAGGACTGTTGGCGCCTGAGGTTCTCCTCACCCTTTCCCTTCCCCCTTTACTGAGGTCTGCTAGTTATTCAGCAAATGTTCGGTCTTGGTTCTCTGGGGCACAATGCGCCACGTGATTCGCGTAAGGGAGAAGATCGGGACACTCTCCACTTCCGAGAAGTGTGGATTTCTGGAGAAGAAAATACAGGCATACACCGAATGGCTTTCTCTGTGAATCGAAGGGTGTTCGCTCCTCATTTGGTGCTGGTACCGGTGTCCCGGCCCGCATCCTCTCCCCCTGCCACAGGTGCCATCTCCACTAGTCCTGCCGCCTTCCTCCCCTTTTCCGATTCCAGGACAGCTCTGCAGCCCGCACTCCCACCTGCAGGTGACCCCGGGAGGCTCCACCCTCAAAAACCTGGGCTTTGATCTTTTGCAAAGGATGGCGGCAGCAAGAGGCCCTGGAGGACCCTCGAGGGACGTGGGGGTGGTTAGGAAATGGGGACGGACAAAACTCATTTCAGTTTGCACTAGAAACAAAGATGCGACAAAGGAGCAGATTCAGCAGCTGTTTGTGTTGTATTGGAAATGGGCCTGGGGAGGGGAGGGCCATGAAAAGTGGAGAAGATGCTAGAAAACACACTGATAAAATCTTGATTTAGCTCACATGGCAAGTGGAGGGAGCAGGATTCCCTTCTCTGACCTCCAACCTAGGGTTTTCCTCTGTCGTTTTCCTAACCCCACCGTGACCCAGGGTTTTGAGGATTGGGGAAGCCAGCTGGAATGTTCCAGGAAGAGCCAGCGGGACGGAGAACTCCAGGAGGAAACTGATTATTAATACCTGGGTGTAGATGAATGTTGCCCCAGCTGCCTCCTGGATACTCATGAATATTCCCCCAGCCACCACTTGGGTATTGATTATTGATACCCCAGATTTCCCCAGGGTGTGGCCTGGGCCTTGTTCCCCACCCAGTACCAGGACCTCCACCTCCCCAGGACACGCCAGGATTCAGGGTCTCCCAGGGGTGACCGGGCAGAAGTGGCCGTCGAATCCTGCTGACAAGAGACCAGGGTGGACGGTGGGCAAGGATTAGCCCCTGGCCTCCCAACGCCTTAGGACGGGGTGGCCATCTGAACTCAGAGTCCTGGTTGGGGAATAAAGCCTCAGATGAGGAGCCTGCAGAGTATGCAGAACGCCCTGCAGGCCAAGGACCACTGCCCAGAGGGAGGCCACCACCACCAGAAAGGAAAGACCGCGCTTCAGGCAGCGCTTCCTCCATGTGGCCCTCGAATGCAGCCGGCATCACCGGCCAAGGATCCTCAGAGGGCCAGGAATCCACAGAGGGCAGCGCCCCAGATGGGGGCCACTTCCGACACCCAGAACCGCCTGCCGGCTGGGGGCCACCCGACGGTGAAGCACCGGGCTTCAGAGAAACCCTTGCTAAGTCGCCAGACCCAGGGTCTGGTTCGGGCTGAGGGTGCTGAGGGTTGGAGGGGCCGGCCGAGGAAGGTTGTCCGAGCAGAGGCAAGCTGGTCCCCAGGCCGTGAGCAGCTTTCTCCTCCGCGGCACTGATGCTCCGGGTGAGGAAGCCTGAGGGAAGGGAGGCGGAGGCAGCCAGTGGACTGGATGCTTGGTCCCAGGGCCCTCCCTGCCTTGATGCCCTGATTCCCTTTGCTTCAAGCCCCCTCGCTTCCTCTACTTCCCTTAGGGGCCCATGTGTGCACCCTCCTGCCTTTACCCCTTCCCTTAATTCCAGTTTCCAGGTGCCCCAGTCCCCTCCGGCACAAGGGTTGGGCACAGCCTCCATACCTGGGAGGTGAAAACAGACCAGGAGCAGGCCCAGAGGAGCCCCATTCCCCGCCATGTGGCCCCGCATCTTGCTCAGCTCTGGCAGCTCCCTCAGTCCCTGAATGGCCAGCCCTTTATCCTGTTAGTGGGGCGGGGGACAGCAGAGACAGGCTGGGCCAGTGGTTGTGCAGACAATAAATCTCCACAGTCCACCCTCATTCCTAATTCCATCTGTGGTAACAGGTGCCACTTGAATGCCACAGGGAAACTGGGTGTTCCCACCCCGGCCCTTACCTCCAGCTCCCCACCCCTTACTGACGCAGGTGTCCTGGCTTGCAGCTCATCATGGATTGCCAGTCCTGCCCTTCCCTGGCTCCTACACCAAGCAGGACCTTCACCCTTGGGGTCCCAATCTCTTCACTGTCTTCTCAGCAATGGAAACACATGATTCCCTTCACTTTCTGTCTGGAATCCAGATCATTCTCTTCTAGCACCCCTTTCTCATGCATCCGCATAGCTCCTTCACCTTGATCCCACCAGAAGGAAGCTCTGGAGTGCAGATGCGGCCGTCCTTCTGAGGGGCTGCTCCTTGATGAAACCCTGTAACTAGGGAAACAGACCTGGCTTCCATCCTTTAGAGCTGACGGTGTATTAATTTCCTACTGCTGCTGTAATAAATAACCCCAAACTTAAGGACTTACAGCAACATAAATTTATTATCTTACAATTTTGAAGATCAGAAGTCTGACGTGGACCTCATTGGGTTAAAGTCAAGGTGTGGGTCCGCAGGGCTGCATTCCTTTCTGGAGGCTCCAGGGGAGAATTTATTTGCTTGGTTTTCTGGCTTCTAAAGGCCCTCTGCATTCCCTGGCTCATGGGCCCCTTCCTCCATGTTCAAAGCTAGAAACAACAGGATCTTCTCACATTGCATCACCCTAATCTCCTCTTCTTCCGTCTTCCCCATCTAAAGGCTTTTATCATTACACATTGGGCCACCCAAATAATCCAGGATAATCTCTCTACTTTTAGGTCAGATGACTAACAACCTTAACCCCATCTGTAATCTTAATTTTCCTTTGCTAGTAATCTAACATATTCATAGGTTCCAGGGATTAGGACGTGGGCACCTTTCGTGGTGGGCGGGAGGGCACCATTCAGCCTATCACAGATGGTCAGATGTGTCCACAGAATGTAAATGTACTGATAAAGAGCAGATGTTTCCAACTAACAGTAAAGGAACACATTTAAATGCTGTTGTCAAATGGCCACAAATTGATCTTTGTTGAAGCTGGGTGGTGGGAGCATAGGGGATTCATTAGCTATTTTGTCTACTCTTTTAAGTTTGACACTTTTACAGTTGAAAGTGTTTAAATGCCTTTGTTTTCACTGTTGCTTCCAGGAGGCACCCAGGCTAGGCTTCCCTGGTTGCATGAAGTCTAAATTTTAGCTGTTAGATTTTATCATGCCAGCCTCATCCCCAGCCCCTGCTGGCTAGCTATTGGAAGAGGGAAGTCTCCTCTCCAGAAATGGCCAGTGGGTTGGAGGCAGGGACCTTTTTTGGTGACATCCACCAATTTTGAAAAAGTTTTTGACCTGAACCACATCAAAGATTAGAGGAACCCCTACATCCAAGGTTGTGCCCCTCTTGCAGCCGCAGTCCATGGGGCCTCTGAGGGCCTGGGTGCCTGTCACTGGCTGTAGTCCAGGGCCAGATGCCAGGCCAAGGATGACTCAGCGGCGACGACAGAAGCAGGACTGCCCTGGAGCCCTCCTGTGTCCCAGTCACCCCTGAAGTTCGGCTCAGCTGCCCCAGGTCATTTCTCATCAATCTGACACATTTCTGCTGGTATAGGACTTGGAATTTCAACAAAGGCTGTAAATTCGGGACTGGCTAACCTCATCCCAGTAGGAGGGAATGGGTTTGAGCCCAGAGCAGGGCGAGTGGCTTTGCAGCCAAGCGGAGGCTGTGAGAGGTGCCTAGGCTTTGGGGTGAGGACCTTCCTGTAGAGACGAGCACAGCCCACCCTCCTCCCTGGGATGTGAGAACTTCCCTGGCCTCAGCCCTGCCTGTCTCCAGGACATGGCACCATGGGTTTCACCGCTCTCCACTTTCTCTGCTCCCGAGAGGCCCCCTTCCCCTTCATTATTAAGCTCTACCCTCTCACCTCCCACAGCTCTCACTCTAGAACCACAGTGGAGGCGTCAAGGTGGAGAGGACACTGCTGGCTCTGTTCGGCCACGGGCTGCGACATTTTTAAGTAGGCCGGTGAGTCACCATGTTTGGCTGCCTCTCTGTCATGCTCCCATGCCCTGTTTTTTACTCTCTGCCCCCAGCTCCCAGAATAACACCCGCCTGGGCTCCTACTCAGCCACCAGGAATCTGGTCTGAATTGTTGCGTTCCAGCTTCCCAAGGTTCCAGGGTCCCAGGAACCCAGGAAATGAACACTCAGGACTCCCAGAGGATGGCACCTGGAAGGCAAGGCAAACTAATGGTAGAGGAGAAGGAGCCTGGGTGGGGAAGGAGAGGAAATAATTAAGGCTCTATACAAGGTGAGTGGGGAGCGGAGAGAGAATGGATTTTCTAGAACAATGAGAGAGGAAAGAAATGGGAGGAAGCATCTGTGAGACCAGGCAACGTCTGCTTTCGGTCCAACAAATATTTATTGTCTTCCTCCTTTGTGGGAGGAACTGTAAGGTAGAAGAGACCTACTGGTCCAACTTATGAGTGAAAATGGGGACCTCTAGAGGCATAGGAGCGCACCACCGATCCTAAGAGGAGACCCAGAACTCCAAGAAGATAAAGTCTGCATCTGGTTCACACAGTTTATTGGGCATCTGTTTGGGATCCAGAGAAAGCATCCAGTCTCCACAGATCCCCTGGTGTCTCCCTCACACGGGGAAGTGTCTGAGCATTAAGGGAAGTGGCAGCCAGGAAGGGGGACAAAGGAGGAGACCCCGAGAGGCAAGGAGAAGTGTTGGGAACTCACAGAGCGTGTGGTCATCTCTGTAATTGAGGGTGGGAGTGGAGCTAGGAGTGTGAGAGCCCAGTGGTATATCACGGTGATTGACCAGATGCAAAGTCAATGGAAAGCAGCTGTTTTCAGACAACAGTTTGGACTGTACTTTATTTGGCAAAGAGGGAGAGGAGATAATGACTTGTCTAGGAATCAGGGTTACTCTGGGCTGTCTCAGGGTTTTCCCAGTCAAGAATCTGAGTGGGTGGGGTTAGGTGATGAACTGTTCCATCTCAAAGAAATGGCAAAGGAAATTCCAGGGAGTGGTTATCTGGGAATGAGTGGTAGCATGGGAATCAAAGCAGTAGAGAGAATGAGGGAAGAAAGAAAAAAGAGGTGATGAGGGGGAGTCTGCCCTATTGCAGCCATAGAAGTAGAACAGCCTCCTTGGGAGGGAGGAGGGAAAATGACCTTACCCCATGCCTGCGCCCCGGAACATCTCCCAACTGGGAGATGTGCGCATGTGAGCGCACACCTGTGTGTGTGTGTGTGTGTGTGTGTGTGTGTGTGTGTGCGCACGCGCGCTCCCACGTAGATGCGTATGCAAAAGCTGACTTATGGACTGTTGAGTTACTCTCCCTGGGGTAGGAATGCTTCAGGGTCAGCTAGCTGGGGCCCCAGAGGCTTGACTTGGGTCAGGATGTCCCGGATGGAGCGGCAGGGGAACTTTCCACAGGGCTTGGCACCAGCTGAAGGATCGGGTTGGGGTGAACCATCAGGACCTCCACTCCATGTCAAGGAGGAGACAGAAATACAAGGGTGGCCAGAAGAGCTGGACTTGCTGCTACAGGGCTGAAGGATGATATTGCCACTCGACTGGGAGCTGGAGCTGCCACTGAAGGGGCCAGTGCCTGGGAGGGAGCAGGGTCCCTTAGAACCCGAGGAGCCAACTCCACAGGGCTGGACCCCACCGGAGCCCACTGGCTGAAACACAATGGCAGGGGAAACCCCCGACTGGTAGATGTTGGAACTAGAAGAGCTGTAGCTGGGGATGATGGGATTGCTGGAGAAGTACTTGCCCTCGGAGATGGGAGGCCCAGCTGCAAAGGAGGGGACCCCTGGAGAGCCTTTGATAGGGTTGTCTTTGGTGAAGTAGCCCACAGGGTAGATTTTGCCTCTACTGTAGGTCATGCCAGGGGCCAGGTAACTGTTAGAGGAACCACCTACCACCTCATAGCTGCCATAGGATTTGTCTACCGAGGTGATGGGGGGGGCAGGGCTTGCCTGGAAGGCCCCCATCGCTACAGGGGACACGTCCAGGGCCACCAGAGCCTTGCTGCTCAACCACCACCACCACTGGCCTTTGACCCTTGACCACAGAGTGGGAGCTGGAGATGTAGGGACCAGAGTGGGAAATGACAGGCCCCCCACTGCAGGGAGAGTCAGGGACATCTGGACCACAGGGGCGTAAGTTAGAGCTGACCCTTTGACCTCCACTACTGGACACCCAGGAGGTTTGGGAGATGGAAGAGCTGGAGCCTCCTCCAGACTGGGGAGAGCTTATTACAAAGTGGGAAGAACCATCATTCATTGGTAGAGCCGAGCCAGACCCTGACTGGGAACCGCTGCTGCCGAACTGGGAGTAGCTGGAGGCACCTTGTAGACTAGAGCCAGATCCGGAGGAGTAGCTCGTCTGGGAATACCCCCATCCTGGCTTAAGTTTAAAAGATCTGGAAGAACCACCCTGGGCAACACTGGATCCACTGGAGCTGTCACTGGACACACCAGAGCTGCCACTGGATCCGCTGGAGTCACTGGATCCGCTGGAGCCGCTGGAGACACTGGAGACACTGGAACTGCTGGAGCTACTGTGGCTGCTGAAGCTCCTGGAGCCATCCTTCCCAATGAGACAGGGGTCATTAGGGGAGGTGACATGCATGGGGTCCTTACAGGGGTCTGAGAAGGTCCCGATGCTCTTAGCCAAGGTCCCTGGGGAGGAAAGAAATGGCTGGTAAGGGCCAGAACGGCGTGGCTTTCCCCCTCACCTCGCAGGCCCATGTCGGTCATCTGCCGCTCTGACTTCTCCTGCAAGGATCCCAGGGAGTGTTTGGTGTGGAAAGGGGAGGGAGAACGGACTGTTGTCTCTCAAAGAAAACAAGAGAGCAGAATAAAGGCAGTTTCATTGTTCTGGGAGGGGGGCAAGGAGGGATGCCAAACATCCTCCAGAAAAAAAGAAAATGCGACTCCGAAGTAGGAAGGAAAGAAGATGAGATGGAATGAGGAAGGGGCTGGAGTAAGTAAGTCTAAAAGGAGAGATAGAGTGGGGGAGACTGAGACTCCAAGAGGCGGGCGCATAAATGCCTGGTGAGACTAGGACCAGACTGGGGGAGCAGACAAAAGACAAAGCAGTTGAGGACAGAAACAGTGGAGAAGGAGCAAGAGAGATTCTGGAGAGAAGAGGGAGCTTGCGGCAGAGGGACTGAGTAAGGGATAGATAATTGAAGATGCAGATTCGGTCACCAGCCTCCTCCTGAGAGTCCAGGCTTGGGCAAAGGATGGCCATTCTGTTCCCATCTCAGCGCTGCCCCTACCAGAAAAGCTAGGTGGGGGCCAGGATGCAGGGACACCCACTGTTGCCTCAGAACCTGCTGGTACAGTGCAACAGGACAGCACCTGGAGCCACCCTTGCACTCCTGGCCCAGCCCAGGGCCACCAGAGAAAACCCTCCAGGCTCCTGACCATTATCAGCTTCCCTCACTCCCACCCGGCATCACGTGCACACCTGCCTCCCCCAGGCCCTCACCGGCTGCTCCTGCCTTTACTTCCCCCCGAGGATGTAGAGCCACTTCTTTCCTTAACCCATCCTTTGCTCCTAACCCTGAGACCCCTGTCCTTCCTGCGCTCCCCATGTCAACCCCCAGGGTCCCAAGTACACCACCGAACAGAGCCTTATACTAGCAAGTCAGTAAATCTCTGTGAGCTTCATACATTTAGAGAGGCCAAATCTGTCCAGTAACAACCAGTTCTCCACAATTTGTGATGTCTCCCCTCGCCCCTCAAAAATAAATTCTCTGGACTAACCGTTGCCAAAGGGAAAGGCACGGGGGGGTGAGTGGGAAGGGAGGGAGAAGGGGAATAAGGGGCATTCTGATCAGCCCACATAATGTGTGGGGTATGGGTGGGGACTTGATAATGGGGGAGTCTAGTAACCACAATGTTTCTCATGTAATTGTATATTAATGATACCAAAATAATAAATAAATAAATAAATAAATTCTCTGTGTCCCCTTCCACACTGAACCCCAACTCTGTCCACAGCCCCCTCAACTTGGCTGCAGAATCATCAGCCATTCCTGCTCTCCTCTGCTCCCCACCCATGGGGTCATAGGCAAGGTCACCGTAAATACCCCATGGTCTACAGCACAGCCTGGGGTTTGGGTCCCAGCGTTTGCTTTGTGATTTGTGATCTTACGCCAGTATTTCCCAACCTTTCCTGGCCCCAGTGTCCTCGCTGGTAGAGTGGGAATAACAGATCTTCTCTCTTACAGTTCTTCTAATGATCAAAAGTGCTAATGTACTTACAACGCTAGAATAGTGTCTGGCCCATAAAAAGGGCTCTATCAATGGTAGCAATTATTATTACTATTAAATATCCCATCTCCATCTTCTACTGTTCCAGTAATACTGATAACAACAGTAACAACCGGTATCCACATAACCCTCCAGGATTCCCAAGGTGCTTGTCACATGCATTATTTAATTTGAGATGCACAGAGACTAGAGCCAGGTCTTATCACTAACACCATTAGAGAGTTTCAGAAACTGAGGCTCAGAAAGTTTAAACAACTGACTGGAGTGACAAGACAGGAACAGCCCCCAGGCACAAGCATCAGATTCCGGAGCCCCTGCCCTTCCTCCCGCTGGGTCCTGTCCCAGACTCCCTGGACAGGAGCATCCCTCCCAGGCACAGGATCCCTCCAGCCTTTCCTGACTTGGCATCTGCGTGCCTCCCCTCCCTCCTCTCCCCACCTTCCCTGCTCCCAGGGCCCCCAGCCTCCTACCTGGCAGAAGGAGACCAGCCAGCAGCAATACCACCGTCAGCCCTTGCCCTCCCACACGCCCCGTCCTGGGTGCCCTCGAGGAGCCCATCTTGGACTGTGCAACCTTCTGACTGACAACAGCTTGTGGACACCCAGGGCCTTTATGCCAGGGCTGGACATTCTCTGGGCAGGAGTCACTGTGGGGAGGGGAGGGGAGGTGGAGGGGTAGGTGCCCCAGGGAAGTTGGTGTGGCCGGGAGGAGCTGAAGTAATCAGTCCCGGCATCTGCCTACTCAGCAGCAGGGGCGGCTGCAGTGTGGGGTACCCATGGCCACAGGGCCCTAGCAATTCCTGCCCCCTGACTGGCTTGCCCATGGTTCCTCATTGCCTAACCTGGAGCCAGGCGCTCTGCCCTGATGTCTGCCCACCGTGGGGCAGTCACTCTCACCATGGGACCCATTCACCTGGCTTCTTCACTCTTCTGACTTCCCCACTGTTGCCCTGACTCCCATCTCCCCTCCATGCATGGATTTAGGCTTGTCAACTTTCCCTCCTGCACCCAGGTACCTGCTTCAGCCCCCAAGCCCACCAATGCTCCCGTCCACAGCCCCTGGATCTTCCCATTTCCTTGGGATCCATTGCTCAGCCTCCTCTTTTCTCCTCCAGCTACAAGGCTCTACACGCCACCTCCAGTGTCCCTGTTGTCACTGCCAATGTACCATGCCTGCCACACACCTATTATGTGTTCTGTCCATGAGTGAGCCTTGTCTCTTTGAGAGACTAGGAATCTGTACTCCAAAACCAGCTCCCTGACCTCTTCTTTCTGGGGGGCTCCAGGGACAGAGGGAGTGGTGCTGGGTGCCAGGGCCTCAGCCTGGGGAGGGGCCTGGGCTGGGGACCCCTGTCATAGCTGGGTCTCAGTTACTCACAGGCCGCTCACAGCCCCTCCCCAATGGCTGGTGATCCTGACTCCAGTGGGTGAGCAAGAGGCTAATAGGACTAATTGGGAAGGTGGTGGCCCTGCATCCCATTAGCTGGCTCCCTGGCCTGGATGAGCGAACAGGAAGCAGCCAGCTACTGTCTGGGGAGGCTAAGGAAGGGCTGGGAAGACTCCAGGGTCCCTGAGCATGAAAGGCAGGACTGGAAGACCAAAGCCCTGGGCTCACCAAGAGGGGGTGGTTCCTCCTCCATCGCATTTCCCTTTCTTCTACTTTGGTCCTGGCCCCACCCCAACCAATTAATTGCTCACTAGTATTGCCAGGAGTATCAGTATCGGGGGGAGTGGCCTGGGAGACAGGTCAAGGTGTCTCTCCTCCTCCCCCAGCCTGCTCCCCTCACCCAGACTCATTGGCAGATTTCCCCAGTCTCTCACAAAGGTCCCCTGCCCTAAGCCCTTGGCTGTCTGTCCCATTCTATCTCCTGCCCAGTGCTGTCCATTGAACCTTCTTCTGTGATGGAAATGTCCTGTATCTGTGCTGTCCAATATGGTAGCCACTACCCACATGTGGCTGCTAAGCATTTGAAATGGGTCTATTATAACCAAAGGAGGAACTGAACTTTTCATTTTAATTAACTTTAATGTAAATAGCCACCTACCACTCATGGCTACAATCTAGTTAGCCCTTGAGTTTCTGCCAGCACTCAAAACAGGAGTGGGAAGGAAAAGGGGCGGCTATAGTGAAAGGAGGTAATAGGGTCGATGCAGTGGGAAAAACAAAAACACTGCCTTCAAAGCAGGTGACCTGGCTTCACGCCCCAGCTAACCTCCCGCCTTTGGGCGACTCCCAAAGCTCTCTGAACTTCAGTGTCGTCTCTATAAAACAGGAATACTTTGCATCATGCCTACTCTGCGGGTTTTTGTGAAAATCAAATAGGCAATTATCAGAAAAATTAAATGGACCAGAGGCACAGGCACCCAGAAGACAGAGCCCCTCGGTGTCCTGCCTGTGTCCTCCACTGGAGCAGAGCAAATAGGATGGGCTGGCCCCACAGCCCCAGGCTCTGTCTCCAGAGTCTCCAGCCCAGCTGACCTAGACAGTCTCCTCAGCCACCTGCCCTACAGAGCCGAGCACACAGGGCTGCTGTTTAACAAGGTGTTGCTCCTCCTGAACTTCAGTTGCTCCGGCGCCCCTCCTGGCCACATCTGTTCCCTCCCTAGCCTCTCAGGCCCCGCAGGCTGTGGCTCCAGGAGGAGAAGGGGAAGGAGGGAGGGGGTGTTTGGAGCAGGGAGGGGAGTAGCCCAAAGAAGAGAGGTGCGAGGAGCCTTGTGGGTGCAGAAAAGGGGAGGGACAGTGGGGCCTGTCGTATTCTTTTCCAGCTCAAACAGAGGTGGCAATGTTTGTCTTGTTTCCTTGCTCGCATTCCTCCTGGATGTCGTCAGACCTTGGCCAAGACAGCCAAGGCTGGAGGAGGCACAGTCTGTCTAGGCCTCTCTCCAGATCTCCAGCCACCCACACAACCCGGTGTGGGGCCACATTCCTCCTCCCGACTGCTGTCCCGTCTTCTCTGACCCTCTTTCCACCCATCCCCCACCTGTGTCTGCCCAGCCCTCACCTGGACCTCCCATCTCCACTGTCTCTGTTTGTCACTGAAAGCCTATTTGCTCAGCTGTATTTTATTCGGCTGTGTCCTTGTCCCCAACCCTAACCCTTCTCTCAGCTCAGGCAGTGGAAATATGAAGCTAATGGGGCTGAGGAGGACAGGGAAGGGCCATTGACTAAGTGCCCACCCAGGCTGGCCACCTTCTGGGATGCTTACTAATAAAATGATGCTCAAGTGGTGCAAGTGTGTCTGCTGTTTCCCCAGCAACAGCCAACCCCTAACCCTCCAGCAAGTGCCTGCCCAGTGGATGGACAGGGTGACAGAGTGTGGGTGGCCCCCACCAGAGAAAACCAAGCTTAAAATAAGTGCCTTCCACAAGCAAGAGATGGAGTCTCCCTGCCGCATAGGTATGAAGAAGGCAGGTTGTGGCCACTGCAGGCCACCCTGGGCCACTCTGCGCTCCTGTGCTCTGCGCTGGGCAGCCCTGGCTCGGTGTGCAGCGTCCTGCACCGCGCTCTGGAAGTTGCAATGAGGAGAAAGAGGAACTGTCCTTGCCCTTGAGGAGCCGCAGTCCAGCGGGAAACATGCCGCACAGACGGAGAGCTAGCCCGGAGAAAGGGGGCAGGCACTTGGCTTCGAGGAGGTGGCAGGACCTTCCCTGTCTTTGAGGAATGATGAGACGAGCAGGGAGCAGACAGCTGAGACCCAGGGCCCTGACGATGCTGAAGGTATAGTTAGAACAAGTTGCTGGCTTGGGTTTTATATATACATATATATATATATATATATATATATAAATGTGTGCATATATAATATATATATATGCAGAGGACAGTGGGGCCAAGGAACAGAAAGGTTGCTTGAACCGGCACTGGAGGTGATCTTTAACACCTGGCTTAGGGAGGCATGGGTACGTGTGGGGGGGCATGGTCACAGACGCAGCTTGTGGAGAACGGCATTTCCTGATGGCCCGAGATCATCCCAGATACTCCACACGTGTCCTGGTGCTTCATCCCTACAGCAGCCCCACAGGGAAGTGTTTTTTTCTCCCCTATTTCACAGATAAGGAGATTGAGTTTAAATCACTTGCCCAAACCAGCTGGTAATAAGCAAGAGTTTAGAAGAGATGCAAACCCAAGCCTGTTGAACTCCAAACAGTCCATGTCGTCCCATTACTCTATGAAACTAACACCACGCCGTAAATTAATGGCAGTGGTCCACAGACAAACCACAGAGGTTCCTTAAACTCCGTGGGAAGGTATTCAGAATCCCCTGTGAGTCATCAAAGTCTCAAAAGTTAAGAAGTCCTAAGTGGGGACATGAGCAACACACACCGTCCCCTTTGTGTCCCTCTGCATTTCATCCATGGGCCTAAAGTCAGGACAGAAGTTCTGGAACAAGAGCTCCATACGGGGTCCTTGGTAGACATGGGGCTTTGGCTTGAGAGAGGGAAAAAGAGAGTGAAAAGCACAGGAAGAGAAAAGGCCTGGAAGAAGAGTTTGTTTTGTGGTGAGAAGAGGTGGAGAGGCCCGTGGAGCCACTTGGCCTCCACGCCTCCTTTGCACTGCCCTCGTCCCCATCGCACCCTCTACCTGCGCAGACTCCTCTCTCTAGCGATCTCTGTTCCCTCTTGCATGGGAAGCCGATGCTCCTGCCACACTCCCAGGAGGGTTTGTCCCCTGAGTTCTCTCTCCTGTAAGGGGGATGGGTCGCCCACATTCTCCACCTGGTCCCACAGTGACGAAGAACACAAAAGGAGGGGACTCATTTGTATGAGGAAGGTCCTACCGGGTCTGTGCCTGGTGGACCCTCTGCGGCCCCCGTGTGCTCAAGTGACTGGCTAGATTTCTCTCCGTTTTGGTCTTTCTCTGCCTGCCTCGGCAGTCTCTTCCTTGTGGTAGACAATCAAGGACAGAATTCCGTTCCGTCTGGCCAGACTCCTTTGCCCTACTCTCAGTAGATTCTGTGGCACATTATCTGTGCACTACCTATGTGGCCTCAAAATGCCAAAAATCATTGGCTCTAGACTGAGGGTTCTCTGACAGTGGGCAAAGCCCACATCTGTTCACTGAATTCCAAGCACTTATCCATGGTGGGCACTTGTGATTTTTTGGAACAAAAGAATGAATGAATGTGTCCAGGCCACCCTTCCCTCCCTCCCTTACTCTGGGACATGTCTCCCTCCTCTCTGGTTTCATGCCCTCCACCCCTCCCAACCACATGTTCTAGGTGCACAGCCACTAGGTGCTGGGTGGGCTACGGCCTGGTCTCCGGGAGCACTTGGTCTAGCTGGGCAGGGGCAGCAGGTGCATGAACTTGGCTCTGACGCACATCCTCTCAGCCACGCTCTCTCCTGGGCCTGTTTGTCCCGCCCTCATTCCTCATGGGTGACTGTTTGCCCTGACCCTGTTGTCTCCCCTCTGGGTGATCTCTGTTCTCTGAGGGCTGGAGCACACTCGCATTAACCGCAGCGGAGCTCACGTGGCCGTGATGAGGAAGTCCGGGATTTCCCCCTGGACAAGCATTAATCTGATGGGGCAGGACCGTGCTATGTACTTTAAAAATCCCCTAGGGGATTCTTTTGGGGAATCCCACCCAGCAAAATGTGCTGTCCTTAGCTGAGATCCACTGTTCTGGGGAGTGGCCTACACCCTATCAACATATATTCAATAGTGTGGTCTGTACTCAGCTCTTGCTTTCCCTTCTCCACGGGCTCTGTGGTCCGCTACTCTCTCCTCTAGGCCCGACCTCCTGGATCTTGGCCTGGTCAGCCTCCACTGTTGGCCTTCTCATGCTCTTAGCAGCCCCCTTGACCCCCTCCAAGGGCCCTGGGCACCGCAGCCGGGCCATGGGATGGAGGACTGGGGTCAGAGCCAGGCACCTCCAGCAGCAGGAAGTCAGCTGAGTGATGGCCATGCTCCGTGGGCCCAAGACTTCATAGCTCCATTTAAGTCACATCCGATGGGGCTCCAGCCCTCTTGCCTTGTGAGGAGATGAATACAGAGGCTGTGATTAGCTCTCAGGTTAAGAATAATGTTGTTCCTCTTCTCTGGTCTGTGGAGTGAGTGCTGGGGAAACCAGCACTATGTCGGCTCCTATGCTCACCCATTAAATAGACATTCTTTCCACTCTAGCTATTAATGCATTTTATTGTTATTGGTCACTTACAATTAGACTCAGCTCCCTCCCTGATCCAGAGGATGGAGCAGGAGAGGAGGAAGGGGAGGGCCAGGGTACAGTCTGAACATGCTTTCGGGAGAGGCTGGAAGGATTTGTACCAGGACCGACTTCTAGGCCAGGTGTGGCCCTCAGAACTTCTGGGAGTGCATTGGCGTGGGCCCACTTCTCTCCTTCTTCTGGCTTGTGTGACTCTGGCTCAGAGCTCCTCACGGGCCAGGAGCTTCGCCTATTCCCCAGTGTGTCCCTAGCACCTGATGTATCACCTTCACATGGAGGTGGCCAGGAAACACGGAATCCTACTGGGGAGGCTGGTATCCTGTGTCCAGCTCTGTGCTCTTGGACTCCAGGACTAGAACCGGAGTGGCACTGAGCTCTGGACCTGGGTAACGATCATCTTAGCACGAAACACCTACACATGTGGGATTTATCTTGATTCTCAACAACCCTGGGGATAGAAACTATGATTTGTCTTCTGGAGCTGCAGATGCAAGTTCAGGAAGTTAAGAGGTTGCCTATTACCAGCAGCCGAGGACCTCACCTGACATCCTGAAGCTGTATCCTACACACTGCACCCAGCTGGTTTCTCCTCTTCTCCCTGGGGATTCCCATGACTGGCTTACTCCCTCATCTCATTCGGTTCCTGGCACCTGCCCTCTCCTCAGACGCCTTCCCTGGCTTTTCTATTTCAAATTGTACCCCCACCCCCATGGACCACCACTCTCTCTTTCCATCCTCTGCCTTATTTCCCTTTGCAGTATTTATCACAACATGACATCCTATTACATATATCCTATATTCATATGTTTATTGTTCACTTCCCCCACAAGAAGGTAAGCCCCATGGGGGCAGGGATCTCCTCTCTTTGATTCACAGCTGTACCCACAGCTCTAGAGCCCTGCCCGGCTCATGGAATAAACAAAAAATGAGAGAATAAATGAGAGATGAGCCCAATAAATGATGAGAAAGGATAAATAATGAATGTATGGACCACTTGGCCAAGCAGCCTGTGCCTGAATTTTCCTGAGGGATCTGGATCTGGCCTCACCTCACCTCAAGTGCCTGACTCACCTTAGAGGGCTCCCTCTGGCAACTAAGATGGCACTAGTGGGGCCTGATGGAGGCCTGGGGCATGGATGTTAGAGGAAAAGAGCAAAGGACTCTGGAGGCAAACACCTTAGAGGCGTCTCTAGGCTGCCCTCTAGGTGTCAGAGTGCAGAATAATCAATCACACACAAGAAATACAGGCTTAGAATTGGGTGGGAATTTAGATATTACTAAAGAAACCCCCTAAAGTCACATGCCAAGGTCACACAGAGAACAGACAGCAGAGTGGGGACAAGGACTTGGGTCACACTCTGATACTCTCATCACTATGTTATCCTGTCTTCCCCCATCAGATGAACCGAAATTAACCTGCAAACGGGAAGGCTTAGGTGACACAGTGCGAGGTACTGGGAGGAAAAAAACCCGAGGAGGTGGATTTGGCTGAATTCAACAAGTTTTAAGCTTCTGGCAGGCACCTAATTAAATATTAGAGGGAGAAAATATATAGTAAGAGAGCTTAAGTTTATACCAAGGCAAGTCTTTGGTCAGATGAATTTGAAACATGACATTAGCAGAGAAGTTAGGGCTTCCCTCCTCAGCTCCTGCCTCTGGGTGGGCCCCTCTCCGATTCAACCTGGATCACATTTTATTGCCATGATTTACATGTTTGTTTCCTCAGTAGACACAGCGCACCTTGAGGGACGGGAGGACTGAAACTGCTTCCTGGGACTGTCCCCATCATCTAGCACCCCGCACAGTAGATGCTCAATAAATGATTGTCATAAGGGCAGACGGAGGAACAAACGAGTGGTTTGGAGCCTCCCTGCCTAGAGAGCTTCAAAGAAGAGCAGACAACCGTCTCTTCTATCTAGTTCAAAGACATTGTTTTCCTGCCCAAAGGCTGAGGGCTGTGCCCGATGCTTTCTCAAGGTAACGCAGCTTCTATAATTAGATTGTACCACAATACTAGTTCGAGGCGCTTTCCTTTCATTGGCCAAGCCTTTGCTGAGCACCTTCCGTGTCCAAGGCACTGAGCTATTATTCTCTAAATCTGTGATCCTATTCTGTCATTTAATTATCTGACTCCATGGTGACACGAGACGCAGCAGTGTTCCCACTGCATTCACTGCCGGGTGAGCTCGGCCAAGGCAGATGAGGAAGGATCGGCATTGTCTAATCTGGACAGAGCAGCTGGCACAACGGGTTCCCCTGTGTTGATCCTCCATACCATCCAGTCCCACTCAGTCTCTTCCCCAGCTCATAAACTCACTCATGTTTGAGTGCCAACACCTCCTGTATATTAATAGGTATTAAAATCTCCAATAACCTCATGACTCCCCCTTCTCTCTCCCACTCACCCGCCTGTTGTGTCAAACTGGGAAGAACTGGTTGGAGCCCAGCAGTCCTGCATCATCTTGACTTTGGCACTTGGGTTACGTCTGCACCGGGTGAGTTACCTCTTCAGCAGAAGTTTTCTCATCTGTGAAACTGACCTAATAATTTTCTCTGTTGAACACCTCCTGGGAGAGAAGTAAGGCATACTCTCATACTTTACAAGGAAGGGGAGGAAGACGTGGAAAGCAACATATGTTGTGGAAATTAAATAAGATAATACAATATAGAGAGCCCTAGACGTTACCTGATCCACATCAGGGACTTGGTTCCTTTCCCTCATTTTCTCTCTCCTTTCAGAATTTTCTCTTTTCATTCCCAAGGAACTCCATTTCACTGATTGGATGGTTGCTGCAGGTCACCCTGAGGGGTCCAGACTTCCTTCTTCCCTTCCACTCCATACCTGCCTGCCCCAGTACACCCAGACGTGTGTACTGTCCCAGGCAGGACACGGTTCTGTCAGAGGAGAAAGACTTTCAGATATGAGCTCCTGACACCTTCCCTGCTTTCCCCCAATCTACCTGTCCAACAGTATCACCCTCCTCTCCAGGTTATAAACTCTTCACTCTAACCATTTCAGTCTACTTCCTCTTGCCCAAACATTCATTAATGAATTCAACCACTCATAAAATACATATGTGATGGTAAACTTGACTGGGCTAAGGGATGCCCAGAGAGCTGGTGAAACATTATTTCTGGGTGTGTCTGTGAGGATGTTTCTGGACGAGATTAGCATTTGAAGAGGTGAACTGCGTAAAGATGATCACCCTCACCAGTGCAAGTGGGCACCACCCAATCTGTGGGGGCTGATTACAACAAAAGGTGGAGAAAGGGTAAATTTGCTCTCTGAGCTGGGAGAGCCATCTCCTACCCCTGGGCATCGGCTCTACTAGTTCCTAGTCATTTGGATTCAAACTAGGACTTAATGCATCAGCTCCCTGACTCTTGGGCTTTAGGACTCAGACTGGGATTTACACCATCAGTTCCCCTGGTTCTCAGGCCTTTGGACTCAGACTGAATTATTGCTCTGACTTTCCTGCGTGTCCAGCTTGCAGACAGCAAATCGTGGGTATTCTCAGCCTCCAAAATCTCAAGAGCCAATTCCTATAATAATCCATATATTTTCTATTGGTTCTGTTTCTCTGGAAAACTCTAATACAAGTTGTTAAGTGTCTATGAAGGCCCAGGCACTGTATTCTGAGTCTAGGTTATACAGATGAATAAAGAGATGGGGAAATGTAGTTTAAAATCAGAGGCATTGTCAAAGGTCACACCTGAATTCAAATCCCAGTTCTGCCCTTTGCCCACTGCATATGGCCTAGCCTAAGTCACTGCAGGCACTCTCCAGGCCAGTTTTTCCCTTCTCTTAAGTGGTGATAACGATAGGGTTATTATGCAAATTAAGCGGGAGCTTAATCTGTAGGGCATTTGGCAAGAGTGCCCACAGAGCACATGCGCAGTAGAAATACCTGCGAGGGTGGGGAGGGAGACGTGGGAAGTGGGACCTGGGAGGAAGCCAGGTCTTCTCCTGTAGGTCAACTTGGGCTCAGCGGCTTGGAGTGTTGATACCCGCATATTTGTCAGTCATCCATTAAGTGGGCGAGCTGGGGAGCGAGGTTGTAGGGAAAAAACATTTCCACGTGTTTCCAGGGCTCCTATGCCCCAGCTGTCCAAGTACAAGTGCGGCTGCTGGGAATGAGCGCACACTCGGCGGTAGAGGGCATCAAAACGGGGGAGGGATCCGAGACAACTTGTGCAGAACCGCCTCCGCCCCCTAGAGGCTCTGGCCTAGCTGGGGAGGCGGGCAGCATTGGTGTGGGTGAGGGTGGGGAGAGGCGTCGCTGAAGGCACACAGCTCTGGTGGGTAGAGAAGGCCGACCAGGCCGCGGGCAGGGCGCGCGCACAGGCAATGCCAGCGCCTGTCGTGTGGCCGGGCGAAAGGCGGGTCCGGGAGGGAGAGGGCCTCGGGCAGCTTCCGCGCCTGCGCCGTCGTGGGAGCCCCGGCGGTCCTCTTCGCCCTCCCCGCGCATCCCCGCGCCGCGCACCCTGTGGCCTTCTTGCGAGCTTCGGCCGCTTCCTATGGGCCTCCGCTGGCCAGTCCAGCTCCTCGTGACTCTCCTCTGAGGTCACAGCGATTACTGCCAAGGCTATTAGTACTTTGTTGCTTACACATGTAGTTATTTAGTTACATGCATCCTTGTGACGCTGCTTAGCTTTGCATGTAAATCCTGTCTTCCCGGGCTTAATTTTAAGCTTCCTGAGAGTAGGAATTGGATCTTTTTATTCTTTATATTCTATGGCACCCGGCACTGGGGACGTATTAAGGGTATAAGAAAGTGACTGAGTGGTGAACGTAGTCCACTTTGAGGCCTAAATCTACTAGGCTCACCCCTATGACTCATGTAGTCTTTCTAGCTGATTTCTAAACTCTACACTTAGGAGTTGTTGTTTTTTTAATTTTTCAAACCAGTCACATACAGGTTTTGAGGGGAGTTACCACATAAACAAATTGCGTCCTAAAGGGTGAATGTTAAGGTAGCACACCCTCAATTTCTTTTAGCCCCTCTTCAACCCCCACCTTGGTCAGCCACTTGATTGACTTTAGGCCATTGGGCTCTCTGGGCTCCTGCCCTTCAAACTTCCCTGCTTAAAGAATTTTGAAAAACTGTGTACCCCTTACACATTTTTAAGTTAACAGTTAACATCTTTTTTTTAACAGTTAACATTTTTAATCATAAGTTTCAGTATTGCAAAGGGTATACTTTTCAGGGAATTGTTAATACTTACATATTAAAAGCCACATCACTCTTTTGAATGTATAGCTGGAATATAATACCATAGCATTTTCATATACATTAACACCCTTTTAATAAATTATATATCTTTGTAACAAAGATATGTAGTTGAAATTTATTTCCTGTGGCCATAAAGCTCCAAGTGTTGAAAACAGTTATTCTGCAATGGATTTATAATTACAATTATTACAAGATACAGTTGATCTAAACTTCAAATATTGACAATGTTTAACAGAAGAAGTACTTTTATTGAACATGTATATCTTCATGAGATGGAAAGGGCTTCTTTTCCCATTGACTTTTGTTTGGCAGCTCCAGGAAGAGCACTCTGGGTGTGAGAAACACGGGCCTTTGTCCAGTGGGGGAAGGGTGGCTTATTGACGGAGGCAGGTGGAGAAAGAGAGCGCGACCCTCAGGCAGATTCGTCTTAGGAAGGGGCGCGTACACTTCTGGAAACTGATCCCCTTAAAACTTGGTCCTGCCCACATGCCCCTGGGAGAGTTTTCATGTTCAGCCAGCAGTATTCAAACCAGAAGCTATTAAAGAGAGGCGTAACTTGGTTTCTCATTCTCCAAAACAGGAGTCCCAGAATGGGAGAGATGTGGCTCTGAATTTCCTTGTAGCTCTGATGGTTACTTTTCCAACACCCCTCCTGCTGAGCTCCACATCCTTATGGCATATGGGCACAAAAGGAACTCAAAGACTTCCAGATTTTTGTAGGTTAGTAGCCCTGAAGAGGGCATCTGAATATTCAAATCCTAATCACTGGCAAAGAAGCTGCCTAGATCCAAAATTAAGAAAACATGGTTTTTATTTACTGATTTCATGAAAGCACCATCATTGTTTCCTGTTGGCCACCAGGTGGCAGCAGACAGCACACCTGCCAGCCCTGCCCCAGGAGCCCCATGGGTGAGGAAGAGAAGGTGGAGGCAGGTACTGGGCTTGTGGTAGAGGTGTACACTTGAGCTGTCGGAGAAAAAAGGAGGGGAAATGCGGGGGCTAAATACAGATCTCAGGAGGGACAGAAAACACTGAGAATGACACCTTCAGGGTTCCAGAATAAAATTGAAGGAATGAGGAAGGGAAGTAAGGAGTTAGGCTCAATTGGGGAGAAATTTAAGGGGAATCAGAAGGGTAGAGACAAGCTTGAGTGCACCCTGCCAGGAGGCCAGGATCCTGTTATCTGTACTCTTCCCGGGGTGGGTCAAGGTCTGGCTCCTCCTGAGATCTGTGGTCCACCTCAGGGGCAGGCGGCCAGGGGTTTTCTGGAGGTTGGGGTCCTGCTGGCCAGGGGTCGTCAGGGTGGGGAGGTTGAGGAAGATCAGTCCTAGGCGACTCGGGGGGCCAGACTCCAGATTCAGGCAGGTCCCTCCAGGGACGACTGGGGCCTGAAAGTGGAGGGTCCTCGAGAGAGGGTACCCCTGGCCAGGGGCCACCAGGGACTGGGGGGCCCTGAGGTAATGCTGAGGAGCCCTCCTCCTCTCCAGCTTCCATGGGTGGGGGAGAGGGGTGGTCTCCGCTGCCTGAGATGCCTGTAGGGGAGGAAAGACAAAGTAAAAGGTGGTGACGGCCAGATATCTACACCCCCACAGCTGCAAACCCAGGGGGTACAGCCTCAGCTGTGGTCTGATCCCACAAACCTCAGAAGTAATTCTCAGAGCTCTCCACACATTTACAAAATAGCAAGTAACATGAAAATGTTGTCCTGAACCATTAGCTTAACTGACAGGACCCCCCATATAAGCCCCATCCAGCCCTGGTTGGGACATCCCACTGGCACAGCCCCATGACGGCCTACAACCCCAAAGCAGTATACACCCGGAGCTAAACATTTATTCTGAGCTAAAATATACCTTCCTGCATCGCCTGCAACCCCTTCACTCTTCTGATCGTGTGGCTTCCCAGAAGCTCCTCCCATCCCTATGCCCCCAATTCACTTCCCCTTTTCTTCATTTGACCAACCCCCAAATTGGTCTCCTGGCCTCTAGTTCCAGCTTACCTCCCATATACAGGCAAAGGACCAGGATCCCCAGGAGCTTCCAGTTGAGCATCATGGCTGTCTTGGCCCCTAAAGCCAGGGGTGGGCTGATTCTGGGTGCCTGGGAACCCCGAGAGGCTTTATAGGGGAGGAGGGAAAGGAGGAGGCCAATCTCTGGAGAGGGACCAGCCCAGCGACACCAGGAACCCCATCAGAACCTAACTGGTCAAACCAGTTTGGAAGGCAATAGCTGATGCGTAACCTCCGACAGCAGCGTCCCTCATTTCAGCCCCTCAGCTCGGGACCCAGCCAGCCTGGCGCTATTGATGACCTAGACCTTGGTTACCCCTCCCTTGTTTTCACATCCTCCTCCACACACACCCTGCAGCAATCAGTACCTGCCTGTCACCTCTATAACCACAGGGACTTCCACCTTTCATCCCTCGAAGCCGTTGGAAGCCAAGGAATGGGCCCAAACCACGCGTGGGGAAGCAGTGTAATTACAGGGCCAGGAAGCAGGACGCCCAGCAGGGAAGGAGAGAGCGGCTCCCTTTGAACACCTGGGAGGCAACTAGGATGGTCTCAGCTAGTAGCTGGAGCCCCCCCTACCCCACTTTTAACACTTGGCCTTGGGGCTCAATTCTTTGTTTGAAGTTTGGGCCCCCTCAGGACCCAGACATGCTGCGCTCCATCCAGCACGTGCCTTCTTCAGGCACGCGGGGACCCTCCCCAGCAGTGACGTCCTTGGAGTTTCATCCAGGAGCCATCTGGGATGACTGCGGGTGAGGAAGGGAATGTGAGGACATCCTGATTCTTTCCCATCCCAAACTGGTTCCATCAGTCAGGGCCCCAGAGGCTCGGGAAGAAGCTGTCTCAACTCTGTCACCGCGGCCTCTCCCTGCGCCCCCTGGACTCCCCCGCACTGCCCCTCCAGCCCCTCTGGTCCTGGGCGCCACCTCTCTTTGCCCACCGCACATCCCCTGGTCCTTTAGGTCTCAGTCCAAGTCTTGTCTAAGCCTCCCAGAGAGACTTCTTCCTCAGGAAGGCCTCCTCTGCCCTGAGGCCTAAACGAGCCTCTCAGAAGCAATGGCTCAAAAACAGAACTCTCTTCCTCCGCAGGCCGTTTCGCACCTGGTCTGTTCCTTGACAGTAAGGGACATCACCGTCCCTCTGTGGCTCACTTGGAAGCCTTTGTTCCTCTCCCCCAACCCTGGGAGCCAAACCAGCCCACTGCCCCATCCTGGGCCGCCCCCCCACCTCCCAGCACCCTCCTCACTGGCCTCCCTGCTCCCACTCCTCATCCCTCCCCACATCCAAAGCTCTCTCTCTCTTAAACACATCAGCTGACTTGTGTGGCTACATCCCTAGCTCATGGCCTCACTGCAGAATCCTCCCCAGGAGCTCCTCTCCAGGTGGCTGCACTGCTGGCTCACCTCCTTCCCATCTCCTTAGGGAGACACTGTCCCCTTTCCTGTCACCTCATCAAACACCTGCCCCCAAAGCCAGGTTCTACCACGTCACTATGATTTATTTGCCTTTCATAGCACTTGTTATCATTTGCAACACCCGTTTGTCCACTGGGTTTGTCCATGTCTGTCTGTCATACTAGGATGTAAGTACCATGGGGGCAGAAACCTGCCCATCAAGCCCACCACTGTGGCCCCTGGGCTAGGACACTGCCTGGCTTTAAGAGTCCTGCTAAGTAAATGTTTTATATTCCTCACTCCTGGCACTATCATCTTCCAGAAGTAAAAGTTTTAAAACAGAAATTGAGAACAAAGAAAACCTGCAACTTCTCAGAAAAACACTTCCCAAGCAGCCAGGAAAGGGGTTTTGAAAAAGATACCATCTACAGAAAGATCTGGGTGGCACTCCTCTCACATTCCCTGGGAAGAGATGGCTGGAGGGAGAATTCCTTTATGTTCCCAAGACGACATGTTCAAACACTGGCTCCCACTGTCGTCATCTTTATTGAGCCACAAGAGAATTCAGACGTGTTGGTGGCTGGTTGTCCCCAAGAGCAGCTGGACAGGGAAGAGGGCAGGGCTGGGCCCCCACCCCTGCCCACTTCCCCAAGATCCTCGGACCCCCTGGAGCTCCTGGCTGCCCAGCATGCTCGACTCCTCACTGGCAGATCGTTACAGGAGAGTTCTGGTTGTCTCCTTGAGAAATAGCTTCTTCTTTGGAAATGGCCTCGCTCAAGCCCTGCAGGTCATCAAGCAGGGCAGAGAGGGAGCCTGGGAGAGAAGACCCCAGAGGATGGGGGTCAGACAGGAGAAGGTTGCTGTGGTGGCCATGCAGGGAGCAGGCCCGTCATAGGATGTAAGGATTATGAGGGGAAAGGTTCTCTGGTCCAAGAGAGGCTGCTGGCCTCCAAGGTAGCAGAGAACAACACTCATGCATTCAAGAGTGTCCGGAGCAGATTCCTGAAGTGCCCCCCATCGGTCCCTTCCTACAGAGACCATTACCTTTTATGGACTCCCTGGAAGAGGGTGCCATTACTGGAAGCAGAGAAGCTGGAGACCCTGAGGGCCTGAGGCTGGGCTCCACAGATTTCCCCTTATCCAGTAGGGAAGGCAAAACTGCAAAGAGTCGCTGCTGCTTGTAACGGGAGAGGAGACCTTCCTGCTGCAAGGTGGCCTGGGAAGGAGAGTGTTACACACCACCTAGCCCAGGCAGAGCCACCCCTTACTCTTCCTACACTTCTCCCCAGGCAGGCCGCGTGGCCCCCGCCATCCCCTACCAGCATGAGGTTCTTATCCCTCTCCAGATCCTGCAAGCGCTGGGTCAGCCGCAGTCCCTCCTCCTTCCAGGCCTCCTCCTGCAGGCGTCTGAGTTCTTGACTCCGCTCCTTTTCCCGGGTGGCTTTGCGCTGCATCTGGCGCAAGGAGACTACTGTGGGGAAGCCAGGGCACAGAGGGCACAGGTGTGCAGCAGCCCAGAGGCAGCCAAACTCGCTGAAAACAAGATTGGGATGACAGGCTAATACTGGGTCCCCAGCTCTATGACTCAGGGAAGCCACCTCCACTCTGTGGCTCTCAGTCTCTTCTGTATGGTGGGAGGGATGGCTGATGCTCTAGGATCCAACGAATCTGTGAACCCAAAGCATCTTCCCCATCCCCAAACCTTGTGGCATCCCTCAGGGAAAACCTGAATACAGACTGGATATTAGATTTTATGCAATTAAGGTTCACTTCCCTAAAGTGTGACAATGGTATTAAGGTAGTAGGAAAATTTCCTCTTCGTAGGACACACAGTTGAACAGTCACGATATTTGCAATTTACTTTAAATTATTCCAAAACAGCGTATATATCAATGTATATGTCTATACAGTTAGAGAGGAAATGGAGCAAATGGTTAATAGCTGCTGCATCGGGCTGGAGGAGGTATATGAGTATTCATTACACAATTCTATTAACTTGTCTAGGTGTTTGACATTTTTCCTAATAAAAAGTTGGATGAGATGGTTGGTGTGAGACATGGGGATGGCAGCTGCCTTTGTGAAGCGGAGTCACTGGGAGCAGCTCAGGGGCTCCAGGCTGGTCAGGGGCCGGTACAAGATCAGGGCGCTGGCTACGTGCGTGTGTTCACCACCTGAGGATTCATCTGCACCGCTCTTTGACAACTTCATTAGTTGTGTACTTCAAAAAAAGGCTTTAAAAAAAGTTTTAAGAATAGTCTATGTGTCAACACCATGATCTTCCTCCTAGAAGCCCACGTCCACCCTGCCAGAGCTCACCAGCCTTGGCCTGTTCCCTCCGAGCCTCGCTCAGCCTCCTTTCTGTTTCTGAGAGCTGTTCCCGTAGCCGCGTTTCCACTTCGGCCACCTTCTCCTGCAGAGCTGGGGTGAAGATGAAGATGGGGTGTGTCGGGGGGCCTTGGCTGGAGGCCCGCCAACCTTCCAGGGTACACCCGTCCACCCTGCACACCTTGCCCACAGAGTTCCTGCTGCTGGGTCAGCTCCTGCCGGAGACTGGTAGCCTCCTCTGTGCTCTCCTGCTGGCCCTGGCGAGCCGCTTCCAGCTGCAGCCCCACACTGGCCAGGGACTCCTGAGTCCGCTGCAGCTCCTGCTCCAGCTGCTGGGCCACCTCACTTAGCCGCTGCCGCTCTGCCTCCCCTGAGAAGAGGTGGCTCTCACTCAGGCCTATCCACGCCCGAGGCTCCAGCTCTTACCACCTCCTTTCCATCCTCTGGCCCCTGCTCAAGCTCGGTGACTCCAGGACCAAGCATACCTTGCTGCCGGGCCCGGCCCACCTCCTGCTGGATGATGTGGGCACTCAGCTGCAGTTCTGCATCCAGACGGTCCCGTTCTTCC
>JAQQAC010007890.1:36402489-36495621 GCA_029783875.1 Phataginus tricuspis | reverse complement strand
CTGAGCTTCTCTGTCAATAAGAGAAAACCTGAGAGCGTAAGCCACTTAGTGACTGTCAGATAAACACAATCCAGTCGCTCATAAGAAAACACAGCTATTCAGTGAACTTACAGTAAGCCTCTCATCTGGGCCCTAGCAATCAGCATCTTTAATTACAGCCCCGCAGTAAAAACACTGAGGTTCATGGGGTCATACCTTATCTGCACCCAAATGCCATTAGAGTAAAGGTTCAGTAAAAAAAAAGTCTGCAGGGGCTAAAGTTGAGTGCATAAGGCTGGCTCGTCTCTAGCTGACTTAGACTTTTTCACCTGCAGGCACATGGATGCGTCTCTACACTTTAGGACCCTGCTGGTGCTGTACACCACATGTGGGGAGTATGAACTTATGTCTGCTTTCCTAAGGAACAAAGCCTGTAGTTTCCATCACTTTTCTAAGAGGCCCTTGCACCAAAAAGGCATTGATGACTTTGTATCTGTTCCAGCAACCTACAAAGCTTATTTCTCACAACCTTTTTTTGATCCCTATTATGTATGCATCAGAGATCAGCTATCCTCTCCAACAATTCCGATACCACTGAAGGCCAGGTCCATGTGCTTCACCAGCTGGCTGTGCTGGAAGCAGAACCGGCATGGCTCGGGAAAGCTGAGAGGCCTAAACAGGCCCCTGGGAGAAGGACTAAGGCAGCGTGCAGGGGCAGGGCTGCAGCTCCCTGGGAGAGTCCCTGTCTGCGCCAAGGAAAACAAGTGGACAAAGGCTGAAAGGTGCATCCCTAGCAGCACAGCAGAGATCATTTTTACCTGAAAATGACTTGAGAAGCTGCTTCCAACACCCACCATGGTTCTTATTAAAGCCATTTTCTAATAAGGTCCCCAAACCACCTAGAGATTATCTAACAAACTTGGCAAAAATCTGAGTTGGCTTGTTTTGAATATTGAACCTTGTTGAGCTTCTTTGGCAATAAATCATTAGCAAGAGCCATTTCAGTGATGTCCTGGAGCCAAAGTGAAACCCTACCCGCAGGGTATCTCTGTTCTCCTGGAGTAGGAGATACATGCAGTGGGTTCAGTCTGGGAGGTGGTTCATCGTCTCTCTAATCCCATGCATGTCTGAAACTTTTCATAACTTTTTAAGTTAAATTAGTCCTCAAGGTACAAATCCAATGGAAGGGGATAGTAGGCAAGGACCCAACCTGTATCACAAGTTTACTAAACCTAAAATTCTTGTCATCCATCAAGAACAGCGTCATGGAAACAGGAAACATTTACACGGCGCAGATGACAACGCAGGCACTGTGCTAGGGGTTCGACAAGGACCACCTCAGGCCTCCAGCACCTGAAGCTGAGGAGGGCTTGTCACCAATGCAAGGAAGCTCACATTCTCCTTACAGGTCTTTCTACAAGTCTTCCCAAGAGTTAGGAAGGAAACACCTAGGAAGTTGGTAGGAGAGACACAAGCTGGCAATTGATTGAGAAGGAAATTGGCATACATTTTAGATGGAATATCTAGTAAACCAGTAGGTGTAAAGCTGTAAAATAAATAGATTACATTTGTTTCCAACTAGATAGGGCATGTGTAGAATATTACAGACAAAAAGATCAAGTCTCCACATGCCTCATCCTTGAACAACATTGAGGGTGGAACCCTCCCAGGTAGACAGCACTACAGGAGACGCGCGTCTCACCTCCAGCCAAATGCGCAGCAGGAGTCCTAACAAGTGACCCTGGTGTGAATGTGCAGGGGCTGTCCCAGGAAAAGTAAACACAGGGACTCTACAGGAATAAATACCTCCAGCTGCCAGCTTTCCAGGGCCTCTAGCTGGGGGCTCGTAAACCCCAAGGCGCCCAGGCAGCTGGGGAAGTAGAAACACTACTCCACCCACGCTCCACCCAATACCTGCTGACGGCACTGGCCACAAGCTTCAGGTGCCCCTCGGTCACAGCAGTCTGCTGTTCCTGCCGCTGCCGGGCCTCCTGAGCCCGGCTCAGCTCCATCTGCAAGGCCTGGAAAGGATGCAGTGAAATGAAGGGTCCCCTCCCAGGGCCCTGGCCCACACACCCAGGCCAGGGATGTCCTGCCTCCCCTTAGCCTCTGCCTGTCTCACACACTGACCCTGGCACCCATCCGCTCCACCTCCACCTCTGCGGCTTTGTCCTGCAGGGAACGCTGCAGGATGGCCTGCTCCTGACTCTGGGCTGCAGCTCGTTCCCGGAGCTCTGTCACCTGTGGGAGGAGAGGAGGCCAGGCAGGGTGTGGCTAGAGCCGAAAGCTGTGGGGGGCACTGGAATTGAAGGGGCAGGTGTAGAGGTCTCTGAAAAAACACTATGCAGGCAGACAAGGCTTGGGATCCTGAGAATGGAGTCTGACTCCAGGTTTCATGTTCCATGTGCCCACACCTTGACCCACTCTGGGACTCACCCACAAGGACCCACCACCCTCTGCCCACGCCACCCAACCTGGAACACTGTCACCTCCTCAGGAAGGCCGTTCCTGACCATCCTACCTAAGGCTGGCCAACCCCATGGTCTCTCACTGTCACACTGCCTTTCACATTATTCTTTAAAGCACATATAAATTACTTGACCTAATGCAATCATCGGCTTCCTTATTGTGTGTCTCTGCTCCAGAATGAAAGCTCCATGAGAGCAGGTACTTGACTGTCTTTGTTCAGGGCTGTGTTCCCAGCACATGGTAACCTCTAATAAATCTTTGTTGAATAAATACCACTCCTTATATAACGAGCAAGGAGCTAGGAGGTGAATATGGGGAGAAGGAGCCAAGTGACCTGTCCCTTCAGCTGCTGCACATGTCCTCTGTGCTCCAGCTCCTGGGCCTTTAGCTGCACCATGAGGGAAAACACCTTCTCCCGCCACTGTTTCAGCAGGGCCTGGCACTTCCTGATGAATTCCGGCCCCAGGGAATCTGAAGGTGGAACCTGCAAGGTGGAAGAAGGGGGGCAGATGTGGGCTCCGGGGAGCAGAAGAAAGAGGTGTTTTTTTTGTTTGTTTGTTTTTGTCCTGCCCAAACAACAGTAGCCACAGCCAGAAGACATATCCTCAGAGAGGATGATGCTGGCAGGTTCTGGCTGCACCCCAACCCCTCCTGCCCACAGGGAAGTACCTGGGGGTGAGGGGCCCAGAGTGGGGCCTACCTTCCTGGTCAGCTCCTCCTCTTGCATGGCGAGGATGTGCAGGAGGCTCTGCACTCGCACCTGCAGCAGCTCCACCGTTGTATGCAGGCCATCCCGGGCCTCCTGCAAGTGCTGTGAGGGGCAAAGGCAGGGAGCATGGCCGCCACCGCAGCAGGGCCTCCACGAGAGTGCAGCCCTTGACCCCACAGCCTTCTCTTTTGGGAACAGAGCTCCTCTCCTCGGCCCACCCCTCTCCCAGGCCCTGAGCGTAAGCCCTCCCGTCCCACCCTCGGCCCTGCACAGATACACCTTGCACTCTCTCACTTGCACATTTTCTAGAAGCTCCTTTCGTTCTGATTCCCACGTCTGGCTGTGCACTTCAGGAGGCACTTGCTCCCCCACATATCTCCTTAGATTCTCAACCAAGGTCACTTGCGCCTTCAAGTCCTCTTGGGTCTTGCTAGGGTTGGGGTGGGAACAGGGTAGCCATTGGGGGATACCCTCACTCACCAACCTCCAGGCACTCCTCCAGCCACCCTCCCCCACTGACCTCAGCTCCTTCCGCAGCAGCTCAGCCTCCTTCTGGGCCACGGCCAGCTCCTTGGCTTCCCCTGCCCTCCTGGTTTCCAGACTATTCAGAGACTTCTCCAAGCCCTCAGCTTTGTTGGTCAAACTGTAAAGAGCCTCCCGGTGAGTCTTCGTCAAGGAGGAGAGCTGCAGAGAAAGACAGGGCTCAGCAGGGGTCAGCTCACTCCTACAACTGGGCTTTCCAAACCCGCCCCTGCTTTGGCCCTACCCTTCACTCCACTTCCTGTGGCCTTAGACCACAGTCCAATAAATCACCCAGCCGCACAGGGCTCCTCACTCACCCCCCATCACCCTCCGATCCAGCAGAGCTCCCATCAAGTCTTCCCACAAAACATATCTTCACCTTCTGTCTCCACTGCACCCAACCTGAGGTAAGCCATGCAATTCTCTGGCCTGGACAATGGCCAACAAACTCCTGACAGTCTTTGAACGCCTTCAGAGGCTCACCGTGGCACTCAGAACAAACCCAGCTTCTCCCCTCTCCTGCAGTCACTGTGCCTTGGCTTCTGCCTGCTTCCCTAAGCTCTGCTCCTACAGCTCTCTCTCCACTTCAGCCACAGCACCCCCTTCTTCACCACAACAAGCCGGCTCTTTCCCACCGCAGAGTCTACCAGAACGCTAGGCTTCTCCGAACTTCTAGGATCTCAGGTGAAGTCGCCTCCTCGGGAATGTCTCACTGGCCCCACAACCCCTCCCTACCACCTGCTCTGTCCTGTCACCCGTTCATGCCCTAGGAATCACCACCAGAAATGATCTCACTTCAGCAAGAGCTACCTACTTGCCACACCCCATTCAAAAGGAAGCTCTAGGAAACTAGGAATCTTGTCCATTTCTCACCTCATGGTAAGGGCATGGGGGTCACTGAAGGAGCTGGGAAGTCAGTGAAGGAGGGGAGTGGCTGCCTCATTCCCAGTCTGCCCCTCGAGCCCAAGCTCCATACCACAAAATGACCCATTCGGACTTAAATACCAAAGTTGGCCTTTTTAGACAGCAAATACAAATCCGACCATGTTATTTTCCTGTTTAAAAACTTTCTACAGTTGCTTATTGCTCTTAAGGTAAAGTACAAAGTTCGCAACAGGCCCTGAGGCCTCAAGGTCTGCACCACCATCCAGAGAGCCTCTCTACCCCCTCCCCTATCCCCTCACCTCCTCACAAGCCAGTCCACCAGCCAGCTCCTATTCAGCACAAATGTCAACTTATCATTGAGCACTGATCATAAACACAAAGACTATTTATATTTTCTTTTGAACTATCTCCTGTGTCCATTTTCTGACTGGATAGCTGTCTTTCCCTTGTTGATTTCTAGACACACAGTATACATTAGGGATATTAGCCTTTTCCTGTAATCTGAGCTGTCAATATTCTTCCCTAGTTTACCTTTTGTCCTTTAATTTCACTTTTACTTTGTCATTCCTAAATTTAATATTATAAAGTCAGTGTATCAATCTTTTCTGAAATGGCTCTGGATTTTGACTCATAGGTAGAAAGACTTTCCCAATTCGAAGGTTATAAAGAAATTCATTGTTAAGCTAGACTCTTAGATAGTAAGTAAGTTAACCTTGAATTTTTGGTACCATGAATCTAGAGCCTGCAATGGCAATAAGTACATACCTATCAATAATCACCCAAAATGTAAATGGACTGAATGCACCAATCAAAAGACATAGAGTCACTGAATGGATAAAAAAAAAAAGACCCATCTATATGCTGCCTACAAGAGAGTCACTTTAAACACAAAGATATACACAGACTAAAAGTGAAGGGATGGAAAAAGATATTTCATGCAACCTATAGGGAGAAAAAAGCAGGAGTTGCAGTACTTGTATCAGACAAAATTGACTTCAAAACAAAGAGAGTCACAAGACACAAGGTAAAACATTACATAATGACAAAAGAGTCATTCCAACAAGAAGATATAACCATTATAAATATCTATGCACCCAACACAGGAGCACCTACATATGTGAAACAAATACTAACAGAACTAAAAGGGGAAATAGATGCAATGCATTCATTCTAGGAGTGTTCAACACTCCACTCACTCTGAAGGACAGATCAACTAGACAGAAAATAAGTAAGGAGACAGAGGCACTGAACAACACATTAGAACAGATGGACCTAACAGACATCTACAGAACTCTGCACCCAAAAGCAGCAAGATACACATTCTTCTCAAATGCACATGGAACATTTTCAAGAACAGATCATACACTAGGCCACAAAAAGAGCCTTGGTAAATTCAAAAATACTGAAATTGTACCAACCAGTTTCTCAGACCACAAAAGTATGAAACTAGAAATAAATTACTCAAAGATAACAAAAAAGCCCACAAACACATGGAGGCTTCACAACATGCTCCTAAATAACCAATGGATCAATGACCAAATAAAAACAGAGATCAAGCAATATATGGAGACAAATAGAGTAGAAGAGGAGGGAATCCTTCCAAACTCATTCTATGAGGCCAGCATCACTCTAATACCAAAACCAGACAAAGACACCACAAAAAAAGAAATTTACAGACCAATATCCCTGATGAATATAGATGCAAAAATACTCAACAAAATATTAGCAAACAGAATTCAAAAATACGTCAAAAAGATCACCTGTCGTTATCAAGTAGGATTTATTCCAGGGATGCAAGGATGGTACAACATTCAAAAATCCATCAACATCATCCACCACATCAACAAGAAGGACAAAAACCACATGATCATCTCCATAGACGCTGAAAAAGCATTTGACAAAATTCAACATCCATTTATGATAAAAACTCTCAACAAAATGGGTATAGATGGCAAGTACCTCAACATAATAAAGGCCATATATGACAAACCCACAGCCAACATTATACTTAATGGCGAGAAGCTGAAAGGTTTTCCTTTAAGATCAGGAACAAGACAAGGATACTCACTCTCCCCACTTCTATTCAACATAGTACTGGAGGTCCTCGCCACGGCAATCAGACAACACAAAGACATAAAAGGCATCCATATTGACAAGGAAGAAGTTACACAGTTGTTGTTTGCAGATGACATGATATTGTACATAAAAATCCGTAAAAAATCCACTCCAAAACTACTAGATCTAGTATTTGAATTCAGCAAAGTTGCGGGATACAAAATTAATACACAGAAATCTGTGGCATTCCTATACACTAACAATGAACTAGCAGAGAGAGAAATCAGGAAAACAATTCCTTTCATGGTTGCATCAAAAAGAATAAAATACCTAGGAATACACCTAACCAAGGAAGTGAAAGACCTATACTCTGAAAACTACAAGACACTTATGAGAGAAATTAAAGAAGATACCAATAAATGAAAACACATCCCATGCTCATGGATAGGAAGAATTAATATTGTCAAAATGGCCACCCTGCCTAAAGCAATCTACAGATTCAATGCGATTCCTATCAAAATACCAACAGCATTCTTCAACAAACTAGAGAAAATCGTTCTAAAATTCATATGGAACCACAAAAGACCCCAAATAGCCAAAGGAATCATGAGAAGGAAGAATAAAGCTGGGGCTTATGCTCCCCAACTTCAAGCTCTACTACAAAGCCACAGTAATCAAGACAATTTGGTACTGGTATAAGAATAGACCCATAGACCAATGGAACGGACTAGAGAGCCCTGATATAAACCCAACCATATATGGTCAATTAATATACGATAAAGGAGCCATGGACATACAATGGGGAAATGACGGCCTCTTCAACAGCTGGTGTTGGCAAAACTGGACAGCTACATGCAAGAGAATGAAACTGGATTATTGTTTAACCCCATACACAAAAGTAAACTCAAAATGGATCAAAGACCTGAATGTAAGTCATGAAACCATAAAACTCTTAGAAGACAACAGAGGCAAAAATCTCCTGAATATAAGCATGAGCAACTTCTTCCTGAATGCATCTCCTCAAGCAAGGAAAACAAAAGCAAAAATGTACTCATGGAACTACATCAAACTAAAAATTTCTGTACAGCAAAGGACACCATCAACAGAAAAGGCATCCTACAGTATGGAAGAATATATTTGTAAATGACATATCCGACAAGGGGTTAACATCCAAAATATATAAAGAACTCACATGCCTCAACACCCAAAAAACAAATAACCCAATGAAAAAATGGGCAGAGGATATGAAGAGACAGTTCTCCAAAGAAGAAATTCAGATGGCCAACAGACACATGAAAAGATGCTTCACATCACTAATCATCAGGGAAATGCAAATTAAAACCACAATGAGATATCATCTCACACCAGTAAGGATGGCCAGCATTGAGAAGACCAAGAACAACAAATGCTGGTAAGGATGCAGAGAGAGGGGAACCCTCCTACACTGCTGGTGGGAATGTAAGCTAATTCAACCATTGTGGAAAGCAATATGGAGGTTCCTCAAAAAACTAAAAATAGAAATACCATTTGACCCAGGAATCCCACTCCTAGGAATTTACCCAAAGAATACAACTTCTCAGATTCAAAAAGACATATGCACCCCTATGTTTACCACAGCACTATTTACAATAGCCAAGATATGGAAGCAACCTAAGTGTCCATCAGTAGATGAATGGATAAAGATGTGGTACATATACACAATGGAATACTATTCAACCATAAGAAAGAAACAAATCCTACCATTTGCAACAGCATGGATGGAGCTGGAGGATATTATGCTCAGTGAAATAAGCCAGGAGGAGAAAGACAAGTGCCAGATGATTTCCCTCATTTGTGGAGTATAACAATGAAGCAAAACTGAAGGAACAAAATAGCAGCAGACTCAGAGACTCCAAGGAACTAGTGGTTACCAAAGGGGAACCGTGTGGGAGGGCCAGTGAGGAGGGAGGGAGAAGGGGATTGAGGGGTATTATGTTTAGTACACATGGTGTGGGGGATCACGAGGAAAACAGTGTAGCCCAGAGAAGGCAAATAGTGAATCTGTGGCATCTTACTACACTGATGGACAGTGACTGCATTGGGGTGTGGATGGGGACTTGATAATATGGGTAAATGTAGTAACCACATTGTTTTTTCATGTGAAACCTTCATAAGAGTGTATATCAATAATACCTTAATCAAAAAATTAAATAAAAATAAGAAAAAAAGAAATTCACCCATGTTTGCTTCCAGCATCTTTATGGTTTCATTTCTTACTATGTCAGCTGGTTATGGTGACCTTCCCCTAACCGCCCAGACCAGCTTAGGACTCCCTTGTCTTTCTCCTTCATGGCACTTCTCCAAATGGCAATTAATTAATTAGGATTACATTAAGTTGAATGTGTGTGTGTCCCACAGGGCCATCAGCTCCGCCCACAATGACTCAGGCTGATTTGTTCACCCTAGAGTCCCCACTCCTAGATGGTGGAAAGAAAGCACTGAAAAATGCTAGCTGACTGAATAATCTCCCGTTCTCAGCCCACCAAAGACCCCTCTCCCACCTTTCTCACCACCCTCCCCACAATGCTCCCAGATGAACTGGGTACCTGGAGTAAAATAGGAAGATAAACTACTTGCTATTGGAAGGGGGAGGAGGGCTTCAAGTGGAGGGATGTCACCTGACCTCCTGGGGAAAGCACAATCTGAATAAGACCAAAAGACCCTAGTTCTCCCTCTTTCCAGGTCAGCTACTGTTTTCATCTTTGCCACCATCTTATCACTCCAGTGCTGGTGGAGGCCTTTTCTGCAATACCTGATACTTGCTGGGAAGCTACTGCTCAGCTCACCATTGTGAAGCAGAACCATTCCCTCTCCCACATTCACCTGTTCTTGGTGCAACCTCTGAACCTCCTCCAGCTCCCGCTGGTTCCCCTCTTCCAGGTTCTTTCGGACAAGCTCAGCCCCAGCCAAGGCAGCACGCAGGCCCTCAGCCTCAGCTCGGCCAGCCTTCTCCGCCAGTGCCAGAGCCTCCAGCTCCATGGCCTGGGCCTCCAGCCTCATCTTCTGCTGCAATGAGGTCTCCCGCAGGACCCGGACCTCATCCTCAAGTCGCCGCATCTCTTGGAGCTGCCGAGAGATCAGCTCAGCCTGCTGGCTCAGGGCCTGTGACCCATGCAGCTCCATGGACCTTCAAAGACATAGCACAGGTGAGACCTGTCTCTGGTGTTGGGAGAGTGGCCAAGGGCATAAATGGAGACAGGAGAAGAGGATCCCTCTGCTCCTGTGTGGAGAGATGGGGAGATGAAGCTGGGCCATGGGGACCTCTGCATTTCCATCACCACGATCATTTATCATGGCCCTACTAAGCATATTAGGTCTACTGTCTGGGCTCACAGAACCTAAAGGCTAGCTGAGATCATGGGACATGATCTCAGGAGAGCCATATACAGGAAGGTATGTTAAACATCAAATGTGCACATCATTAGGCCACAAATTCTGAACCAGAGAGAGTGGAAGACAAACAGGGGCTTCTGAATTCTGACTTAACGGCAAGCAAGAGTTTGAGGGAGGTGGGTAGAATGGAATGCCAAGGCTTCCAGCAGCAACAGGGTGAGGCCAGGTGCTAGTTAAAAGCGTATGTTGAATGTCAGATATACTGTATAAGGAGTCTGAGAGGACAAAAAACTACATAATCCCAACCTTTGGAGAACACAATTTACTGATGTCATTAAGTTTAAATCAGCTTAGAACATGGCTCTTGTCACAGTTCCCTGAGGCCCAGAACCACCAGACTTTTTTCATAAGCAGCAGGGATCTGTAACTTCAAGAAATTCAGTGACTGGCCAAAGAACCCCTGGCTGTTAACTAAATTAGGAACAGAGTCTCCAACTCCTGACACCCACTGCTCCCCTTTGGTCATCAGACTCCTTCCTCCTGGATGGGACCCAAGGTGGACCCATCTGCAATCCCACTCCAGAGCAAAATAGCAGAACAACATTCCAGTATATTTGGGAAAAGACACACATGAAACATCAAGACTAAGAATAGGCATTTTTACAGACAAAACACCCACAAATAAATGGCCAGCTCAAATGGTGTGGGTTCCTTCCGAATGAATCCACAGTACAGTCTATACTCCTAGTTCACATCTCTTCATCTTGCCTTAGGCTATGCTTATTTACAATTGGCTGTTGATCAGTCTCTTCCCTTAGGATTTTAAATTCCTGGGTATCAGGATTGCTCATTCCTCTTTATCCCCATCCATAGAACCTAGCACACTTGCCTTATTTTTTGTGCATTGTAGGCAACCATCAATGATTATACAAAAATGAACAAATTATAGCACTAAGAATAAGTAATCTATTTCAGTGATGAAAGGTCACTGGAAAGCAAGCCTGAGAAAACAGCAACCATGGATCCCTACCTGCCTGTTCGCCCTGGCCCCTTCTCAACACCAGAAACATCCCGTTCCCACTTGATCGCCTGAGGTCTCCAGTTGTCTGCCCACCTCTCTGAGCCATCTTGATGGGCTGAAGGTTGGACCAGGGGAATGTCTGAGACCCAGGAGGGAGCCATTCTTGGCAGAGCTGGAAGGGGACGAGCTTGAAAGTGGGATGGAGGAATCAGCCCAGTGGAACCTGAGGAATCACAGGACAAAAATGGTCAGTTTCCTAGGGAGAGACAATCACTAATCCCCTTGCCTAGCCTCACTAACCTGAAGGTCGAAACATCTCCACATTATTTGAAGTCTCTAGATTCTGTGTCCAGCCTTCTATGTTCCCCTGGACAACAGGAGAAACAAGGTCACTCCAATTCAATTCTCAGGCCACCTTCCAAAAAGAAAATTCCTACAATAACAGTCATAATCCTTAAAAAAGCAGCCAGATGCATCTGAGTCTTAGCTCTTCTTTTCCTACTTCCCAAAAGAAGTAGGAAACACCTAAAGATCACTTGCTTGACCCAACCTGGTTCCTGATAGAACTGTGGCACTAACCATGAAATGGAGGGAATGTACTAAGGCTGAGAGGTAGCTTGTAGGCTTTACTCATAGTTTTAGGATTCTGGGCAATGCCTTTACCCTCCTCAAGTTTCTACGGTCTCTGCTGTTCCTGGTTGGAGGTGAGAAAGGAGGTATGCAGTGCAAGGGCTGTGAGCCCAATCTCGAGTTCTCTCCACGGCTCAGCAAGGTCTAGGGGAAGCCCAGCCACACACCACCAAGCCATGACTCCTGAGTCCTTCCCTAATAAAGCACTAGCCCAAGGCCTAGTCCCAGATGAATGTGGCCACATGTAGGCCAGGAGGCCCCCCCCCAGGACCGCTGGAAACCAAGCAGCCTGGACTCCTTGGCAGAAAGGCTAGCTTCCTGACATCCCATCCAAACCCTTCTGGCACCTTTTCTTTCAGTGTCTCTCTGCGATGCCCTCAGCTCCCATCCCTGTCCCCCACCTTCCACTGTCCAAGGTTTCTAGAGCATAGAGAGGGCTCTTCAAGAACTCCCCACCCTCCCACCCGAATTTATCTATTTTCCCCCCCGTTTGGGTTTCCTATCCCCCTCCCTACATCCTAATCTGCTTTTTTCCTGAAGGAATTATTCTGGTTCTCACTCTCACCCTCATCTCTCAACCCAATAGCCTGCTCTCGCCTCCTTGCACTCCTGGCGCTCAGCCTGCTCCCCCCGCCCGCCTACCCAAGATACGCCTGAGTCTTCACCCCGCTGGACCCTGAACTCTAAGGCTGTCCTGACCGCCTCATCTGTTTCTTTACTCGGCCTCTGTACCCCTCCCTCTAGGGACCCTAAAGCCCACCCCCGCACCCACCTCTCAGCCCTTTCCCACCCGCAACTGACTCCTCCGGAACGCCCCTTACCCAGCACGAGAGCCCCTCTGCCCTGTGGCCACACCCCCCACACCTAGCTCCGCGGCGCGGCCTCCGCCCCCCAACCGCGCCTGCGTAAAGCGGGCAGCCCGACGGGACAGCTCTAAAGCTGTTTCATCCCGGAAGGATGAGAGGAAGGCATGTACGCAAGCGCAGTCGTGTTTGAAGCTGGGCCCAATTAAGACGTCCGGGGCATCTCCGCGCCCTGGCGACTCCTCCCAACTTCTGGAACCCGGGAAAATCTGTGAACTAATCAGAAAAAGCGGGAGGCGGGAGATCGGAGACCCTCCCAAAGCGTCGCCCAATGCAGTGGAGGAAGGCAAAGGGATTGGCCAATCAGGAACGGCACGGGGGGCGGGCTCGTTCGGCGCGAAATTCGGACCCGGGAATTCCAAAGGCGGGGCCGGCGCTGCCCGCGCGCGGAGGCCGCGCCCCTCCCCAGCTCTTGCTTCGTCGCTGTCAAACAGCAGCGGGTGAGCCAGCCGCGGCCAGAGTCCATAGGGGTCCGGGGCCTCCGCAAAGGCTGACACTGCCTGGAGAGGAGACCGCCCGGAGGCTGCACAGCACGGTAGACCCGAAAAGGACCTGGGGAGGGGAGAAAAAGTCTGGGTTTGCCTTGCAAGATCTCGGGGTGCCCTTTCCTGTTTTATCCCACTGGAGAAGCCAGGAAGCAGGGGTTTAGATCCGCTTTGTTGGAGAACGTAGGGACCCATTTACACTGCGGGGGTGGGGGGTGACAGTGGATACACTTCCCACGAGGGTTTGAGCTAACTAGTTATGAGGGATTGGCCGCAAGAGCGAGGCGTGGGCGAGTAGGAGGGTTACTCTATTTGGATAAGCAGGTCTGACAGGAAGAAGTTGCTTTTCTCCAGATTACGCTGAGATGACAAGTTAGTTTTGCACAGCAGGACTCCCCATGCACACATCTAGTTTTCATTTCCCCAGAAGCTGCCTACTGTATTGTTGCCTTGCACAGGTTGAAGTCTCCCGGAATACTTTGCGGCCTAAGGATCCAGTTCAACGAGGGTGCCGTGGGACGCGTTCGTTTTTGGCACTGCTCTGGGACCGTCCCTGAATTTTTCAGTTGCAAAGCTGCTTGACAGCCAGTTTTGTTTGCGTCGGGTGCCTAGGCTTCTTGCACTCTCAATTTGCACCAAGGGAGTGTGCTCAAAGTTGAAATTGCACAAAGCACAGCTCAGATTTGCATCAGACAGGTGCACTCAGGCCACCGTGCATAGTTCAGAAGTGGGAAAGGTGATGGACTCCTGAAGTGGAAGAGGTGTGAAGAGAGGGCCCCGCCCATGCTGCCCTGCTTCCAGCTACTGCGAATAGGGGGTGGCAGGGGCGGTGATCTCTACACTTTCCACCCACCAAGCGGGGCTGGCTGCACTTATCGCTTGGGCCGCAGAGCTGACCTGTGTGATGTGGTTCTGCGGCCCCAGCGGGAGACTGGCCTCATCTCTGGAGTCCATGCAGAGCTGCACGCTGAACGCCAGGGTGATGACTGGAGGGTCAGCCTGGAGGACCATAGCAGCCAAGGTGAGTAGTGAGCAGGGCATCCTTCCACCTGGGGAGTTGCAGCTCCTGGCTGGAATCATTAAGGGGCTCTACAGGGATGGCGCCTGCCTCCCACACTATCAGATAGGATGGATGGTTGTATCCAGACTTCCATCTTCCCACTAGACGCTGCAGGCTGACCCTTGATGGTCCCTATTGCCAAACAGGAGCTGAGAGAGAGATCCAGGGAAATCATTGGGGCAGTATCTTTGGTCGGGATGTTCTGGGACCACTGACATGGCTTCCAGATTTGCTGAGGCACCTTGCTCCTGTTTGAAGGCAGTTAATGATTGAATTGTTTTAATGATCAGGGAGTAAGACATTCCCTGAGCAGGAGGCAATGACAGTCAGCCTCAGCAGGTTCACATCAGTTCGGCCACTGGCCTCAGGTGAAACCTCAAGCCTGTCACTTCACCTCTCTGGGTCTCGCCGGTAAAATGTTTTATAAGGTCCGTTTGGAAAGCGTTGAGGGGATTAGGTAACTAATAGCAGCAAACATTCATTTAATGCTATTATGCACCGTTTTAAGTGCACTACCATCCCCATTTTACAGACAAGGAAAGTGAGGCACAAAGAGGTTAACTTAATCCAAGACAACACAGCTGGTTAAGTGAGTCAGAATTTGAACCCAGAGCATCTGAGCAGTGCTGGTAGCTAGTTTTTGAGTTGGAGCCTGGTAAGAGTGAGCTTATCTGAGAGTAAGACCTCAGTAGAGTGAGGAAAGAAGCTGTTCCATGTGCCCTGTGGGAAAGAAACTTATTCCCAGCTCACAAGGTTAATATCCGATGTCACCTGCTGAGGGACTTTGAATGGAAGAATTTGATGACAGGTGTGATGTTCTGCCTCATGTTCCCCAGAAAAGCTAACAGGGCTCATTTGTCCACTCCTCACTCTGGCCATTTGTCTTTGTTCTCTCTCCATCTCTCTGGTGTCCCACCATCAACAGGAACTTTGATCAATAATGTCCGACTTGCAAAGGGTCACAGGTTGCAGTTGAATGATGGTGACCTTCTGACATTTGGCCCTGAAAGACCCCCAGGAACCAGTCCCTCCGAGTTCTACTTCATGTTTCAGCAAGTCCGAGTCAAACCTCAAGATTTTGCTGCCATTACTATCCCGCGGTCTAGAGAAGGCACAGGGCCTGGTTTCCGACCGGTGCTGCCACCCCAAGGGGCTCCACAGCGCCCCCTCAGCACCCTCTCCCCTGCGCCAAAAGCCACACTGATCCTTAACTCCATTGGCAGCCTCAGCAAACTCCAGCCTCAGCCCTTCACCTTCTCCCGAAGTAGGGGGTTGTCAAAGAGCGCGCCTGTTCCCACTCCCCCTGGAGAGGTGGGGACCACTCCTGCGCCACCCCCAAGAAATCGGAGGAAATCTGCTCACCGAGTGTTAGCAGAACTGGACGATGAGAAAGACACTCCTGAGGGCGCCCAACCAGTCCTTATAGAGCCCAGAAAGAAACTCCGTGTAGAGAAAACCCCACTGACACCCAGCGGGTAAGTTGAGAGTTCTTTGTCTCAGTGTTTCACTGCCTTCCATTTCCTTTTTAGAGCCCAAGCTAGGAGGTAGCCTTCTGCTCAAAGGCTAGGGGTGGGAGGTGTAACAGGAGAGGTTGGAGATGTAATGGCAGGGCCTGGGTTAGCTCTACTAACCAGGTGAGTCTATCTAGGTTCACTTCACTGATTATCCAGGGTAGAGTTCTAGGCTTCTACAGGTTTCCAATGACCCTGGTTTTTATGTCACTTTCTTCAGAAATCGACGTGGGCGTCCTCTGAAGCACCCAGTGAGCAACCCCAGGGCTCCCCCTGCAGCTGGGAACAGGGAACCCTGTGCAGCCCCTTGTTGCTGCCTGCCCCAAGAAGAAACAGTGGCCTGGGTTCAGTGTGATGGTTGTGACGTCTGGTTCCATGTGGTCTGTGTTGGCTGCAGCATCCAGGCTGCCAGGGAGTCCGACTTCCGGTGCCCAGGGTGTCATGTAGGCATCCATACCTAAGGCCCACCACCAAGGAAGGCACTGGAGGACACAGCTGGCACCTCCAGGCATGGGTAGACACAGTGGGGTGCCAGTGGGCCCTAAGAAATGCTCCCTTCTTCCCTTGCCTCCCCAGGAGGGAATGACTACAACAGGGGAAGGGTCTGTGCTATGGATATCCACTCAAGGCCTGAGGCAGGACCCCATGGCCAAGGTAACAGAAGAGATGGTTTCCTGCCAAAGATATTGCTGCCTCCAGGAAGTTGAAATTGGAAATTCAGTTACAGGCTGTAGGTCCTTGTTGTCAAGGGCACTACAATGTCTGTGATGATCAGCAGTCATCAACTGCAGAGGCCACGCCTGGGAAGATGTAAGCCCCAGACTTGAACAACGGAATTCTTAATGTTCTTGGAGGGCATCATCTAAGGCATTCTGGGAAAACCTAGGACAGAGCCCCAAAACTTCCTCCATTGTGGGTAGTCCTGCTGCTGACCATGATGACCATGACCTAGCCTTTCAGAGAGCTTTGCTTCCATTTACAAATAAAAGAGTGAACAGCTTCATTCACTCCTAGCTATTTACTCCTTTTGTGGGTCTGATACTCCTTGCTTTCCAAATCTTGGGAGAACGGACTTGGTAAGGCCTGGAAAACTAACTCATATCTTAGGGGAAGAGACAGACAAGGCCCAGAAAAATAGGAAGCCACTCATTGAAAAGGTGCAAATACATGAAATGAACTGAGGTGGGAGATGGGAAAAAGGTGATTAAGGTATCTAGTTTAAAGGAAAACCATTCCACCGCTATTACAGTAAGGTAGGAGGAGTCCGGTCCAGTTCATGAGAATGATAGAATTTTAACAAATTTTACCAGCACTACCAGAGAAAAGAGAAAACCTGTACACCAGCTAGAGCAGATGCTGACCAGATCTAGTGTGGACCAGCCGAACCCGTGTACAGTACACTTTGTTCTGTGAGGCTTCCACCATGCCAAGGTCCTGTCAAAGCAGCATTTCTACAGGAAAGCCTTATCTTGACCTTATATTGCAAACCTGCATGTCCATTCCCTTCTATTCCTACTTAGATTCACCAATGCACTTTTCCACATTAACAAACAGTTCCACAGCAGGGCCCCAACCACATTGTGGCAGAGCCTAGACTTAGAGTGAGGGTCTTTGGTGAATCACTAATGGCCAGGGTAGGCAAAAACCCGAAGTGGAAATCAGAGGGACCCTGGTATCAAGAATGCGCAAGGTGGAGTTTCTGGTTGGGATGATACACAGAAACAAGCATCTAAACCTTAATTTCTCAATATAAATCCACTGAGAACTTTGAGTGAGGAAAGCAAAAGCCAGCTCCTACCAGGGAATGGGCCTACATAGTTGCATCTGTGGGCAGAAATAAAGCACTCAACTCAAACTACCCTAGGCCCCAGGCGACAGCTCACACCTATAAGGGCCCTCTACAAATTAACTCAGGTTCCAATCCCAACTTTCCCCAACAACGTGTATCCCTGTAAGCAGTTCACATGGCCCTTGGACTCAGGATCATTTGAGTTCATGACCCTTTTAATATCTACTATTGGGCATCCCCATCCCCATGCCCTCCAGTCACCAAAGGGGATAAACCAAAGACAAAAGTATCCACCTACTGTGTCCCAGGCTTTTTTATTTAAGAACAAAGTGATGAGTGATGTGGGGATTAAAATCAAGAGCATCATTAAACTTCACCTTCCCTCCAACCAGTTCCCCCAAACTCCCTGCCCCCACACCCTTTGTGTTCCCAATTCTTCCTTAGTGAATAAAGAACTTAATCCCAAAGCCCTGGTGAAAATCCCAGGCTTCTCTTTCCCTAGCTCTCCCCCTCCTCTGCCCCGCATTCCTGGGAAGGGCCGGCACCTCAGTTTGAATGCATGGGAGAACCCAGAGTGGTGACAGACACAGAGGGAAAGACTTCACCCTCAGGGAAAGGGACCGAAGAGTAGAGTGTAGTGAAGTGAGGGCCTCCATAGCCTGGGGTACCAAAATGGGGCCCTGGGGCCAGAGGAAAGGATACAGGTCCCCCTGAGAAAGGAGACCCAGAAGCCTCAAAATCCTCTCGTTGCAAGTAGTCATTGCTAGATCGTTTGCCCTTCTGGCGACGGTTGCAGAACCACACTCGGACCACCTGAGAGTGGAGGACATAGGGAGAGTCATGTTTGATCGTTAAGCTCTTAGAGGTGGGTCTGGCTCTGCTTGGCCATTGGGCCCAAAGCCAACAAATGTGAAGTGGTTGGAGGGCAGGAGTCAGACGTGGGGAAAGGAGGTGGCGGGGGGGAGGAGGCAATGGGGCACGCAGGGACAGGGCACTTACATCCTTCTCAAGCCCGAGCTGCTGGGCAATGTGGCTGATCTGCTGCAGCGTAGGTTTTGGGCACTGCAGGAACATGTTCTCCAAGTTGCCTCTCACTCGGTTCTCAATACTCGTTCGCTTTCTCTTTCGGGCCTGCACAAGGGTCTCTGCTTTGCATATCTGGGCGGGTGGAGAACAGATGACAAGGGAAGAGCTGGGAGGGCAAGCTTTCAACCTGCTGAGCAACAGCACCATGGGGTCCATGGCTCAAGCAAATTACTAAGTGGGTATCCACTAGAAGATATGAAAAAGAAGGACCCTGGAAGGGTGGTTTGGATCAGAGGCTCTGGACCATCTCCCAGAAGAACTGAAGAATTACACTCCATCCCACTAAGAACTACCACCCCCACGGAGTGCTGTGAGCCTCAGCAGGTCCCTGTGCACCCCTTGCACCCTCACCTCCTGTAGATTTTCATTGTTGTCAGCTTCTTCCACCCACTTCTGCAACAGGGGTCGCAGCTTACACATGTTCTTGAAACTGAGCTGCAGAGCCTCAAAGCGGCAGATGGTTGTTTGGCTGAACACCTTTCCTGGGAAGGCCAGTTGAAAGAGAAGCAAGGTGAGGCAGCAGGGAGTACCCTGGTGACCCCAAGACTCGGGGCCTCACCGTCTCTTCCTGCCCTCCCAAGATCCCATACCAAGGTCCCACTTCTTCCCAGAGGGAATTCAAGGCCCATATATTTTCCCCCCTCCTGCTCTACCTCTAAAGATGAGGGGAGAGGCTGCCCATATAACCCCCCCCCCCCACTCCCTTGGTTGGGAGGAAAGGCCCAAGGGTTAGTTCTGGAATGTTTCTTCCAGGGGAGGTGTGGTCCCTGGGTTCTGTGGGTCAGACATACTGAGGGGGACCCACCAAAGAGAACCCCCAGTGTAAGCCCCACATCGGCCTGGGTATATCCCAGGGTGATCCTCTTCTGCTTCAGGAGCTTGGCAAATTGCTCGAGGTCTTTCTGCAGAGCTTTGATGTCCTGGGACTGCATTTTAAAAGGCAGAGGACATGTAAAAACACAAGCACACCAGCTGTCAACCACCCTTCCTACCCTACCTCCCCCAACCCACCCAACCTGACTGTGGCACCAGGGAATGGTCTGTGGGAGTCCAGGCTGCCTAACGTAACATCTAGAAATAACCTATCTACACATGTCCTTCACTCCAGAAAGCAATACAACCAGTAGATGCAGAGGACTGTGCATGCAAGTCCAGCCCCAATGAGAACACCTGTCTGGTCATGATCATAACTCATTTCATATTCACAAAAAGCTTTTTGACTCAAGTATCACCCCAGTTTGAGGAAGTTTTGAGACTAGAGAAATAAAGAGCACCATGTCTTTCTGATTCTCAATATACTCTTCCCAGTTTGCTCCCAGGGTCCCACGAACTACAGCCCTGCATGCATAATACAAGTAAACTCACTGCAAAAATAGGTGCCAAAAGAGGTACGAATTAAGTGCTTTGTACATAGTTGGCATTCATTGAAAAGTTCTGATTATTCCTTTTCTTTTGCAATATAAAAGCATCCTCATTGATTAATTCAACAAACTTATTGCACACCTATAAACCAGAAGCTCCACAAAGCAAAAAGCCCTGACCTCATAGAGTTCCATTCTAATGTGGACAATTACTCTCCTATATGTTAGTATGTTTGAAACTAACACGTTAGTATGTTTGAAGCTAACACGTAAGACTCTGAAAAGAAGTACAGCAGGGTAGATTACAGGGAAGGTGACCACTGTAATACAGAGAAGGTGATATCTAAGCAAAGGGAAAGAGACAAGTGCAAAACCTTGGGGCGGGGGCGGGGGAGCTGGGCACCAAGGCCAGCCAGGCTGGAGCAGGGTGAATAGTCTAAAGAAAGGGAAGACAGGAGCTGATATGGTTAGAGGGGTGAGCAGGGCAGATCCTGCAGAGGTAGAGGGAGGGAAACAATTGGACTTCCACATTTTAAAATGTTCACTCCACTTACTGTGTTGACAACTGACTAAACAGGAAGTGAGGTATACAACTAGGGAGACATCTGCAATAATTCTGGCAGAGGTGATGGCAACTGGAACCAGGGTGGTAGTAAGTGACTGATTCAGGATGTCTTTCCAGTGTAAAGATAGTGGTGTTTCCAAACAACTGGATGTGGGATGCGAAAGGAATGAGGATGTTTGGGCTTTGAGCTTCTGTGTGACAGGTGGGGTGGAGCAGCAGTTCAGGGAGGCATCCCAGCAGGAGACAGAAAATGCAGTAGTCAGGTCCTCAAGGTATTTGAGCGTGGATGAGAGGAAGGAAGGGTAGATAGCACAGAGACTGAGGAACTGACCTCCAGGACCAGAAAAGCAGCCAGACCTTTGGGAAGTTCTGGAAGCCTTGAGGGAAGTATTTCAAGAATGATCAGTCACATCAAATTCAGACAGGCTAACTTCCATTCCCAACTTCTGCTCGGCAGATGATGTTTCAAACCCATAAACGTCCTCAGCTGTCCCCATCACCGCTTTTCCAAATTCTACTTTGGAGATTTGAAATAAGGTAAACCCCAGTTCAAACCCTAGCTTCATCACGTAGCATTTAAGATCCATGAAATGGGCTAATAATACCTCCCTGGGAGATTTTGTGATGGTTAATGAGATAATGATGTCAAAACTGAGCACACAGCCAGGCACTTAGGAAATGGACCACAATTGGCAGCCATTATTATTCAAGGCTCAGCAGTCACCTCCTGCAAAGAACCTAGAGCTACTCGGTCTGCTGAAACTACTCACACCTTCTGTGAGGTCTAAAGGCTTAGTGCTTGATCTCTAATTGCTGACACTTGTCTCTTCGGAGGACTGGAAGATACAACCTTAATAGTCCCCAGCAGGGCTGCATGCAGGAGCCTTCAATCCCTCAGCAAACCCTACATTTGTGGAATGGCCTAGAGAGGACTTCTTCCACCCATTTTCCCCCTTGTTCACAACCTACAGAACTAAGGCTGAAATCGGTAAGTACTTTCAGCTATTTACAAGGGGGTGCACTTCACATAATGGTGACTCACTGGCCAAGGTAGAGGTGAAAAGAAGACAATCCCTAAACTTGACGGGAGGTAAACTCAATTCCGCACATCCACACACACAGCCCAAACAGGAGTTTCTATCAGAAACCAGTCACACCCTAGACCTTCAAGAACAATAACCCTAGGATAAGCACTGTTTTCACCCTCAGGCCACACTTAACCCTAAGCCCAAGATCCTGGGTCTAGTAAGGATCAAATTTTCAAGTAGGAGTCAGGGTGGGAGGAGAGGCTCAAACTCCAAGCTGGGTCTGGTACTTGGCTTTCATAAGTGACCAAACCCTGGCCAGGCCTAGAAGTGGAAAGGACCTACTGACAAGGGCCAGGGCGGGAAGCAAGGCCAACCCGGACTCTCCCAGGCCGCCGCTGCCCTCACCTGCCATTCTTCCTGAACTCTGGCTTCTAGTTCCCACCTGGCCCTGTTTCCAGGACCAGCTGCGGTGGCCATGTACTCTTCTCTGCCTGGGATGCCTCTTGGATTCCAGGCCTAGGCAGCTGCAGGCGCCCACCTTCCCTTCCCGTTACCACCCCTGCCAGCCCGGCCACCTCCTCCAGCTCTGTTGTCGCTCACTCGCCTCCTCCGGGTTTTGCTCCAGTTTCTCCTTCTCCAGCTTCATGGCACCAGCGGGGACAGCGCAGGGCTCGGGGGAGGCCCCTTCGGAGTTGCTCTCCACCCTGGCTCCCACCTCTGTCTCCGGCTGAGAGGTCTCCAGGCCGCCTTGGGGCACCAGCCCCACTCCAATCTGAGGTCCACAGTATGCCATCCCTCCACAGAACTCATACGGTGGGGGGCATGGAGGGATCCCCCACACCTCAGCGCCTGGCCCAACCCCAGGCCCGATTCCTGATCCGCCAGGAGAGCCTTGGAAGCTCAGCCAGGTCCGAGGGTCAACCCAGCCTGGCTCTGGCCCTCCAGACCCATCGCCTCCACCTCCCGGTGGGGGCGAGAAGGCGAAGTCGGAAGCCAGGTGTCCCGCCATGGGGAAAGAAGGCACCCCAAGCCGGGGGCCTGGTGAAATGAGGGCTCTCCAAGGGACTGCTCAACACCTCTCACCCTCCCCAATCCCACCCACTAGCCTTGACCTCTGGCCCCGCCCCCTGGATGGGTGGAGGAGAGGGCGGTGGGGGTGGGAGGGAGAAACTGAGGCGAAAGGTGTTTGCCTGATGGTGGCAGTGGTGTCTGTGGCCCGGGGAAGCCGGGAACCTTCAATTCAGCCCCTCTCCAGGCCCCAGACCCCAAGACCCTAGGTGCAAGTTCCCCACACAGAAGATCGTCTCCAACTCCCAATTGGCTGCCCTGCCCTCTCTTGGGCTCTGCACACCTCAAAGCTGTCTGGGGTCCTTTGGACACTTCCTCCAAGTGTTTCACTTTATGCTTCACTCCTCTCCAAAGACCCTAATACCACCTCCTCCCTGGGGCCCAGCCACCTCTCGGCTCCTCCATTTATTGACGTGTATTGCCAAGTACCGCAAGGGTTCCCCCTTGATTTCTTAACAGCCACCCCCAATCCAGAAACCTAGGCATTCCCATCCAGATTGCTGGCCAGATTGTTACCTCAAAGCCCATGGATGCCCGGCACCCATCTGCTCAGCCTGAAGAATTCTTCCCATCTCCAGGGCCTGACTGCCAAACAGGGCCTCCATTCCAATACACCCCGAGTCTTCCGTTCCAGAGCCTCGTCACCTATCAGACCCAGGGATTGAATCCTACTTCTAAGGGCCAGGCTCTGGACCCACTGGGCCCAAGTTCTCCTAACTTTGTCCAGACAGAGGGATCAGACACCCCCTCGTGGGCCCCCCACTGTGGGACCCGCACATCGGGTTCCCTGACCCCCACCTTCAGGGATCCAAATATCTGACGGCATAGCTGCCAGTTCTCCCTCCCCCACCTCCCCGGCCCAGGCCTCCAGCCCTAGGCCCTGGGTGGGGAAAGCCTAGGAGGGAGCAGGGAGAAAAAAATATCTGACTTCAGGTTCAAAGAGTTTTGGGAGGGACTGGGGGAAGGGGGCAGGACAATGGCCTTGGCTGGACAATCCCGGTCCCCAGAGGGGGCAGCTCTAACCCTAAACAAGTGCTCAACCCTTGAATGGGCCTGGATGGCTCCCCTGGGGACAGCTTCCTGCCCCCCAACCCCCCAGCCCCAATCCCATCCCACAGAATTCCCCTCAGAGCGGCTAAAAGAGCTTCAGCAGCTCCCCCCAGTCCCCTCAAAGACCGAGGCTCAGACAGGGCCCCCCACTGGGACCCAGGTATCCTGCTCCCCTTCCTCTGGAAGACTCAGGCGTCCATCCTCGCCACCCACCCCTCCCCCAGCCCGAGGGATACACTTTGTTGTGGGGGGGCAGGGGGAGATGCCGAGGAGGGGGGGAGCGATCTGGGAGCGGGCGCACAAAGCCTGCCCTAAGGTCTACCCCGACTGTACAAGAGGCCACACCGCCGGCCCAGGCCTTGATTCTGTTTGCAAGGGAATAGTGCTGAGTGACTGTCTGTGAGGGATGGTGTTTGTCTGTCTGCTAGCAAAATTTGCCCTAAATGGAGGCCCTGCGGTGAACCTGGCTCTGGGCGAGTTCCCTACAGCTTGGAAGGCCCGCATCCTGAGCCTGGGGACACTGACCTCGCCGACTTAAGGCATCTCTGCCTCTCGGCTCCGTCTAGGGTTATTTGCTGTGGTCAGTGGCTCAGGGTCTGCCTTCTGAGGGGCTGGTGTTCTGGTGGGGCCCCTCCTGACTGACCAGCAGCCTTTACCTGGGTGGTATCCATGAATCTTTTGAGCCTGTTTTATTTTTTATTTTTTCCCCTCTGAATCTGCATCATACAGCCCTGACCATGCACCCACCTGCATGTACTTTTTGGACAACTAACTGCATACAGGCATTTCAATACTTGCCAGACGTCTGTTGGAAGAACTCCAGAGCCGTGGGGCTGGAACTACATTCACCTCTAAGCCACTAACTGCCCAAAAGGCAGATAGATTAAGGGGCCGAGTGGGGGTGGAGAGACTTGCATTGGAACAGGAGGGGGCCCCTCCCCAGCCATCTCCCCAACCCCCAGGACAGAGCCATCACGGCACCTTTGTCATGCATCTATCTGCTGTCTGCCATGAAGACAGCCTCCCAGAGGGGGAGGGGCAGGGCTAGGACTTGACTGAAATCCGCAATACCAGTGCTCCTCAGCTTGCCGCCCTCTAGGCTCCCAGAGACCCTCCTATCTTCCCAGTGGCTCCTCAAACTCCCTCCCCAATTTCCCCACTCAATAGCACCCTCTTGTTTTATCGATGTTTGCTGTTGCTCTGGGTGGTATGTTTCTGGCTAGGGCAAGAGGCCCATTGGAGAGAGAGAACCAGAGGGGCAGATGCCTGGGTCCCTGAGTGGCTTGCGGCCAGACATCCGAGCCAGATCATTCCTGTGCTTGCCTGAGTCTGACCCAGAAGTTCAGTGACAAGTTTGGAGTTCTAGCTGGCCCCTCCTGGGGTGCTCAAGGCTGACCCCAGATTGAAACACGCTCCCTTCTCCCTCCCCACTCCCATTAAGCCTGAAGTGTAGGTGGCTTTATTTCTGCAAGGTCACTGGCCGGCACAAGGCTGTTGGCCTACGGGAGCCTGGAAGCAGGATTGAACTGTCGACCCGGCTTCTCAACTCTCCTAAGTCTTAGAGAGTCCCTAGAAAGCCTGAAGTCCCGAAAACTAGTTTAGGACTAGGCGCACAAACTCTCCGCATCCACCTTTATTACAGTGCAATGTTGAGGCCCTTCACAGAGACCAATGCAAGGGCCTGGTTGCTGAGCACTGCCAGGAGACCCAGGGAAGGCAGGTGATGTCCACCACAACCCCAGGTGTGGCTGGCCAGCATGGCTCTGAAGAGGTGTGATGGTGGCCTTGCTGCTGTCAGCCTAGCTGTCACCTTGGTGGGATACAGGGGTGCTGTTTTTGGGGAAACCAGCTGAATGAGCTCAGATGGGGACCAAGGGAGACTCCCTCTACACCATGGTAGCAAACCACTTATTTTGACTTTCTGATTCTGTCCATCTGAAGGCAGAAGAAAGGGAAAGAATGGCAGGTTGAGGAGAGAAGGTCTCAGGCTTTGTCCACCGCAGGAGATTATCTCCCTCAATCTCAATTTACACATATTCGAGGGCTCACTGTAAACCAACCCTCCCTCCTGAACAGTTGACCCTCTGATCTCTCCCATGAGCTCTGCAGACTGAAATCTTCTTTCCCACATGGGACATTTTTACCTCAAATAGAGGGCTTGGCTCTCCGTAGTCTGTGTGGAGTGAGTGAGGAGTGCGGAGGCCAGGAGAAGTGGCCAGGAATAAACCAAGTGTCTGTGGAGCAGGGTTCTAGACCCTGGCTCTGGCTCCCCAGCTAACAGTAGCTTTCCTTTCTGTGCCTCAGTTTCCCCACCTAACAAGAAGGAACTGGACTAAATGAACTCTAAATTTCCTTCCAGCTAGGACACCAAATTGCCCTCCTCCCAAACACCCTTCTATCTATCCTCATCATTTACTTTCATGGGAATAAAAATTTCTCTCTACATAACCCCTGAAGAGGAATTGGGACTGAGCAGTGGGAGAGGAGGGTGTCAGTGAGGTGCTGACCCAGGCCTTCCCACACCCCCCTCCCAGCTCCCAGCAGCCTTTCTGGGAAAGCCAACACGTTTTCCCCTCAAGTCTGGCCAATTATGTGTAAGGAGTTTAAGAGGCTAGTTTTGATTTGGTCTTCAGTGCTTGGGAGGTTACAAGAAATGCACTTCAGGAGGTAAAACTTCTTATGGAAAATAGAGATGGTGTGCATGCATGCATGTGCGATGTTGAGAAGTAAACAACTGAGGCCAAAGTCTAGAAAGGAAACAAAAACCCTATCCTGTTCATATTCCTTTGGTTGCTTTCTTTAAATCACTGCTCTGGGGCCTCAGCATCCCAGACTGATGCTAAGTGATCCTTAAGGTCGCTCCCAGCTCTCAAATTCTGAGCGTGTCTGCTGTCCTGCCCTTCTTCCCTTCTTCCAGAGGAAGGTGCCTGAAGCTTTGCAGTGACCACTGCAGAAGCCAGGAGCTCTCAGAAGATCCAGACTGGGAGTGCTTAGAATGAAGAGGCTCCAAAAGGAGAGGACATGTAGGCCTCTGAGAGACCAGTGGGGCTCCGCCTCCCCATGCCTTTCCCTGGGCCACCCTGCCCATTCATCCGAGGTCAGAGACCCAGATTGTCTGCTGCTCCATCAGACAGAAGAGCCTCTGCTCATGTCAAAGAGCAGCTCAGTGGACTGCTGGTCTAAGCAATCCCATTCCCCTGGTAACAGGTGGCTTGAAGTCTCAGGGGCTGAGGGTTCGAGGCCAGACTGTCCCTTAATTAGGTTAGCTGGACTACTGGAAGATAGAAGCCAAGGGCCCCACATATTGGGATGAGCTCCTTTCCAGGGGCTTCTCAGAGTCATATGCATTGGGGGGGGCTAGTGGGACAGGGAGGTGCTGTGTCAAAAGAGACCTAAAGACCTCCTAGACCTGGGAGGCTTGCTGCCACTGGTCTTGCAGAAGTGCCGTGCATCCTCCACCCCAGGACAGGACTGCCACCAAGGCACCATTCACACGATACTCCATGGTGATTGTTGGTCACACCCCACCCTGAGTGCCCTGGGTGCTAAGCCCGGGATCAGAACTTGAACACCAAGTAGAAAAGGGTTGACCAAATATGCGTGAGAGAAGGCATCTCCCCACCTGCTGTTCTTTTTGCTGGCTTGCCTTTGCTGGTGGTAAAAGGCTCAAGTGGGCTGAGAAGGAAGTCCTGGCCAGCATACTTTGCGCCATAGGTGTCCTGTGCTGCTCTGGTTTCCCAGCAACTCACACAGCCTACCGCTGTCTGGAGGGTGTGTGTTTCAGAAATGCCAAAGCCCCAGAACTCCAAAGTTATAGGACAGCCAAACAGTGGCCTCTCCCATCTTTACTCCCACCACTTCCCAGAATGCCTGGAATTCCCTTCTCCAACTGATAAACCCTCTGCCCTTCCCCAAGATGTATCTTCCCTGTCAGGCACACCCTCAGCAGTCATGCTGCACCTCTTTCTCTATCCCCTGCAGCAAGGGGTTCTTTCCTGCCTTCCCAGCATGCATTATTCATGCCACAGTTACAGTTCTGACCACACTGCATCCCCCACACAAGCCCCTCTAGAAGGTAGTGACCCATGCAGACTTAACTGAGCCTCTCTAGCCTCACTTTCCTCATCTGGAAATTGGTGATAATAGTCCTTACCTCACAAGTAAAGATCCAGTGAGATAATGCATGCCGGTGTTCTTGTAAAATATGCCAATAAGAATTCAAGAACCAGTAGCAGCTGCTATTGTCATGTTTATTATTTGTAATAGTACAAATAGCACTTAATGGACCCTCAGATGTTTGCTTGATGGAAAAAATTATGTAGTTTAGAAATATACTTCACTTGGGACCGTGACCAGGTAGGTCTCTGGGTGTATAACTACTAGTGAGGGTGGGGACGTGCCTATGTCAGAAAAAGGCCAGTTATTTCCAAAACCCTGGATTTGAAAGGTTGGGTATGATTTTTTTCACCTGAAAAGAAGAGTTAAGAGCCTAGGGACAATGGAGGTCCTCTAGCCCTATTCCCTGACCAGGGGAAGGGTGGGAGTCTTATACTTATGTCCTACCCTTTCCAATACCAATACCCAGTCTTTCTGGAACCACTGGGTATGTAATAGGGTTTGGAGTCAGGGATAAAATCCCCCAGACAGAGGAGGAGGTAACACCAGGATCTCAGTGAAGTGTCCTGTGTCTAGAGTGCCAGGCACTGGGCTTAATAAATATTCATTGAACAATAATGAAGGCACAGCTCCGTATCTGCAGAACTGCACTGAGTTGTCCCCACCGGCACCCGTCACCTTGGCTCTGTTTTTCTGCCCCATGACGCTCCCTAGAATGATGACAAGCCACTGGGCTCTGGCCTTCAGTCTGAGACTCAGCTTCTCCCAAGCCCCTGAGTCCCTAACCTGGGATAAGGATGCCTGGGCTCTGCCTACCTGCCCTCTTTGTAACACCTTAAGTAAGGCTGGCCATCCTAGTAACCTAAGAATTTATAAGGGGCTTGCCCAGGACTGGGTAGGGAAAGAGCAATGATGTCATAGTGCAGAGAACAGGTTGCTGAGGGAATAAATGGTGAAACGGGTTCTACCAGGCATCAAAACTGGAAAAAGGTCCCACTAGGTTCCTGTGAGAAGGTGAGACTGTGTGACTATTTTTAGGACTCCAAAAGAGTAAGGGGAATGGGAGTGAACTGGGAAGAGAAACTCTTGTTTCCCTGCAGGATCTCATCCAGACTCATTTAAAGTAATGACTCCCAATATCTAAATCCCTGGGCTCCACATCACTACATCCAACTACGTGTTGGCTGGCTTGACCTAATTTCCAAGGTTGCCTCAAACTCAACACATCCAAACTGAGCAGGTCCTATTAGACCCCACCTGGTAGCTGGGAGAACAACCCATCTTTCATCCTATATTCCTTGTAGGTAGCATCACCATCCAATCTACCCACTTACTCAAGTAGAACTGGGTTGTGCTGTGGGAAATTACCTCTGCCACAGTGGCCTCCTGGTACAGTATCCTGATGCCAACCAGAGGTCACAGAGCAAAGACTCCAAGACCAAATGAAGATGCTCGAATCACATGGTTTATTAAACAGATGTGAAACACATAGCGAGGAACAAGGGGAAAGCGATGGGGTAGGTTAACACATTTAGGACTGGGCACAAGTTGGGTGGGAGGATCACAAGTGAATTTTGGGTTATGCAATGTGTACCTGCCCTGTCAAAATGAGGCCTCCTGCATCCTGAGTGGCTCAGATGTCTCATATATTTAGGGTGTCATTAAGTATTTAGTTCCTGCTTGGTCCTTCCCTCCCTTTCTATCTCCAGTCTCACAAAAATGTTCTACTTACTTAGTGATGTCTTCTAACATGTCTTAAGATCACTAGCTGACTTACCTATGCGTAATAGTTTTTATAAATTCCACCCATCCCATTTGTTTTCTTATTCCACCCATTGTCTTATAACAGAACTGGATATTCCCAAACAATCAGCATGTGTGCTTTACGTGGTGTTTATCCTAAATTGCTGCCTCCCTCAACACCTCACAGTTTTAAACAATTATCAAGCCCTGCCCATTTTTTACTTCCAGATTCCCCAATCTGGACAATACTCTCTCTCTCCACCAAATCAATTCATAGCATAGCTCGCTTGGTATAGCCAATCTTTCTGATTGGTCTCCCTCCCTCCAGTCTTAACCACGTAAAATCTGTCCTCCTTATAATCCAAGTGATAAATCTGGCAACATATTTCACTACATACCACTCTGCTGCTCCTGCAAGGGCTTCCTTTTGTCCTCAGGGTGACTTCCAAGCTTCTTAGCAGGCTAGACAAGGCCCCTCAAAGGCTGACTTCTTTATCCTCATCTCCCACCACCCCCTGCCTTCATCCAACCCTCTTGGAACAGGAATGTTTTGAGCATTACTGTTCTCCTGCTGATGTTCCAGGTGCCAGTGTCTTCCCGAGACTGTTCACTCTCAAGGGAAATAAGTCTCCCTTCTGCTCCAGGCCACCGCCACATTAAACCCTTACCCTGGCCTCAAATCACCTACTATGCTGCTGCATCTCTGCATTTCAGAGATGACCTCTGACCCTTACCAGGTGGGTAGGCTAATCCACAATGTACACACATGACTTCCTGTGCCCATCTACACTGGCACGTCCTTCACAGGGCCATGTGAACTCCTTGGTGTCCCTGTGAGCCCTTGGTTATTCCCTCTTATGCAGCACGAAACCCTCTCCTGAGTTTGCCAGCTGCCCAGAGGGGTGGGAAGGTACAGGGAAGCGCTCCCTCAGCCTACCAGGGCCTAAGAAGAATCACCCCGGCTTTGCTTCCCAGGCCTCTCAGCCTGACTCAAGAGGTTTGGGTGGGACCCAAGAATCTATTTTTAACCAGCAACTCACTGATAATTCTTGAGATATACTTTAAGGTCTTAAGTCTCTGAGCCTTACTTCCCTCATATATGAACGAGGAAATGATGCCTATTTCAGAACATTAGAGGTAATCCTTCCTCCCTCCCCGCAAAAAGCATCTAGTGGGTATGTTTAAACATATTTTAAATCAAACATATCTGCTGTTATCATTGGCTTTTTTCAAAAATCTCTCCCTTTAGACTCACTCCTCTTCCCAAACAAGCTCCTCAAATAAATTGTCCTTCTCTACTTCCTTAACCCTCACTGAGCTTTAATTAACAAAATGTTCTAGATTTTTTTTCTGATAAAAAAGTAACATCAACTATCTGAGAATAACATGATGAAGAAAGTGATAGGTCCTCCAGCACCCTTCCTCCCAAGATAAACACTGTTGTCAGCTTGATGAGTGTTCCTACAGATTACTTTTCTTGAATATGGTAACCCACTGTTTTAAACAAAAAATGAGTTTCTACTCTAAAACTTTTCTTTTTTCACTTAGTAAATATATGTCTCATCAAATCTTCCTTGCCTTCCCCTCAGCGTGATGCCAAGACTGGCTGGGGTCACCGGCCACTTCCTAATTGCCAAATCCACCAGCTTTTTTCAGCGCTTATCTAACTAGTCTCTCGGCAGCCTGTGACCCTGGATTTCTCTTCCGCTTGTCACTCTCCCGCTTGGGGGCTGACTTCTCTCCTCAGCCTCCCTGACTGGCTCCAGTGCCTAAGTGGTGACTGTCAGGTTTCTTGTCACTTCCTCAAGCCGTTCCGCCTGCTTATTTTACAAGAATTGCCTGGAGAAACCCATACACCTCAGGACTTCACTCATGAGCCCTTCCCACTACACAGCTGCTACGCAAGTCCAGTCATTGCCCAAGACTCTGCCAACAAGACCTTCCCCACTGCTTTCCAAACCAGCTAATGTCTCAGCCTGCCTTCAGCGGGAAATGGACTTGCCTAGGATTTAGAAAGACGTGGGGATATCCCTCACTCACCAACATACCAGTGGGTGAATCGAGGGAAATTACATAAATTCTAAGCCTCCCTCTCACATCGGTAGCCCAGGAAATTGAGACCTAAGGGATATGGCTGAGATTTAATAGTTTAATATTACTAAGTACCCAGAAAGCAATGGCAGAGATGTAACAATCCATATGCTCTGACCCAGCCTGTGCCGTCCCATTCCGTTGGGTTTTCATATCTACTGTGATCCCCAGAACCCCTCTCTGGCTGTCGTTACCTGGAGTGCCCTTCCTGTGCTGCTCATCTTCCAACCTTGTATGTCAGCCATCTCCTCTCAAGGTTTTCTGCACCTGCAGAGATAGAACTCCCTCCTTTGGGTTGCTCCGAGACCCTACACACATTCTGCGCTGATAGCATCTACAGGCATACCGTGGAGATGTCTGGTTCCAGACCACCACAATAAACTAAATATTGCAATCATGCAAGTCAAATGCATTTTTGGTTTCCCAGTGCATATAAGTTATGGCTACACTATACTAAGTCTACTTAGTGTGAAACAGCATGTCTAAAAAAAAAAAGTACCAACCTTAATTAAAAAACACTTTATGGCTAAAAAATGCTAACCATCATCTGAATTTCAGCAAGCAGTAATCACTGGTAACCACAACAAATAATATGTAATGTATACTAATACGATAATAATGAAAAAGTTTGAAATATGAGCATTACAGAATGTGACACGGACACAAAGTGGGCAGTGCTGTTGGAAAAATGGCACGGATAGACTTGCTCAACTCAGGGTTGCCACAAACTTCAAACTGTAAAAATGCAGTATCTGTGAAGCATGATAAAGTGAAGTGTAATAAAATGAGATATGCCTGTATATTTTATTGCACTAATCTGCTCAATAGTTTTTTTCACCAGACTGACACCTTTCCGAGATGAAATCTTATTCATCTTTGCCAAGTAGGAAGTAGTTAATCAGTTAAGTGAGAGGGCTGCAAAGCTCAACTCGACATAAAATTCATTTTTTCTGTAGATCTCCTGCCATACCATAGCACAAGTGTAGGGGTTACCTTTAAGTTTCAAGTGTGGGAGAGAGGATCTAGGGTAATCTTATGAGAGGCAGCTTGTCTCAGGAAACTACCCCCACGTCCGCTAGGCCTTATCTTCTCTCAGACTTGGCAGCCTCCATCTCACCAGTCCTCCCTGGCTGGGTTCCGGGAAGTGGTCACAAAGGGCCTCTTACAGGCCACAGTTTAAGGGAGATTGAGGTTGGGGAGAAGGGAAGGGGTCTACACAACTGATCCTCCCCACATCTCAGCATCCGCGTGGCACCAGCATCAGGCACCAGTGGTGGGGGTGTGGGGAACCCGGGCCTCAGATTCCCTGCAAAGGAAACTTCTTGCTGCCCGGCTGGGGGTCCTGGGGTGGGGGGTCGGGGGATCGGAGCAGGCCTGGAAGGTGGGCTCACTCGGCATCCCCACCCACACTCACTAGCCTGGCTTCCGGACAAGTGCAGCAGCAGGACAACAGAGACCGGCCGACGAGCACGGGGACGAGTCGCACACAAGCCCTAGTCCCAGGTCTGCAGGGGCTCCCGGCTCAGGCCCAGCCTCCTCCCGCGTAGTCTGGACCTGCCCAACCCGGGCCCCACGACCCCCGAGGCTCCCATTGGGCCATAGCTGGTTGGGAGGCGGGCCTTTCCCTTTCCCTTGACTGTCATTGGACCAAATCTACTCAGAAACGGGATTCTGTCATACGCCCACAGAAGGGTGTTTTGGTCCACCCTGATTTTGGAATTCTAAATTTAAATTGTTCTTCCTCGATCGCTGTGGGATTAAATGTGTTCTTTATGTTCCGATCCCTCCTTCACCAATTAAATATTATGTTTTTAAAATCCTCTTTCATGTCTGATTTCCTAGCATCTGCGTAAACCCCTATTTACATTCTCAGTCATGCGATCCTTTGAAGTTGCACCAGAAGTTTTTTTGTTTTGGTAATTTAAATTGTGGCAAAAGACACATAATATAAAATATAAACATTGTAGCCATTTTTAAGAGTACGTTAAGTACACTTAAGTAGCTCACATTGTTGGGCAACTGTCACCAAAAAACTTGATGTATACAGTATAAAATTTAAATACGAGAAGTAATACATGTTTCTTGTTATAGGCAAACGATCCAAAACTTTGTTAAAGAAAAGATCACAAGTGCACTCTATTTCTGCTTTCAGGAGGTAACTACATTAACAATTCGTTGTTTACCCTTCCTCATGTTTTTCTGAAGACCATACAAGCAGATATCCACATGTTTGAGGGTTTTATTTTTTATTCTCAGAAATATACTATTCATAATACTGTGCAATTCATAGTAATCCCTCCCTCCAAACACAAAGGTTAAACATCTTTTTTTTATAATTTATTTTGGTATCATTAATCTACAATTACATGTGCAATATTATGGTGATTAAACTACCCCCTTCATCAGGTCCCCCCCACCAACCCCATTACAGTCACTGTCCATCAGCGTAGTGAGATACAAGACAGTCACTACTTGTCTTCTCTGAGTTGTGCAGCCCTCCCCGTGCCCCCCCAACATTACATCTGCTAATCATAATGCCCCTTTTTCCCCCTTGTCCCTCCCTTCCCACCCATACTCCTCAGTTCCTTTCTCTTTGGTAACTATTAGTCCGTTCTTGGGTTCTGTGAGTCTGCTGCTATTTTGTTCCTTCAGTTTTTTTCTTGCCTTCTTTGTTCTTATACTCCACATATGAGTGAAATCATTTGATACTTGCCTTTTCGGCTTGGCTTATTTCACTGAGCATAATACTCTCTAGCTCCATCCATGTTGTCGCAAATGGTAGGATTTGTTTTCTTCTTATGGTAGATTTTGTTTTCTTCTTATGGCTGTATAATATTCCATTGTGTATATGTACCACTTCTTTATCCATTCATCTACTGATGGACACTTAGGTTGCTTCCATTTCTTGGCTATTGTAAATAGTGCTGCGATAAACATAGGGATGCATATGTCTTTTTCAAACTGCACTGCTGAATTCTTAGGGTAAATTCCTAGGAGTGGGATTCCTGGGTCAAATGGTATTTCTATTTTGAGTTTTTTGAGGAACCTCCATACTGCTTTCCACAATGGTTGGACTAATTTGCATTCCCACCAGCAGTGTAGGAGGGTTCCCTTTTATCCACATCCTCGCCAACATTTGTTGTTGTTTGTGTTTTGGATGTTGGCCATCCTCACTGGTGTGAGGTGATATCTCGTTGTGGTTTTAATTTGCATTTCTCTGATGATTAGCGATGTGGAGCATCTTTTCATGTGCCTGTTGACCATCTGAATTTCTTCTTTGCAGAAGTATCTATTCATGTCCTCTGCCCATTTCTTTTTTTTTTTTTTTTTTAATAATTTATTTTATTTTAGTATCATTAACCTACAATTACATGGGCAATACCGTGATGATTGAACTCCCCCCATCACCAGGTCCCCCCCACCAACCCCACCACAGTCACTGTCCATCAGCGTAGTGAGATGAGAATCGCTACTTGTCTTCTCTGAGCTGTACAGTACCCCCCGTGCCCCCCCACCCTATGTCTGCCAATCGTAATGCCCCTTTTACCCTCTTATCCCTCCCTTCCCACCCATCTCCCCAGTCCCTTTCCCTTTGGTAACTGTTAGTCCATTCGTGGGTTCTGTGAGTCTGCTGCTGTTTTGTTCCTTCATTTTTTAATTTATTTTTATTTTTTCTTTGTTCTTATACTCCACATATGAGTGAGATCATTTGGTACTTGTCTTTTTCGGCCTGGCTTATTTCACTGAGCATAATACCCTCTAGCTCCATCCATGTTGTTGCAAATGGTAGGATTTGTTTCTTTCTTATTGCTGCGTAATATTCCATTGTGTATATGTACCACATCTTCTTAATCCATTCATCTACTGATGGCTCTGCCCATTTCTTAATTGGATTATTTACTTTATGTTTGTTGAGGTACTGTGAGTTCTTTATATATTTTGGATGTCAACCCTTTATCGGATACGTCATTTATGAATATATTCTCCCATACTGTAGGATGTCTTTTTGTTCTACCGATGGTGTCCTTTGCTGTACAGAAGCTTCTCAGCTTGATATAGTCCCACTTGTTCATTTTTGCTTTTGTTTCCCTTGCTCGGGGAGATATGTTCATAAAGAAGTCACTCATGTTTATGTCCAAGAAATTTTTGCATATGTTTTTTCCTAAGAGTTCTATGATTTCATAACTTACATTCAGGTCTTTGATCCATTTTGAGTTGACTTTTGTGTATGGGGTTAGACAGTAGTCCAGTTTCATTCTCTTACATGTAGCTGTCCAGTTTTGCCAACAACAGCTGCTGAAGAGGCTGTCATCTCCCCATTGTATATCCAAGGCTCCTTTATCAAACATTAATTGACTGTATATGTTTGGGTTCATGTTTGGATTTTCTATTCTATTCCACTGGTCTGTGGGTCTGTTTTTGTGCCAATACCAAATTGTCTTGACTACAGTGGCTTTGTAGTAGAGCTTGAAGTCAGGGAGCGTAATTCCCCCTGTTTTATTTCTCCTTCTCAGGATTGCTTTGGCTATTTGGGGTCTTTTGTGGTTCTATATGAATTTTAGGATTATTTGCTCCAGTTCATTGAAGAAAGCTGTTGGTATTTTGATAGGGATTGCGTTGAATCTATAGATTGCTTTAGGTAATATGGCCATTTTGACAATATTTATTCTACCTAGCCACGAGTATGGGATGGATTTCCATTTGTTAGTGTCCTCTTTAATTTCTCTTAGGAGTGTTTTGTAGTTTTCAGAATATAGGTCTTTCACTTCCTTGGTTAGGTTTATTCCTAGGTATTTTATTCTTTTTGATGCAATTGTGAATGGAATTGTTTTTCTGATTTCTCTTTCTGTTAGTTCATCGCTTGTGTATAGGAAAGCAACAGATTTCTGTGTGTTAATTTTGTATCCTGCAACTTTCCTGAATTCAGATATTAGTTCTAGTAGTTTTGGAGTGGAGTCTTTAGGGTTTTTTATGTACAATATCACGTCATCTGCAAATAGTGACAATTTGACTTCTTCTTTACCAATCTGGATGTCTTGTATGTCTTTGTTTTGTCCGATTGCCGTGGCTAGGACCTCCAGTACTATGTTGAATAACAGTGGGAAGAGTGGGCATCCCTGTCTTGTTCCCGATCTTAGGTGAAAAGCTTTCAGCTTCTCGCTGTTAAGTATGATGTTAGCTGTGGGTTTGTCATATATAGCTTTTATGATGTTGAGGTACTTGCCCTCTATTCCCATTTACTTGAGAGTTTTAATCATGAATGGATGCTGAATTTTGTCAAATGCTTTTCCAGCATCTATGGAGATGATCATGTGGTTTTTGTTCTTCTTTTTGTTGATGTGGTGGATGATGTTGATGGATTTTCGAATGTTGTACCATCCTTGCATCCCTGAGATGAATCCCACTTGATCATGGTGTACAATTCTCTTGATGTATTTTTGAATTCGGTTTGCTAATATTTTGTTCAGTATTTTTTATCTACATTCATCAGGGATATTGGTCTATAATTTTCTTTTTTGGTGAGGTCTTTGCCAGGTTTTGGTGTTAGAGTGATGCTGGCTTCATAGAATGAGTTTGGAAGTATTCCCTCCTCTTCTATTTTTTGGAAAACTTTAAGGCGAATAGGTGTTATTTCTTCTCTATATGTCTGGTAGAATTCAGAGGTGAATCCATCTGGTCTGGGGGTTTTGTTCTTGGGTAGTTTTTTGATTACCGCTTCAATTTCATTGCTGGTGATTGGTCTGTTTAGTTTTTCTGTTTCTTGTTTGGTCGGTTTTGGAAGGTTATATTTTTCTAAGAAGTTGTCCATTTCTTCTAGATTTTCCAGCTTGTTAGCATATAGATTCTCATAATATTCTCTTATAATTCCTTGTATTTCTGTGAGGTCTGTCATTATTTTTCCTTTCTCATTTGTGATTCTGTTTATGTGTGTAGATTCTCTTTTTCTCTTAATGAGTCTGGCTAGGGGTTTATCTATTTTGTTTATTTTTCAAAGAACCAGCTCTTGTTTTCATTGATTTTTTCTATTGTTTTATTCTTCTCAATTTTATTTATTTTTTCTCTGATCTTTATTATGTCCCTCCTTCTGGTGACTTTGGGCCTCATTTGATCCTCTTTTTCCAACTTCCGTAATTGTGTCTTTAGACTATTCATTTGGGAGTGTTCTTCCTTCTTTAGATAGGCCTGGATTGCAATATGCTTTCCTCTTAGAACTGCCTTCGCTGCGTCCTACAGAAGTTGTTGCTTTGTGTTGTTATTGTCATTAGTCTCCGTATATTCTTTGATTTCTGTTTTGCTTTGGTCGTTAACCCATTGATTAATTAGGAGAATGTTGTTAAGTCTCCATGTATTTGTGAGCCTTTTTGTTTTCTTTCTAAAATTTAATTCTAGTTTTATATCTTTATGATCTGAGAAGTTGGTTGGTCGAATTTCAATATTTTTGACTTTACTGAGGTTCTTTTTGTGGTCTATTCTGGAAAATGTTCCATGTGCACTTGAGAAGAATGTGTATCATGTTGCTTTTGGGTGTAGAGTTCTGTAGATGTCTGTTAGTTCCATCTGTTCTAGTGTGTTTTTCAGTGCCTCTGTGTCTTTACTTATTTTCTGTCTGGTTGATCTGTCCTTTGGAGTGAGTGGTGTGTTGAAGTCTCCTAAAATGAATGCATTGCTGTCTATTTCCTCCTTTAATTCTATTAGTATTTGTTTCACATATGCTGGCGCTCCCATGTTGGGTGCATATATATTTATAATGGTTATATCCTCTTGTTGGATTGACCCCTTTATCATTATGTAATGTCCTTCTTTATCTCTTGCTACTTTCTTCCTTTTGAAGTCTATTTTGTCTGATACAAGTACTGCAACTCCTGCTTTTTTCTCCCTATTGGTTGCATGAAATATCTTTTTCCATCCCTTCACTTTTAGTCTGTGTATATCTTTGGGTTTAAAGTGACTCTTGTAGGCAGCATATAGATGGGTCTTTTTTTTTTTATCCATTCAGTGACTCTATGTCTTTTGATTGGTGTATTCAGTCCATTTACATTTTGGGTGATTATTGATAGGTATGTACTTATTGCCATTGCAGGCTTTAGATTCATGGTACCAAAGGTTCAAGGGTTGCTTCTTTACTATTTAACAATCTAACTTAACTTTCTTGTTAAGTTATTGTAAACACAGTCTGATGTTTCTTTATTTCTCTCCCTTCTTATTCTTCCTCCTTCATTCTTTATATACTAGGTGTTTTATTCTTTGCCTTTAGTTAGTATTTGGATGTTCTCCTTTCTTTGCTATGATTTTATTTTCTCTGGTGACATCTTTTTAGCCTTAGGAGTGCTTCCCTCTAGAGCAGTTCCTTTAAGATGTCCTGTAGGGAGGCAAATTCTCTCAGCTTTCGCTTGTTTGGAAATTGTTTAATCCCTCCGTCATATTTAAATGATAATCGTGCTAGATACAATATTCTTGGTTCGAGGCCCTTCTGTTTCATTACGTTAAATATATCATGCCATTCTCTTCTGGCCTGTAAGGTTTCTGTTGAGAAGTCTGATGATAGTCTGATGGGTTTTCCTTTGTAGGTGATCTTTTTTCTCTCTCTAGCTGCCTTTAATACTCTGTCTTTATCTTTGACCTTTGCCATTTTAATTATTATGTGTCTTGGTGTTGTCTTCCTTGGGTCCCTTGTGTTGGGAGATCTGTGGGCTTCTGTGGATTGCGAGACTATTTCCTTCCCCAGCGTGGGAAAGTTTTCAGCAATTATTTCCTCAAAGACACTTTCTATCCCTTTTTCTCTCTCTTCTTCCTCTGGTACTCCTATAATGCGAATATTGTTCTGTTTGGATTGGTCACATAGTTCTCTTAATATTCTTTCATTCCTCGAGATCCTTTTATCTCTCTGTGCCTCAGCTGCTCTGTATTCCTGTTCTCTGATTTCTATTGCATTAACAGTCTCTTGCATCTCATCCAGTCTGCTGCTAAGCCCGTTGATGGCTTGTCTTATTTCTGCATTGTCTTTCCTGACTTCCCTCACTTCCTCCCTCAGATCTTGCATTTTTCTCTGTAGATCCATCAGCATGATTCATTATATTAAACATCTTTTTAATACCTACATAGTAGTCCATAGTACGGATATGTCACAATTTATCCAGCCTTCACTCTTGATGAAGATTTGGGTTTTTTCCAATTCAATACTACAAATAAAGCTACTATAAAAAGCCTTAATATTCTTAGCCACAAGTTCTTTTCTCTACAGGTAATACTCCCCACGGTGGATTGCTGGGCCTGGTGCTAGATAGTCTCATTTATATTGTCAGATTCTGTTCACAGATGGTGGAAGCAGTTTCCAGTCTCCGCAGTTTTCATTCTCAAGAAGGCCCTTTTCTCTGTATCTGTCAGCTGTAGATGTTATGACTAATCAGCTGAGTGACCTTTCATAGATTTGCAGGCCATTTGGATTTGTAATTAAACCTTTTAAAGAGGCTGACGTGCCAAGTTCATCTCCGCCTCAGGGAGATTTCAGCTCCCCTAAGAATTCAGCCAGAGTCAGTGTCCTTGAGGCTGGCGGTGGCTTTGGTATCCATGGTGAACACCACAGAATACAGTCAAGGGCTATGGGAAGTTTAGAAGAAGGCTGGATGCAGGAGACACGTAGGGGACAATGGTCACCAGTAGGACCCCAATGTCCTGGGTCTTTGTCCTTGGGGACTCTTTTCTTCACCCCGCCTTTCTTCCTTGTTCTGTAATGAATTTGCCCATCTCCTGGAAAGACTGAAAGGAATTTAGTCAGAAATGCATTATTTACATGTGTCCAGACCTGAATTCTAGTGAAGAATTCTGGAACCTGCCATACCCCATGTGTCAGGTCTATCCAGGTCCCTTTCCCTGAATATTACCCTTGTCCTCCTTCCAATGATAGGAATGACACTTTTTTATCACGGAAGGAGATCATTACAATCTACTCCAGTGGTTTTGTTCCCACCCGGACAGCAACCTCCCTCAGAGCAGAGGCTGCCTTACTCATTTTCCTATCCCCAGAGGCAAGCACGGTTCTCATCAAACAATAGGCACTCCTTTGTGAAGTGAATGGGCTGGGATGGGGAAAGGTAAGTGGTGGAAAGGCAGAGACCCCAGGAGAGGGAGGACCCAAGAAGGGCAAAAGCAATCTCTTCTTCCTTCCTCCACTGTTCCTGTAGCCATTGTGGGGAGAGGGACCGGAAGGGCGGCTGGGTGTGTCAGCGGGCTTGGTGTGGAGGGAGGGAGCTTCTCCACTGTTTTAGCGGAGGTCCAGCTCCTGCAGTACCCCCAGGCTCCTGACGCATTCCAAATCTTCCCCTTCTTAGGAGCCCTGAGGTGGGATAATGGCAACAGCGCAGGCATGGAGGCAGAAGTCCTGGGTATCAATCCAGCTTTGTTCCTGGGTGATTCTTCAGACATGTTACTTAGACCATTGACTGTCAGCTATAGATCTCTAAAGTGGAAGGTTCCTCCTCACAGAAACGTTGTGGAGCTTAAAGGAGAAACTGGTATAAAGTTCCTGCCATAGAAAAGTGAGCTACCCCCCTACAGCCCCATTAATTCTTCCCTCTACCCCCAAGCCCTTAATGCCTCCTCTGGCCACATTGATCTCTCTTTTCTGAAATCATACAAGGCACAAAATGTTGGCTTGTGGATAGATAATAATCGATCTTACATCATTAACCTGTGGCTGTTGGTATGTTTACTCTTTTCTCATAAACAAAATGTGGAGGTGCCAGATAACAGAGGTTTTGGACTCTTTCTGCTCCTCTTCCTCTGGCCTAGTTTATGCTCTTCGAGTGTTTCGTGTCACCAGTTATAAATCCATTCTGAACAAGCTGTTTGTGTAGCTTACTCACTCTCTCTGGGGATTCAGCCCATGCAAATGGTATTCAAGAGATTGAAAGGGAGTGGGGTGGGGTCCAAAGAAAGCTCCAAAGCTTAAAAAGAAATTATTTACATGTTTTTAGGAATAACAGGGAAGAATAGTTGCTTTTCAGACTATTAACACTTGGGGTGGTCCCCACCTTCAGAGAACCTACTGTCAAAACGAGGTAGATCAATGTTTTAAAAGATACACAGTAATATGAGGTTATATGCTAAAAAGATAAGCCCCAGAAATTGAGAATTCCATTGTATTCTTATTGACTTAACTAGCCCATATAGATGGATTTTAGGTGTTTCAAGTTTTTGCCTTTACAGTGCTGTGGGGAATGTCTAATTACCTACATCTTGCCTCCATTTACCTCAATTACATTACTAACATTAACAAATTTTATTATAAGCATTTTGAAATTGAGGTATGATTTACACATATATGGTGAAGTGAACAGATCTTTAGAGAATCATCAATGATTTTAACAAATACATTCAGCCATGTCACCCACAACCTTATCAAAATAGACTATTTCCTTCACCCTAGAACATTCCCTTTGCTCCCTTTCATTCAATCCCCTTTCCCCCACCAAGCATCCACTGGTCATCACTGAGTCATTTTACCTGTTTTAAAACTTCATACAAATGACCTCACAGGCTATGGCCTTCTTTGTGACTGCTTTTTGCATTTGGCATATCTGATCCATCCATACGGTTGAATGTATCAGTATTTCTTCATTTTTATTGCTGAGCAGTATTCCATTACAGATTGCAGCACAATTTTTGGAAATTGGGTTTTTTCCCAGTTTTTGGCTATTACAAATAAAGTAGCTGTGACATTCTTGTTCACAGTTTTTACGGACATATACCTTCATTTCTTTTAAGTATATACCTAGGAATGTAAATGCTAGTCATGGAGTTCTTGTTGTTTAACTTAATTAGAAAATCAAAACTGATTTTCTTAAGTGGTTGTTTTATACTTTTCTAGGCAATGGATGAGAGTTCAGGTTCCTCCACTGAGACAGGCAGAAAAAATGGAGAGACCTGTCCAGCCCCACATACCTAAGTCCTGACAGATTGACTTGTGACTTGGACCACTGGCCCCCATATGTCTTGTTTTTCATGTCAACCTATTGTTTTAACAAGTTTTATAGCCACCCCAGATCCTAGGTTTAGAGATCCCTTGGTCAGATAATCAATGGACAAGACACAAACAACTTGCAACATGCACAGAAGGAAAATTTGTGTCAGAGGGTTGCCCTTTCCTCATTATATTACTAAATTTCCCACCCCTGGGTAGACAGTTTACATGCTAATGCTTCATGAGATGACATGGCCACATACATGTATGTATGTAATCCAATTGCACATGTGCTAATTGAAACCCTCCCTATTTGTGCTTGTGACCTAATTATTAATGAATAAACATTTTTGCTTCCCATAATAGGAGCTACCCTGATTCTTCTCGGGGTTGACTGGCTCTTGAGCAGCCTACCTCAGTCTATCAAGGTGTCTGTTTCCTCACTTCTCTATAAAGTGCACTGCTTGCTTTCACACCCCCAAGTCTCAGTGTTAAATTCTTTTAACCCTTGAAGACAAGGACCAAGGAGCCTGTTCTATCCACTATCTGCTGGTAACACCAAGTTCTTGCCAACATTTAGAGTTCATGGAACATTTTACTTTTAGCCATTCTCCAACAGTACATACTGTTTTCTCACTGTGGTTTTACTTTACGCTTCCCCTGATGACTACCGATGTTGGGAACTTTTTCATATATATATTGCCCATTCATGTATCTTCCTTCGCAAAGGCCTGTTTAAGTGTTTCACTCATTTTTATTGTTGCCTTTTGTCTTTTATTATCAAGCCGTAGGAATTGTTTATGTACTCTGGATACAAATCCTTTGTCAGATACACCTATCACAAACCTTCTAACAAAAAAACTTCCTTTTTAAAAAAATCCTTCTGGAAAGCAAAATGTACTAATTTTCACACATTATTGACAATAATGGCTCAATAATGTGAGGCCTAGCCCCTAGGAACTTCACATTATTGTCTTTGTATTCAGAAACCAAGCCAAAGTATTTAATTTCTCTGAGAGCCCCCAGAACTGTTGGAGGAATAGTTTGTAAACTTATGTGAAATACTTAAGTTTAACAAATAAGTACTTTTTACCAAAGGGGAGGGCTGGGAGACGGCAGGTGGGGAGGGAGGGAGAAGGGGATTGAGGGGTATTATGATTGATACACATGGTGTTGGGGGGTCATGGGGAAGACAGTGTAGCACAGAGAAGACAAGCAGTGACTCTGTGGCACCTTACTACGCTGATAGACAGTGACTTCAGTGGGGTGTTGGGGGACTTGATAATATGAGTGAATGTAGTAACCACAATGTTTTTCATGTGAAACCTTCATAAGAGCATATATCAGTAATACCTTAATAAAAAAAAAAAAGTACTTTGTAAAACCTATTTCAGATGATCTCTCTGGTTGTGGAAAGAGCTACATTAAAAAATTCCCTTTCTCTAAACTTTGGACCTGAAAGAAAAGTGCTCAGAATCCAATCCTACCTCCCAGGCCTGCCCAACCCACCACACCGCAGAGCTGACACCTAAGGTGTGTTTGCCCCTGTGCTTCACACTTCATCCTTCTTTCTTGGTTCTACTCACTTCATTCTGGCTCTGCTCACGCTCCCCCAGGGACTCTGTCAAGGTCACCAACATACTCAGTATGGTCAATTCTAGCAGAGATGTCTATGTCCTCATTTTTTTTTTACCTCTCAGCATCTTTGCCTACACCTGACCACTCTTCTTTTTATTTACTTTACTCAATTCCTTTGGATTTACTTCACAGAGTTGATAACCAAGTAGTTCTAGTTGGAAGGAAAAAAAATAGAGAATTATAAGGAAGTTTTATGAAGTCACCACCCAGGTTTGTCAGTTTGTAGCATATCTATATTATTTGGGAACTATATGTAGTATACATAATAAATAACAGAAATATATGGAGACTGTCCTCATTTGGCATGGTTCTGATATGGGTGTGTCTCAGTTAACAGTGGATAAGCAAGGACTGCCTCTGTGTGTGTGTGTGTTGTTATCTTTATGTTTTTACTAAGAATTTTTTTAATTCCTTTATTTAGCATTTTTAAGACTGTATAAATTGTTTTGTGCTGAATGTATCATTCTGTAGCTTGTTTTTCAGTTAGTGTATATGAGATGAATCCATGTTTAAACAAACAGTTCATTTATTTTCACTGCTGATAGTATCCCTGTTATGAATTTCTTCTCTTCATTGACCTTTAGTTCATTTCCATCATAGTTCATAGAGTGCAATGAACACCTAGAGCGCCTCTCCCGAGGGATACTGCCTATCTTTACCACATGGTGCCAAATTATTCTTGACAGTGATTGTACGAATTTATCTCACCCCTATTTAAAGCTTCTGTGACATTACACAATTCTAGTTTTTTTCCTACCACACTGGCTCCTCCCTCTCAGCCTCCTTTGCTGGCCCTTTGCTCTGAATGTTGGTATGTTTAAGGTGTTTAAGGTGTTTAAGAGCGGCACCTGGGCGGCTTGCTGCGCTCTCACTGCCTTCCCAATCCTCTAGTTTCATCCACTCCCAGGACTTGAAGTATCTATACATGGATGGCTCCCAAATATGTATCTAAATATTTCTATAACTTAATAAATAACCATACCAAAACAGTTACTCTCACGTGTTGCGGATGGAGTTGTACACTGGTAATGTTTTTTAGGAAAGGCAATATGGCAATTTCTGTCTAAATTTAAAAATTCATACACCCAGCAGTCCTACTTTTAGGAGTGTGTCCAAAAATATACTTGCATACCTACAGAATGACTGCGTTCAAAATGATATATTGCAGCACTGGTTCTAAAAGCAAGAAGGAAGGAAGAAAGGGAGGGAAGAAGGGAGGGAGGGAGGGTCCAAATGTCTTTCAGTAGGGAACTGGTTAAGAAGCATTGCATATCTATACAATAGAGTACCATGAGAAATTAAAATAAAACAACGTAGGACGCTCTTGATATAGCTCCATGGAATGGCCTCTATGGTATTTTGCTAAGGATAAAAAAGCAAGGTGCAAGAAAGCATATGTCTAATTTTGTATGAAGGGGAAAAGTATGTACATGTATATTGCTTGCAAATGAATAAAATATTTTTGGAAGAATAAGCAAGAAACGAGTATCAGTGGTTGCCTTTCAGGGATGGGTCAGTGGTGAAAAGAGACTTATCTCTTTGGAGCTTTCAATTTTCGAACGAAATAAAAACATAAAAGAGAATTCCAATGGAGACAAACCAAATGAAACGGAAAAACTCAAAATGAAAAAAGTTTTTAAAACCCTGATAGAAATAATTCTTTTACCTTTATTAAGATTCTACAAAATTATCTAACAATTACATCATTCCTTGAACAAGGATGTTTACTACCATTTTAATGCAGTGTGTTTTCTTTTACAATGTATTCTTTTCCTTTCCGTATCTGTCTTTCATTCCTTAAGAGGTAAAATAAAGGCATGATTAATCAACAAATGCTATTTGTTTGGTCAAGGAAATCCACCACATCTTGGGTTAAGCAGCAAAACTCAGCCCAGAAGGCGTTTTTTACGTGGTTGGACACAATGCTTGTAGCTTCAGCAATCTCGGGACGCCCTCTAGTGCCCATGTGGGCTCAATTTAAGACCCCAATAGAAAATTAATAGTTCTAGTCTAAGACACCAGATTGAAGCCATTTGCCGAAATGTTAGGGCCATCAACACTAGCCCATTCTGTTATCTCTATAAGTTTTCTCATACTTGTCAGACTATGTGGCCCTATCTTTGGATCAGAAAGTATGCTCAGAGCTCCTCTCGTTACATCGGAGGCCCAAACAGCAAGACTGGGGGTCACTGTTGTGAGGGGTAGAAAGGACCTGAGGGGATAGGAGCCACTCTGTGGAGTTGCGGGCAGCCCCAGATGCTGCGTATAAAGTACTGCCTCTGGTCCCTGCCTAAGTGTCTACCATTTCTGGGACCCCAAGGCAGTCAAACACTGGATTTGGGGATGGGAGTGGGGTTCCAGGATGGACCAGGTATGGTCTAGTTTATCCTATCCCTCTGACCATAGAACTCATCCAGGCTTCTTCTGATATTAGAAACTAAACCAGACTGGCTTAAGGCAGTGGTTCTCCAAGTAAACATCCAGGTCAAGCTTCATGGGCATCACCTGGCAACTTGTCTGAAATGCAATTTTCAGGTCCTACCCAAGACCTACTGAGTAAGAAACTCCAGAGGTGGAGGCCGAATACTCTGAATTTTATAACAAACCTTTTGACAGAATTGTGTGTTTCAAATCAGGCTTTTCTCTCTCTCAAGTCTCAGTATTTAGAGGTGTAATTTCTGAATAGTCAGATGTCAGGAAATACTTTCTTGCCAGGAAGTTTAGTCTATGTCCTGGCCTGGCCCAGGCAAAGAAATTCATGTCTTGGATTCTGGGCCATGTTCACTTGTCCTCGGTGTCTATTGGACTCCCACTTACATCTCAAATGGCAGCTCACATGCTGTTTCCTTTATGACGTTTTTGTGACTCCTTGGTCAGAGTCGATGGTCTACATATATGTCCATACAGCATGCATGCATGTGGTACTTACTCTTTGTGTTAAAAATGCCTTACCCGCCATCTATGCCTTGCAACCTTGAGTGCAGGGAGGGTTTGGTTCTACAGCCCCTGTTCCTCCTGAAGCACATACTAAGTGTTTAATGCATGTTTGCCAAATGAATGAATTGTCTCTGATGAGACAGGGAATTGGGACAGAAAACTACAAGCCAATGTAGCAGAGAGAAGATTTTTAAATGCCTTTGTTGGGTCCCAGGGCCCACTGAAGTTTACTTTTGGAATCTTCTCATCTCTCTTCTCTCATCAAGCACTTCTATCCTCTCCCCAAGGCCCATTTAGTAAAACACTACCATTTTGGCCTTCCCAATCAACCAAGTCCAAATCCCCAAGTGATTTCAGTCTTGTATCCAAATGCTCAGCAGCAACCCTGAGACTAATTTCAGTGGAAGTTAGATTACCCAGTTGAACGAGTCAGTGGGTGGGACAATGATTGGCCTTAACATTAGGGAAGTTATGTTTGCATTTCTAAATAGAAGTCTGCTGGATAAATATATATAGTTATAGTATGGATAAATATATATAGTTTTAGTATGTGTTGGGGTCTTCAGGAGAAAAATTAGAAAGACAGAAATGCTGGGGACAATCTCAGTGGCCAACACTCAGGTGGCCCCATCCATCTATCACCCACAGCTGAAGGAAGAAGCTGATTCTCACCTCCGCCCCTCTTCTCCATGCTGCTGGAAGTGGAACATCTGTGAGTGGGAAGGACCCTGGGGTCTACCCTAGCATGGCTCTTCTCTCCATCATGGAGCCTTGTGTGGCTCATGCCCAGGTGGGCTTCCCAGGAGGTCGAGTGTCCTTTAAGTCTCAAGCCAACATTTTTGGAGAAGCAATGCCGGACATTCCAAATCTCAGGGACTCGGATTCTCAAGCTGTGAAAATGAATTGATCCGTCCTACTCTCCCAGATATGCTGGGATTAAAATCTGTGACAATCAGTAATCTATAAATTGACGGTATTCTTAGTGCTACTTTTAATCCCTATAATCCAAGGGTGGGTCAAGGACTGTAGAAGAGTTCATTTCCTTCCTCTAGAGAAGGGATTCTGCCTGGTGAAGTTCAAAGGAGAGATTTTCCTTAGGCTGAGTTGGAAAAGGAGAACTTGGACTTTTTAAATTAAAATTTTAGTTCAAATGTTTAAAACCTTCATAATAGGTATTCTATCTTATTAGAAAAGTAAAACTTGCTCAATCACAGACAATACAAAACATGTATACCTGCAGAAAAACAGGAAACCATGTATTTTCTCCACTGAGATCTTCAGGCTTCAGTGCGAAGTGGTCCCTGGAGCTGTGCTCTGCAGCTACCCAAGTCCCCACCGGCTGTCTTCTACACATGTGGACGTCTATACATGACTAAGTAGCTGTAGTCACACTTATGAATTATTTTGAATCTTGCTTTTGAAAACTCTATTATCAATAAGCGATTTGATATATTACAAATTCTTCTTAAACACTGCTTGTTATCAGTTGTATACTATTTCTAAAAAAGGAATAATAACTCTCTTCCGTATCTTTTTTCATCATTATATATGTCTCATTAATATCCATTTACCTAAATACCCTTTTATATTTTGTTTTAAAACATAGATTTCTTGAACAGAAATTACTGGGTCAAAGGGCATGAACATTTTTAAGGCTTGCCATCCATGTTATCAAATTGCTTCTCAAAAGCAGCACGCTGGCTTATATGCATTCATTCAGTTCATATATATTGAGCCCCGACCCCGTACAGGGACTGTTCTAGATGTGGGATACAAGTGGTGACATCTAGGTAAGGTCCCTGCTTTAAAAACATGTATTTTGATGAGACAACAAATAAAAGCAGTTATTCTGATAGCAGTGATAACTGTTGTGAATAAAACTATGCCTGGGCTAGAAGATTGGTGGGGCAGGGGATGGCAGGACGTACATTTCAGGTTATTGGACAGGATATTTCTTAGGACTTGATCCCCAGACACAAGTAGAGAAGTGAGTGGTGGGAGGACCAGCCATGTGGGTCCTTGGTGAGGCGGAGCACCTGAGGAGTCGCGGCAGGTGCTCTGAGACAGGACGAGCAGGGTCCAGAGGCAGGTGTGAGTGCCAGTGAGCCAGCCAGCAGCCAAGCAGCAGGATGAGGATAGTGAGGCCAGAGGGGCCTTGTCACAAAGATATGAAGGCAGAGCGGAGGGACTGGGACTTCACTCTGCCTGAGAAAGGAAGACTGAGAGCTATGTGGGATGCGGTGGTGAGCATATATTCTAATGCACGTTTTAAAAGATCACTTCGTCTATTAGTGGGTAAGGCAGCAGGACAGGAGAGTCAGCAGAGGGCCCGGCTGGAAGGCTCACCTACTTTATAGCTGCAGAGAGACTCATTCTAGAGTGGAAGTAGTAAGGCTGTGAGAAGTGATTGGATTCAGTGTTGACACATATTTAAGATGGTGTTTGAAGTAACTCAGTGGAGCACCACACATATATGTACTTGCCTTAATTCCATAGCTGACTTGAGGTGGCTTCCTGCAACAAACCCAGTGAAATAAATATACGTGAATTATTTAAAAATCAACACTAATGAAAATATATTCTTTAAAATGTTAAAACTAGGGTAAAGCTAGAATATTTCTAGGTAAATTGGAAAATCTGAAACATTTGCCAAAATGGATTCTACTGCTCACCTAGACGTGGATTTTGCTGGCTCAAAATCTCTTAGGATTATTGCACAAGAGAGCCACGAGGTGGGGCATAGCTCAAGGTCATTCTCTTGCTTCCTGCCTCAGGAACAGTTTCCAGTTCACACTTCACTTAAAAGTCAAAGCAAGTTAATTCCAAGATGTTCAAAAATAAAATCAAGTTCTACAAAGTCACTGAGTAAGCGTGAAAACTTCAGGAATCCAAGGAGATTCCATATTTACCCCGAGAAATGGCCTCACTGTGCACTGCAGAAGAGAGAACGTCCTTTCTGGTGCCCCCAAGACATAGGGGATATTAGGTTGCAGCACAAGATGTGGATGTCCTTTTTTCTACATACAGGTCACACAAAGCCTTACAGCCAACTTCAGTAATCTCACCTGAGCTAGGGTTTTGGGTTCCTGATATTGGTTCTATTTGAGTCATTGCATGGGCTTAAAAGTATGACGTGGAGATTTTGTTACAATGGTTATTTCTTTGATAGAATTTTACATCCACCCCATGGTGGCTTGGACTGCTCTGTCTGGTCTCTGGAGGAAGTAGACTGCCCTGCACCACTTTTCAGTGTCCCTTTGTGTAGGAATAATCAGTACAATTGGAATCAGGGCCTCCCCCATGTCCTCCTCCTCCCTAATGCAGTCCATTAAGCCTCTGGGGACTGGGGGGGTCTATGCCATCCACTGATCTGATGAATATCATTGTTCCATTTTCTAAAGGCATATGTGCACATAACCAGCTTTTTTTTTTTTGTATCATTAATATAAAATCACAAGGGCAGCAGCATTGTGGTTACTAGATTCCCCCATTATCAAATCCCTACCACATACCCCATTACAGTCACTGTCTATCAGCATACTAAGATGCTATAGAATCACTACTTGTCTTCTCTGTATTATACTGCCTTCCCCATGCCACCCCCATGTTAAGTGTGCTAATCGTAATGCCCCTTATTCCCCTTCTCCCTCCCTTCCCACCCACCCTTCCCAGTCCCTTTCCCTTTGGTAACTAATAGTCCATTCTTGGGTTCTGTGAGTCTGCTGCTGTTTTGTTCCTTCAGTTTTTGCTTTGTTGTTATGCTCCACGGATGACTGAAATCATTTGGTACTTGTCTTTCTCCGCCTTGCTTATTTCACTAAGCATAATACCCTCTAGCTCCATCCATGTTGCTGCAAATGGTAGGTTTTGTTTTTTCTTATGGCTGAATAGTATTCCATTGTGTATATGTACCACATCTTCTTTATCCATTCGTCTACTGATGGGCACTTAGGTTGCTTCTACTTCTTGACTGTTGTAAATAGTGCTGCAATAAACATAGGGGTGCATATGTCTTTTTGAAACTTGGATCCTACATTCTTAGGGTAAATTCCTCGAAGTGGAATTCCTGGGTCAAATGGTATTTCTATTTTTAGTTTTTGGAGGAACCTCCATACTACTTTCCACAATGGATGAACTAGTTTCCATTCTCACCAGCAGTGCAGGAGGGTTCCCCTTTCTCCACATCCTCACCAGCAATTGTTGTTCCCAGTCTTTTCTATGTTGGCCATTCTAACTGGTGTGAGATGATATCTCATTGTGGTTTTAATTTGCATTTCCCTGATAATTAGTAATGTGGAGCATCTTTTCATGTGCCTGTTGGCCATCTGAATTTCTTCTTTCGAGAAGTGTCTGTTCATATCCTTTGCCCGTTTTTTAATCAGGTTATTTGCTTTTTGGGTGTTGAGGTGTGTGAGTTCTTTATATATTTTGGATGTTAACCCCTTGTCGGATATGTCATTTATGAATATATTCTCCTATACTGTAGGATGCCTTTTTGTTCTGCTGATGGTGTCCTTTGCTGTACAGAAGCTTTTTAGCATGATGTAGTCCCATTTGTTCATTTTTGATTGTTTCCCTTGCCCAAGGAGATGCATTCAGGAAAAAGTTGCTCATGTTTATATTCAAGAGAGTTTTGCCTATATTTTCTTCTAAGAGCATTATGGTTTCATGACTTACATTCAGGTCTTTGATCCATTTCGAGTTTACTTTTGTGTATGGAGTTAGACAGTAATCCAGTTTCATTCTCTTACATGTAGCTGTCCAGTTTTGCCAACACCAGCTGTTGAAGAGGCTGTCATTTCCCCATTGTATATCCATGGCTCCTTTATCATATATTAATTGACCATATATGCTTGGGTTAATATCTGGACTCCGTATCTGTTCCACTGGTTTATGGGTCTGTTCTTGTGCCAGTACCAAATTGTCTTGATTACTGTGGCTTTGTAGTAGAGCTTGAATTTGGGGACTGTAATCCCCCCTGCTTTATTCTTCTTTCTCAGGATTGCTTTGGCTATTCGGGGTCTTTTGTGGTTCCATATGAATTTTAGAACTATTTGCCCTAGTTCGTTGAAGAATGCTGTTGGTATTTTGATAGGGATTGCATTGAATCTGTAGATTGCTTTAGGCAGGATGGCCATTTTGACAATATTAATTCTTCCTATCCATGAGCACGGGATGTGTTTCCATTTGTTGGTATCTTGCACATAACCAGCCCTTGCAGGCACTGCCAAGGTGGGGAGGTTTCCTAGAGGTTGATTCCCATTTACCCAGAGAGCTAGGGGAGGGGGAGGGCGGTGAGGAGCAGCTGCGGTCTAGAGGAGGAGCCCCACATGTCCTGCGGAGTTTCTCTCCGTGGTCTTTGTGTCTTTTTTCCTGAAGTTTGGGGAGTTTGTCCTCAGGAGGAGAAAGCCTTTGAAGAAGGTGAGAGGTATTCGGAGGTGGGTCTGGGGAGGCGAGAAGGCTGAGGAAGCAGAGACAAAACAGAGTGAGGCTGTGAGGCGCGCAGGGAGCCCAGGAGGAGACGGGCCCGGCCTGACAGCCGCAGGTCGGCAGTGCAGAGCCTCACACGCGGAGGCCTGGTTTGTTTCTGTGGCAGAGTGGACTTTGTAAGCAAATAGGAATGGGAGATTAGGAGCCTATGCTTCAAAGAATAAATTTTACAGTAACCTCCCAGTTTAAACTCATCAGTAGTCGCTGGGAGCGACCGGGTCTCCGCGCCCTCCGGCCGACCAGGCCCGCTCCTCCCCTCCTGCGCCATCAGAAGGGGACCAAGGCGGGGACCCAGGCTTGACGCCTCCCCTCCGCCCCTCCGCCCCTCCTTCCTTGGCCTCCCAAACCCGTTTCCCAGCAGCCCCGCCGCCATCCCACCGTCCAGGGAACAAAGGGCGCCGCCTCGGCCCGGGAGCCGGTTGGCGCCTCGGACCCACGGGTGCAGTTTCTCTTCCCCGGTAGGACACGGCGGCAACGCGGGCTTCCAGCGAGGCGGAGTGTAAATGCCACAAGGTGCCTCTAGTCCCCTCTCGATTCTGCGTTTCTTTCTATTGTGGCACCTACCTTTCATCGTCATTGTTATATGTCAGGCTATCCACGAAAAACACCCCCTTCAAAAACGCTTCAAAAGATTAAGTGCTACGAACTCTCAGAACCCAAGAACGGACTAATAGTTACCAAAGGGAAAGGGACTGGGGAAGAAGGGTGGGAAGGGAGGGATAAGAGGGAAAAGGGGGCATTACGGTTAGCAGATTAATGTTGGGGGGGCACGGGGAGGGCTGTACAACGCAGATAAGACAAGTAGTGATGGACAGTGACTGTAATGGGGTTGGTGGGGGGACCTGATGAAGGGGGCAGTTTAATAACCACAATATTGCACATGTAATTGTAGATTAATGATACCAAAATAAATTATTTTAAAAAATATATATATAAATAACTAACTTAGAACAACACCTGGCCTGCCCATTGTAAATGTTAGCTATTCTATGAGAGGCAGGAAGTTTGTAGCTCTCACTGAAAAGAAAAGGAGCTGGACAAATAAAATAATGGGAATGCAGCACCGAGAACCTCGCTAGGGCATTGTAGTTATTAATTATTATGATTGCTGTTAATCGTTTCCATCTGTCCTCCCAAAGCACTCTGAATAAAACCTCTTTTCTACTTCAAAAAAAAAAAAGAGTCAGTGCTATGAAAATGGGAAGGATGATCTGAAAAGAGAAAGGATCTGGTGTTGGGTTTTAATGAACACTTCGGTGTTTAAAAACCTGTGACTTACTGGGTTTGGAGATTGGTTTTATAATATTTCAAAACTGAAATTCTCTCTCCCTGACCCATAGAAATTCAAATTTATACTAAAAGATACATTCCCAACACAGCAGAGGGCCTGTAAGTCACCAAGTAATCTCAGTCTCCAGAGATACCACTGTCAAACCTTTGGTGGGAAATCGTCTGGTTTTCCCTGATTTAAGCTGTGTATTATGTAAATGGTATTAATGGCATTATAATTCAGTTTGTTCTTAACCTTGTACAAAGCTTAAGTGTGTAACCTTGTACAAAGCTTAAAATCTTTTCATAGCAATACATTAAAATCTATCTTCATCCTTACAATGGATACATAAGATGTATCGCATGGCTTTTCTCTGGGAACCGTGGGGATGTCCCACATCTGCACGGTGGTAGTGGGGACGCGGGTGTGTATAGTTGCCCAAACTCAGCCAGCTCTGCATTTCAAATAGATGCATCATATCGTATGTATAGTATGTTCCAATAAAGTTGGTTTTGAAATACAATCCTCTTTGAAATTTGTTCTTTGGTTATGTAAACAACAACAACAACAAAAAAACAAACAGCAAGCCACCATGTTCTTGCTGCTGACAGACACGCTGGCGCATCTGGAAGCAAATGGTCCTCATGCTGTCCGCATCTCTTCTCGAGTGGTCCTGCAAGAACAGTAATAGCGGCCTGTTTATGGATTCAGAGAAAGAGACACAGCAAGAGAGATTAAATGGGTATTGTAAAATGTTAATAATTGACCGGATTTTACATAGAGTAAAATTAGAAATTAGAATAATAAAATGACACCTAAAATTTATTTTCCCCTTGACTTTAGTCTTCCTTCTCTCTTCCTTTCCTCAATACTTCTACCCTTCTCTCCTTCCTTTCTCCATCTCTCCTGACCTCTTATCCCCCATGTACTGGAGCCGGTGGCCGACAGCCGCCCTGTGTCCCTGGGACAGGTCAGGGGCAGGCGCGCGTCAGTGCCCGCGGGGCATTTTGTAAGCGGTCAAGGGCTACCCGGCCCCGCTGCTATTGTGTGGTTGCTCACACCGAGTCTAAATGATTTCTATTCATTCCTGGACGTGGCAAAACCTCAGTGGGCTTTCTGCTTTTCCTGGATCCTTAGTGGCTGCTATTGATTCGAACTGGAACGTCGGCGGCGGGCGCTTTCCTCCCTGGTGACTCGAGACTATAGGAAGTGTTTTCAGATCCCAGGATCTGGGGGCGGTCCCGTGGTGACGGGGCTGGGAGAAGCATGTCCCTGCTCATTCGCTTCGGAATCACCCCGGACGCTGTTTAAAATAAGTCCGATTCCAGGCCCCCTTCCAGACCCACGGACCGGGATTTCGGTGGCCTCCGGCTAGTCTGCGTTTTCACTGGCAGATGCTACCGCCCTGCAGCTTGAGACCCAGAAAGCTAAATGGGACTCCCGCCTCCCACTTTGCCCCTGAGCGCCTTTGCTCTGCTTCTGTCAGTGAACGCCTTTTATTTCCTGTAGGCCAGGGCTGGGGTACAGGTGATTTTCAGCCTTCCCTGTTTTCAGCGGACTAAAGCGCGCCCGGAGGCCCAACGAAGCCCCGCCTTGGGTTCAGCGAGCCCTTTCGGTTTCTATTTTGGACAGAGCGGTGGAGGCCACAGACGCCGCTATCCTTGTCAGTCCAGGGTACCAAAGGCAAGAATGGCGGGAGAAAAGTAGTTTATGGGGCAGAGCAGAGGGGGGCTGAAAGCAGGCCGAAGGGGAGGGAAAGGGCTTTGCACAGAAAAGTCTCTGGGAGGCTTGGTGGGAGGGGCGCCCAGGCCTGGATCTTGGAGAGCACCCCAAGTTTGGAGACTTAGACCGCCAGGGCCTCTCCTACCCCCACAAAGAGTACGGTTGGCTCCTCTCTCATCCAACCATCTCTAAATGCCTTGGAACAAGCCTAGCACCTTGTTAGTGTTGAACTGAAAGTCTTTTCTGGGGTGGGGTGTGTGTAGAGGAGGGGGCTGAATGAGGCAGTGTGCCGAGCTGCCACACCTAGGAAGTCCCCCAAGGAGGGCTGGCCATCCTGGAGGAAAGGGTTTGGACCAGTTGTGAGGGGAGCTGGTTTCCTTCTCCTCCCTGCACACTCACTACTCCTGTGACCTTCAGCAGTGAGACGAATCTCCCTGAGAATGGGACTGGACCCAGTCCCTGATTTTAGGTAAATTAGTTATGGTGGTCAAAGTAACCAATTGAAGTGGGTGAAAAATCTAAGAAATTGTTTAAATGTTATGATGCATGACTTCTCCATCCACAGAAAAAGTGTAGGATAAGGGTCTTAGTGGGATGACTGGTAACGATAGAGGTCAACTTTGGAAAAGCATTTTCAGGGAGACAAAGGTGAAATGAGCACAATTCTGACCCTGGAGTGGCTCATCGACTAATGGGGAGCATAAGATGGTAAGATGGGCTTGAAGGCAGGGCATGCTTGGTACATCAGGGTGGTTCAAACCATGGGCATCGTTGGCATGGACCGTGGTATCACGGAGGGAGCTTTAGAAGATACAGGTAGGTCCTACCCAAGGGGGATGCTGATCAGTTGGTTTTGGCCATGGCCTGGGCATAGAGATAGTAAAACTCAGGTGGTCTCCTAAGAGCCAAGTTTGAGGACCACAGGCTTATAGTCCCAAGACTGAGAGATGGGTGTTGAGGATAAGGCACTGCTGCTCTCAGCTGGAGGAGGCTTTAAGGGGGCATTATTGCAGGGTTAATGTTATTACTGAGATACATATCGTTCATATGCCACACCATACACCGTTTTGAAGTGTACACTTTGGTGACTTTTAGGAAATGGTGAGGTCGCCACCATCACCACCATCTGAGCAGATGCTTTGTTAGGAGGAGCAGGTCTGGGGCTGAAGGCAGAGGGGAGCGCAATCCAAGGTAAGGAGATGCTTGAGCAGTGGCACCTGGGGGACAGGTAAGGAGATGGGGACCCACTGTTGCTCCGGGGGAGAAAAGGGGGTGATGCGAGACAGCAGGTGGTGGTGGCTGAGAGGGTGGTGGTGGAGTGCGGGCAGCATGTGTTCATTCAGTGGATGTGCAGCTGTGGATGCCAGGGCAGCACGGTTAGGAAGCCTTTGCAGTTTTTTAGACTGAGGCAGATGGCAGCCTGGACTGGGGCAGGGGCTGTGGGGTTGAAAAGGGCTTGGAATTGCCTTGAGTCCAGGAAGCAGGAAAAGGGGGATCAGAAGGGACCAGGGATGGCCATACTCTTAGAGAACTAGGGCAGGGAGTGGCCTGTGTCTGGGAGAGGTGCTGTGTCCATGTAGGATTTCCTGGACTTGAGGGCAGCTGGCCCCAGAGGTGTGAGTGTCCAAAGACAGGTTTGAAAAGGAGTGTGGAGCCACGTTGGTGTTGGAGTGATGGTGCAGAGCCGCCTCACTGGGCTTGTGACGCCCTAGGGTGAACAGAGAGGCCCTGGGAGATGCATGTGATTTCGGGGTTCTTGTTTGGAGAGTCGAAGAATGAACTTAGCAAACACCCAAGGTAGGCGAGCCAGGCTTTTATTCAGAAATAAAGTGAGAGGAAAGAGCTCCTGGCTCATGCCAGGAGGGGACAAGAGAGCCCAGGGGTTGTGCTTGTCTACGGGACTTATAGGCAGTTGAAGATTTTTGGGAACTGATAAAGGGCTTATGGTGTGGGCTTGTTAAAAGTGGCCTTAGGATGTTTGTCCTTGATGAGATATTAAATCCCTTTTAGAATGCTAAAGTTAATCTTACACATTACAAACAATTAGCATAATAAAAACATGGGCTATTTTCCTTTATCTGGGAAGTATCAACTGATCTCACTGAAGAATGACTTTAGAGCTTAATGTTCAACATAGAGTTTTGGTAGGGGGGTTCCTTGAATGTAGTTACATTGCTCTGACTGTAAATATCCTGCCTGGCTTTTTCCGGAGGCCCTCACCCTACTCTGTCTAAGCCCATGGTCCCTGTCTCACAGGCACCTACAGGCTGCTGCCGCAGGAAGGAGACCCGGCTGGATCTTGGAGTCATTGGGACAGCAGGAGATCATCATGGCTGGTGGGCCTAAGAGAGCTCAGAGGCTCAGTGATTCAGCTGGGGAAGTTGCTTCAGAGACACAGAGCAGGCTGAAACATGAAAATAGGGCTCAAATCCGGGCGCCGGTGAGTTTGCCAGTAACCCTGCGCGGTTGAGGGAGGAGGTGTTGGAGAGAGAACTTGAAGCTCGGGAAAGGCAGGCCGGACGGCGCTTGGAGGAGCTCGGGCTGAACACGTGAGCGGGGTGGGGGTTCTCCTGGACCGCCTGGAGGCGGAGCCTGAACTCTCAGTGCTCCGAGTCGTCTCGCCCGCAGGCAGTCTCCCTTCCCTGCGCAAAAACCTGAAATCGCAGGCTTTCCTAGCCTTCCCGTTTTGCCGGCGCTGTCGCCCGACCCAGCGAAGAAAGTTTCCGCTTTGCCGCTCCGCCCCGGGCTCCCTGGGACGTAACTTTGCTACGTCCGTGGCTCGCACTCCTTGCTACCGATTGCGTGCAAAAGGAGCGGGGAAGGCCAGGGCCAGGTTTTCCAGGCTGCGGGGCAGCTGTCGCGATCAGCTGAGCTCTGCGGTGCCTACGCGCCCGGGGTGGGCAGAGTCGCGGCCATGTGGCCGTGCCCGGTCCTGGGGCTCCTGGCTGGCGCTGCCCTCTTGGCCCCGCTGGGGACCTCGGACGGTGTGTGGGATTCATGGCAGTCGTGGGCCGGGCAGGAGGCTGGGGAGGTCCCAGGAGTCCGGAAGGGTTTCGGTGAGTGTTCCTCAGGAGTCCGTCCGCCCCGCTCGGATGACAGTACCGCGGCCGTGGGGCTGGGACTGGACGCAGCCTGTTGCCGCCGCAGCGCAAGCCTGCTTTTCCACTTTCTTCTCAGTTCTCTTCGGGGTCTCGCATCCCCATCCCCCCAATTTTCTGCTCTCCTTCCGCTCCTTGGTGCCCCTCTCTTGCGGTAGGACGCCTCAGGGCACCGCGCTGCCTCCAGGGCGCCTGCCGTGTTTGGTATTCAAGGGCCCCTGGGGTGTGAGGCTCGGAGCACACTTTCCAGCAGTTGGTGGGGGGCGCGCTCCCAGGTTCCTGAGCACCAGCCTCACCGCAGACTGGCAGTGTGTTCTGAGCTCTGTCCCTGTCCCCAGTCCTGCCTCGGGAACAGGATGTTTCTCCTGGTAGGCAGTACTCAAGGGCTCAGTTCCCCAGGCCCCGTTTTGTATGAGAGCCCAGCCCCAAAGGTGCATCCTGCAGATCTGAGCACTGGAGGCGGAGGGGTGTGAAGTGTGGGGGCTCATCACCAAGGACCTTCCAGTGACTCCGCGCCCTCCCCTCTCGCTGTCCCGGCCTGGCTCTAATTCTTTCTGATATGCCCTCTACCCACTCCAGATTCTCGCCTGCCTCCTCCCCTGCCATCTCATGCTCCCTGCAGTCCTTCGCCCTCCCCCCTCCCTGCTGTCCACTCCTCTGTCTCCTCTCTGATCCCCTCTAGTGTGCCCCCCACACCTGTGGTTTTTTTGCCAGTGCCTAGAAACAGCCTTCCTGGCATGGCTCCTACCTCCTCCCAGCTTTCCTGAACTCAAATATTTTGGTGGTGCCTTTTGCCCAGGGGAATCTCCTCCCATCCCCTCTGCCCTCCTGTCCTCACCAAAGGGAGCCCTCAGGCACAGCGCACACCCCCTCGTGCACACACAGGTCCCCTGGCTTGGCGCCCCGTCCTCTTACCTCCCCTCCAGTTCAGGGCCTGCCCTGACTCTTCTTCCCCTGGGCCTTTCCGCAGCACCCCTGGCCCACTCCTTCACCCTAAGCCGCGCCCTCAGGAGGTCTCCACTCTCCAGCCTGGACTCCTGTCTCCCTGGCCCCTCTGCGACCCTTCCCACCTCAGCACCTTGCTTGCTCCTCCCCCTCATCCCCACCTGCCTGGGGCTCTCGCCAGGTTCTCATCTCTCACAGCCCCATCCCCACCACCCGCCCTCGCCCTCACTCTGAGCAGCCCCCTCTCCTGGCCGCTCCCTAATCCAAGCTCTCCCGGGGGCTCCCTGCCTCCCAGTCCCAGGCGGTCACCGTTAGGGGCTCTGCTGCCTCTTGCCCTTCCAACCTCCCCACCCTCCAGACCTGCGAAGTGCTCTTTGGCCTTAGCTCCCCCGCCCCCCCCCACTGGTTCCTAGACCCCAGTGGCCGTCACTCCTGACACCATGTACCCCTATATCCACAATCCTGTTTTTGCCGCTTAGCTGGCCTGGCCTTTTCCTGTAGCGGGGCTTCTCTGCTAGCAGTGCCCACTCTGCGCTGGATGGCTAGCCCTAGCCCTCTCTGGGGGGTGCCCCGCCTCCCCAGCACTCCCACCACGTAGGCCTTTCCCTAAGGTGGGCACCCCACCCTCCTGCCTTGGGCTTTTAAATCGTACTTTCTCTTCCTTCGCCCACCAACCCCCCTTTTTACTCCTAGACGACCCTTGGATGCCCTGCACTGCCTCTTTGAGACCCCTGTCACTGCCTCTCCCCGGGGACACAGGCCCGTCCATCCGCCTGAGGCCTAGCCATGCCACTGTTCTATCTACTCTGGCCCAGGCCCACACCTTCATCTCCCCCAGGGGTGCTGGTCCACCCTAAACTCCCTTGGGGTCACAATCCAATCGTCACCCCCCTCTTTCTCTCTGCCCCTGCCTTCCCTCTGACAAGACCACCCCTTCACCTGGGCCTTCATGCCTCTCCCTTGTCCCCTGCAGGCCCACCTCTCCCCTGACCTCGCACTCAGGACCCGTGCCTCCCCCTGCTGGCACACAGCCTACACGTTTGCCCACCTCCATCAGTCTCCTCCCCTTTCCCCTCGCTGAGTCTCTGGTATGCAAGCCGCAGTCCTGTCGCTTTGTACATGTGGCTTTTCAGCATCCCCTGGACTTTGAGCTGAGGACAGCAAAGCTTTCTGGGTGACGGGCTTGCTGTGCAGTGACTTGCAGGCAGCAGTTCCCTCTCTCCCCTCCTCACCCAGGACCCCACAGCCTTCGCTATAACCTCACAGTGCTGTCCCAGGATGGGTCTGTGCAATCGAGGTTTGTCACTCAGGCTTTTTTTTTTTAATAGTTTATTTTGGTATCATTAATCTACAATTACATGTGCAATATTATGGTGATTAAATTCCCCCTTCATCAGGTCCCCCCACCAACCCTGTTACAGTCACTGTCCATCAGCATAGTGAGATGCTATAGAGTCACTACTTGTCTTCTCTGAGTTGTACAGCCCTCCCCGTGCCCCCCCAACATTACATCTGCTAATTGTAATGCCCCTTTTTCCCCCTTGTCCCTCCCTTCCCACCCATCCTCCCCACTCCCTTTCCCTTTGGTAACTATTAGTCCGTTCTTGGGTTCTGTGAGTCTGCTGCTGTTTGTTCCTTCAGTTTTTGTTGGAGTTTTTCTAGCCTCTCCCCGCCGGTCCTGCTCTCCGCCAGGACCACAAGCTCTTTGTGTTACAAGCTCTTTCCGCGACCCTCCGAGCCAGCGGAGGGGAGGAAGGGAGGGAGAGGCGTGCCCCAACAGGCGGAATAAGGGACGTAAGAGCCGACTGTCCGCCCGTTCCGCAGCCTCCGCTGCTGGCCGCTGGCCACTCGCCGCTGGCCGCTCACCGGAGACAATCAGACGCGACAGGAAGTTCAGTCAAAGCAAGAACTCGCTTATTGGGGCTCAGGGCATGGGATATATAGGGTATGGTCTCTCCTGATCGGTCATCCACCACGCTAAGAAGGCGACTTTCAATTTTCCAATCACGCACAGAGTTGTGCACATGCACAGTTGTCTCTGATGTAAGCAGTGGACCGGAGTGGGCACAGCTAAACCCCAGGAGGCTTTCAGCGGCCACTCCTGCAGCGCCGCTGAGTTCTCAGCGGCCATCTTTGGCGTGGCTGAGTTCTCAGCGGCCACCCTCGTGGCGAGGCTGAGATTCAAAGGCAGTTCCCCACAAGTTTTTTTCTTTGTTCTTATACTCCACATATGAGTGAAATCATTTGGTACTTGTCTTTTTCGGATTGGCTTATTTCACTGAGCATTATACTCTCTAGCTCCATCAATGTTGTTGCAAATGGTAGGATTTGTTTTCTTCTTATGGCTGAATAATATTCCATTGTGTATATGTACCACTTCTTCTTTATCCATTCATCTACTGATGGACACTTAGGTTGTGTCCATTTCTTGGCTATTGTAAATAGTGCTGCGATAAACATAGGGATGCATATGTCTTTTTCAAACTGGGCTGCTGCATTCTTAGGGTAAATTCCTAGGAGTGGGATTCCTGGGTCAAATGGTATTTCTATTTTGAGTTTTTTGAGGAACCTCCATACTGCTTTCCACAATGGTTGAACTAATTTGCATTCCCACCAGCAGTGTAGGAGGGTTCCCTTTTTCCCTTTTCTCCACATCCTCGCCAACATTTGTTGTTGTTTGTGTTTTGGATGTTGGCCATCCTCACTGGTGTGAGGTGATATCTCACTGTGGTTTTAATTTGCATTTCTCTGATGATTAGCGATGTGGAGCATCTTTTCATGTGCCCGTTGTCCATCTGAATTTCTTCTTTGGAGAAATGTCTATTCATGTCCTCTGCCCATTTCTTAATTGGATTATTTGCTTTTTTGTTTGTTGAGGTGCGTGAGTTCTTTATATATTTTGGATGTCAACCCCTTATCGGATACGTCATTTATGAATATATTCTCCCATACTGTAGGATGCCTTTTTGTTCTGATGATGGTGTCCTTTGCTGTACAGAAGCTTTTCAGCTTGATATAGTCCCACTTGTTCATTTTGCTTTTGTTACCCTTGCTTGAGGAGATATGTTCATTAAGAAGTTGCTCATGTTTATGTCCAAGAAATTTTTGCCTATGTTTTTTTCTAAGAGTTTTATGGTTTCATGATTTACATTCACGTCTTTGATCCACCTTGAGTTTACCTTTGTGTATGGGGTTAGACAGTAGTCCAGTTTCATTCTCTTACATGTAGCTGTCCAGTTTTTCCAACACCAGCTGCTGAAGAGGCCATCATCTCCCCAATGTATATCCAAGGCTCCTTTATCAAATATTAATTGACTGTATATGTTAGCGTTAATGTTTGGATTTTCTATTCAATTCCACTGGTCTGTGGGTCTGTTTTTGTGCCAATACCAAATTGTCTTGATTACTGTGACGTTGTAGTAGAACTTGATGTCAGGGAGTGTAATTCCCCCTGTTTTATTCCTCCTTCTCAGGATTGCTTTGGCTATTCAGGGTCTTTTGTGGTTCTATATGAATTTTAGATTTATTTGTTGGAGTTCATTGAAGAAAGTTGTTGGTAGTTTGATAGGGATTGCGTTGAATCTGTAGATTGCTTTAGGTAGTATAGCCATTTTGACAATATTTATTCTCCCTAGCCAAGAGCATGGGATGCATTTCCATTTGTTAGTGTCTTCCTTAATTTCTCCTCTGAGTGTCTTGTAGTTTTCAGAGTACAGGTCTTTCACTTCCTTGGTTAGGTTTATTCCTAGGTATTTTATTCTTTTTGATGCAATTGTGAATGAAATTGTTTTTCTGATTTCTCTTTCTGTTAGTTCATCGTTAGCGTATAGGAAAGCAACAGATTTCTGTGTGTTAGTTTTGTATCCTGCAACTTTGCTGAATTCAGATATTAGTTCTAGTAGTTTTAGAGTGGAGTCTTTAGGGTTTTTTATGTACAATATCATGTCATCTGCACATAGTGACAATTTGACTTCTTCTTTACCAATCTGGATGCCTTGTATGTCTTTGTTTTGTCTGGTTGCTGTGGCTAGGACCTCCAGTACTATGTTGAATAACAGTGGGGAGAGTGGGCATCCCTGTCTTGTTCCCGATCTTAGATGAAAAGCTTTCAGCTTCTCGCTATTAAGTATGATGTTAGCTGTGGGTTTGTCCTATATAGCCTTTATGATGTTGAGGTACTTGCCATCTATACCCATTTTGTTGAGGGTTTTAATCATGAATGGATGCTGTATTTTGTCAAATCCTTTTTCAGCATCTATGGAGATGATCATGTGGTTTTTGTTCTTCTTTTTGTTGATGTGGTGGATAATGTTGATGGTTTTTCAAATGTTGTACCATCCTTGCATCCCTGGGATGAATCCCACTTGATCATGGTGTATGATCTTCTTGATGTATTTTTGAATTCTGTTTGCTAATATTTTGTTGAGTATTTTTGCATCTATGTTCATCAGGGATATTGGGTCTGTAGTTTTCTTCTTTGGTGAGGTCTTTGCCCGGTTTTGGTATTAGAGTGATGCTGGCTTCATAGAAAGAGTTTGGAAGTATTCCCTCCTCTTCTATTTTTTGGAAAACTTTAAGGAGAATGGGTGTTATTTCTTCTCTGTATGTCTGGTAGAATTCAGAGATGAATCCATCTGCTCCAGGGGTTTTGTTCTTGGGTAGTTTTTTGATTACTGCTTCAATTTTGTTGCTGGTGATTGGTCTGTTTAGTTTTTCTGTTTCTTGTTTGGTCAGTTTTGGAAGGTTGTATTTTTCCAAGAAGTTGTCCATTTCTTCTAGGTTTTGCAGCTTGTTAGCATATAGATTCTCATAATATTCTCTTATAATTTTTGTATTTCTGTGGGGTCTGTCGTTATTTTTCCTTTCTCATTTCTGATTCTGTTTATGTGTGTAGATTCTCTTTTTCTCTTAATAAGTCTGGCTAGGGGTTTATCTATTTTGTTTATTTTTTCAAAGAACCAGCTCTTGGTTTCATTGATTTTTTTCTATTGTTTTATTCTTCTCAATTTTATTTATTTCTTCTCTGATCTTTATTATGTCCTTCCTTCTTGTGACTTTGGGCCTCATTTGTTCTTCTTTTTCCAATTTCAGTAATTGTGTCTTTAGACTATTCATTTGGGAATGTTCTTCCTTCTTTAAATAGGCCTGGATTGCAATATACTTTCCTCTTAGAACTGCCTTTGCTGCGTCCCACAGAAGTTGTGGCTTTGTGTTGTTGTTGTCATTTGTCTCCATATATTCTTTGATTTCTGTTTTGATTTGGTCATTAACCCATTGATTAATTAGAAGAATGTTGTTAAGTCTCCATGTATTTGTGAGCCTTTTTGTTTTCTTTCTAAAATTTAATTCTAGTTTTATACCTTTATGATCTGAGAAGTTGGTTAGCAGAATTTCAATATTTTTGACTTTACTGAGGTTCTTTTTGTGGCCTAGTATGTGGTCTATTCTGGAAAATGTTCCATGTGCACTTGAGAAGAATGTGTATCCTGTTGCTTTTGGGTGTAGAGTTCTGTAGATGTCTGTTAGGTCCATCTGTTCTAGTGTGTTGTTCATTCCCTCTGTGTCTTTACTTATTTTCTGTCTGGTTGATCTGTCCTTTGGAATGAGTGGTGTGTTGAAGTCACCTAAAATGAATGCACTGCTGTCTATTTCCTCCTGTAATTCTGTTAGTATTTGTTTCACATATGGTGGCGCTCCTGTGTTGGTTGCATATATATTTATAATGGTTATATCTTCTTGTTGGACTGACCCCTTTATCATTATGTAATGTCCTTTGTCTCTTGCTATTTTCTTCATTTTGAAGTCTATTTTGTCTGATACAAGTACTGCAACACCTGCTTTTTTCTCCTTGTTGTTTGCATGAAGTATCTTTTTCCATCCCTTCACTTTTAGTCTGTGTATATCTTTGGGTTTGAGGTGAGTTTCTTGTAGGCAGCACATAGATGGGTCTTGCTTTTTTATCCATTCTGTTACTCTGTGTCTTTTGATTGGTGCATTCAGTCCATTTACATTTAGTGTGATTATTGATAGATATGTACTTATTGCCATTGCTGGCTTTAGATTCGTGGTTACCAAAGGTTCAAGGGTTGCTTCTTTACCATCTAACAATCTAACTTAAGTTTCTTGTTAAGTTACTGTAAACACAGCCTGATGTTTCTTTATTTCTCTCCCTTCTTATTCTTTCTCCTCCATTCTTTATATACTAGGTGTTTTATTCTTTGCCTTTAGTTAGTATTTGGATGGTCTGCTTTCTTTGCTATGATTTTATTTTCTCTGGTGACATCTTTTTAGCCTTAGGAGTGCTTCCCTCTAGAGCAGTTCCTTTAAGATGTCCTGTAGAGGTGGTTTATGGGAGGCAAATTCTCTCAGCTTTCGCTTGTTTGGAAATTGTTTAATCCCTCCGTCATATTTAAATGATAATCGTGCTAGATACAATATTCTTGGTTTGAGGCCCTTCTGTTTCATTACGTTAAATATATCATGCCATTCTCCTCTGGACTGTAAGGTTTCTGTTGAGAAGTCTGATGGTAGTCCGATGGGTTTTCCTTTGTAGGTGATCTTTTTTTCTTTCTCTAGCTGCCTTTAATACTCTGTCCTTATCTTTGATCTTTGCCTTTTTAATTATTATGTGTCTTGGTGTTGTCTTCTTTGGGTCCCTTGTGTTGGGAGATTTGTGGGCTTCCGTGGACTGCAAGACTATTTCCTTCCCCTGCTTGGGGAAGTTTTCAGCAATTATTTCCTCAAAGACACTTTCTATCCCTTTTCCTCTCTCTTCTTCCTCTGGTACTTCTATAATGCGAATATTGTTCTGTTTGGATTGGTCACACAGTTCTCTTAATATTCTTTCATTCCTAGAGATCCTTTTATCTCTCTCTGCCTCAGCTGCTCTGTATTCCTGTTCTCTGATTTCTATTCCATTAACAATCTCTTGCATCTCGTCCAGTCTGCTGCTAAGCCCATCGTCGATGGCTTGTCTGATTTCTGCATTGTCTTTCCTGACTTCCCTCACTTCCTCCCTCAGCTCTTGCATTTTTCTTTATAGATCCATCAGCATGGTTATGACTTTTATTCTGAATTCTTTTTCAGGAAGATTGTGTATCTCCATCCCTTCAGGTTCCCTCTCAGGTGTGGTCTGGGTCTGGGTGATCTTTGTCTGTACCATATTCCTCTGTCTTTTCATGGGGATAGAAGAGCTTGCTGGTACGTGCCACGTATGTCTGCTGGGCTCTTTAAGACTTAAAAAAAAAACAAGAAAAACAAACAAAAACAAAACAAACAAGCAAAAAAAAAGAAGAGAAAGAAAAGATTCTGTAAGGATGCTGTAGGTGGCGCTGTTGCTCCACTATTCCGCAGCCGCGGCTGCGCCGCTCTTTGTAGCTCTGGCCGGGGCAGGAATGAGTGGGAGGCTGTTGTTCTCTGTGTAAAGTTTCAGTTTTCCCAGTTGTCAGTTTTCCCAGTTGCCAGCCAAGAGGTCCAAAATTCCTCAGGACTCCCAGCCCGCTGGGCTGAGCATGCCAGCGCGATCATGTTCCCTCGCTGGGCCCCCCGCCTCTCCAAGACCACTAAAAACAGCGCACACTTTTCTCTTGTTCCTGGGCGCCAGCTGCATGGACCCAGGCTTGTTCCCAGCTCAAAATGTGCACCTTCTGTCTCTCCAATATCCGATGCACCGCGCGATGTGTGTCAGTGCTCCCGGCGCAGATCACCGGGGTGGTTATTTCGCGGGCCTGTTCTTCCATTCCCTCCCGGCTCTGAATCCTCTCCTCCCGCCAGTGCGCTGGGGTGGGGGAGTGCTCGGGTCCCGCCGGGATGTGGCTCCGTATTTTACCCGCCTCGCGGGGTGCCGAGTCCTCTCAGGTGCAGATGCAGGCTTTGCGCTGTGCTGTAAATTCTGGTCTCTCTTTTAGGAGTAGTTGTATTTGGTGTATTTTCATAGGTTTATATAGTTTTGGGAGGAGATTTCTGCCGCCCTGCTCACGCTGCCATCTTCCCGGAGCCCTCAGGCCCATTTGAATGGTCAGCCCTTCCTGCACTGGGAAAGGCAGGGCCAAGCCCTGGGGGCTGTGGGCAGAAGCGGGCCTGGGAGCTGAGACGTGGGACACAGAGACCAAGGTCCTGACGGAGATGGGGAAGGACCTCAGAATGGTTCTGGCAGGCATCGTGGCTCTGCAGACTCTGAAAGGAGGTGAGAGTGGGGAGGGGCAGCAGGGATGTGAGGCCCTTTTCAGGATAGCTTGGCGCAGGGAGAAGGGGCCTGTCTTTCCTTGGGTTTGGCCTGGGTTGGGGGGGAGACATAGGGTTGAGGACCTCTGTGCACAGGAGGCCTTCAATCAGCCAGCACAGGGGAAGCACTCAGGAGAGCAGAGAGGGCCCCTCTGGCGGGAGTTTCTGGCTTGGGCGAGGAGGGCAGGGGGCACAGGGACTGGAGAATCACTGCTGGGCGGGGGCAGGCCCGCATTCCCGCCAGGAGATTTGGGGCTGTGAGACCCAGCCTGGCAGCAGCACCAGGGGCTTCAGGCATTTCTACTATGATGAGGGGCCCTTCCTCTCCTATCACCTGAAGACCCGTGGGTAGACGGTGCCCCCGTCATCAGTCCAGACATTGGCTTCGGAAATCCAGAGGTCCTGGGACACAGATGGTTTTTAAAGCAAGGACTAGTGGGCCCGTGTGCAGGGAGAGCTTTGTGGAATCATGCGGCGATGTCTGCGCTCCTGCATGGGCTTCTCGGAGAGAACGGTGTGACCCTGTGGCAGGCCCTTCCTCTCCCCCAGGGCCCTGGAGCCTCCGCCCACCCAGCTCTGCCCGGGGAAACCCACGTGTATGTTTTGTGTTGTGTTGTGTTGTGATTTGCCTGTCCTGTTCAAGCCACTGAACAGAGACGTGAAGGTTGGGGGGAAAATAAACTGTCCCTGTGACAATAATCCAGGGAAGCAGTGGTCCTGCGACAGAACAGTGAGCCGGAGAAGGCCGGAGAGGAAGCCCTCAGACTGGGGGCCATTCCCCTCTGCCTGGCCTGTCTGTCACACCGAGTCCCCTCCTTGTCCTGGACCCAGGAGCCCAGCCCTCACATCCCCCTGCTCAGCATCAACATGTGGATTTGAGTGAAGACCCAGGCCCATCTCCTACCAGCCTAAAAATTTCCAAAGGAATTGGGCCCCAGGGTGCAGAGCAGACTCGGAGAAGGCGTGGGGTCACCGCGGCTTCAGCCGAGCTGGGAACGTGGGAACAGCAGCAGTCTTGTCTCCTCTCGGGCTCAGGAGCAGGGCTTGGGCACGTGCCTCCCTGCTCTGCCCTTCCTTCCCCAGTGCCCCCGGCAGTGAATGTGACGTGCAGCCAGGCCTGGGAGGGCATGGTCACCCTGACGTGCTGGGCTTTCCGCTTCTCCCCCAGGAACATTTCCCTGACCTGGTTTCAGGACGAGGAACCCCTGAGCCAGGAAAGCCAGCAGTCTGGGAGGGGTCCTGCCTGGTGGGAATGGGACCTATCAGACCTGGGTGGCCATAGGCATTCGCCAGGGAGAGGAGCCCATATATGTGGTACGTGGAACACAGCGGGAGTCACAGCGCACACCCTGTGCCCTCTGCTGAGCCCGGGCTGACCTAGGCGGGTGGGGAGAGGCGAGCAGGCCTGTGGCTCTGGGGTGCCCCCGCTGTCATGAGGCCCTTTTGCAGGAAAAGCGCTGGTGCATTGGAGCGGGTGGATCGCTGTGAGCATGGCGGCTGCTGCTCTTGCTGTCTCCGTGGGTGTTGTGGGTGCCCTTTGGTGTGCGAAGAGAAGAGAACCAGCTGCAGACAGCCCAGGTGAGGAACCGGGCCTCCCAGGCGTGAACACCCTCCCATCTCCTGCTGCAGCCAGGAGTGGAGGTGCCCTATGGGCGGGAGTGGAGATGTCCCGCCTACTCCCTGCTCACTGGAGTGTAACAGGAGGGGCAAGTTGGAGTAGGTATGAGAGGAGTTGGGGTCCCCACCTCCACAAACACCCCTCACCTATGTGCATGGCCTAGGTTCGAGCCAAGAATCTTCTATCTTCAGCCTGGGCCTCTCCCTGGTGCCAGTGAGCAAGGAGAGTGCTTGGCCAACAGCACGGAGGGCCTGTGGCTCCACCATAGGTGACTGCAGTCCTTTCATTTCAGGGTCACCAGGGTTTGTCTTGATGGACTCTCTTGGGGATCATTGTACTTAAGTGGTGAGGCCTGAGATGAATTTGGATTCAAGGGGATTAGATGGTGGAGATCTGCTGGGGGGAATTAGGAAGTAGTGGGTAGTAGTGTGGAATACAATCTAATGTCTGTAAGGTATTTTTCTCTGCCTTCCTTCCTCCTCTTCCCGTAATTTCTCCTGCAGCTATAAGGAAGCAAGACAATTCTCCAAAATGTCACCGCATGGTGCTGTGCCTACCATCTGTCAAGTGCCTTGGGGGCCCTGACTTTTGATAGGCAGATGAATTTTGGGCCGAGATATTGTATCTCTCCACCATGTGGCTCCTCAGATTCTTCTTGCAGGAACTGGATCCTCTCACCCTTTGAGTCACGCCTGGCCTGCACCCTTGTGGAGCTGCCCATGATGTGTTGTCGTGCATCTCAGTGCTTCCCTTCAGAGAACATGGACGAGCAGACCTGCACTGACCGTTTCAGGACACCAGTCCACTCTGCAGGGAACTCTAGTTACTGTTTTCATCCTGCCTCTGAGTCTTTTCCAGTGCAGCCCCTCATGAGGAACAGCCCACTGGACCATTTACAGAGGGACATTTGACCACTGCTCTTGCACCATGAGGTTGCCTTATCGAAGGAATTCTTGTATCTTAGGGTGGTCAGTGCAGAGTGAATTTGCAGTAAGGGATAGCAGAAAACAGTTTTTGCTCCACAGCCTGATTGTTTGAAAGAAGAAGATTCATCCAGTGTCTTTTAGGGGTTCCTGAAACCAATTCCAACAGGCCCTATTAACCCCAAGTAATTCTGGGACAGTGTGTCCAAGAATTAAACCCAATTCTGATACTGTCTGCCTAGAGATAGCATCAGATCCCACAGGTTAAGGGCTCAATCCTACAGGACTGCCTCTTACTCCCACTACAGATGCCAGTTGCAAGCCCCAGGTTGTTTCCTGTGCTCCTGACTGACTGACTGGAGGTTCCAAAGACCCCCCTCCTTAGCTTTGATTAATTTACTAGAGTGGCTCACAGACCTCAAGGAAACACTTGGGCATTTAGTAAAGGATATGATAAAGGATACCAGTCAATAGGTAGATGGAGAGTTACATAGGCTGAGGTCCTAAACAATGGAACCTCTATCCTCATGGAGCTTTGGGCCTGGCTTGGCAGCACCTGGAGTGTTCTGGTTCCCCAAGCTTGTTAGCTCTACAAAAATAGTGGACCAAAAAGCTGTCCTCCTGGGTTTTTATGGAGGCTCCATTACTAAGTCATTGGCTATTGGCTGATTCAACCTCCAGTCCCTCCCCTTCACCAAAAATCTAATCACATAGTTGGTCCTCCTGGCAATGAGCCCCTGCCCTCAGGTGGGTCTAGAATCATCTTCATTCATAACAAGACATCCACTTCACCTGTATGGCTGAAGTGTTTTCAGGAGCTGTGGATGAAGACCAAATATATCAGAAATATATTTTGGACATCTGAATGACCAATACATATTTCTTACAAATCATTTGATCACATAGTATAAGTGTGTAATTCTATAATTTTTACGACCTTTATAGACCTTCTTATAATCCAGTTTAGAACCTTTCCATCACCCCAAGGAGATCCTCTGACCCAACTGGTACTCAGTCTCCATCCACCCACAGCCCTGGGCAACCACTGATTTGCTACTCTTCTCTCTAGATTTGCCTTTCCTGGACATTTCATATAAATGAAACTGTAGAATATGTACTCTTATTTTGCTTCTGGTATGAAGTTTTTGAAGTTCATTCGTTTTGTACTGTGTATCCCTGGTTCTTTTCTTTTTACTGCAAATGAACCACGTTTTGTTTACCACTTTATCAGTTGATGTGCTTTCGAAGTGTTCCCTATATTTTTGGCTATAATCAGTAATGCTGCTATGAAGTTCCATGTACAGGTCTTTGTGTGAACATATGTTTTTCATCTCTCTTGGATAGATAGCTAGAAGTGGAATTGCTGTGTTGTGCAGTATGTTTATGTTTAATGTTTTAGGAATCAAACAAAACATTTTCCAAAAATGACTATTTTATTTTACATGTTCACAACAATGTCTGAGGATTGTGGTTTTTCTGTATCCTCAGCAATACTTACTTTGGTCTGTCTTTTTTGGTATAGCTGTTCTGATGTGTGTGTAGTGGTATCTCAGTATGGTTTTAATTTGCATTTTCCTAATGACTAATGATGTTGATAACTTTTTGTATACTTATTGTAAGCTATTAGTATATCTTCTTGAGTGAAACATCTGTTCACATCTCATACTCATTTAGAATTTGAGATTAAAAAAATTTTTTTTTGAGAAGTTGTAGATTCACATGCATTTTAAAGAAGTAATAGAAGTTTTGTGTATATTTCACCTAGTTTTCTCTAATGGTAACATCTTGCCTAACGAGTGCAATATCACAGGCAGGAAGTTGACACTGATACAATTCATCGGATTTCACCAGTCTTATAGGAACACGTGTGTGTGTGTATGTTGGTGTGTATATAATTAGCTCTACACAGTTTTGTCATGTGTAGGATCATGAGACCATCAGCACAGCAAAAATACAGAGCAGTTCCATGTAAGGATCCTTTGTGCTACCCTTTTACAGGTATGCCAAAAGAAAGGTTGGGGAAGGATTACGTGCAGAGATAAGGGGAAACTGTACCCACCTCCTTCTCCCCTTTTCTAACCCTGGCAATCAATAATCTGTTTTCCAGCACTGTAATTTTGCCATTTGGAGAATGTTAAACAAATGAAATTCTACAGTATGGAACCTTTGGAGATTCGCTTTTTTTCACCCAGCATGATTTCCTTGAAATCCATCCTTGAGTGTAATTTCCTAACTGGAAAGCCCACCAGGAAGCTCAGGTGACCAGTAGGCCCAGTCTAGAAAAACCTGTGCTGCCACAGGCTGGCAGGTTGAGGTCAGTGTGTGTGGCTGGACGGGGCCAGTGAGGAGGCCTGACAGCAAAGAGAGAAGGAACTGTGTGTGACCACTCCTGGCCCTGGGCGAGGATGGGACCTCTCTTTCAGGGAGGCCTTGTGCTGTGTGGGGGATGAGTCAGGGCTTGAGAGGAGGGGAGAGCATTGGGTTTCCACTCCTGGATGTTGTCCTTTAGTCCTGTGGCCCTTTGAATGTCGTGCATGGTGGGTGGTGGGAGCAGAGGTAGGTGTGAGGGGGATGGAGTCATGGGAGACCTGGAGAGTCTGAGGAGCGAGTATCTCTGAGAGGACAGAATGATATCCCACCCAATTAACTCTTTGCTGTTGATCATTTTTTCTTTTATCTCATTCCCCCAGAACCTGTGAAGGTACAAGTCCAGTGCTAACACCAGGTGGCGCCAACAGACCATAATGGCCCCGCCGCTGAGCTTTCGGTCCTTGGCAGCACCTCAGTCCAGATGGATCTGGGGGAGCCCAGAATTTGCAGCCAGGCGGTCTGGATTCAACTCGCTGCCCTGCTCTTACTAGCACTTTCTTTCTTGCTACCTCAGTTTCTCCATCTGTGAAATGTGAGGACATTGCAGCACTTAACCCCTAGGGCAGCATTTCTCAACACTGGCACCATTAACACTTTGGGCCAGAAAATCCTTGCAGCAATGTGGAGTGTTAACAGCATCCCTGACCCCTCCCACTAGATGCCAGGAGCACCCCACATTACATCGCCATCCACCGAGTGTGACAGACACTTAAATATGTCTTACGGCTCCAAAATCTCCCAAGGCTGAGACTCAAAGAGGTGCGGCCAGGCCAGAAACTGCTTTTCTGGGTCTATTCTGGGCCTAAGACAGGACTAGGTCATGAGTTTTCACCTGGACATGTACGCTCAGCTTTGGCTTTGGTCCAAATAAGGCCTCTTTCCCCCAATTTTTTTGTCATTAAAACTTCTATCCACCTTTAAAATGAAACGGACTTCCCCCTTATCTCTGCATTTAATTATCCTTCTGTACCCTTTCTTTTGGTATATCGTAGAATGTATCAAATCCAGTTCTAGTAATTAGCATACCTGACATGTACTTCCTGAGTAGAGTTCTGATTCCTTTAGGATAAGAATATGCTCTTGCGTCTGCTATCCAGGTGGCCTAACTCAGTTTGTTTTATGTTACTTCTCCAGGATGAGGATTCTCCTCATCTTTAAATTATGAACATGAATACTTGAATCACTCAGCAGTTTATTTCTTCTTTTAATAAATATTTATTTTACACCCACTACAAGTCAAATATCGTGGCATTATATTGTTTCAAGGATCACATCAGATCAAATAAACCGTATAAAAGATGTTGTGAGCTGTCTACAAGTGCTTTATGTCTAAGGAAATTCACATCCTACAATATTTCTCAAAGGTATGGACTTCTAAGTCTGTGGATTTTTATCAATGTTTGTATAGTATTTATTTGTCCACCCTTTTACTTGCAACCTTTCTGTGATAATTACTGCTGAAAGTGTGTCTTTTGTAAACAGCATATGGTATTTATTTATTTTTACTCACTTGACAACCTATGTATCTGAATTACAGTTCACTTATGTTTAGTGTAATTACTGACACACTTGGGTTTAAGTCTACCATCTGGCCATTTACTGTTTTTCAATCTCATTTACTCTTTGGTCCATTATTTTTCTTTTGTTGCTTTCTTTTGGATTAACCCAAAACTTCATAATTGTAACCTTCTTAATTAGCTTTCTATTAACACATTATTTTATTATTTATTATTTTAATTATCCTAGAAATCACAGTATTAATTCATGATTTATTTTAACTAGCCTTAAATGACCATGACTTTTTTGCTTAATCATCAGACAAACTAAGGGAAAAATAAGAACTCTGGCTCCAGGACATGGGATGGAAGCAGGAGGAGAATCAGATGATAAAGCTGTGCTCGGTCTCTCCCTCTTGAACCCCAGCCCCAAAGACCCTCTCCCTCTACTGCTGTCTCTGGCCTAGAGCTGAGATGCTCCAGTCCCAGCTGAAGGTCACCTTGTAGTCATATGCAGGGACCATGTGTGTCACCCTGACGATGATCTGGACTCTGAGGCTTGGCTTAAAAAGAAACCCACTTATTTTGTCTGTGCAATGAACATTTATTATAATGTTTTATATATTGTAATACCCATTCCTTGAAAATATGCCCCCACATGCTTTAGGGAACCATAATATGCTATCTGCGTGCAGCCTGGCAGGCCTGTTGATTATTTCTTCTAGTGAAGGAGAGTATAGAAGGCCCAAGTTAGACAACTGGATATGTTCTCACAGCGACGTGAATCTCCAGCAATGGTAGAGTGTGAACATTGTGGGAGTATTTTATTTCTTGTCCCAATTGTTGTCCCTCAACAAGACATGATCAGTACTTGTTGCCATATACCTGTTCTGCCCTGGTTCCCACTTGCCCTCAGCTTTGCCTTTCTGACTGCCCCTGTGATTCCATAAGCTATACCCATTACACCCAACACATTCCCTGCTCCCCAGACAGTAAGGCTGGCTTTGTTGCTTAAAAGTGAATAACTCAGGTGATTACTTCATGGAGTACACAACTTTGTGGGGGATGTGAACTAAGATATAGAGGGAGGTTATTAGGCAATTTTTATTTTTAAAAATAGGGAAAATGATGGATGATTGAAGAAAAACATGTTTATTGCCTATTCAGTATAAGTCTTGATGTCAGATGGAATTCATAGGATGATGAAGAGGTTTGCCAAGTGAAAACCTAACCAAGGAGCATATGTGATCTTTGTGAAATTCAAAACATGAAAGTGAGGGCAAACACAAGATTTGCCCAGGATATAAAGTATATGTTAAATATTAAATGGGATAAACAGATTAGCCCCAGCCCCAAAGACCCTCTCCCTCTGCCGCTGCCCCTGGCCTAGACCTCTGGCTTTTTTTGGAAGAAGTCATGGGCAGCTGACAGTCCCTTTTTCCATCAAGTTCATATCCACAGGCTGATGGACAGAGACAATGTCACCATGACACTTGTCTCTAGACTTACGCTTTGATACACATACCAGGAAGTGAATGCAGGTCCCTTTTAAGTGGTTGTCCAACCTGTGCTCACCCATCCTGATTACAGGACACCTCACCAACTTTCGATTTTGGCCATATCTCAGGGGAAGCTTTTCAATATGGGTATCTATCCATTTCCTCTCCCTTCCACCTCAATATAACCCATGAAGCCATAGAGCGTAAGCCTAGTGTCTGTTATTTTTCCAACATGTATTCTTATACCTGAAGACACACATCCTGCCTTTTCTTTCACAGAATCTGTAAAATCTCAACATCCCAATAGTCTCTTTTGTTTACTCTTTAGATCCTAAGTGGCTTGTGGATCATCACTCATATTTCTAGATGTTCTCATAGAACACATCACCTGGGTTCCTTGCCCTCTGGCTTCCAACTGAGTTTTCCAATAGGAGGCACTGCAGGAATCACTGGGAGGAGGGGGAATGCAAGGCATTTATCGCCACTCTTTTCTCCAGTGCTGTGCTGCAGTAATGCTGCATTCCTCTCCCTGCATCAGGGGCACATGCTTGTGGCCCCTCTCAAAGGCTACAGCTCTGCCGGGTTCTAGAAACAGCTCCCTTCTGATGTACCTGCAATAGCAGGAAGTTGTTACTGCCTCTAGATTGCCATCTATTGCTGTTTCCTGCCTGCACCTCTATAAATAGCCCAGCCATTAAACCCTCTTCACTTAGCTCTTTGATTCTGTCCTGTTTCCTCCCAGGACCCTGCCATATACAGGACACTCAGAGGGATAAAGTATCAACAAGAATGTACTCATTGCAGAACTGACATCACTTCATGCTAACACCAAAATGAATGAAGTGTCCTGGTGACAGTGCTAGAAGGAAGGCAACGGCTGAAGCAGTCTGGTAATTAATGTGTGAAATTAGAGCCTGTGTGCTGCAGTTGCTCCCTCGGGGGTGTCTTGGTGGAATTACAAACCTGCTGTCAGAGACAAAATATGGCCAGGTAGGAATGATTGTAGTTCTCTTCCAAAATAATACAGAGATAAAGTCCATAACTAAGCAATGAACTCTATAAGGGAAAATGAACAACGTATCTAGAGATGGGTCATGATTGAGAAGTGCCACTCTCAGCCCTTGATTTTCATAGTTTGGAAGAATGTGTCAGCCTCAGGGACGTCTGAGGCCCTGTGACCTGGTACATACCATAAGGGCCTGTCTAAAGAACAAGTACAAACTACAATACAAAGAAAGAATGCACACAAAGATGCAAGAAACGACCAGTTGCCATAGTCAGTTCGAGTTGCTCTAACAGAAGTTCCATAGGCTGGCTGGCTTAAACAACAGATATTTATTTCTCACGGTTCTGGGGCTGAGAAGTCCGAAATCAAGGTACCATGTCTGGCGAGGGCCCACTTCCGAGTTTGCAGATGCCCTTCATCTCACTGCATCCTTACATGGAGGAGAGTATAGGGAGGGAAAGCAAGCTCTCTCATGTTTTTTTTATTAAAGTATTATTGATATACAATCTTATGAAGGTTTCACATACACAATACAGTGGTTCAACATTCATCCATATTATCAAGTCCTCACCCCCTCCATTGCAGTCACTATAAACGTAGTAAGATGTTCTAGAGTATTAATTCTCTTCTCTGTGCTGTACTGCCTACCCCGTGACCTACTTATATTGTGACTGAGAATTACAATGCCCCTTAATCCCCTTCTCCCTCCCCAACCCCTCCCCTTTGGTAACCACTAGTCCCTCCTTGGTGTCTGTGAGTCTGCTGCTATTTAGTTCCTTCTGTTTCACTTTGTTTTTATACTCCACAAATGAGTGAAGTCATTTGATACTTGTCTTTTTCCACCTGGCTTATTTCACTGAGCATAATACCCTTAAGCTCCATCCATATTGCTGCAAATGGTAGGATTTGTTTTCTTCTTATGGCTGAATAACATTCCACTGTGTATATGTACCACATCTTCTTTATCCACTCATCTTTTGATGGATACTTAGGTTGCTTCTCATGTCTTTTTATAAGAGCTCTAATCCATCCATGAGGGCTCTATCTTCATGACTTAATTACTTCCCAAAGGGCCCACTTCCTAATACCACCACATCGGAGGGTAGGATTTCAACACATAAATGGGGGTGGGGGCAAAAACATGAGTCCGTTGGATCAAACCACAGATGAAACTTTATTCAGCACAGAGAGTTATATACACCATTTAACCTCCCCTCCTCCACCTGTCCTCCTGAGTCCACTTGCCACTACCTCAACAAAGAGATGGATTTCTTACATTTCTTGTTCCAAACTATAAGATGCTCCATCTATCCTTCTTCATGAAGTGACGCACCTCATCTTAAGTACAAGAATTTGAGAAAAATATTAAATATTAAGGTTCTTATTCAGGCAACAAGCTAGAGTGAAAAAGAAAACCCCGCAGCATTGAGGCAAGGCCAGGGAGGGAGATTTCTTAGCTCCATCTCCCCTGGAAAAGGAAAGGTGACCCACTGGTAGGGCACCACAGGTCTGGGGTAACAGAAAGTATGGGGGAGGGGTGTGCCTACACTGGGAAACGGGCTCTTCTCCCTACTTTACATTAGTATTAAAATGAGAGCAGCCCAGAGATATTCAGGAAATCATTTTGGGGAAAAAAAGTCAAGAGTCTACAGATAAGCAAAGCAGAGTATGAATAATCCCATCTCACACAAGGCAGCTCCTCCAAACTGTGGGGAATGTTAAGGAATAGATTCAAGTCTTGACGCCCCCAAGGATTAAGAACACTTTTAACTTAAAAAAAACAAATACCTGCTACAGCCAAGCTTGCTTTCCACTGCCTCCATCCTCTCTCCCAGCTGGCCTTTAAGGTGACAGCTTAAGAAGCTGTAAGGAAACCATAGTGTCCTGGGCATTCTGTTACTGCCTGGGGAAAAACGTTAAGTGGAATCTGGGCCAGTTTCACAAACAGAATCATGGGATTAAATGAGGATTACTTTTCAATTTCTTCTCTATTGCAAGGATTGTGGACATCAACTTTCTGCTATCTATCTTGTAGCCACCTGAGTTAGAAATTAGCTTATTTATTTAACACATATGGGGAGAAAACATCCTTTGAGAAGTTGTTATAATGGGAGTGGGGTGCATTGAAGTTCCAAACGAACTGGTTAATAATATCCCAGGGAAAGTTCAAGAAGTTCAGCCCAGACTTTGGGCAGTTCCAGGGAATGATGGGAGAGAAGACGTGCAGACACAGAAGCATCGGCCTCCTGTAGGTCTGTGCTGCAGGGATCTTTCTCTCTTGCTTATATGTATTGAGTGGGCGGTACCACCTATGTCTGGGACAAACACAGCCACCTGCTCCTATAATCTGCATCTGGGGTAGGTGCCCATTGACCTCACCCAGTGTATGTAATATGAGATTCTGCCTACATACACATGCTCATCTACTAGTTAGTGTGCTCATTTTGAGTCCTTGGCCTGATAACATGTAATCTCTACAAAGAAATATAAAAATAGAAGGACACAGTTTATATAAGGTGAACATGAAGACATGAAGTTTGATTCCAGGGAACCTTGGATACCCCCTCAATGACCATGCAACATTTTTGTCCTACTGGCCACAATCTCACAGATGAGCAGGGGAATATGGGTCCAGACATGAATTTTGCAGCCTGGAGATGATCCTAGGCCTAGCATTCGTTAGTTAAATAAGGGGCTCCCTGGACACTGGGATCTATGGGAATCCATGGATATTGAATTTGATATCCTCTGCCTCCATATGCAGCCAGCAGTTTGTCAAGCTACCTGCTTCCAAGCTTACAGTTCCCAGAAGCAAACTCTCTACCTGCTCTCTCTCCCTTCTTGCATGCAAATGGTCCTCTGAACAGGCAGTGGCCTCTCTGCCCATCTCTCTGTCAGGCTCCATCCTAAAATGTATTACGTATCACTGGATTCCATTTCTGCCTTGGGTTGTGGCAAATAATCCACTGGGGGTGAGACCCGACATGTAAAACTGTAGAATCCCATCTTCCCATACCCTTTGCACACCTGAGATCATCTTGCAGTTCATGACTCCAAAGATCAGAGCAGCAAGGAAACTAGATCAACGATTCCCACAGTGATTAGGACGAGCTGAGAAGGTGGATCAGAGAAAGGAATAGAAGGGACCATGAGCCTTCTGGGCAACACACTGACCCTGCCAGGTACCTACAGCATCTGTACTGAACTGGTTCTGAGAAGGGGCTTCTGCCCTCACATCTCCCTTCTTAGCCCATCTCAGGATGAGGGGCTTAGGCAACCTCTCATGCTACACATGACATGTATTTCTGTGCCCTTCCAGAAGTTCTCCATTTCTGGAAAGTTCCATCACCTTCAGGCCTGCTCTCCACAAGCTCAGTGTTCTGGGTTTGGTTCTCCTCATCCTGCATCCAAGTCACTGTGATTTCTGTTCGGTAAGATCCCAGGGTCCAGATCTCGGTTGATATCTCACATATGCTGATGGTCACACTGAAAGATCAGAAGAATCAGAAAAAAATCTAAGAAAAAATATTTTTCTAGATAGGATCAGGTAGCCAAATATGGGCAGAATGCACTGAAAGAAGAAAGCGAACTGAACTGGTCAGTTCATGTCAGGTGCCTGAGGGTCTGGGAAGTTCTCTTCATACTTGAGTTCTAGAAGGACGGCATTTCTGCAACACAATTGAGCATTTCAACATATCCTTTTTCCAAACAGCAATAATGAAACTGGCAAAATTAGGAAAGCAAATCAAGAGCTCTGGAAACAAGGTGCGCAGCTTTGTTAATTGATCAAAAGGAACACGACAGAGAGCCCAGAAATTAACTCATGCATATATGATCGATTCATTTATGGCAAATGAGCCAAGAACACACCAGGGGGAAGTGACTCTCTTTCCAATAAATGCTGCTGGGAAAACTGGGTAGCTACATGCAAAAGAATGAAACTGGACCACTGTATTACACCATGCATAAAAGTAAACTCAAAATGGATTTTAAAGACTGAAGTGTAAGGCCTGAAACCATAAAACTCCTGGCAGAAAACATAGGTAGTAAGCTCCTTGACATTGGTCTCAGATATGATTTTTTGGGTATGACACTAAGTGGAACCAAAGCAAAAATAAACAAATGGGACTGTATCAAACTAAAGAGCTTCTGCACAATAAAGGAAGCCTTCAACGAAATGAAAAGGCAACCTACAGAATAGGAGAAACCATTTGCAATTCATGTATCTGCTAGGGGTTAATACCCAAAATATATAAAGAACTCATACAACTCAATAATAAAAAAATAAACCATCCGATTAAAAAATGGACAGAGGATCTGGATAGACAGTTTTCTAAAGAAGACATACAAATGACCAGAGGATACATGAGAGGCTACTCAACATCGCTAATCAGGGAAACGCAAATCAAAATCATAATGAGATACCACCTCACACCTGTTATGTTGGTTATTATCAATGAGCCAAAAGATAACAAGTGTTGGTGAGGACCTGGAGAAAAGGGAACCCTTATGCACTGTTGGGAATGTAAATTGGTACAGCCAGTATAGAAAATAGTAGAGAGGTTTCTTAAAAAATAATTAAAAATAGAAAATTTTCAGCAATAGAAAAGTTTGAAAATAGAAAAATTGAATTTTTCATTCAAAAATAGAAATGATTCAGAAATTCCACTTATGGGTATTTATCTGAAGGAAACAAAAAACACTAACTTGAAAAGTTATCTGTACCCCCATGTTCACTGCATGATTATTTACAATAGCCAAGACATGGAAGAAACCTAAGTGTCTGTCAATGAATAAAGAAAATGGATAAAGAAAATGTGGGACACACACATACACACACGCACGCGTATGCACAATGGAATATTATTCAGCCATAAGAAAGAATGAAATCTTGACATTTATGACAACATGGATGGACCTAGAGGGTATCATGCTACATGAAATAAGTCAGACAGAGAAAGACAAATACCATATAGCCTCACTTGTATGTGGAATCTAAAAATAAACAAACCAAAAATTGAACTCGTAGATATAGAAAACATATTGGTGGCTGCCAGAGGCAGAGGGTGAGCTGTGGATAAAATGGGTGAATGTGGTCAAAGGTACAAACTTCTAGTTTAAAATAAATAAATCGTGGAGATGTAATATATACCACAGTGACTACAGTTAGTAATACTGTACTATACATTTACAAGTTGCTAAGAGAGCAGACCTTGAAAGTCGTCATCACAAGAAAAATAATTTATAACTGTGTGGTGATGGATGTTAACTAGACTTGCAGTGATCTTCTCACAATATATGTATATCAAATCATGATGTACACCTGAAACTAATATAATGTTAAATGTTAACTATATCAATAAAAAATTTAAAAAGCCAACAAAGAAATGTAAATTGTACACTTCAGAAAATATCAATTGAACTGAACAGAAAATACTAAAGAGGAACAGAGAAAAAACAAACAGAACCACAGGACACCAAGAAAACAAATTGCAAAATGGCAGGTGCAAGTATATCCATACCAATAATTATATTAAGCGTAAATGCATTAGACACTTCAGTGACAAGACAGAGATGGTCACACTGGATAAATAAAGAAAATCCAACTATAAGCTGTCAACAAAACATACAAATGATGTATTTTAGATTTAAAGATATAAATAAGTTGAAAGTATAAGAATGAGAAAGATATACCATGAAAATACTAAAAATAGGGGAGCTTAAATGGCTGAAATAATATTAGAAAAAACAGACTTTAAAAGTACTTTAAAATGTGTCCCAGAGACAAAGAGGGATTTTTTTATTAAGGTATCATTGATATACATTCTATGATGGTTTCACATGAGCAACATTGTGGTTACTGCATTGACCCATATTATCAAGTCCCCTCTACACACTCCCTTGCAGTCACTGTTCATCCACATAGCAAGATGCTATAGAGCATTACTTGTCTTCTCTGTGCTGTACTGCCTTCCCTGTGCTCCTCCTACATTATGTGTGCCAATCACAATACCTCTTAATTCCCTTCCTCTTCCCTTCCCATCCACCCTCCCCAACCCCTTTCCCTTTGGTAACCGCTTGTCCCTTCTTGGAGTCTGAGTCTGCCGCTGTTTTGTTCCTTCAGTTTTGCTTCGTTGTTATACTTCACAAGTGAGTGAATCATTTGGTACTTGTCTTTCTCCTGGCTTACTTCACTGAGCATAATACCCCCTAGCTCCATCCATGTTGTTGCAAATGGTAGGATTTGTTTTCTTCTTGTAGCTGAATAATATTTTCTTTTTTTTATTTTGGTATCCTTAATCTACAATTACATGTGCAACATTATGGTTACTAGACTCCCCACATCATCAAGTCCCCACCACATACTCCATTACAGTCACTGTCCATCAGCGTAGTGAGATGCTATAGAAGCACTACTTGTCTTCTCTGAGTTGTACAGCCCTCCCTGTGCACCCCCCCTACATTATGTCTGCTCATCCTAATGCCCCCTTTTCCCCCTTGTCCTTCCCTTCTCACCCATCCTCCAAGTCCCTTTCCCTTTGGTAACTGTTAGTCCGTTCTTGGGTTCTGTGAGTCTGCTGCTGTTTTGTTCCTTCAGTTTATTCTTTGTTCTTATACTCCACAGATGAGTGAAATCATTTGATACTTGTCTTTCTCCGCCTGGCTTATTTCACTGAGCATAATACCCTCTAACTCCATGCAGGTTGTTGCAAATGGTAGGATTTGTTTTCTTCTTATGGCTGAATAATATTCTATTGTGTATATGTACCATATCTTCTTTATCCATTCATCTACTGATGGACACTTAGGTTGCGTCCATTTCTTGGCTATTGTAAACAGTGCTGCGATAAACATAGAAGAGCATATGTCTTTTTCAAACTGGGCTGCTGCATTCTTAGGGTAAATTCCTAGGAGTGGAATTCCTGGGTCAAATGGTATTTCTATTTTGAGTTTTTTGAGGAACCTCCATACTGCTTTCCACAATGGTTGAACTAATTTGCATTCCCACCAGCAGTGTAGGAGGGTTCCCGTTTCTCCACATCATTACCAACATTTGTTGTTGTTTGTGTCTTGGATGGTGGCCATCCTTACTGGTGTGAGGTGATATCTCATTGTGGTTTAATTTGCATTTCGCTGATGATTAGCTATGTGGAACATTTTTTCATGTGCCTGTTGGCCATCTGAATTTCTCCTTTGGGAAAGTGTTCAGATCCTCTGCCCATTTTTTAATTGGATTATTTGCTTTTTGTTTGTTGAGATGCGTGAGCTCTTTATATATTTTGGATGTCAACCCCTTATCAGATACATCATTTATGAATATATTCTCCCATACTGTAGGATGTCTTTTTGTTCTACTGGTGGAGTCCTTTGCTGTACAGAAGCTTTTCAGCTTGATATAGTCCCACTTGTTCATTTTTGCTTTTGTTTCCCTTGCTCAGGGAGATATGTTCATGAAGAAGTTGCACATATTTATGTCCAAGAGATTTTTGCCTATGTTTTTTTCTAAGAGTTTTATGGTTTTATGACTTACATTCAGGTCTTTGATCCATTTTGAATTTACTTTTGTGTATGGGGTTAGACAATAGTCAAGTTTTATTCTCTTACATGTAGCTGCCCAGTTTGGCCAACACCAGCTGTTGAAGAGACTGTCATTTCCCCATTGTATATCCATGGCTCCTTTATTGTATATTAATTGACCGTATATGTTTGGGTTAAAATCTAGACTCTCTATTCTGTTCCACTGGTCTGTGGGTCTGTTCTTGTGACAGTACCAAATTGTCTTGATTGCTGTGGCTTTGTAGTAGAGCTTGAAGTTGGGAAGCGAGATTCCCCCTGCTTCATTCTTCCTTCTCAGGATTGCGTTGGCTATTCGGGGTCTTTTGTGGTTCCATATGAATTTTAGAACTATTTGGTCCAGTTCGTTGAAGAATGCTGTTGGTATTTTGATAGGGATTGCATTGAATCTGTAGATTGCTTTAGGTAGTATAGCCATTTTACAATATTTATTCTTCCTAGCCAAGAGCATGGATGAATTTCCATTTGTTAGTGTCCTCTTTAATGTCTCTTAGGAGTGCTTTGTAGTTTTCAGGGTGTAGGTCTTTCACTTCCTTGGTTAGGTTTATTCCTAGGTATTTTATTCTTTTTGATGCAATTGTGAAAGGAATTGTTTTCCTGGTTTCTCTTTCTGTTAGCTCACCATTAGTGTATAGGAAAGGAACACATTTCTGTGTATTAATTTTCTGTCTAGCAACTTTGCTGAATTCAGATATTAGTTCTAGTAGTATTGGAGTGGTGTCTTAGGGTTTTTTATGTACAATATCATGTCATCTGCAAATAGTGACAATTTAACTTCTTCTTTACCAATCTGTGTGCCTTGTATTTCTTTGTTTTGTCTGATTGCCGTGGCTAGGATCTCCAGTACTATGTTGAATAACAGTGGGAAGAGTGGGCATCCTTGTCTTGTTCCCGATGTTAGGTGAAAAGCTTTCAGCTTCTTGCTGTTAAGTATGATGTTGGCTGTTGGTTTGTCATATATTGTCTTTATTATATTGAGATACTTGCCCTCTATACCCATTTTATTGAGAGCTTTTATCATGAATGGATGTTGAATTTTGTGAAATGGTTTTTCAGCATCTATGGAGATGATCATGTGGTTTTTGTTCTTCTTTTCATTGATGTGGTGGATGATGTTGATAGATTTTCGAATGTTGTACCATCCTTGCATCCCTGAGATGAATCCCACTTGATCATGGTGTATGATCTTCTTGATGTATTTTTGAATTCGGTTTGCTAATATTTTGTTGAGTATTTTTGCATCTATGTTCATGAGGGATATTGGTCTGTAATTTTCTTTTTTGTTGTGGTCTTTGCCTGGTTTTGGTATTAGAGTGATGCTGGCTTCATAGAAAGAGTTTGGAAGTATTCCCTCCTCTTCTATTTTTTGGAAAACTTTAAGGAGAATGTGTGGGGAGCCGTGTTTGGTTACTGCTTGACATAGTGAAGACATTTTGTGAACTTGCTCCATATTGTAGAGAGAACTTGTTTATCCTGCAACTTTTGTCCTTGAACAAGTTGTTTTGAGACATGAATGTCTGCGAACAGAGTAACCGTTCCTTGGTCCTGGGAACGGGGAATTTGATTAAGAAAACAACTCTCTGTATGATAAGGTAGTGTGTTTGTTGTAGTGCCAATATACTTTGGATAGTTTCATAACAAGACTGCATATATATCAAAGAGAAATAAAGCAATTTGGCTTTCTGCACCGACAGACTGCCCTCCTGTGATCTTTGTATATACAAACCCTCGCCCCCCCATTCAGGTACTGCTCGACTCCTTTCGGCAGGCTCTGGCAAGAATGGGTATTATTTCTTCTCTATATGTCTGTTTTTGTTCTTGGGTAGTTTTCTGATGACCAATTCAATTTCGTTGCTGGTATTGGTCTGTTCAAGTTTTCTGTTTCTTCCTTGGTCTGTCTTGGAAGGTTGTATTTTTCTAAGAAGTCCATTTCTTCTAGGTTTTCCAGCTTGTTGGCATATAGATTTTCATAGTATTTTCTAATAATTCTTTGTATTTCTGTGGGGTCTGTCGTGATTTTTCCTTTCTCATTTTTGATTCTGTTTATGTTTGTAGATTCTCTTTTTCTCTTAATAAGTCTGGCTACAGGTTTATCTATTTTTGTTTATTTTTTCAAAGAACCAGCTTTTGTTTTCATTTATTTTTTCTATTGTTTTATTCTTCTCAGTTTTATTTATTTTTTCTCTAATCTTTATTATGTCCCTCCTTCTTGTGACTTTGGGCCTCATTTGTTCTTCTTTTTCCAATTTCAATAATTGTGACTTTAGACTATTCATTTGGGATTGTTCTTCCTGCTTTAAATAGGCCTGGATTGCTATATACTTTCCTCTTAGAACTGCCTTTGCTGCGTCCCACAGAAGTTGGGGCATTGTGTTGTTGTCATTAGTCTCCATATATTGTGTGATCTCTGTTTTAATTTGGTCGTTGATCCAGTGATTATTTAGGAGCATGTTGTTAAGTCTCTATGTGTTCTTGAGCCTTTTTGTTTTCTTTGTACAATTTATTTCTATTTTTATACCTTTGTGATCTGAGAAGTTGGTTGGTAGAATTTCAATCTTTTGAATTTACTGAGGTTCTTTTTGTGGCCTACTATGTGGTCTATTCTGGAAAATGTTCCATGTGCACTTGAGAATAATGTGTATCCTGCTGCTTTTGGGTTCTGTAGATGTGTGTTAGGTTCATCTGTTCCAGTGTGTTGTTCAGTGCCTCTGTGTCTTTACTTATTTTCTGTCTGGTTGATCTGTCCTTTGGAGTGAGTGGTGTGTTGAAGTCTTCTAAAATGAATGCATTTCTTTCTATTTCCTCCTTTAATTCTGTTAGTATTTGTTTCACATATGTCGGCCCTCCTGTGTTGGGTGCATATATATTTATAATGGTTATATCCTCTTGTTGGACTGCCCCCTTTATCATTATGTAATGTCCTTCTTTATCTCATGCTACTTTCTTTGTTTTGAAGTCTATTTTGTCTGATACAAGTACTGCAACACCTCCTTTTTTCTCCCTTTTGTTTGCATGAAATATCTTTTTCTATCCCTTCACTTTTAGTCTGTGTATATCTTTGGGTTTGAGGTGAGTCTCTTGTATGCAGCATATAGATGGGTCTTGCTTTTTTATCCATTCTATTAGTCTGTGTCTTTTGATTGGTACATTCAGTCCATTTACATTTAGGGTGATTATTGATAGATTTGTACTTCTTGCCATTGCTGGCTTTAGATTCATGGTTATCAATGGTTCAAGGGTAGCTTCTTTACTATCTGCAAGTCTAACTTAACTCTCTTGTTATGCTATTATAAACACAGTCTGATGATTCTATATTTCTCTCCCTTATTCTTTCTCTTCCATTCTTTATATGCTAGGTGTTTTATTCTGTACTCTCTTGCATTTCCTTTGACTGTTTTTGTGGATAATTGATTTTATTTTTTGCCTTTAGTTAGTATTTGGATGGTCTGTTTTCTTTGCCATGGATTTATTTTCCCCTGTGACGTCTTTTTAGCCTTAGGAGTGCTTCCATCTAGAGCAGACCTTTTAAAATATCCTGTAGAGGTGGTTTGTGGGAGGCAAATTCCCTCAACTTTCGCTTGTCTGGGAATTGTTTAAACCCTCCCTCAAATTTAAATGATAACCGTCCTGGATACAGTATTCTTGGTTCAAGGCCCTTCTGTTTCATTGCATTAAATATATCATGCCATTCTCTTCTGGCCTGTAAGGTTTCTGTTGAGAAGTCTGATGGTGCTCTGATGGGTTTTCCTTTGTAGGTGATCTTTTTTGTCTCTCTAGCTGCCTTTAATACTCTGTCTTTATCTTTGATCTTTGCCATTTTAATTATTATATGTCTTGGTTTTGTCCTCCTTGGGTCCCTTGTGCTGGGATATCTGTGGGCTTCCATGGTCTGAGAAACTATTTCCTTTTCCAGCTTGGGGAAGTTTTCCTCAATTATGTCTTCAAAGATACTTTCTATCCCTTTTTCTCTCTCCTTCTCCTGGTACCCCTATAATGCGAATATTGTTCCATTTGGATTGGTCACACAGTTCTCTTAATATTCTTTCATTCCTAGAGATCCTTTTATCTCTCTCTGCCACAGCTTCTCTGTACCCCTGTTCTCTGATTTCTATTCCATTAATAGTCTCTTGCACCTCGTCCAGTCTGCTCTTCAGCCCGTCGATCGATTATTTCATTTCTGTAATATCTCTCCTCCCTTCCTCCCTTGGCTCTTGCATAACCATCCATCAGCATGGTTATGACTTTTATTCTGAATTCTTTTTCAGGAAGATTGTTTAAATCTATCCCCCCAGCCCTCTATCTGGGGTTGTCTGGGTGAGTCTTGACTGGACCATATTCTTCTGTCTTTTCATGGTGATAGAAGTGGTCACAGGCAGGTGACACATATGTCACCTGAGAGAACAAAGTCCCTTCCTACTTGTTGTTCTCCTTGCCCTTCTCTGCAGCCTGTGCCAGTTACCCACACACTGGAAGGCAGTCTCTGGGATAATCCCCTGAGCTGCCCTGGGCAGGACTACCCTCAGACTAGCCTAGAGTACTGCGGGGGTTTGCAGCCATGCCGGGTGCATCGATTCAAATCTGGTGCCCCCACTGTACCATCCAGACCTTGCTCTGGATTCCATAGCCTGTGCTGGTTACCCGCACAGCAGGAGGCAATCTCTGGGATAATCCCCTGAGGTGCCATGGGCAGGGCCATCCTCAGGGTAGCCTAGAGCACTGCAGGGGTTTGCAGCCACGCCGGGTGTGTTCTGTGCCCCTTGGTGCCTTCTGGACCTTGCTCTGACTTCTATAGCTCTTTCTGGTTAGCTGCGAGCCTGCCGGGAGGAGACTCTGTGTGGTTGCTGTGGGTGGGGCCAGTCTCCCGCTGTTCCACAGCTGTGGTGGATCCGTTGGTCCATTTGCAGCGCAGGCCGCCGGGGAACAAATGGCAGGCTGCTTAGCACCATGAGGCACTTTGGCAGAGCTGCTTTACCCCGCAGCTGGTTAGGGGGCCCGAAATTCCTCAAGATTCCCAGCCTGCTGGGGTGAGTGCTCTGGGATGATTTTGTTCCACTGTTGGGCCCTTGTCTCTTTAAGACTTTTAAAAAAGCTCCCGCTTTTCTTTTGTCCCCAGGGAGCTGGCTATGGGGACCTGCTGGCAGTCTCCGTCTCAGATCCTGCCCTTTCGTTTCTCTAATCTCCAGTACACCATGCGGTGTGTGTCTGTGCTCCTGATGCAGGTCACCAGGGCTGGTTATTTAGCAGACCTGTGTTTCCACTCCCTCCCCCCTCTGATTTTTTTCCTCCCGCTTGTGAGCTGGGGTGGGGGAGTGCTCGGGTCCCGCTGGGTCGTGGCTTGTATCTTACCCAGTTCGTGAAGTGCTGAGTTCCAACAGATGTAGCTGTAGCCTGGCTGTTGTACTGTATTTTCTGGTGTCTCTTTCAGGAATGCTTGTATTTGTTGTATTTTCACAAATATATGTGGTTTTGGAAGGAGATTTCTGCCACCCTGCTCACGCCGCCACCTTGCCGAGCCTCCCCATTGGAGCTTTTTAAACTGAAGATATGATACAACCTGATGCCCTTTTGTAGGATCACAGACTCCTGTGGGCAGAACAACCCCGGGTGGCAGGTGAGGGGTGGCACTAATGCCACAATTCAGGAGTGAGAGGGTGGTGGAGACTGAGGGGAGAAGAGGGCCTGAGGCATGAGAGAGACAGAGAGCAAGACTGGGGAAGCAGGGGTGAGGAAAAGAAGAAGAGGTAAAAAACAGTAAAGCTGTGGAATTCCCAGATTTAAATCCATTATGTAGATTTTTAAGAAACATATATTTACAGGGGCTTAGCAGGATATTCTTTGTATCTAGTATTTTATACTTTCTGTAGGCTGCCTAAAAACCAGTTGCCTCCTTATGTTACTCAGGATACAGAAATAGTACCAAGTGCCCCAATAAAATGTGCACATCCCTTAGGCATTACTTCATAAACATAGGCATCGCACAATGATTGATGAAGGGCATTTTGACTGTACTGAATGCTTGTAACTTTGAGGTGATTAAAGTTTTATGTCTTATTAAAATATACAGTAACAAATTGTGCTTTCATACATTGAGGATATGTCCAGGATTCCCACAGTCTGTCTCAGGGCTATCCAATGAAGATAATTATTAAGTACAACACAAGAGTCACTGATACATTGTTTGAGAAAAAAAGTGAGAATGTTTTGATATCTTGATCTGGGCAATCGTTACTAGTGCACACACATGTCAAAATCCACCAAGCTGTACACTAAGGTTAATGCATTATACGTACCTTAAGACATAAAATAATACTTAAAAAAAGAAAAGAAAAACAAAAAGTATTGTTTGGGAAAGCAAAACTGTGGAGCTTTGTTGAGTCTGATTGCATTGCTGTTTAGACACATTTGTAAATGCTGGGTCCAAAATCACGTTTAGATTAGATACCTTACGGCAGGGGTTACCAACATTGTGCTACCCGCTGGAGCTGATAAACAAAAGGAAGCAGACCTCATTGGGAATCTTTACATGGTGCTTTCAGGCACAATCCCTCCAGGTTTAACGAAAAGCTCTGTCTCGGCACCTCTATTTCCACTTCAAGGTCACTCTCCAGCATTAAGTTCCCCGGAGGTGAGTTTTCTCCTAGAAGAGGCCAGGGGAAGAGGAAAGGGGTGAGAGGCAGAGGCTCCAGTTCAGCGAAAGGGATTCCAAAAAGGTCAGTGGAAGAAAAGGGGCTCAGCCCAGCGTCGGGGTTTCTCCCGGTTTCCACATACAGTCCTGGATCAGGACAATAAAAAGGAGCGCTCCCTGCGGGAGGAAAGAGTCAGGACAAAATCTCAGGTTCCCCGGGAGAGCGTGGCTCTCAGGGACTCGGGCCCGAGGGCGGTGTCTGGGGAAAGAGAACTCAGTGTCAGGAAGTCCCCAAGTCCCCGAGTTTCACTTTGCAGCTCACAGCCTGTGTCAGGTCCTCCCGCTTGGATACTAGTGACGCAACGCTCCTTCGCGCTCCCATTGCGTGTCCGGTTTCCGGACAAGCCAATCAGCGTCACCGCCTTTTTCCGGCGTATAATCTCCACGGACCAGCCGGGTCTCGGCTTCTTCCCCGCCCCAGGGGGTCTGGGCCATGGCGCCCCGAGCCCTCCTCCTGCTGCTGTCGGGGGCCCTGGCCCTGACCCAGACCCGGGCGGGTGAGTGCGGGGTCGGGAGGGCGCGGCCTCTGCGGGGAGGAGCGAGGGGACCGCCCGGAAGGGGGCGCAGGACTCCCAGGAAAGGCGCGTCTACCCCGCCCCCGGCCCAGACCCCCATCTCAGCCCCGCCCTGTCCCCCCGTCCCTCCCCGGCACCCGCCCCCACTCCCCTCGGGTCTCCTGCCGCCCCTTTCGGTCCCCTGAACCCCGAGCCCCAGGCCCCACCCACTGGGACCCGGGACCTGCGCGGAGAGGGGTCGGCTCGGGTCTCAGCCCCTCCGCGCCCGCAGGCTCCCACTCCCTGAGGTATTTCTACACCGCCGTGTCCCGGCCCGGCCGCGGGGAGCCCCGCTTCGTCGCCGTGGGCTACGTGGACGACACGCAGTTCATGATGTTCGACGACGACACCCCGAGTCCAAGGATGGAGCCGCGGGCGCCGTGGATGGAGCAGGAGGGGCCGGAGTACTGGGACCGGGACACGCGGATCTACAAGGACACCGCACAGAATTTCCGAGTGGGGCTGAACAACCTGCGCAGCTACTACAACCAGAGCGAGGAGGGTGAGTATCGCGAGCCCGGGTCGCCGGTCAAGACCCTTCATCCCCCAGGGTCGCCCTGAATATCTGCTTCTGAGCATCACTTTGAGGCCTTGACCACAGTCTCCTAGACCCCAGCGTCTGTGGTAATTGGCTTGCGTTTTGCTTTCAGTTTCGCCGAACAGGCTCTAGCCAAGCACCGCCTATAGTCTTTTTTTCGGGGTGGGGCGGGGCCAGGGTGTCACACCTACCAGTGGCTCTGTGGATGCGACGTGGGGCCAGATGGGCGCCTCCTCCGCGGGTACAGTCAGTTCGCCTACGACGGTGCCGATTACCTCGCCCTGAACGAGGACTTGCGCTCCTGGACAGCGGCGGACACGGTGGCTCAGATCACCCGGCGCAAGTGGGAGGCTGTCGGTGGGACAGCAGATCAGAGGGCCTATCTGGACGGGGAGTGCGTGGAGGGGCTGCGAAGGTACCTGGAGAAAGGGAAGGAGACGCTGCAGCGTGCAGGTATGTGGGGCCTCCCTGATCTCGTTTAGGGAAGAAAATGGGATCAGTCCCAGAATGCCACCTCTCCCATGGATAGGTAAAGCGAAGAGTCCTTCCTTCCCGCGACACACACCCAGTGTTCAGCTTGGGTACCAAAGTGAGTCAGCCAGAGTGCCTACCTTTCTCTCTGGACAATTAAGGGTATACTCTCTCTGGGATGAAGGGGGAAGCCATCATCGAAATCACTGATCAGAGGTTCCCCTGGCAGTGGCTCTGGGAAACGTGGGAGTCTCTCTCTCGCCCTTGTTCTCTGCCCCACACGCAGTGTTTGAGGTCTGACTCCAGCTTTTCTTGAGTCACTTGGCCTCCACCCAGGTTAGGACCAGAAATGCCTTTCTCCCCTCAGAGACCTACCTCTTACTCTAGGCTGTCTCACTTTGAATCTGGAACTTTCCAAACAATAAGAAATTATTTCAGATATCTGTGTCCAGGCTGGTGTCTGGGTTTTGTGCTTCTTTCCATCCAGTTGACCCATCCCATCCTCAGGGTGGTCACAGGAGTGTTTGCTTCAGTGGCCCATGGAGGGAACACAAAATGTTAATTTTCTGATTCTTCCTCCTCAGAACCCCCAAAAAGACACGTGACCCACCACCCCTTCTCTGACCGTGAGGTCACCCTGAGGTGCTGGGCCCTGG
>JAQQAC010007890.1:36378982-36401989 GCA_029783875.1 Phataginus tricuspis | reverse complement strand
ACTTGTCTGCCTACAGGCGGTCCTGGTTGATCTTTGGGTGAAGAACAATAAAGCACGTTACATGTTTGTCAAAAATGTTTAGAGCCAGGATTCAAGATGGCGGCATGAGAGGTGACATGGAAAACTCCTCCCAAACCACAAACAGTACAAAAATATAGTTAATTAATACAACTAACAATAAAACAGCAAGAAGAAAGAAGGCTGCACCAGACTGCATATAGACCTCCCAAACAGAGCTGACCTCACGATACAGGGTAACATTCGAAAGCCTTAATCCGGCAGGTCCCAGGCCCTTCCCCCACCCCAGCTCACAGGTGGGAGGAAGATAAACAGAGCAGGGAGGGCGTGGAAGTCTGGGACTGCTGAACACCTAGCCCTGGAGATCTGCTTTGTGAGCGAAAGCCTATATTCTGTGGTGCTCTGGACATTGGGGAGCTCGGAAGGGCGGAGGGCCTGGGAGACTGACATTACAGCCATTTGTGGAGGAGGGGATCCATACCTGGTCGCTCTGTGTCAGAGGAGGGATGGGCAGACTGAGAGGCTTCCTAGCAGGGAGAGGGCTGCTGAAGGGGTAGAGTTTGCACACAGCTTACTGCACGGGAGAAGGGTGAACTGGACAAGGTTGTCTGGGTACGCTCTGCCCAGCTAGTTGGGAACTTTGAGGAGCTTCAGGCGCTCCATACCCCTGGCTGCCTACACAGCTCGAAGACCCCCACTGTGACACACAACCTGCCGAGCCTACCTTCTGGCCTGCCAACACCTGCTTGAAAATAGGCAGTCACTGCATTGGCGTCAGGCCAGCCAGAAGGAAGCCCCACCTACACCAGCTAGAGACACAAAGCACAGAGGCTTACAGGTGTGTGCTTGGCCCACTGGCTCTGACACTGGAGACAGGCACCACAGACAGGAATCAGGAAACAGATCTTCCCCCCACCCACAGGCACCAGCTCTGCTCCCCTATGACCCCCAACCTCACTCTAGGGGCTGAGCAGCTCCAGAGACTAGAGTTTCTGTGCACTAGTGGGCACCACACAGAAATACGAAAAATCAAAATAACATGGTTTGCACCAAAATCTCACAAACCCCAGAAAAAGGGCCAAATGAAACTGAACTCACCAATCTTCCTGAAAGAGAGTTCAAAATAAAAATTATAAACATGCTCATGGAGGTACAGAAAAATATTCAAGAACTCAGAAACTAATTTAAGTCAGAAATCCAATCATTAAGAAATTCCATATCGGAAATGAAACATACAATGGAGTGATTTAAAAGCAGATTAGATGTAGTAGACGAGATGATAAATGGAATAGAAATTAGAGAAGAGGAATACAAAGAAGCTGAGGCACAGAGAGAAAAAAGAATATCTAAGAATGAAAGAATATTGAAAGAACTGTGTGACCAATCCAAACAGAAAAACATTCCCATAGGAGGTGTACCAGAAGAGGAAGAGAGATAAAAGGGATAGAAGTGTCATTGAGGAGGTAATTGCTGAAAACTCCCCCAATCTGGGGAAGGAGATAGTCTCTCAAGCCATGGAAGTTCACAGATCTCCCAACACAAGAGACCCAAGGAAGACAATATCAAGACATATAATAATTAAAATTGCAAAGATCAAGGATAAAGACAGACTTTTAAAAGCAGCTAGAGAGAGAAAAAAGATCACATACAAAGGAAAACCCATCAGACTATCATAAGATTTCTCAACAGAAACCTTACAGGCAAGAAGGGAGTGGAATGATATATTTAATGCAATGAAGCAGAAGGGCCTTGAACCAAGAATACTCTACCTCACAAGGTTATCATATAAATTTGAAGGAGGGATTAAACAATTTTCAGATAAACAAAAGCTGACAGAATTTACTTCCCACAAACTACCTCTACAGCACATTTTGGAGAGACTTCTATGGATAGAAGTATTCCTAAGACTAAATAGATGTCACCCAAGGGATAGACAAAGAGTACAGAATATGATTCATAACATACAAAGAATGGAGACAGGAGAAAAAGGAGGAGAAAAAAAGAAGCTTTAGGTTGTGTTTGTAATAGCATACGAAGTGAGTTAAATTAGACTGTTAGATAGTAAGGGAATTACCCTTGAACCTTTGGTAACCACGAATCTGAAGCCTGCAATGGCAATAAATACATACCTATTGATAATCACCCTAAATGTAAATGGTCTAAATGCACCAATCCAAAGACATAGAGTTACTGAATGGATAAAAAAACAAGACCCATCTATATGCTGCCTACAAGAGACTCACTTCAAACCCAAAGACATACACAGACTGAAAGTAAAGGGATGGAAAAAGATATTTCATGCAACTAACAGGGAGAAAAAAAACAGGAGTTGCAGTAATTGTATCAGACAAAATAGACTTCAAAACAAAGAAAGTAACAAGAGACAAGGAAGGACATTACATAATGATACAAGGGTCAGTCCAAAAAGAGGATATAACTATTATAAATATCTATGCACCCAACACAGGATCACCTACATATGTGAAACAAATACTAACAGAATTAAAGGGGGAAATAGAATGAAATGCATTCATTTTAGGAGATATCAACACACCACTTACTTCAAAGGACAGATCAACCAGACAGAAAATAAATAAAAAGACAGAGGCACTAAACAACATATTAGAACAGATGGACCTGACATCTACAGAACACTCCATCCAAAAGCGACAGGATACACATTCTTCTTAAGTGCACATGGAACATTTGCAAGAATAGATCATATACTAGGCCACAAAAACAACCTCAGTAAATTCAGAAAGATTGAAATTGTACCAACCAACTTATCAGATCACAAAGGTATGAAACTAGAAATAAATTACACAAAGAAAATGAAAAAACCCACAAACACATGGAGGCTTAATAACATGCTCCTAAATAGTCAATGGATCAATAACCAAATAAAAACAGAGACCAAGCAATATATGGTGAAAAATTACAACAAAAATTCAACACTGCAAAATCTGTGGGATGCAGCATAGTTCAGGCTAAGAAGGAAATATATTGCAATACAGGCCTACCTCAGGAAAGAAGAACAATCCCAAATGAACAGTCTAAACTCAAAATTAATGAAACTAGAAAGGGAAGAACAAATGAGGCCCAAAGTCAGTAGAAGTAGGGACATAATAAAGATTAAAGCATAAATAAATAAAATTGAGAACAATAAAACAATAGAAAGAATCAATGAAAGCACGAGGTGGTTCTTCGAGAAAATAAACAAAATAGATAAACCCTTAGCCAGACACATCAAGAAAAAAAGAGTCTACACACATAAACAGAATCAGAAATGAGAAAGGAAAAATCATGATGGACACCACAAAAATACAAAGAATTATGAGAGAATACTGTAAAAATTATATGGTAACAAACTGGATAACCTAGAAGAAGTGGACAACTTTCTAGAAAAATACAACCTTCCAAGGCAGACCCAGAAAGAAACAGAAAATCTATATAGACCAATTACTAGCAATGAAATTGAATGGGTATTCAAAAAACTACCTAAAAACAAAATTCCTGGACCAGACTGGTGAATTTTATCAAACATTTAGTGAAGACCTAATGCCCATCCTCCTTAAAGTTTTCCAAAAAGTAGGAAAGGAGGAAATACTTCCAAACACATTCTATGAGAACATTACTCTAATACCAAAACCAGGCAAAGACACCACAAAAAAAGAAAATTACAGACCAATGTCCCTGATGAATATAGATGCAAAAAAACTCAACAAAATATTAGAAACCAACTTAAAAAATACATCAAAAAGATCATCCATCAGGATCAAGTGGGATTCATCCCAGGGATGCAAGGATGATACAACATTTGAAAATCCATCAACATCATCCATCACATCAACAAAAAGAAGGACAAAAACCACATGATCATCTCCATAGATGCTGAAAAAGCATTTGACAAAATTCACCATCTATTCGTGATAAAAACTCTCAACAAAATTGGTATAGAGGGCAAGTACTTCAACATAATAAAGGCCACATATGACAAACCCACAGCCAACATTATACTTAACAGCGAGAAATTGAAAGTTTTCCTTTAAGATCGGGAAAAAGACAAGGATGCCCACTCTCCCCACTTTTATTCAACATAGTTCTGGAGGTACTAGCCATGGCAATCAGAAAACACAAAGAAATAAAAGGCACCCAGATTGGTAAGGAAGAAGTCAAATTGTCTCTGCTTGCAGATGACATGATAGTGTACCTAAAAAACCCTAAAGAATCCATTCCAAAACTACTAGATCTAATATCTGAATTCAGCAAAGTTGCGGGGTACAAAATTAATACACAGAAATCTGTTGCATTCCTATACACTAATGATGAACTAGCAGAAAGAGAAATCAGGAAAACAATCCCATTCACAATTGCATCAAAAAGAATAAAATACCTAAGAATAAACCTAACCAAGGAAGTGAAAGACCTATACCCTGAAAACTACAAGACACTCCTAAGAGAAATTAAAGAGGACACTAATAAATGGAAATTCATCCCATGCTCTTGGGTAGGAAGAATTAATATTGTCAAAATGGCCATCCTGCCTAAAGCAATCTACAGATTCAATGCAATCCCTATCAAAATACCAACAGCATTCTTCAATGAACTAGAGAAAGTAGTTCTAAAATTCATATGGAATGATAAAAGAACCAAACAGCCAAAGCAATCCTGGTAAGGAAGAATAAAGCAGGGGCAATTATGCACCCTGACTTCAAGCTCTACTACAAAGCCACAGTAATCAAGACAATTTGGTACTGGCACAAGAACAGATCCATAGACCAGTGGAACAGAATAGAGAGCCCAGATATAAACCCAAGCATAAATGGTCAATTAATATATGATAAAGGAGCCATGGATATACAGTGGGGAAATGACAGCATCTTCAACAGCTGGTGTTGGCAAAACTGGACAGATACATGTAAGAGAATGAAACCGGATTACTGTCTAACCCCATACACAAAAGTAAACTCAAAATGGATCAAAGACCTGAATGTAAGTCATGAAAGCATAAAACTCTTAGGAAAAAAACAGGGCAAACATCTCTTGGACATAAACATGAGCAACTTCTTCATGAACATATCCCCCCAGGCAAAGGAAACAAAAGCAAAAATGAACAAGTGGGACTATATCAAACTAAAAACCTTCTGTACAGCAAAGGACACCATCAGTAGAACAAAAATACATCCTACAGTATGGGAGAATATATTCATAAATGACATATCCGATAAGAGGTTGACATCCAAAATATATAAAGAGCTCACGCACTTCAACAAACAAAAAGCAGATAAGCCAAATAGAAAATCCGCAGGGTGCTTCGGAACAGACACTTCACCAAAGAAGAAATTCAGATGGCCAACAGGCACATGAAAAGATGCTCCACGTCGGCTGATCATCAGAGAAATGCAGATTAAAACCACAATGAGATATCACCTCACACCAGTCAGGATGGCCAACATCTAAAACACAAACAACAGCAAATGTTGGCGAGGATGTGGAGAAAGAGAACCCTCTTACACTGCTGGTGGAAATGTAAATTAGTTCAACCTTTGTGGAAAGCAGTATGAAGGTTCCTCAAAAAACTCAAAATAGAAATCCCATTTGACCCAGGAATTCCACTACTAGTAATTTACCCTAAGAATGGAGGAGCCCAGTTTGAAAAAGACATATGCACCCTCATGTTTATTGCAGCACTATTTACAATAGCCAAGAAATGGAAGCAACCTAAGTGTCCATCATTAGTAGATGAATGGATAAAGAAGATGTGGTACATACACACTATGGAATATTATTCAACCATATGAAGAAAACAAATCCTACCATTTGCAACAACATGGATGGAGCTAGAGAGTATTATGCTCAGTGAAATAAGCCAGGCGGAGAAAGACAAGTATCAAATGATTTCACTCATCTGTGGAGTATAAGAACAAAGGAAAAACTGAAGGAACAAAACAGCAGCAGACTCACAGAACCCAAGTATAGCTAACAGTTACCAAAGGGAAAGAGACTGGGGAGGATGGGTGGGAAGGGAGGGATAAGGGGGGAAAAGGGTCATTATGATTAGCACACATAATGTAGCAGCAGGGAACACAGGAAAGGTAGTATTTATAGAGAAGACAAGTAATAATTCTATAGCATCTTACTATGCTGATGGACAGTGACTGTAATGGGGTATGTGAGTGGGACTTGATAATAGGGGGTCTAGTAAACATAATGTTGTTCAAGTGATCGTACATTAACGATACCAAAATAAAAATAATGTTTAGGTCTATTAGTTCGAATATGGACATAAGTTTAAGTGAGTTTGTGATTGACATGCAGAATATTTATGTTTTTCTTTATGGTTTTCATCTTTGAGTCCTGCTTAGAGAAATCTTTATTCCACAATTGTGAAAATCTCACCTGTATTTTCATCCAGGTAGAGATGAGGAGGAGAGACAGGTTCAAGGATGAAGAGGGAAGATTGTTCAAATTTGGGGGAAAGTATGCAGTGGAGCAATCAGTAAATAATTCTAAGGTGGAATTTTAACATTTTCTGCCTTATAACACAACAAATATGTCTAAAAGGCATTGGATATGTGTTGTGTTCAATGAACCTTCTCTTGAGCTGGATGAAGTTTTATCTCCCTGCTTATGTTTACTAGGTTAGCAGAAATAATCCAAAAGTCCTAATGTAATATAGACAAGGATTAACTCCATGATGGGCATTTTTGAAAGCTTACAACCTTGATGTGATAAATCATGTTTTGGTTAAAGTCTGTATGACATAAGGCATGTATTTTAAGGATATGTACATCTAAGGCCACAGAGACAAATCCATGACTTCTTTATGAAGATAATTCTTTTATATCCATCAGTCCCATGAATGACACAGTATCTCTTTCAGAGAAGGAGACGGAGACTGAAAACTGAAACAATATAGATATGCACTGTTCAGCTGGGTAGCTACTAGCTACACATGGTTATTTAAATTCAGATGAATAGGACTCTGGGAAAATGGTGTAGTGCAGGGAGTCTGAATCCACTTTCTTCCACCTACACACCAGATCTACACCTACACACAGAGCACTTCACCTTGAAGAAGAACAGAGACTGAAATGAACACCTTCAATACAACAAGGGACAGAAATATCAGATAAAAAAAAAAACAGCAGGCGAGACAGAGACACAGTGACCATGGGAACCCCATCCCCAGCAAAGGGAAGGAGAGGGGTTTCCCTGGGAGACATGGCAGTGGACTCCCTGCCCTGAAGCATGGGGGAAAAGCCTAGGGGCTGAAAGTGCAGTTAGACCATAATTAAGGAACCTAAGTTTCAGAACTAAACATGCACTGTTTGGCAAGGAAACTGCTGGAGGCGATCCAGGATCGGAGAAGCTGGCCAGCGACATTGTTTGTGCTCCTTCCACACATCCTAGTGTGGCTGAGAGCAGGGTCTGGGTGCACACACCGATCTCACACTTGGTCTGGGCAGCTTCCTGACCCATGTTCACACCCAGTGAGCAGTCCCGCCTTGCTACCTGCTGTAACCACTGGCCCAGCCCCATCAGTGGGCTGGGAAAGTTCCCCAGGCCCACAGGGACAGTGCATGAAACTGCGGGCCAGTGCCACCAAGACAGTTCCCCAGAGCAGCCCACAGCACACATCTGTCACTGGGGAATGTGCACAAGGCAGGCCACTGTGTAGCCAGTAGGACTGGTGGGGGCTGATGCAGGAATTCCCCAAGCAGCCTGGAGTACATGTGGGCCTATGGGTGAGGGGGCACAAGGGACACAGCTGACGCTAATCCAGGAGTTACCTGGAGTGCACCCCGACCTCCCACGGGACCACCACCCTCCCCTGGCCAGTGCAGAACCCACAGGAGTTCACCTGGGAGCCCCTCCAATTGGTTCCCCAGACCTCATGCTGGGATAATGCCCTGGCAGCCCAGCACCAGGAAAAGCCCATCTCACACTCAACTGGCCGCCATCTTGCCAAAGCCACGAGGCACACAGTCTACAGGGAACCTTCCTACATGAGTCCAATCCTTAAAGACTGAGAGAGCAAGACCCTTCAACTAATTCACAGAATCAAGCACAGAAAGTCATACAAAATGACGAGAATGAGGAATAGGATCCAAACAACAAAACAAGAAAAAAGAACAGAAAAAACCTAAATGAAACAGTTAAACAATCTACTAGAGAAAGAGTTTAAAGCCATGGTTATAAAGATGCTTGCTGGACTTAAGAAAACAATGGTGAAACTCATGGAAGACTTCAACATAGAGATAGAAAGTCTAAAAAAACCAATGAGAGACGAGGAACTCAACAGATGACACAAGAAACATACTGGAGGGAATGAACAGCAGACTAGAGGATACAGAAGAACAGATCAGTGACTTGGGAGACCGAGTAACGGAAAGCACTCACCCTGAACAGCAGAAGGAAGAAAAAAATTAAAAGAAATGACGATAACATTTGCTCTGGGACAACATCAAAAGTCCTAACATCCACATTATAGGAGTCCCAGAAGGAGGAGAGAGAGAAAGGAGTAAAAAGTTTATTTGAAGACATAATAGCTATACAATCCCTTAACCTGGGGAAGGAAACAGTCCACCAGGTCCAGGAAGCACAGAGAGCTCCAAACAATGTGAACCCAAGGAGGTCCACGCCAAGACATTGTGCTTAAAATGTCAAAGATCGAGGACAAAGAATCTTAAAAGCAGCAAGAGAAAAGGAACAAATTATGTCTAAGGGGAACTCCGTAAGTTTATTACCAGATTTTTCAGCAAAAACTCTACAGGAGAGGCGCTCAAGATGGTGGCATGAGTAGGGCTGTGGAAATTGCCTCCCAAAACCATATATATTTTTGAAAATACAGCAAATACAACTATTCCTAAAAGAGAGACCAGAAGATACAGTACAACAGCCAGGCTACATCTACATCTGTGAGAACTCAGCATCTCACAAAAAGGGTAAGACACAAAGCCATGACCTGGCAGGACCTGAGCACTCCCTACACCCCAGCTCACCGGCAGGAGGAAACGAATCAGGGAGGGAGTGGAAACACAGGACTGCTAAATAACCAGCCCTAGTAACCTGCACCAGGAGCACAGACACACATCGCATGGTGTACCGGATATTAGAGAAATGGAAAAGTAAGATCCAAGACAGAGACTGAGAGCAGGTCCCCACAGCCAGCTCCCTTGGGACAAAAGAAAAGGGGGTGCTTTAAAAGTCTTAAAGGGACAAGGATTTAACAGGTGGACAAAATAGTCCTGGCACACTCAGCCCAGCAGGCTGGGAATGTTAAGGAACTTCAGGTGCCCTAACCCCTGGGTGGCAACACAGCTCTGAAGCCCCCCCATGGCGATAAGTAGCCTACCATTCATTTCCCCCCACCAGCGCGGCAAGCAAACTGGCTGACCTGCCACTGCTGCAGACCAGCCGGGCAGCAGCCCCGCCCACAGCAACCACACAGAGCCTTCTCCCAGTGCGCAGCTAACTGGGACAGACCCAGAGGCTGCCGCCAGCACACAGCTGCATGGCACAGGCAGAGGAAGCCGGGGCAAGGTACGGAAGGCACGAAGGGGTGCCATTCTCACAGGAGAACACACCCGGTGCATCTTCAACCCGCCCACAGTGCCCTAGGCTATCCCGAGGGCCGCCCTGCCCACGGCAGCTCAGGAGATTAACCCAGAGACTGCTCCGTGTCTGAGGGTAACTGGCACAGGCAGTGAAGAAGGGCAAGGTGACCAGCAAGCAGGAAGGGACTTTGTTCTCCCAGCTGACACACTTGCCACCTGCCGGCGATCACTTTTATTGCCATGAAAAGGCAGAAGAATGGTCCAGTCAAAAATCACCAAACCCCAGAGAGAGGGCCTGGTGAGATAGATATAACCAATCTTCCTGAAAAAGAACTCAAAATAAAAGTCATAACCATGCTGATGGACCTGCAGAGATATATGCAAGAGCTGAGGGATGAAGTCCGGAGGGAGATAACAGAAATGAAACAATCAGTGGAAGGACTTAAGAGCAGACTGGATGAGGTGTAAGAGACTTAATGGAATAGAAATCAGAGAACAGGAATACAGAGAAGCTGAGACAGAGAGAGATAAAAGGATCTCTAGGAATGAAAGAATACTAAGAGAACTGTGTGACCGATCCAAATGGAACAATATTCGCATTATAGGGGTACAAGAAGAAGAAGAGAGAGAGAAAGGGATAGAAAGTGTCTTTGAAGAAATAATTGTGGAAAACTTCCCCAAGCTAGGGAAGGAAATAGTCTCCCAGACCATGGAAGCCCACAGATCTTCCAACACAAGAGACCCAAAGAGGACAACACCGAGACATATAATAATTAAAATGGCAAAAAACAAAGACAAGGACAGGGTATTAAAGGCAGCTAGCGAGAGAAAAAAGATCACCAACAAAGGAAAACCGATCAGGCTTTCATCAGACTTCTCAACAGAAACCTTACAGGCCAGAAGAGAATGGCATGATATATTTAATGCAATGAAACACAATGGCCTTGAACCAAGAATACTGTATGCAGCAAGATAATCATTTAAATTTGAAGGAGGGATTAAACAATTTTCAGACAAGCAAAAGTTGAGGGAATTTGCCTCCCACAAACCACATCTACAGGGTATTTTAAAGGGACTGCTCTAGATGGTAGTACTCCAAAGGCTAAATAGATGTCAACAGAGAAAATGAAATCACAGCAAAGAAAGCAGACCAACCAAATACTAACTAAATGCAAAAAATAAAATCAACTATCCACAAAAGCAGTCAAAGGAAACACAAAAGAGTACAGAACAAAACACCTAACATATAAAGAGTGAAGGAAGAAGAATAAGAAGGGAGAGAAATGAAGAATCATCAGGCTGTATGTTTATAATAGCATAATAAGTGAGTTAAACTTAGATGGTTAGATAGTAATAGTAAAGAAGCTACCCTTGAACCTTTGGTAACCACGAATCAAAGCCTGCAATGGCAATAAGTACATATTTTTCGATAATAACCCTAAATGTAAATGGACTGAATGCACCAATCAAAAGACACAGAGTACCAGAATGGATAAAAAAGCAAGATACGTCTATGTGCTGCTTACAAGAGACTCACCTCAAACCCAAAGATATACACAGACTAAAAGTGAAGGGATGGAAAAAGATATTTCATGCAAACTATAGGGAGAAAAAAGCAGGTGTTGCAGTACTGTATCAGACAAAATAGACTTCAAAACAAAGAAAGTAACAAAAGACAAAGAAGGACATTACATAATGATACAAGCGTCAGCCCAACAAGAGGATATAACTATTATAAATATCTATGCACCCAACACAGGAGCACCAACATATGTGAAACAAATACTAACAGACTTGAAGGGGAAAATAGAATGCAATGCATTCATTTTAGGAGACTTCAACACACCACTCACTCCAAAGGGTAGATCAACCAGACAGAAAATAAGTAAGGACACAGAGGCACAGAACAGCGCACTAGAACAGATGGTCCTAGCAGACATCTACAGAACTCTACACTCAAAAGCAGCAGGATACACATTCTTCTCAAGTGCACATAGAACATTTTCCAGAACATACTACATACTATGCCACAAAAAGAGCCTCAGTAAATTTAAAAATATTGAAATTCTACCAACCAACTTCTCAGATCACAAAGGTATAAAACTAGAAATAAATTGTACAAAGAAAACAAAAAGGCTCACAAACACATGGTGACTTAACAACATGCTCCTAAATAATCAATGGATCAATGACTAAATTAAAACAGAGACAAGCAATATATGGAGACAAATGAAAACAATGCCCCAACTTCTGTGGGACACAGCAAAGGCCATTCTAAGAGGAAAGTATATAGCAATCCAGGCCTATTTAAAGAAGGAAGAACATTCCCAAATGAATAGTCTAAAGATACAATTATTGAAATAGGAAAAAGAAGAACCGCCTTTTGGGTTTGATTAATTGGCTAGAGTGGCTCACACCACTGAAACATTTTACTTACTAGATAACTGGCTTATTATAGACGGGTATAACTCAGGAGCAGCCAGATAGAAGAGATGCATAGGGCCAGGCATGTGGGAAGGGAGTGGAGCTTCCGTGCCCTCTCCCAGCTCTCCACTCGCCCCAAATCTCCGTGTGTTCACCAAGCTGGAAGCTCCCCAAACCCCACTATTTTGGGGTTTTGTGTAGGCTTCATTACACAGACACACTTGAATAACTCATTGACCATTAGTGACTGAACTCCCTCTCCAGCTCCTCCCCACTCTGAAGCCTGGAGCTGGGACTGAAAATCCCAACCCTCTAATCACCTGGTGGTTCCCTTGGCAACCAGCCCCCATCCTTGGGTGCTTCCAAAGTCTCACCATTAACATCACAAAAGGCACCTCTACTGCCACTCTCACCCCTTAGGAAATTCCTAATTTGGGGAGCTCTGCCAGAAACAGGGATGAAGACCAAATAGATATTTCTTATAAGTTACAATATATAACAACTCCAGGTGAGTTAGATATGATTATCGCAGCTTAACTATCAAATGTCAGGAATGAGACTCAGAAGCGCCCAGCCCGAGATCACAGGGCTAGTGGTCCTCTGATGCCCGGCCTAATGCTCCACCGGCTATGGCAGCTTCAGTGAGGAAGGGGCCTCAGAGATCCTCTGATTGATCTGCTCACAATGTCACAGTTTTCTATACAACATCAAGGGTGAGAGGCTGAATCCCTTTAGAGATGGAGCGCTCACTATCTACCAAGGACACTCACTCCTGTGTTAAGTCTAAGTAACAACAAAAGCAAAAACCTTCTGAGCCCAATTCCATCTCCCTGGCTCTTCTGCAGAAATGACCGATTTCTGACTTCTACAGTCAAACAGAGTAAGTGTAAGTCTTTGCATCACACCCTTCAAATATATGAAGTCCAGTCACTAGCAAGGTTATTGCCTCAAGGTAAAAGTGGGGGTGGGTGCTGTTTTCAGTCAGGAAGGTGGGTCCAACTATTCCCCCCCACCATTACTAGAAACAGGAAGTTCTCCCTAACTACACCTGAGGAGGCGTATTAACGTATTAACTCCAGTGATATTTATTTTGGGCTTGACATGTTTGGGCCAAGCCCTGGGGATGCAAGTCAACTGTGCTGGGTTTACACACAAAACTGTCAAGGTGGGAAGACAGGCATTTGGAATAGAGAACAAGGGCCCCCACCCTAGTCAGGAAGCAGCCTGGGAAGTACTCTCTCAGGAGGCGACATCTGAACTGAGCCCTGAGGATGACCAGGAGGTGACAGGGGAGGGAAGAAGAAGGGGAGGAGCCTGGATGTTGGACAGTGTGGTGGGTTCGCAGGACAGGCCTTGTCCAGGGAGGCTGGAGTGGGTGCACATGGTGCTGAGGAGTATAGGCCTCACTGGACCACCCAGATTCCAGAATTTCCTCCCCACCTCTTAGCTGTGTGACCCAGAGAGAATCCAGCACAGGTTGGTTCTGCGAGCTGCACAGTGGAAGGGCCTTGTTCCATTTCCAGGAGCCCCAGCCACCCTGAGTGTATTTTGCCAAGATGTCCTAGAGCACAAACGTCACTTGGCGCTGCAGAAGGAGGGAGACGCTATGTCTTAGGAGGCAGGTAAACCCTTTTAGTATCTTGTCTAAATTGGGACAAACTTTTGCTCTATTATTAGCTTTAGCATTATTCCTGAAGCCAAACTCCTGTGTTCTAAACACAATCCTAAAGCAACAGTAGCTTCTCGTTCAGTCCTGGTTCTATTGGTAAAAATTATTTCTGAACACATACTACCTCACTCCTCAATATCTCAGGCAGCAGAAGACATTACAGTTCTCTGCCTGCAGATCTAGAAATCCTAGTGTGACTCTAACATTTCCCGTGCCCTCCACAATCCTCTGTTTAGGAAACATCATTGGCCACAAATTGAAATGGCAAAAAAGCACTGAATAGACAGGGCTTTTATTTAAGGTAGACTATGCTATTTGAGCAAATACAAACACCAGTGTTTCTAGAAAAAGTGCACCCTTGATATTCATCAGGTATTTGGGGACTGAAAACGGTAAAATCTAACTCCGCTTGTCAGAATGGGATTCTTTGTCTTGTTGAAGGACTAAAGAAAGGCGGGAGTCAGGAGGACCTGCGCCAAGCCTGAGTCCCCTCTGCTCCTCCTGCTGCTAATTGAGGCACAGCCTGTCCCCGGGGACCGTCCTGGGCCGACACTGCCACCGTGCGGTGGTGGGTTCACTGATGGTGGTTCGGTAGTAAGAAGCCATTGGCTCTCCCACTAGCTACTCCTTCAACTTCCATGTCAGTCCTGGGGGTGATCACGGGACCTTCCAGCCTCCTCATTCTATTTCCTCAGTTTGGTCAAGAGGAGAGGGGCTGTTTCCTGAAGGCCCTTCACGGACAACAGCGATGATGACCTCTTGGGCTGAGGGTCCTCCCACCCCGAGAGAGTGTCTGGGGGTCACCTAACCACGGTCCTTTCTCTCAGGTGGGAGAGGGTGCAGTTTCCACCCCAATAACTGTGTGCCCAGCCTTTTGGAAACAGAATCCCTGAAATCCCAAAAAACAGATAAGCTGCCAGAGTGTGAAGTCGTGCAGAGGCCAGGAGGGCCTCAGCTGTAGACTCCTGCTCTCGCTTCTGGCTGATGGGGGTGAGGAGTTTATCGTGGGGTGTCAGATTATGGGCCTGGTTTTTTAACACCATTGCCACTTGGGGGAAGGAAAACAGCAGGTTTTTATACCAGGAATCACACTCGTAGATCTGTTACTTGAGGTCAGTAAATGATTTAAAGTCAGTGAGCACCTTTTATACTCACAGTACTTATGATCTTCCTTTTTACTTATGATGAAACTGAGCCTTGGAGAAAGTATAGGATTTGTTCAAGGTTGTCCAATTACAAGGCAGAGTCAGGATGCAAACCAGTCTCATCATTTGAAGATGCTGCTCTTTGCTGCATGACGCTCCACAGCTTTTCAAAGTGATCTACTGACAACAAACTCAGTCCCCTTTCTGAGCCTTCTCGGCAGGAAGCTGCCCCTAACGGGCGCCCAAGGCAGGGCAGCTCAAGGCAAGCCCGCCTGCCCCTTCTGCCTCTTCTAAGTGAGCTCTCACTCCACGTGATCTATCCTCCGATTCTTCTTCCAGAGGCCACGTCTGTCGGCCTGGAGCAACACCAGGGAAATCTGGAAGCCACTAGAGCCCCAGGAGAGAGCATCCAGGACAGCCCAAGGTGAAGCCCGCTGGGGCCCTAAAGAGAGTGCGTTTATACCTTATATTATAAAATGAGGAGGTCCTTCCTTCCCACTCTAAGGAAGAGACACTGGGAAGCTCTTCAGCACCTTCTCCACCTCCCCACGTGTAGAAGTTTCTCAGCACTTGGACTGTCCACAGACCTACGAAAGAAGAGCTTTTCTGATGTCCTAAGGATCCCTGCGAATGACTGTCTGATCTAACAGGAAAGAACTCAGAGCTCTTGTGCAAAAGGCATCTTCTTTACCTCTGTAGACTTTAACTAGTTTTTAGAAGACTTCTGTGAGATTAGAGAATGGAAAGATTGTCATATCACTGAAGTTCAGTCAGTGAATTCAATTCATATCTTCTCCAACATTTTTCCTCCATAAGATGTGGGAATCCAATCTGGTAGAAGAACAAAGAAAAGCCTGGGGACAGTCAAGACCAGGGACAGTTTTAAGTGTAATAAATGTAACCAAGGTCAAACTAGAAGGAGAATGAGTTAAAGATCTTAAATGTAATATTTAGAAGTTTGGGGGGAATTGTAATACTACTGAGCTACAGTAATCCCCAGTTATTCATAGGAGATATGTTCTAAGAACCCCAGGGAATGCCTGAAGCCATGGATAGTACTGAACCCTATCTGTACAATCCTTTTCTTAATAGTCATACCAATAATGTTTAACAAAAATTAGGCACAATAAAAAAATCTAACAATAACTAATAGTAAAATAGAACAATTAAAACAGTATACTGTAGTAAAAGTCATTTGAATGTGCTCTCTCTCTCTCTCTCACAATACCTTATTGTACTGTACTCTCCCCTCTTGTGATGATGTGAGATGATAAGATGCCCACATGATGAGACGAAGTGAGGTGAGTGATGCAGGCCTTGCAACGTAGTGCTAGGCTACCACTGACCTGGGGATACGTCAGAAGGAGGATCATCTGCTTCCAGGTCAGGGTTGACCTCAGGTAACTGAGACAGTGGAAAACAAAACCACAGATAAGGGAGGACTATTGTCATTACTTTCTCATATGTACAAGTGAAAGCCATGGAATTTACTGGACACCTCCTATTATCGGGTTTTTTCCGCCTCTCTCCCGCCAGTCCTGCTCTGGGTCAGGACTACAGCTCTTTGTGTTACAAGCTCTTTCTGCGACCCTCCGAGCCAGCAGAGGGGAGGAAGGCAGGGAGAGAGGCTCGCCCCGATAGGCAGAGCAAGGGAGGTAAGCGCCGGCTGTCCGCCCGTTCCCACAGCCTCTGGCGCTCGGCGGCGCCGCCGCTTGCAGCCTCTCCAGCCTCTGCTGCCGCCGCCGCTGGCCGCTGGCCGCTGGCCACTCGCCGCTGGCCGCCCCTATCGCCGGAGACAATCAGACGCGACAGGAAGTTCACTCGAAGGGAGAACTCGTTTATTGGGGCTCAGGGCATGGGATATATAGGGTGAAGTCTCTCCTGCAACTTTCACTTTTCCGAATCAGGCACAGAGTTGTGCACATGCGCAGCTGTCTCTGATGTAAGAAGCGGACCGGAGTGGGCGCAGCTAAACCTCAGGGGGCTTTTGGCGGCCACCCCTGCAGCGCGGCTGAGTTCTCAGTGGCCATCTTTGTGGCATGGCTGAGATTCAAAGGCAGTTCTCAGCGGCCACCCTCATGGCGAGGCTGAGATGCAAAGGCAGTTCCCCACATCCTATGATCCAGGTCCCTTCATATGTAATTTCATATCCTCCTAACGATAATGTATCCAAGGCCGATTCTATCATACAGAAGTGGCCATAAGGTAACTGACACCTAGGAAGACTTACTCATGTCTTACGGTCACACAGCTGGAAGGCTGTTAAGCCAAAACCCATCCCAGGTCTGGCTTCCACTGGGTTTGGGAGCCTGTACTCCACCCCCATCATGCTGCCTCTCCAGCCCTGCAGCCCAGGAGGCACATGGGTCAGCCAGATGCAGAGCAGGCACTGGCCCCACCAGGCCTGGAGAGGGGGAAGGACAAGGAGGGGGTGGGCCTGGGCTATGTTCAGCCCACTGTTCCTTCCATCGCAGAGGGGCTTCCATGAGACTGTGGAGCACAGGGAAAGGTGGGGCTGAGGCCCCTCCATCTCAGTGTTCAGTACACAGCCAGGCCGGAGCCTTATATCCAGACCCCAGGGAGCTGGAGATATACTTCCTGGTAATGAGGCCTATGTTCTCCTCTCAGCTGAGGTCAAAGAGCAGACGAGTGCCGCTTCCATGGAAATAGGTGAAAAGGAGAGTTGGAAGAGGAAGGTTTATAGAAGGATGCTTGTCAGGCTGTGCACCCCCTCAGGCCACCTAGAGGGCAGTGAGTCCAGGCGGCCACTGCCCTGAGCCTGTGCCATGATCCTAATTGGAGTCCAAGCAGAGTGGCGGGGCCTGAGCCCAACCACAGCGGCTCAGCTCTCTCCCACTCTTGGGGCAAACCTGGGGCACTGGTCACGTCACTGCAGGCACATGATGACGCTGGAATGGGTGGCATCCCCACTGAAGGGTATGTGCCTAGCACACCTGCCACCTGCCTTCTCTGTTTAGTCCCGAGAAAATAACACTAGACAAGGAAGGTGACATTACAGAGACTGATGGCTGCCAGATGTCTAGGTGTAGAGCTAGTAAAGACCTTAGAAATCATACTCATTATACGGAAGACAGTAAATGGATTTTAAAGGCCATTAAGGCGAGACTTCCGGGAAGATGGCGACGTGAGCACAGCAACAGAAATCTCCTCCCAACATTATATTTATCCACGAAAACACAGTAAATACTACTATTCCTAAAAGAGAGACCAGAATACACAGGAAAGCGCACAGCGTGCAGATACACCTGAGAGGACTCAGCACCCCGCGAGGCGGTCATAAAGAGCCCAGCTGACATACGTGGCAACTACCAGCAACCAATTCTATAGCCATGAAAAGACAGAGGAATATGGTACAGGCAAAGCTTCAGACCCAGACAACCCCAGAGAGGGAACCTGAAGGGATGGACATGCACAGTCTTCCTCAAAAAGAATTCAGAATAAAAGTCATAACCATGCTGATGGATATACAGAGAAATGTGCAAGAGCTGAGGGAGGAAGTGAGGGAAGTCAGGAAAGACTATGCAGAAATCAGAGAAGCCATCAACGGGCTTAACAGCAGACTGGATGAGGAGCAAGAGACTGTTAATGAAATAGAAAACAGAGAACAGGAATACAGAGAATCTGAGGCAGAGAGAGATAAAAGGATCTCCAGGAATGAAAGAATATTAAGAGAACTGTGTGACCAACCCAAACAGAACAATATTCACGTTATAGGAGTACCAAAGGAAGAAGAGAGAGAAAAAGGGATAGAAAGTGTCTTTGAAGAAATAATTGCTGAAAACTTTCCATTGCTGGGGAAGGAAATAGTCTCGAGTCCACAGAAGCCCACAGATCTCCCAACACAAGGGACCCAAGGAAGACAACACCAAGACACATAATACTTAATATGGCAAAGGTCAAAGATAAAGACAGAGTATTAAAGGCAGCTAGAGAGAGAAAAAAGATCACCTACAAAGGAAAACCCATCAGACTATCATCAGACTTCTCAACAGAAACCTTACAGGCCAGAAGAGAATGGCATGATATATTTAACATAATGAAACACAAGGGCCTCGAACCAAGAATATTGTATCTAGCACAATTATCATTTCAATATGACAGAGGGATTAAACAATTCCAGACAAACGAAAGTTGAGAGAGTTTGCCTCTCATAAACCACCACTACAGGATATCGTAAATGGACTGCTCTAGAGGGAAGCATCCCTAAGGCTAAAAAGATGTCACCAGAGACAATAAAATCATAGCAAAGAAAGCAGACCATCCAAATACTAACTAAAGGCAAAGAATAAAACACCCAATATATAAAGAATGGAGGACGAAGAATAGGAAGGGAGAAATAAAGAAACATCTGACGGCGTTCACAATAACTTAACAAGAAAGTTAAGTTAGATCTTTAGATAGTGAAGAAGCAACCCGTGAACCTTTGGTAACCACGAATCTAAAGCCAAAAATGGCAATAAGTGCATATCTATCAATAACCACCCTAAATGTAAATGGACTGAATGCACCAATCAAAAGACACAGAGTAACAGAGTGGATAAAAAAGCAAGTCCAATCTATATGCTGCTTACAAGATACTCACCTCAAACCCAAAGATATACACGGACTAAAAGTGAAGGTATGGAAAAAGATATTTCATGCAAACAACAAAGAGAAAAAAGCAGGTGTTGCAGTACTTGAATCAGACAAAATAGAATTCAAAATGAAGAAAGTAGCAAGAGATAAAGAAGGACATTACATAATGATAAAGGGGTCAGTCCAACAAGAAGATATAACCATTATAAATATATATGCACCCAAAACAGGAGCATCAGCATATGTGAAACAAATACTAACAGAAGTGAAGGAGGAAATAGACAGCAATGCATTCATTTTAGGAGACTTCAACACACCACTCACTCCAAAGGACAGATCAACCAGACAGAGAATAAGTAAAGACACAGAGGCACTGAACAACACACTAGAACAGATGGACCTAACAGATATCTACAGAACTCTGCACCCAAAACAACAGGATACACATTCTTCTCAAGTGCACATGGAACATATACCAAAATAGACCACATACTAGGCCACAAAAAGAACCTCAGTAAAGTCAAAAATATTGAAATCCTACCAACCAACTTCTCAGATCACAAAGGTAGAAAACTAGAAATAAATTTTAGAAAGAAAACAAAAAGGATCACAAATACATGGAGACTTAACAACATTCTCCTAATTAATCAATGGGTTAACGACCAAATCAAAACAGAAATCAAAGAATATATGGAGACTAATGACAACAACAACACAAAGCCACAACTTCTGTGGGACGCAGGAAAGGCAGTTCTAAGAGGAAAGTATATTGCAATCCAGGCCTATTTAAAGAAGGAAGAACATTCCCAAATGAACAGTCTAAAGATACAATTATTGAATTGGAAAAAGAAGAACAAATGAGGCCCAAAGTCACCAGAAGGAGGGACATAATAAAGATCAGAGAAGAAATAAAGAAAATTGAGAAGAATAAAACAATAGAAAAAATCAGTGAAACCAAGAGCTGGTTCTTTGAAAAAATAAACAAAATAGATAAACCCCTAGCCAGACTCATTAAGAGAAAAAGAGAATCTACACACATAAACAGAATCAGAAATGAGAAAGGAAAAATAACGACGGACCCCACAGAAATACAAAGAATTATAAGAGAATATTATGAGCATCTATATGCTAACAAGCTGCAAAACATAGAAGAAATAGACAACTTCTTAGAAAAATACAACCTTCCAAGAGTGACCAAGCAAGAAACAGAAAAACTAAAGAGACGAATCACCAGCAACGAAATTGAAGTGATAATCAAAAAACTCCCCAAGAACAAAACCCCCGGACCTGATGGATTCACCTCTGAATTCTACCACACATATACAGAAGAATTAACACCCATTCTCCTTAAAGGTTTCCAAAAAATAGAAGAGGAGGAAATACTTCCAAACTCTTTCTATGAAGCCAGCATCACTCTAATACCAAAACCAGGCAAAGACCTCACCAAAAAAGAAAATTACAGACAAATATACCTGATGAACGAAGATGCAAACATACTCAACAAAATATTAGCAAACCAAATTCAAAAATACATCAAGAGGATCATACACCATGATCAAGTGGGATTCATCCCAGGGATGCAAGGATGGCACAACATTCGAAAATCCATCAACATCATCCACCACATCAACAAAAAGAACAAAAATCACATGATCATCTCCATAGATGCTGAAAAAGCATTTGACAAAATTCAGCATCCATTCATGATTAAAACTCTCAACAAAATGGGTATAGAGGGCAACTACCTTAACATCATAAAGGCCATATATGACAAACCCGCAGCCAACATCATACTTAACAGTGAGAAGCTGAAAGCTTTTCATCTAAGATCGGGAACAAGACAGGGATGCCCACTCTCCCCACTGTTATTCAACATAGTACTGGAGGTCCTAGCCATGGCAATCAGACAAAACAAGGACATACAAGGCATCCAGATTGGTAAAGAAGAAGTCAAATTGTCACTATTTGCAGACGACATGATACTGTACATAAAAAAAACCCTAAAGACTCCACTCCAAAACTACTAGAACTAATATCTGAATTCAGCAAAGTTGCAGGATACAAAACTAACACACAGAAATCTGTTGCTTTCCTATACACTAATGATGAACTAACAGAAAGAGAAATCAGGAAAACAATTCCATTCACAGCTGCATCAAAAAGAATAAAATACCTAGGAATAAACCTAACGAAGGAAGTGAAAGACCTGTACTCTGAAAACTACAAGACACTGCTAAGAGAAATTAAAGAGGACACTACCAAATGGAAATTCATACCATGCTCTTGGCTAGGTAGAATAAATATTGTCAAAATGGCTATACTACCTAAAGCAATCTACAGATTCAACGCAGTCTCTATCAAACTACCAACAGCTTTCTTCCATGAACTGGAACAAATTATTCTAAAATTCATATGGAACCACAAAAGACCCCAAATAGCCAAAGCAATCCTGAGAAGGAGGAATAAAACAGGGGGAATTATGCTCCCTGACTTTAAGCTCTACTACAAAGCCACAGTAATCAAGACAATTTGGTACTGGCACAAAAAAAGACCCACAGACCAGTGGAACAGAATAGAAAATCCAAACATTAACCCAAACATATACAGTCAATTAATATTTGATAAAGGAGCCCTGGATATACAATGGGGAGATGACAGCCTCTTCAGCAGCTGGTGTTGGAAAAACTGGACAGTTACATGTAAGACAATGACTCTGGACTACTGTCTAACCCCATACACAAAGATAAACTCAAAGTGGACCAAAGACCTGAAGGTAAGTCATGAAACCATAAAACTCTTAGAAAATAACATAGGCAAAAATCTCTTGGACATAAACATGAGCAACTTCTTCATGAACATATCTCCCCGAGCAAGGGAAACAAAAGCAAAAATGAAGAAGTGGGACTATATCAAGCTGAAAAGCTTCTGTACAGCAAAGGACACCTTCAGTAGAACAAAAAGACATCCTACAGTATGGGAAAATATATTCATAAATGATGTATCTTATAAGGGTTGACATCCAAAATATATAAAGAACTCATGCACCTTAACAAACAAAAAGCAAAAATCCAATTAAGAAATGGGCACAGGACATGAGTAAACACTTCTCTAAAGAAGAAATTCAGATGGCCAACAGGCACATGAAAAGATGCTCCACAGCGCTGGTCATCAGAGAAATGCAGATTAAAACCACAATGAGATATCACCTCACACCAGTGAGGATGGCCAACATCCAAAACACAAACAACAACAAATGTTGGTGAGGATGTGGAGAAAGGGACCCCTCCTACCCTGCTGGTGGGAATGCAAATTAGTTCAACCATTGTGGAAAGCAGTATGGAGATTCCTCAAAAAACTCAAAATAGAAATACCATTTGACCCAGGAATTCTACTCCTAGGAATTTACCCTAAGAATGCAGCAGCCCAGTTTGAAAAACACATATGCACCCCTATGGTTATCACAGTACTATTTACAATAGCCAAGAAATGGAAGCAACGTAAGTGTCCATCAGTAGATGAATGGATTAAGAAGATGTGGTACATATACCCAATGGAATATTATTCAGCCATAAGAAGAAAACAAATCCTACCATTT
>JAQQAC010007890.1:36275073-36378482 GCA_029783875.1 Phataginus tricuspis | reverse complement strand
AAAAAAAAAAAAAGACATAGACTCACTGAATAGATTAAAAAAACAGGACCCATCTATATGCTGCCTTCAAGAGACTCACTTTATTTTTTTTTCTAATTTATTTTGGTATCATTATTCTACAATTACATATGTAATATTTTTTAATAATTTATTTCGGTATAATTAATCTACAGTTACATGTGCAATATTATGGTTATTAAATTACCCCCTTCATCAGGTCCACCCCACAAACCCCCATGACAGTCACTGCCCATCAGTGTAGTGAGATGCAATAGAATCACTAATTGTCTTCTCGGAGTTGTAGAGCCCTCCCCGTCCCCACCCAACATTACATCTGCTAATCATAATGTCCATTTTTCCCCCTTATCTCTCCCTTCCCACCCATCTTCCCCAGTCCCTTTCCCTTTGGTAACTATTAGTCCATTCTTGGGTTCTCTGAGTCTGCTGTTGTTTCGTTCCATCAGTTGTTTTGTTGTTCTTAGACTCCACATATGAGTGAAATCATTTGATACTTGTCTTTTTCAGATTGGCTTCTTTCACTGAGCATAATATCCTCTAGCTCCATCCATGTGGTTGCAAATGGTAGGATTTGTTTTCTTCTTATGGCTGAATAATATTCCATTGTGTATATGTACCACATCTTCTTTATACATTCATCTACTGATGGACACTTAGGTTGCTTCCATTTCTTGGCTATTGTAAATAGTGCTGCGATAAACATAGGGGTGCATCTGTCTTTCTCAAATTGGGCTGCTGCATTCTTAGGGTAAATTTCTAGGAGTGGGATTGCTGGGTCAAATAGTATTTCTATTTTGAGTTTTTTGGGGAACTGCCATACTGCTTTCAACAATGGTTGAACTAATTTGCATTCACACCAGGAGTGCAGGAGGGCTCCCTTTTCTCCACATCCTCGCCAACATTTGTTGTTGTTTGTGTTTTGGATGTTGGCCATCCTCACTGGTGTGACATGGTATCTCATTGTGGTTTTAATCTGCATTTCTCTGATGATTAGCGATGTGGAGCATCTTTTCATGTGCCTGTTGGCCATCTGAATTTCTTCTTTGGAGAAGTGTGTATTCATGTCCTCTGCCCATTTCTTAATTGGATTATTTACTTTTTGTTTGTTGAGGTGTGTGAGTTTTTTATATATTTTGCGTGTCAATCCCTTCTCGGATACGTCATTTATGAACATATTCTCCCATACTGTAGGATGTCTTTTTGTTCTACTGATGGTGTCCTTGGCTGTACAGAAGCTTTTCAGCTTGATTACAGTCCCACTTGTTCATTTTGCTTTTGTGTCCCTTGCCCGGGGAGATATGTTCATGAAGAAGTCGTTCATGTTTATGTCCAAGAGATTTTTGCCTATATTTTTTTCTAAGGGTTTTGTGGTTTCATGACTTACATTCAGGTCTTTGATCCATTTTGAGTTGACTTTTGTGTATGGGGTTAGACAGTAGTCCAGTTTCATTCTCTTACATGTAGCTGTCCAGTTTGGCCAACACCAGCTGCTGAAGAGGCTGTCATCTCCCCATTGTATATCCAAGCCTCCTTTATCATATATTAATTGCCTGTATATGTTTGGATTAATGTTTGGATTTTCTATTCTGTTCCACTGGTCTGTGGGTCTGTTTTTGTGACAATACCAAATTATCTTGATTACTGTGGCTTTGTAGTAGAGCTTGAAGTCAGGGAGCATAATTCCCCCTGTTTTATTCCTCCTTCTCAGGATTGCTGTGGCTGTTCGGGGTCTTTTGTGGTTCTATATGAATTTTAGATTTATTTGTTCCAGTTCATTGAAGAAGGTTGTTGGTATACCGATAGGGATTCGTTGAATCTGTAGATTGCTTTAGGTAGTATAGCCATTTTGACAATATTTATTCTACCTAGCCAAGAGCATGGGATGAATTTCCATTTGTTAGTGTCCTCTTTAATTTCTCTTACGAATGTCTTGTAGTTTTCAGAGTATAGGTCTTTCACTTCCTTCGTTAGGTTTATTCCTAGGTATTTTATTCTTTTTGATGCAATTGTGAATGAAATTGTTTTTCTGATTTCTCTTTCTGTTAGTTCATCGTTAGTGTATAGGAAAGCAACAGATTTCTGTGTGTTAATTTTGTATCCTGCAACTTTCCTGAATTCAGATATTAGTTCTAGTAGTTTTGGAGTGGAGACTTTAGGGTTTTTTATGTACAATATCATGTCATGTGCATATAGTGACAATTTGACTTCTTCTTTACCAATCTGGATGCCTTGTATTTCTTTGTTTTGTCTGACTGCCATGGCTAGGACCTCCAGTACTATGTTGAATAACAGTGGAGAGAGTGGACATCCCTGTCTCTTCCCGATCTTAGATGAAAAGCTTTTACCTTCTGGCGCTAGGTATGATGTTGGATGTGGGTTTGTCATATATAGCCTTTATGATGTTGAGGTACTTGCCATCTATACCCGTTTTGTTGAAAGATTTCATTATGAATGCATGCTGAATTTTGTCAAATGCTTTTTCAGCATCTGTGGAGATGATCATATGTTTTTTGTTCTTCTTTTTGTTGATGTGGTGGACGGTGTTGATAGATTTTCGAATGTTGTACCATCCTTGCATCCCTGGGATGAGTCCCACTTGATCATGGTGTATGATCCCCTTGATGTATTTTTGAATTCGGTTTGCTAATATTTTGTTGAGTATTTTTACATCTATGTTCATCAGGGATATAGGTCTGTAATTTTCTTTTTTGGTGAGGTCTTTGCCCGGTTTTGGTATTAGAGTGATGCTGGCTTCATACAATGAGTTTGGAAGTGTTCCCTCCTCTTCTGCTTTTGGAAAACTTTAAGGAGAATGGGTGTTATTTCTTCTCTATATGTCTGGTAGAATTCAGAGGTGAATCCTTCTGGTCCGGGGGTTTTGTTCTTGGGTAGTTTTTTGATTACCGATTCAATTTCGTTGCTGGTGATTGGTCTGTTTAGTTTTTCTGTTTCTTGTTTGTCAGTCTTGGAAGGTTGTATTTTTCTAAGAAGTTGTCCATTTCTCCTACGTTTTCCAGCTTGTTAGCATATAGATGCCCATAATATTCTCTTATAATTATTTGTATTTCTGTGGGGTCCGTCATTATTTTTCCTTTCCCATTTCTGATTTTGTTTATGTGTGTAGATTCTCTTTTTCTCTTAATGAGTCTGGCTAGGGGTTTATCTATTTTGTTTATTTTTTCAAAGAACCAGCTTTTGGTTTCATTGATTTTTTCCTATTGTTTTATTCTTCTCAATTTTATTTATTTCTTCTCTGATCTTTATTATGTCCCTCCTTCTGGTGACTTTGGACCTCATTTGTTCTTCTTTCTCCAATTTCAGTAATTGTGTCTTTAGACTATTCATTTGGGAATGTTCTCCCTTCTTTAAATAGGCCTGGATTGCAATATGCTTTCCTCTTAGAACTGCCTTTGCTGCATCCCATAGAAGTTGTGGCTTTGTGTTGTTGTTGTCAATAGTCTCCATATATTCTTTGATTTCTGTTTTGATTTGGTCATTAACCCATTGATTAATTAGGAGAATGTTGTTAAGTCTCCATGTATTTGAGAGCCTTTTTGTTTTCTTTATAAAATTTATCTCTAGTTTTATCTTTATGATCTGAGAAGTTGGTTGGTAGAACTTCAATATTTTTTAATTTACTGATATTCTTTTTGTGGCCTAGTATGTGGTCTATTCTGGAAATGTTCCATGTGCACTTGAGAAAAATGTGTGTCCTGTTGCTTTTGCGTGTAGAGTAGTGTAGATGTCTGTTGGCTCCATCTGTTCTAGTGTGTTGTTCAGTGCCTCTGTGTCTTTACTTGTTTTCTGTCTGGCTGATCTGTCCTTTGGAGTGAGTGGTGTGCTGAAGTCTCCTAAAATGAATGCATTGCTTTCTATTTCCTCCTTTAATTCTGTTAGGTTTCACATATGCTGGCGCTCCTGTGTTGGGTGCATATATATTTATAATGGTTGTATCTTCTTGTTGGGCTGACCTCTTTACATTATGTAATGTCCTTCTTTATCTCTTGCTACTTTCTTCGTTTTGAAGTCTATTTTATCTGATACAAATACTGCAACACCTGCTTTTTTCTCTTTGTTGTTTGCATGAAATATCTTTTCCATCTCTTCACTTTTAGTCTGTGTATATCTTTGGGTTTGAGGTGAGTCTCTTGTAAGCAGCATATAGATGGGTCTTGCTTTTTTATCCGTTCTATTATTCTGTGTCTTTTGATTGGTGCATTCAGTCCATTTACATTTAGGGTGATTATCGATAAATATGTACTTTTTGCCATTGCTGGCTTTAGATTCGTGGTTACCAAAGGTTCAAGGGTTGCTTCTTTGCTATCTGAAATCTAACTTAACTTTCTTGTTAATTTATTGTAAACCCAGTCTAATGTTTCTTTATTTCTCTCCCTTATCTTCGTCCTCCATTCATTATATTCTAGGTGTTTTATTCTTTGCCTTTAGTTAGTATTTGAATGGTCTGCTTTCTTGCTATGACTTTATTTTCTCTGGTGACATCTTTTTAGCCTTAGGGATGCTTCCCTCTAGAGCAGTTCCTTTAAGATATCCTGTAGAGGTGGTTTATGGGAGGCAAACTCTCTCAGCTTTCCCTTGTCTGGAAATTGTTTAATCCCTCTGTCATACTTAAATGATAATCGTGCTGTCTGCAATATTCTTGGTTTGAGACCCTTCTGTTTCATTACATTAAATATATCATGCCATTCTCTTCTGGCCTGTAAGGTTTCTGTTGAGAAGTCTGATGATAGTCTGATGGGTTTTCCTTTGTACGTGATCTTTTTTCTCTCTCTAGCTGCCTTTAATACTCTGTCCTTATCTTTGATCTTTGCCATCTTAATTATTATGTGTCTTGGTGTTGTCTTCCCTGGGTCCCTTGTGTTGGGAGATTTGTGGGCTTCCGTGGACTCTGAGACTATTTCCTTCCCCAGCATGGGGAAGTTTTCAGCAATTATTTCTTCAAAGACACTTTCTATTCCTTTTTCTCTCTCTTCTTCCTCTGGTACTCCTATAATGCGAATATTGTTCTGTTTGGATTGGTCACACAGTTCTCTTCATATTCTTTCATTCCTAGAGACCCTTTTATCTCTCTCTGCCTCAGCTTCTCTGTATTCCTGTTCTCTGATTTCTATTCTATTAGCAGTCTCTTGCAACTCGTCCAGTCTGCTGCTAAGCTTGTCTATCGCTTGTCTCATTTCTGCATTGTCTTTCCTCACTTCCCTCAGTTCTTCCCTCAGCTCTTGCATATTTCTTTGTAGATCCATCAGTATGGTTATGACTTTTATTCTGAATTCTTTTTCATGAAGATTGTGCATTTCCATCCCTTCAAACTCCCTCTCTGGTGTCTAGGTCTGGATAAACTTTTTTGTACCACATTCCTCCGTCTTTTCATGGTGATAGAAGTGGTTGCTGGTAGGTGCCACGTATGTCAGCTGGGCTCTTTTAGACTTTGAAAAGAAAAGAAGAAAAGCAAATAGAAAAAAAAAACACCAAAAAAAAGATACCCACCAGGATAAGATTCTGTGAGGATGCTCTAGGTGCCACTGTTGCTCCACTATTCCACAGCCGTGGCCACGCCGCTCCGCAGGGCCCTTTGTAGCTCTGGCTGGGGCAGGAATGAATGGGAGGCTGCTGATCTCTGTGGGAAGGCTCAGTGTGGCTATTTTTTCCCATGTGCCAGCCAAGGGGTCCAAAATTCCCCAGGACTCCCAGCCTGCTGGGCTGAGTGTGCTGGGATGATCCTGCTCCTCCGTTGGGCCCCTATCTCTTTAAGATCGCTAAAAAAAAATTGTGTGCTTTTCTTTTGTCCCGGGAGCCAGCTGCTAGGACTCGGTACACCACACGATGTGTGTCAGTGCTTCCAGCGCAGATCACCAGGGCTGGTTATTTCACGGGACTGTACTTCCACTCCCTCCCAGCTCTGAATCATCTCCTCCCACCAGTGCACTGGGGTGGGGGAGTGCTCGGGTCCCGCCGGGATGCAGCTCCATATCTTACCCACCTCATGGGGTGCCGAGTCCTCTCAGGTGTAGATGCAGGCTGGGTGCTTTCCTGTATCTTCTGGTGTCTCTTTTAAGAATAGTTGTATTTGTTGTATTTTCATAAATATATATGGTTTTGGGAGGAGATTTCCACCACTCTGCTCACGTCGCCATCTTCCCTGAACTCAAGAGACTCACTGTAAACCCAAAGACATTCACAGACTAAAATTGAAGGGATGGAAAAAGATATTTCATGCAACTAACAGGGAGAAAAAAACAGGAGTTGCAGTACTTGTATTAGACAAAATAGACTTCAAAACAAAGAAAGTCACAAGAGAAAAGTAAGGACATTACATAATGATAAAGGGGTCAATGGAACAAGCAGACACAACCATTATAAATATCTATGCACCCAACACAGGAGCACCTACATATGTGAAACAAATACTAATGGAATTAAAAGGGGAAATAGAATGGAATGCATTCATTCTAGGAGACTTCACACTCCACTCACTCTGAAGGACAGATCAACCAGACAGAAAATATGTAAGGAGACAGAAGCACTGAACAACACATTAGAACATATGGACCTAACAGACATCTACAGAACTCTATACGCAAAAGCAGCAGGATACATATTCTTCTCAAGTGCACATGGAACATTTTCAAGAATCGGTCATATACTAGGCCACAAAAAGAGCCTCGGTATATTCAAAAAGATTGAAATTGTACCAACCAGTTTCTCAGACCACAAAGGTATTAAACTAGAAATAAATGACACAAAGAAAATGAAAAAACCCACAAACACATGAAGGCTTCACAACATGCTCCTAAATAACCAATGAATCAATGACCAAATAAAAACAGAGATCAAGAAATATATGGAGACAAATGACAACAATAATTCAACACCAAAAAATCTTTGGGATGCAGTGAAGGCCATGCCAAGAGGAAAGTATATTGCAATACAGGCCTACCTCAGGAAAGAAGAACAATCCCATATGAGCAGTCTAAACTCACAATAACTAAACTAGAAAAAGAAGAACAAAAGAGGCCCAAAGTCAGTAGAAGGAGGGACATGATAAACATTAGAGCAGAAATAAATAAAATCGAGAACAATAAAACAATAGAACGAATCAATGAAAGCAAGACCTGGTTCTTTGAGAAAATAAACAAAATAGACAAATCCAGAGCCAGACTTTTCAAGAAAAAAGAGAGTCTACACACATAAACAGAATCAGAAATGAGAAAGGAAAAATCACTATGGACACCACAGAAATACAAAGAATTATTAGATAATACTATGAAAAATTATATGCTAACAAACTGGATAACCTAGACATAATGGACAACTTTCTAGAAAAACACAACCTTCCAAGGCTCACCCAGAAACAGAAAATCTGAAGAGAACAATTACCAGCAATGAAATTGAATTGGTAATCAAAAAACTACCTATAATAAAACCCCTGGACCAGAAGGCTTTACAGCTGACTTTTATCAAACATATAGTGAAGACCTAATATCCATCCTCCTTAAACCAAAGAGTAGAAGAGGGAACACTTCCAAACTCATTCTGTGAAGCCAGCATCACTCTAATACCAAAGACACCACAAAAATGAAAATTACAGACTAATATCCCTGATGAACATAGATGCAAAAATACTCAACAAAATATTAGCAAACCGAAATCAAAAATACATCAAAAAGATCATCCATCATGATCAAGTAGGATTTATTCCAGGGATACAAGGATGCTACAACATTCAAGAATCCATCAACATCATCCACCACATCAATAAAAAGAACAAAAACCACATGATCATCTCCATAGATGCTGAAAAAGTATTTGACAAAATTCAACATCCATTCATGATAAAAACTCTCAACAAAATGGGTATAGAGAGCAAGTACCTCAACACAATAAAGGCCATGTATGACAAACCCACACCCAACATTATATTAACAGCAAGAAGCTGAAAGCTTTTCCTTTAAGATCAGGAACAAGACAAGCATGCCCACTCTCCCCACTTTTATTCAACATAGTACTGGAGGTCCTAGCCATGGCAATCAGACAACACAAAGACATAAAAGGCATCCAGATTGGCAAGGAAGAAGTTAAACAGTTGTTGTTTGCAGAGGACATGATATTGTACATAAAAAAACATAAAGACTCCACTCCAAAACTACTAGATCTAATATCTGAATTCAGCAAAGTTGTGGATACAAAATTAATACGCAGAAATCTGTGGCATTCCTATACACTAACAATTAACTAGCAGAGAGAGAAATCAGGAAAACAATTCCTTTCACAGTTGCATCAAAAGAATAAAATACCTAGGAATAAATCTAACCAAGGAAGTGAAAAATCTATACCCTGAAAACTACAAGACACTCCTGAGAGAAATTAAAGAAGATATCAATAAATGGAAACACATCCCGTGCTCATGGATAGGAAGAATTAATATGGTCAAAATGGCTGTCCTGCCTAAAGCAATCTACAGATTCAATGCAATTCCTATCAAAATACCAACAGCAGCAGCCCAGTTTCAAAAACACAGATGCACCCCTATGTTTATTGCAGCACTATTTACAATAGCCAAGAAATTGAAGCAACCTAAGTGTCCATCAGTAGATGAATGGATAAAGAAGATGTGGTACATATACACAATGAAATATTATTCAGCCATAAGAAGAAAACAAATCCTACCATTTGCAACAACATGGATGGAGTTAGAGGGTATTATGCTCAGTGAAATAAGCCAAGCCGAAAAAGACAAGTATCAAATGATTTCACTCATATGTGGAGTATAAGAACAAAGAAAAAAACTGAGGGAACAAAACAGCAGCAAACTCCAGAACCCAATAACAGACTAATAGTTACCAAAGGGAAAGAAACTGGGGAAGATGGGTGCGAAGGGAGGGATAAGAGGGTAAAAGGGGTATTACGATTAGCAGACATAAGGTAGCGGGGGCACGGGGAGGGCTGAACAACTCAGAGAAGACAAGTAATGACTCTATAGCATCTCACTATGCTGATGGACAGTGACTGTAATGGGGTTGGTAGGGGGGACCTGATGAAGGGGGTAGTTTAATTACCATAATATTGCACATGTAATTGTAGGTTAATGATACCAAAATAAATTGTAAAAAAACAAAAACAAAAACAAATAAAGAACACAGATGATAAAAAAAAATTACCAACAGCATTTTTCAACGAACTAGGGAAAATTGTTCTAAATTCATATGGAACCACAAAAGACCCCGAATAGCCAAAGCAATCCTGAGAAGGAAAAATAAAGCTGGGGGGATTATGTTCCCCAACTTCAAGCTCTACTACAAAGCCACAGTACTCAAGACAATTTGGTACTGGCACAAGAACAGACCCATAGACCAATGGAACAGACTAGAGAGCCCTGATATAAACTCAAGCATATATGGTCAATTAATATATGATAAAGGAGCTATGGACATACAATGGGGAAATGACAGCCTCTTCAACAGTTGGTGTTAGCAAAACTGGACAGCTACATGCAAGAGAATGAAACTGGACTATTGTTTAACCCCATACACAAATGTAAACTCGAAATGGATCAGAGACCTGAATGTAAATCATGAAACCATAAAACTCTTAGAAAACAACATAGGCAAAAATCTCCTGAATATAAGCATGAGCAACTTCTTCCTGAACGCATCTCCTCGAGCAAGGGAAACAAGGCAAAAATGAACTCATGGGATGACATCAAACTAAAAAGTTTCTGTACGGCAAAGGACACCATCAACGGAACAAAAAGGCATCCTACAGTATGGGAGAATATATTCATAAATGACGTATCTGATAAGGGTTGACATCCAAAATATATAAAGAGCTCACGCACCTCAACAAACAAAAAGCAAATAATCCAATTAAAAAATGGGCAGAGGATCTGAACAGACACTTTTCCAAAGAAGAAATTTAGATGGTCAATAGACACATGAAAAGATGCTCCACATCACTAATCATCAGGGAAATGAAAATTAAAACCACAATGAGATATCACCTCACACCAGTAAGGATGGCCACCATCCAGAAGACTAAGAACAAGAAATTCTGGTGAGGATGTGGAGAAAGGGGAGCCCTCCTACATTGCTGGTGGGAATGTAAGCTAGCTCAACCATTGTGGAAAGCAATATGGAGGTTCCTCAAAAAACTAAACATACAAATACCATTTGACCCTGGAATCCCACTCCTTGGAATCTACCCAAAGAATACAACTTCTCAGATTCAAAAAGAAATATGCACCCCTATGTTTATTGCTGCACTTTTTACAATAGCCAAGATATGGAAGCAACCTAAGTGTTCATCAGTAGATGAATGGATAAAGAAGATGTGGTACATATACACAATGGAATATTATTCAGCCATAAGAAGAAAACAAATCCTACCATTTGCAACAACATGGATGTAGCTAGAGGGTATTATGCTCAGTGAAATAAGCCAGGTGGAAAAAGACAAGTATCAAATGATTTCACTCATATGTGGAGTATAAGAGCAAAGAAAAACTGAAAGAAAAAAACAGCAGCAGACTCACAGAACCTAAGAATGGACTAACAGTTACCAAAGGGAAAGGAACTGGGGAAGATGGGTGGGAAGGGAGGGACAAGGGGGAAAAAGGGGCGTTACCATTAGCAGACATAGTGGGGGGGGCACGGGGAGGGCTGTACAACACAGAGAAAACAAGTAGTGATTCTATAGCATATCACTACGCTGATGGACAGTGACTGTAATGGGGTATGTGGTGGGGACTTGATTATGGGGGGAGTCTAGTAACCATAATGCTGCACGTGTAATTGTAGATCAATGATACCAAAAGAAATTTTAAATAAATAAATAAATAATAAAAATAAATAAAATGAATCTCTTGTATGCAGCATATAGGTGGGTCTTGTTTTTTTATCCATTCAGTGACTCTATGTCTTTTGATTTGTGCATTCAGTCCATTTCCATTTAGGGTGATTATCGATAGGTATGTACTTATTGCCATTGTAGGCTTTAGATTCGTAGCTATCAAAGGTTCAAGGTTAACTTCCTTACTATCTAAGAGTCTAACTTAACTCTCTTAATATGCTATTACATACGCAGTCTAAAGGTTCTTTTTTTCTCCTCCTTTTTCTTCCTCCTCCATTCTTTGTAGATCATGTATCATATTGTGTATTCTTTGTCTATATCTTGATTGACTTTGGGGATAGTTAATTTAATTTTGCATTTGCTTAGTAATTAGCTGTTCTACCTTCTTTGCTGTGGTTTTATTGCCTCTAATGACAGCTATTAAACCTTAGGAACACTTCTATCTATAGCAGTCCCTCCAAAATACACTGTAGAGATGGTTTGTGGGAGGTAAATTCTCTCAGCTTTTGCTCATCTGGAAATTGTTTAATTCCTCCTTCAAATTTAAATGATAACCTTGCCGGATAAAGTATCCTTGGTTCGAGGCCCTTCTGCTTCATTGCATTAAATATATCATGCCACTCCCTTCTGGCAAGTATGGTTTCTGATGATAAGTCTGATGATAGCCTGATGGGCTTTCCTTTGTATGTGATCTTATTTATCTCTCTGGCTGCTTTTAATAGTCTGTCCTTAGCCTTGATCTTTGCCATTTTAATTACTATACGTCTTGGTGTTGTCTTCCTTGGGTCACTTGTGTTGGGAGATCTGTGTATCTCCATGGCCTTAGAGACTATCTCCTCTCCCAGATTGTGGAAATTTTCAGCAATTACCTCCTCAAACACCCTTTCTATCCCTTTTTCTCTTTCTTCTTCTTCTGGTACCCCTCTAATGCGAATATTGTTCCGTTTGGATTGGTCACACAGTTCTCTCAATATTCTTTCATTCTTAGAGATCCTTTTTACTCTCTGTGCCTCGGCTTCTTTGAATTCCTCTTCTCTAATTTCTATTTCATTTATCATCTCCTCCACCATATCTAATCTGCTTTTAAAACTTTCCATTGTATGTTTCATTTCTGATACTGTGTCCATAATGATTGGATCTCTGACCAGAATTCATCCCTGAGTTCTTGAATATTTTTCTGTACCTCCATGGGCATGTTATTGATTTCTATTTTGAAATCCCTTTCAGACATATTCATGAGGATGATCTCATTTGAATTTTTCTCAGGGGCGGTATTCATAATTTTACTTTGAACCAGTTTCCTTTGACGTTTCATATTTATATATGACACCCTCTTGTGCCCAGAAGCTCTACTATCTGGAGCTTCTCAGCCCCTGAAGCAATGTCAGAGGTCACAGGGAAGCAGTATTGGTGCCTGGGGGGAGGAAAGAGCTGTTTCCTGCTTCCCGGCTGCTATGCCTGTCTCCACTTCCAGAACCAGTGGGCCGAGCACACAGGTATAAGCCTCTGTGCTTTGCATTTGTAGTTGCTGTAAACAAGGCTTCCCTCTGGCTGGCCTAACGCCAGGGTAGGATTTGCCGGTTTGGGAGCCAGGTGGTGGGGCTGGCTGGGAGAAAGGCTCAGTAGGCTGCATATCACGGAGGTGGTCCTTGGAGCTCTGTAGGCAGCCAGGGAGCTGGAGCTTCTGAAGATCATGAAAGTTCCCAACCTGCTGGGCAGAGTGCACCTGGACAATTTTGTCTACCTGTCCTTTCTCCTGAGCAGTAAACTCTGTGCAGTCCTTGGCTCTTTAGCAGATTGCCCACCTTTCTTTTGTCCCAGAGCAGCCAGATATGGATCCCTGCTTTCCACAAGTGGCTGGAATCTCAGTCTCTCCAGGAATTCTGCCTGTCTTAGCTTTCCAACCCCCTAATCATGAGAGTACCATGAAAACACCATGAAATGTAGGTTTGTGCTCCCAGATGAGATCTCTGGAGTTAGGTATTCAGCAGTCCCAGGCCTCCACTCCCTCCCTGCTCCATTTCTCTTCCTCCCTCCTGTGAGCTGAAGGGCTTGGGTCCTGCCTGGCCACAGCTTTGGTACGTTACCCTGTTCCATGCATTTTATTCTTTTCTCCAGGCATATGCAGTTTGGTGCAGTCCTCCTTCCTGTTGCTCTTTCAGGATTAGTTGTATTAATTATATTTTCGTATTATATGCGGTTTTAGGAGGAAGCCTCTCTCTCACCTGTCACACCGCCATCTTTAATCCAATCTTCCTGGTTGTTTTTATACCTCACCTCTGTTCCTTTCTTCCTCTTTTTACTCTTCTCATGTTATTTGGTGGTTTCTTTAGTGTTGTGATTGGGTTTCTCTTTTTTAATTTTTTTGTACATCTGTTAAAGGATTTAAGTCTTTGGGTACCATAGGGTTCAAGGATAACTTCCTGACTATATAACAGTCTATATTAAGTTGATGGTTGCTCTATTTCAAGCACAATCTAAAAGTACTTTTTTCTTTGTCTTCCTTCTCCACACTCTATGTATTAGATGTCATAATTGGCACTTTTTGTGTAACCTTTAACTAATTTTGTGTATAGTTGATTTTACTACTTTTGTTTTGCTTTAATTTCATTCTCACTTGGTAAGTAATTGGTCTACTACATTTACTGTAGGCTCCTTTTCACTGGAGAAAACTATTTTGTCTTAGGAATATTTCCATCTATAGCAGTCCCTTTAACATATCCTGTAATGCTAGTTTAGTGGTTATAAATTCCTTGAGGCTTCTTTATCTTGGAATTGTTTAATCTCTGTTTCAAATTTGAAAAACAATCTTTCTGGGTAAAGAATTCGTGGCCAAAGGCCTTTCTGTTTCAATACATTAAATATATCATGCCACTCCCTTCTGACCTGTAAAGCTTCTGCTGAAAAATCTGCTGATAGCCTGATGGGATTTCCCTTATAAGTAATCTTTTTTCTCTCTCTGGCTGCTTTCAGTACTCTCTCCTTATCCTCAATCTTTGTCATTTTGATTCTTATATGTCTTGGTGTTGTCTTCCTGTGATTCCTCTTGTTAGGGGCTCCTTACTCTTCATGGCCTGAATGTCTATTTCCTTCCCCAGACTGGGGAAGTTTTCAACAATCATTTCTCAGAGAGACTGTCTCTCTCTATTCCCTCTTGTACAGACAGCTTTTCTGTCTGCCAGTATGATTTATCTCAGTTTGCTGCAGTCAGCAGTTTGCCTCAGTCAGCCTTTTGTGATCGGAGCAGTGACTTCTACTGGGATAGTTGTAGATAGGGCCGCCCTCTACCTGCCCTGCAGTGATGGCAGGGCTGCAGTGTTAATAGGGTGGGCAGGATGGTTGGTTGTGAGGCACGTCATACAGTGGCAAAGCACCCTGCAGCAGTAAGTTGCACAGGCGCCTCCTGGTGGCAGCAAGGCATACAGCACTGGGCTTGGCCAAACGAGGGGAGGATGGAGTGCTCAAACTGGTTCCTTCAGGCGTCTCCCCATTTGGGCTGAGACAGGGCTAAGAAAGCTAGGAGAGCCTCCCTCTGCCTGCCAGGCAGCAAAGTCTGACACTGCTGGGCCCAGTGGGCCGGTGCACCTGCAGTGCGTCAGGAAGCTCCTTAGGGCTGAGCTGCCAGTGATGGGGATGGAATGCCTGGGGCTCCAGAGAGTGCCTGACCTGTTGGGCTGAGGGAGGGCTGGGAAGATATCATCCACCTGCCCTTTCTCCTGTGGAGAGAACTCTGCCCAACCCTCGCCCTTCTGGCACCCCTCCTGCTGCTGGCAAATCTTTCAAACTGCCACCTCTGTGTTGGGTCCCAGATGAGACAGCAGAGTGTGCCTGTCCTCCACAAGCAGCTGGAGTCTCAGCCTCCCAGAGTGCTCCAGCTCTCCCTGGTGTTCATCCTGCTGATCACCAAAGCTTGAGGCAATGTGGACTTATGTTCCCGAAGCAGATCTCCAGTCCCAGGTGTGCAGAGTTCCTGATCATCTATCTCCTCCCTGCTCCATACCTCTTCCTTCCACCTGTGGGCTGTGATGGGGAAAAGCTTGGGTCCCACTTGATCATGGCTCTGCCACTTTACCCTTTTCTGTGTGGTCTTCTCTTCTTCACAAGGTATGGATGGTCTGTTCTGCTTGTTTTCAGTTTTAGCTGTATTTGCTGTAGTTGCTTCCTTGGTGTGTGTCGGGGGGAGGAGGTTTCTGCCTTACTTTCCTACTCCATCTTTTTTTTTCACTCTCTTCTTTTTTGATGTAAGCATTTACATCTGTAAATTTTCTCTTTCACTGTGCTTTCACTTCAACCCATAAGTTTTAGTATACTGTGTTTTCATTTTCATTTGTTTCTAAATATTTTCTAATTTCCCTTGTGATTTATTTTGACCCATTGGTTAAGAGTGTGTTGTTCCACAAACTTGTAAATTTTCCAGTTTTCTGTCAGTTATGGATTTCTACCTTCATCTCATTGTGGTGGGAGACAGTAGTTTATTTGATACTAATGTTTCAATTCTATTGAGACTTAATTTGTGGCCTAACATATGATGTAGCCTAAAGAATGTCCCATGTGCATTTGAGAAGAATGCGTATTTTTTTATTTGGGTTGCTTCCATTTCTTGGCTATTGTAAATAGTGCTGCGATAAATATAGGGGTGCATATGTCTTTTTCAAACTGGTATGCTGCAGTCTTAGGGTAAATTCCTAGGAGTGGAATTCCTGGGTCAAATGGTATTTGTATTTTGAGTTTTTTGGGGAACCTCCATACTGCTTTCCACAATGGTTGAACTAATTTGTATTTTTTGGGGGGGGAATAGAGTGTTCTGTATATATGTTAGACCTATTTGGTTTATCGTATTATTCAAGTCCTCTATTTCCTTACTTATCTTCTATCTGGATGCTGTATCCACTTTTGAGAGTATGGTTTGAATTCTCCAAATATTGTGGTACTCTCGACTTCTCCCTTAAATTCTGTCAAGTTTTGATACAGATATTTTGTTGATCTGTTATTAGATGCTAAAAGTTTATAATTGTTAAATTTTTTGCTCTCTTGAAAATTTTTAATCTATAATGTTCTCTGACTCTTCTAATCTTTTTTTATTTAAAGTCTGCTTTTTTATTAGTATAAATACTTCAATTATCTTTTGGTTACTATGTACATGGAATATGTTTTTCCATCATTTCACTGTCGAACTATTTATGTCTTGGGATAAAGTGAGTCTCTTGTAGACAACATATAGTTAGATCGTCTTCCTTTCTCCATTCTGCCAACCCCTCTGCCAACAAATTTTGGAGTGTTTAATTAATTTAAATGCATGTAATTACTGACAAGGAGGGACCTGTGTCTGTTATTTTCCTATTTGTTTTCTACCTGCCTTGTAATTATTTTGTCTCTCATATCCTGAATTATTGTTTTATTTTGTTTATTTTTCATTGAAATGTTTTAATTCCCTTCTTACTTCCTTCTGTATATACTATGCTATAGTTTCTTTGAGTTTACCATGGGGTTACATTTAACATTCTAAAGTTATAGGACTCTTATTTGTATTTATACAAGCTTAACTTCAATAACATACAAAAAGTTTCCTCCTATACAGCTCCATCCCATTCCTTTTCAAATAGTGATGTCAGAAAATTACACCTTTATACACTGTGTGTCCAAAGTCATATGTGGGGAACTGCCTTTGCATCCAGCCTCGCCACGAGGGTGGCCGCTGGGAACTGCCTTTGAATCTCAGCCATGCCACAAAGATGGCCACTGAGAACTCAGCCGCGCTGCAGGGGTGGCCGCCGAAAGCCCCCTGAGGTTTAGCTGCGCCCACTCCGGTCAGAGACAGCTGCGCATGCGCGCAGCTCTGTGCCTGATTCAGAAAAGTAAAGTCACCTTATTAGCATAGGTGACCGATGGGGGGAGACTTCACCCTATATATCCCATGCCCTGAGCCCCAATAAATGAGTTCTCCTATCGAGTGAACTTCCTGTCGCGTCTGATTGTCTCCGGGGAAAGGGGCGGCCAGCGGCGAGTGGCCAGCGGCTAGCGGCCAGCGGCGGCGGCAGCAGAGGCTGGAGCGGCTGCAAGCGGTGGCGCTGCCGAGCTCCGGAGGCTGCGGGAACGGGCGGACAGCCGGCGCTTACCTCCCTTGCTCTGCCTATCGGGGCGAGCCTCTCTCCCTGCCTTCCTCCCCTCCGCTGGTTCGGAGGGTCACAGAAAGAGCTTGTAACACAAAGAGCTGTAGTCCTGACCGAGAGCGGGACCGGCGGGAGAGAGGTGGAAAAAACCTGATAGTCATAGATTAATAATTGTTTTTATGCATCAGTCTATTAAATTATGTTTAAAACAAAAAGTGTAGTTACAATCCAAAGTTACAATAATACTAGCTTTTAGACAAATAGTTGTTTTTTAATTAGTAGTCTTTTAAATCATGTAGAAAACAGAGACTGGAGTTACAAACCAAAGTTACAATATTATCTTTTATAACTGCCTGTTTATTTACCTTTACTGAGATCTTTATTTTTCTTCATATAGCTTCGAGTTGCTGTCTAGCAACCTTCCTTTTCATCCTGAAGTTTTCCCTTTAGCATGTCTTTCAGGGCTGGTATAGACATACCTTGGAGATATTGTGGATTTGGTTCCAGACCACCACAATAAAGCAAATATCACAATAAAGTGAGTCAGACAAATTTTTTGCCTTTCCTGTACATATAAAAATTATGTTTACACTATACTTAATCTAGTAAGTATGCAAAAGAATTATATCAAAAAAAAAGTACATACCTTATTTTAAAATACTTTAATTGCTAAAACATTCTAACCATCACCTGAGTTTTCAATGAGTCATAATCACTGATCACAGATCACCATAACAAATATAGTAATGATAATGAAAAAGCTTGAAATATTGTGAAAATCACCAAAATGTGACACAGAGACCCAAAGTGAGCAAATGCTATTGGAAAAATGTCAGCAATGCACTTGCTCAATGAGAGGCTGACAAAAACCTTCAATTTGTAAAAAACACATATCTTCAAAGCACAGTAAAGGGAAACACAATAAGATGAGGTATGCCTTCTTAGAAAAAAAACATAGGCAAAAATCTCTTGGACATAAATATGAGCAAGTTCTTCATAAACATATCTCCCCGGGCAAGGGAAACAAAAGCAAAAATGAACAAGTGGGACTATATCAAACTAAAAAGCTTCTGTACAGCAAAGGACACCATCAGTAGAACAAAAAGACATCCTACAGTATGGGAGAATATATTCATAAATGACGTATCTGATAAGCGTTGACATCCAAAATATATAAAGAGCTCATGCACCTCAACAAACAAAAAGCAAATAATCCCATTAAAAAATGGGCAGAGGATCTGAACAGACACTTTTCCAAAGAAGAAATTCAGATGGCCAAGAGACACATGAAAAGATGCTCCACATCGCTAATCATCAGGGAAATGCTAATTAAAACCACAATGAGATATCACCTCACACCAGTTAGGATGGCCAACATCCAAAACACAAACAACAACAAATGTTGGCGAGGATGTGGAGAATGGGGAACCCTCCTACACTGCTGGTGGGAATGTAAATTAGTTCAACCATTGTGGAAAGCAGTACAGAGGTTCCTCAAAAACTCAAAATAGAAATACCACTTGACCCAGGAATCCCACTCCTAGGAATTTACCCTAAGAATGCAGCAGTGCAGTTTCAAAAAGACAGATGCACCCCTATGTTTATCGCAGCACTATTTACAATAGCCAAGAAGTGGAAGCAACCTAAGTGTCCATCAGTAGATGAATGGATAAAGAAGAGGTGGTACATATACACAATGGAATATTATTCAGCCATAATAAGAAAACAAATCCTACCATTTGCAACAACATGGATGGAGCTAGAGGGTATTATGCTCAGTGAAATAAGCCGGGCGGAGAAAGACAAGTATCAAATTATTTCACTCATCTGTGGAGTATAAGAACAAAGAAAAACTGAAGGAAAAAAACAGCAGCAGGCTCACAGACCCCAAGAATGGACTAACAGTTAGAAAGGGAAAGGGACTGGGGAAGATGGGTGGGAAAGGAGGGATAAGGGGAAAAAAGGGCCATTACAATTAGCACACATAATGTAGTGAGGGGGGTGGGATACGGGGAAGGTAGTATAACACAGAGAGGACAAGTAGTGATTCTATAGCATTTTATTAGGCTGATGGACAGTGACTGTAATGCAGTATGTGGTTGTAATGCAGTTGATAATAGGGAGAGTCTAGTAACCATAATGTTGCTAATGTAATTGTACATTAATAATAGCAAAATAAAAAATAAAATAAAAAAGAGGAGGTATGCCTATATAGCAATAATGAACTCTCTCAGCTTTTGTTTAACTGAAAATGTCTTAATTTCTCCCTCACTTTTGAAGGACCATTCTGTGGATAGAAGATTCTTGGTTGTTTTTTGCTTTTAGCACATTGAATATATCATCCCACTGCCTCTGGCCTCTAAAGTTTCTGTTGAGAAATCTGCATATTATCTTAAGACCCCTTGTATGTGATGAGTCACTTCTCTCTTACTGCTTTCCAGATTCTTTCTTTGTCTTTCAACAGTTTGATTATAATGTGTCTCAGTGAGATTCTCTTTGAATTCATCCTAACTAGTTTGTTCTTCTTGGATGTTTATATTCCTATCTTTCATCAATTTGGGGAAATTTTCACCCATAATTTCTTCAGTTAATCTGTCTGCTCTTTTCTGCCTCTCTGCTGTCTGACACTTCCAAAATGCATATGTTGGTCCTCTTTCTGGTGTCCCATGGCAACATCAGGCTCTGTTCACTCTCTTCATTTTTTTTCTTTTTGTTCCTCACAGTTTATAATTTCAAGTTGTCCTTTCTTCAAGTTCACTGATTCTTTCTTCTGCCTGATAAAATCTGCTCTTGAATCTTCTATTAAACTTTTTCATTCATTGTTTATTTCAGCAACAGAATTTCTTTTTGTTTTTATGTTTTGCATCTCTTTATTGATATTTTATTTTGTTCATACATCATTTTCTTGACTTTCACCATGTTTTCCTTTAACCCTTTGAGCATTTTTCAGACTGTTGTTTTAAAGTATTTGTCTAGTAAGTCCACCATCTGATCTTTTACAGGCACATTTTCTGTTAATTTATATTTTTTCCTTTTGATGGGACATATCTTCCTGTGTTTTTTTTTTTGTTTTGTTTTGTTTTTGCATGCCTTGTGATTTTTTGTTGAAAACTGGACATGTAAATCTTATAATGTGATAATTCTGGAAATCAGATTCTCCCCATCAACAGGGCTTGTTGTTTGTTTGTTTGTTTGTTTTTATTTTTGATAGTTGTAGGCTGTGTGCCAGGAATCAGCCTTGGGTGTAAACTTCAGCTCTTCTCAAGTCTTTTCTGAGCCTACCTTTCCCTGAACAGTATGGTGACTTCCTAAATTCCTCCAAGATGTAATTGCTTTGTAACACCCTAATCCTTAAATGTATGGCTCCAAAGAGGGAAAAGTTAAACATGAAGGGAAAAAATGTACTGGCCTTTTAACTCCCTGGAGGTTGCTTCAGCCAGAGTTGTGGGGGAAGGGCTTGGAACAGTGGCAGGGAGAGTTACAATAATGACAGCCCACCTCCCATTATTTTTCAAAAGCTTCTATCATCACACTTTTCATAGCATTTCCCCAAGCCAGGACATTTTCTCAAGTCAAGTCATCACTAATGAAATCTATAGCAGTTTAGCTGCCACCTTTTGCCCCACCTACCAGCGTGGGTGGTGCCTTCTTGGCCTGTCAGGCAGTGGGTAAACTAGTCCCAATTCCCATCTTTTTCCCTGTGTTCTTGAATCACTTCTGATACCACTTGTGTTAGGGTTCTGTAAGGAGCAGACACCAGTACAATATGAAACAAGCAAGAAATTTATTAGGACACATTCTTGTGAGAAAAAATGGAGAGGGAGTCAGAAAAGGCTTGGAGAGCCACCAAATCTCTATGTGAGTCTGAATCCAAATGAAGGCGAGAACGAAGGAAAGTTGGCTGGAAGTGTCCTAGACCCAGTGGAGAGCAAGGAAGTTCACTAAGGTTGCAAGGGAGCCCTGGCATCTAATCAGCCTTCATAAGGAAAATAGTCCTCTATAGTTTCCTGCTATTTTCAGTCATAACCTGGAAAAAGTTCACAGGAATTATGGTCTCAGAATAAATATGGCAATATTTTCAGGCTTGCACAGCTGGGGCCATCAGTCAGTCGTGCTCCTTCTAGTTGAGGGACTGAGATGTGCATGTTCACCTATGATAAAGGATTGGAAGGCCCATCACACAGGTGGAGATGCTGATACATGAATAGATGATGGTGGAAATCTGTAAAAGTTGTCTTCTAGTGTGTTAAATTCTCTCAGTGTAATAGGCAACAAGGTCATTAACAGAAATGAGAGAGGGGAAGGAAGGGTTAGCTATATGAGCAGAGAAAGATAGTGTGTAATAGTTAGGATAGGGGGAGACTGAGTGAACTGTGCAAGGATAGAATGATTCCAGGGTCCCCTGCAGTTTGGGTCATGACGTCAAAATGAGAGCAGTCAGTGTGGATGTGACTTGTTCTCCAGCTTCTATAGCTGCATGGAGCAGGTAGGCAGAGGTAGAATGCACCAGCTGTGGCCAAGTAAGTGTGACAAAGCAAGCGAGAAGCAATTGAAATTACTTGATTGAAATTATTTATCATGAAATTTTAAATGAGTAAGGAGAGAGGGGACACCAAGGGGTGAAGATAGTGAAAAGATGGTAGGGTTAATAGACTAGGAATCCCAGTGAGGTCAAAGGATTGTTGGAATTGACATACTAGCAGGGTGGACTCCAGCCCTGGAAAACAGACACATTCATAAGGAATGCTTTCCTGATATTACATTCTAATATACAACGAAAGAATAGCGTCAGTTTTTAGATCTTAGGTCCTCCTGCAAGGAGACAAGTAGGAAGGATGAGGCAGAGGGGAGAAGCATAAAGTGGGAACTATGGAAGAGCTGGGGTCATTGGCAATGGCAAGGTCTTGTGGACACAGGCAGTGGGGACCCAGATAGAGCAGAGCAGAAGGGAGTAGAGGAGAGGAGTTCAAGGAGCAAGAAGCCAGGAAGAGAGCGTCACCCCTGCTCTGTGGGTTTCTATCGCTGCAGAAAAAAATGACCACAAACATAGTGGCTTTAAACAACACCCAGTTATGTAGGTCACAAGTCTGACATGTTTTCACAGGGCTGGATCAAGGCATAGGCAGGTCTGTGTTCCTACCACAGGGGCTCTGGAAGATTCCACTCTAGCTCACTCAGGTTACTGTCTGAATTTCTGGCAGATGTAAGACCGAGGTCGCCATTTCCTTTCTGGCTGTCACCTAAGAGCCATCATTAGCTCCTAAAGGACCCTCTTCAGTACTCAAACATGGCCCCTACAGCACACCCAGTCCTTCTCCCACTTGGAACCTCTCTGACTTCCCCTCTGCCACATCTCTTCTGCACCACCTCACCGCGTCAGACAGAGAAAATGCTCTGCTTTTAAGGACTTATGTGGTTTGCTTGGGTTCACCCAGATAATCCAGGATAATCTTCCTATTTTAAGAGCCTTTGAGTTAATTACATCCCCTTAGTCCCTTTCACCATGTAAGCCAACCTGGTCACAGGTTCCAAGGATTAGGGCATGCACTTTTTAGGGGACCATTATACAGTCTACCACATTTGCTTATGTTGAAATCACCAAGGATCAAGAAAACAGGACTGCTGGAGAGGGTCCCATGGGCCAGGAGCTAAAAGAGTCAAGAAATGGGGGAATGGTCTGGAGATCCATAGGTAACACCCACAATGAGTGGTGTGGGGGCTCTAATGTGATGACAGAAGATTCACACCTGAAAATGTCTTGGAAAAAGGTGTGAGAGCAGCAGTGAGGAGCAGGGTCCCCACCACCTCCCAGCCCAGGGGTCCAAGATCCTGGGAGAGAAAATGCCCCATGGGAGAGGACTCAGAGGGAGCTGTGTCCTCACAGAGACCCAGGTTTCGGTCAGAACTTTGAGGAAAGGGAACCATCTTGAGAGGGGAATTCAGAGATTTTTCCGGTCCTGGGCTAAGCTCTCCAGGAGAACCAGCGGAGAGGTGCAGGAGTGGGTCAGGGGTGAGAGGAGACAGAGCAGGGCTGTGAGAGCCTTGTGGAGTGAGCGTGTAAGAATCTGGGGACAAGGTATGACTGACATAAGCAGAGAAAGCACACAATGAGATTACTCCTGGTGGATTCAAGGCAGATGGTTGTGGTGAGTCTATAAGAGATGAGGAAGGGGAGGAAGAAGGGTTTGGGGCCCCAACTCCACTTGGGCTCTGTTGATGGAGAGGAGGAAGCTTGGGATGGATGGGTCTTAGTTCCCCGAACATGAATGGAGAGCCTGAAGGAGAGGAGGGGTCTTAGAGGATGTGCATGAGTTCACTCTTTACCCCTAAGGGAGGGCAGTGTGTTCACACCAGGTCTCAGGTCCACCTTGACACCTACTGTTGGAACTGTAACTTCTGGGGCACCAGGTATGACCTCTGGCTAGGGGCCCCGTGAGGGGGCAGAAGGCCTAGAGAACCTGTGCTCTTAGTCCCAGTAATGCCACACTATGGAGGTTTATATGGACATTGGGATGTTGCTCCCAAATAAAGATGATTTTATTTTAAAAAGTTAATTTCAGGAACAGAGAACTAGGGAGTAGAAGTAGAAGCAAATCTTTTTTTTTTTTTCCAGATATCCCTGGGATTGCCATCAAAGGGCAGGAGACGGGGGCAGCCAGGCAGACATGGACACCTCAGAGCTGCATAAGCAATCCTGAGCACTCCTCTTCTCCAAGTGAAAGAATTTTAAAGGATAATTAGAAGAATTTTATTTTACTTTGACATTTTATAATATTAGAGAGCCGGTTGTTTTCTTCAGTGTAATAGTAATGTCATTTGAATAAACAGGTTTTTTCTTAAGAAATGAATACTCAATGAAAAGATCATTTGAAATACTCAGGAAAACATTCTTGTCTTTAAATAATAATGCTATGATTAGATGAAACAAAGAAATAAAATATTTAAATGTAAAAAAATAACAAACATGACAACTAGCAGCATTTTTTAAGGATATTAGTTTAAGTTTTTATATTTGAAAATTCTATATTCTCTCTTTTATGTAGCAACATTCCATATGTGGGTTTTAATTTAAAAAAAAGAAAAAGATGGAAAAAGATTATTAGCTAAAGTTGGTCTTGCACTGATAGGACGAATTCTCACAAATAAGTTAATATCAGCCATTGATCTAGGTATCTCCAATGAGATATTCTTCATTTTAGCTCTTCAAGAAGACGGCCAAACACAGGAAAAAAAACAGCTTATATAATGAAAATATAAACATTCAAATAAGAATGTGCATACACATACATGTCAATTCTATACATTTGTTTGGGGAATGAAGAATATCATTTTGCCTATTGGAGAACTCACCATGGTCTGGGTACTGTGCTAAGTGTTTTACATATATTATTTTGCTTTTCTTCACAAATACAATGTATAATCAATAATCCTCAACAGAAAGAAAAATAATACATGCTATCAAAGATGTATGTATTTAGAAATTAAGAGTCATGATATTTGTAAATGATTCAGATACATGTTTGCATGTGTGGGTATGTGTATAGGTTGTGGTATACAATTGATTATACAAGTGCTTCTTATAATAGCATTTCAACTTTTCAATATTTTGACATGTTCATACTGAATATTTGGAGAAAAAAGTGACAGATGTGAACACTGCCTAAATTCTATTCTCTTTCCTCCCACCAGCAGCATATAAAAATTCATATTTGTCAGTGTAATGGGTATTAAGAGACACTTCATTGTTGCTGTGATTGCACATTCCTAGTCACAATTTCTTTGAGCATACGTTTATGTTTTTTGGAGATTTGTGAAAATTAATGAGAATAGTCACTTTTGTGGACATTTGTCAATATATATTAAAATTTCATACTCTATGACTAAAATTAAAAAAAAAAAGAAATGAATACTCAGATGGAAGCACTCCTAAGGCTAAAAAGATGTCACCAAAGAAAATAAAATCATAGCAAAGAAAGCAGACCAACCAAATACTAACAAAAGACAAAAAACAAAATCAACTATACACAAAAACAGTCAAAGAAACTTTAAAGAGTACAGAATAAAACACCAAACATATAAAGAATGGCAGAGGAAGAATAAGAAGGGACAGAAATATAGAATCATCAGACTGTGTTTATAATAGCTTAACAAGAGACTTAAGCTAGACTGTTAGATAGTAAAGAAGCAACCCTTGAACCTTTGGTAACCACGAATCTAAAGCCGGCAATGACAATAAGTATATATCTATCAATAATCACACTAAATGTAAATGGACTGAATGCACCAATCAAAAGACACAGAGTAATAGAATGGATAAAAAAGCAAGACCCATCTATATGCTGCTTACAAGAGACTCACCGCAACCCAAAGATATACACAGACTAAAAGTGAAGGGGTGGAAAAAGATATTTCATGCAAACAACAGGGAGAAAAAAAGCAGGTGTTGCAGTACTTGTATCAGACAAAATAGACTTCAAAACAAAGAAAGTAGCAAGAGATAAAGAAGGACATTACATAATGATAAAGGGGTCAATCCAACAAGAGGTTATAACCATTATAAATATATATGCACCCAACACAGGAGCACCAACATATGTGAAACAAATACTAACAGAATTAAAGGAGGAAATAGAGAGCAATACATTCATTTTAGGAGACTTCAACACACCACTCACTCCAAAGGACATATCAACCAGACAGAAAATAAGTAAAGACACAGAGGAACTGAACAACACACTAAAACAGATGGACCTAACACACATCTACAGAAATCTACTCCCAAAAGCAGCAGGATACACGTTCTTCTCAAGTGCACATGGAACATTTTCCAGAATAGACCACATACTAGGTCACAAAAAAAACCTCAGTAAATTCAAAAATATTGAAATTCTACCAACCAACTTTTCAGATCACAAAGGTATAAAACTAGAAATAAATTGTACAAAGAAAACAAAAAGGCTCACAAAAACACATGGAGGCTTAACAACATGCTCCTAAATAATCAATGGATCAATGACCAAATTAAAACAGAAATCAAAGAATATATGGAGATAAATGACAACAACAGCACAAAGCCCCAAGTTCTGTGCGACACAGTGAAGGCAGGTCTAAGAGGAAAGTATATTGCAATCGAGGCCTATTTAAAGAAGGAAGAAAAATCCCAAATGAATAGTCTAAAGTCACAATTGTTGAAACTGAAAAAAGAAGAACAAATGAGACCCAAAGTCAGCAGAAGGAGGGACATAATAAAGATCAGAGAAGAAATAAATAAAATTGAGAAGAATAAAACAATAGAAAAAAATCAATGAAACCAAGAGCTGGTTCTTTGAAAAAATAAACAAAATAGATGAACCCCTAGCCAGACTTATTAAGAGAAAAAGAGAATCTACACACATAAACAGAATCAGAAATGAAGAAAGGAAAAATAATGACAGACCCCACAAAATACAAAGAATTATTAGAGAATACTATGAAAATCTATATGCTAACAAGCTGCAAAACATAGAAGAAATGGACAACTTCTTAGAAAAATACAACCTTCCAAGACTGACCAAGCAAGAAACAGAAAATCTAAACAGACCAATTACCAGCAACAAAATTGAATCGGTAATCAAAAACCTACCCAAGAACAAAACCCCTGGGCCAGATGGATTCACCGCTGAATTTTATCAGATATATAGAGAAGAAAGAATACCCATTCTCCTTAAAGTTTTCCAAAAAATAGAAGAGGAGGAAATACTCCCAAATTCATTCTATGAAACCAGCATCACTCTAATACCAAAACCAGGCAAAGGCCTCACCAAAAAAGAAAATTACAGACCAATATCCCTCATGAACATAGATGCAAAAATACTCAACAAAATATTAGCAAACCAAATTCAAAAATACATCAAGAGGATCATACACCATGATCAAGTGGGATTCATCTCAGGGATGCAAGGGTGGTACAACATTCAAAAATCCATCAACATCATCCACCACATCAACAAAAAGAAGAACAAAAACCACATGATCATATCCATAGATGCTGAAAACGCATTTGACAAAATTCAACATCCATTCATGATAAAAACTCTTTAAAAATGGGTATAGAGGGCAACTACTGCAACATAATAAAGGCCATATATGACAAACCCACAGCCAATATCATACTTAACAGCAAGAAGCCAAAAGCTTTTCACCTAAGATCGGGAACAAGACAGGGATGCCCACTCTCCCCACTGTTATTCAGCATAGTACTAGAGGTCTTAGCCATGGCAATCAGACAAAACAAAGAAATACAAGGCATCCAGATTGGTAAAAAAAAGAAGTCAAAACTGTCACTATTTTCAGAAGACATGATATTGTACATAAAAAACCCTAAAGACTCCACTCCAAAACTACTAGAACTAATATCTGAATTCAGCAAAGTTACAGGATACAAAATTAATAAATAGAAATCTGTTGCTTTCCTATACACTAACGATGAGCTAACAGAAAGAGAAATCAGAAAAACAATTCCATTCACAATTGCATCAAAAAGAATAAAATACCTAGGACTAAACCTAACCAAGGAAGTGAAAGACCTACACCCTGAAAACTACAAGACACTCCTAAGAGAAATTAAAGAGGACACTAACAAATGGAAATTCATCCCATGCTCTTGGCTAGGAAGAATAAATATTGTCAAAATGGCTATATTACCCAAAGCAATCTACAGATTCAATGCAATCCCTATCAAAATACCAACAGCATTCTTCAATGAACTGGAACAAATAGTTCTAAAATTCATATGGAACCACAAAAGACCCCAAATAGCCAAAGCAATCCTGAGAAGGAAGAATAAAACAGGGGGAATTACGCTCCCTGACTTCAAGCTCTACTACAAAGCCACAGTAATCAAGACAATTTGGTACTGGGGAAGAACAGACCCACAGACCAGTGGAACAGGATAGAGAGTCCAGATATTAACCCAAACATATACGGTCAATTATATACAATAAAGGAATAAACAAATAAATAAATATATATATACAATAAAGGAGCCATGGATATACAATGGGGAAATGACAGTCTCTTCAACAGCTGGTGTTGGCGAAACTAGACAGCTATATGTAAGAGAATGAAACTGGAATACTGTCTAACCCCATACACAAAAGTAAACTCAAAATGGATCAAAGACCTGAATATAAGTCATGAAATCATAAAACTCTTAGAAAAAACATAGGGAAAATCCCTTGGACATAAACATGAGTGACTTCTTCATGAACATATCTCCCCGGGCCAGGGAAACAAAAGTAAAAATGAACACGTGGGACTATATCAAGCTGAAAAGCTTCTTTACAGCAAAGGACACCAGCAGTAGAACAAAAAGACATCCTACAGTATGGGAGAATATATTCATAAATGACATATCCGATAAGGAGTTGACATCCAAAATATATAGAGAGCTCATGCACCTCAACAAACAAAAAGCAAATAATCCAATTTAAAAATGGGCAGAGGATCTGAACAGACACTTTTCTAAAGAAGAAATTCAGATGGCCAACAGGCACATGAAAAGATGCTCCACATCGCTAATCATCAGAGAAATGCAAATTAAACCACAATGAGATATCACCTCACACCAGTAAGGATGGCCACCATCCAAAACACAAACAACAAATGTTGACAAGGATTTGGAGAAAGGGGAATCCTCCTACACTGCTGGTGGGAATGTAAATTAGTTCAGCCATTGTGGAACGCAGTATGGAGGTTCCTCAAAAAACTCAAAATAGAAATACCATTTGACCCAGGAATTCCATTCATAGGAATTTACCCTAAGACTGCAGCAGCCCAGTTTCAAAAAGACATATGCACCCCTATGTTTATCGTAGCACTATTTACAATAGCCAAGAAATGGAAGCAACCTAAGTGTCCATCAGTAGATGAATGGATTATGAAGATGTGGTATATATACACAATGGAATATTATTCAGCCATAAGAAGAAAACAAATCCTACCATTTGCAACAACATGGATGGAGCTAGAGGGTATTATGCTCAGTGAAATAATCTAAGCGGAAAAAGACAAGTATGAAATGATTTCACTCATATGTGGAGTATAAGAGCAAAGAAAAAAACTGAAGGAACAAAACAGCAGCAAACTCACAGAACCCAAGAACGGACTAATAGTTACCAAAGGGAAAGGAACTGAGGAAGATGGGTAGGAAGGGAGGGACAAGGGGGAAAAATGGGCATTATGATTAGCAGACGTAATGTTGCGGGGGTGCGGGGAGGTCTGTACAACTCAGAGAAGACAAGTAGTGATTCTATAGCATCTCACTACGCTGATGGACAGTGACTGTAATGGGGTATGTGGGGGGGGACTTGATGATGTGGAGAGTCTAATAACCATAATGTTGCACATGTAATTGTAGATTAATGATACCAAAATAAATAAATAAATAAATAAAAACCTTCAGTGTACGCGAAAAAAAAATGAATACCAAAGTATTCAGAGATGAGGGCCTTGCTATTGGCAAGCAATTTGAAAATTTTTCAGCAAAAATTATTGAAATGTGATTTATTACATACATAAAGTAAATATAGTAAAATGTTAAAATGACTAAATCCAGGGTGACCATTCTTTCAAACTTTAGATATCTTTGAGATTTTTTGCAATTTGGAGAACATTTTTTAAATATGAATGTATGATTTATGATTGGCATACATGGTGTGGGGGTTCACGGGGAAGACAGTGTAGCACAGAGAAGACAAATAGTGACTCTGTGGCATCTTATTATGCTGATGGACAGTGACTGCAATGGGGTGTGTGGAGGGGACTTGATAATATGGGTGAATGTAGTAACCACAATGTTTCTCATGTGAAACCTTCATAAGAGTGTATATCAATGATCCCCTAATAAAAAAATATATATCAATGCATGACAACATGGAAATGTTCACAACATAATGTTGAATGAACTTAGGCTTCAAGGATATGTGTGTAAGAATGTGTGTCAGTGTGTGTGTGAATGCATTGTGTGTGTGAATGTGTCTGTGTGGGTGACAGTGTCTGGATGTAGATGTGTGGCCATGTGTTTATCTGTGTGTCAGTCTGAATGTGCATTCACTCAACAGATGTTTAGAATCAACAACTGCACACTTTTAAGGCAATGGAAATTCAGCTGTGAACAATCAAAATCCCAATCGTTGTCCTCCTAAAGCTTATATACATAAGGACAGACAGATGATATACACTTAAATAATTACATTTAAAAATGTGTGAGTTTTTTTTCTCCCTGTGGTCTGTTTCATCCGCTGTGTCTTGAGTGTGACATCGCCAAGCATTAGGGAGAGTGTTTTGTTGGCCATTGTTACCTGGGTCCACCTTTGCATGAAGAATTGGCACCAGAGAGAGACATAAAATACAGGTGAGTGTGTTTGAACATATATGTGAACCTGGATATATATGAGTACTGGATGCCTTTTAAGCCTGTGTTTAAAAAAAAAGTCTGGGCAAAGATGCTTAAAACCATCACACTTAGTGGAAGACTTTGGGGAAAAAAAGGAAAGAAATTTCTGATTACATTTGTTACTAGGATGTATGTTAACCAAAATGCTATATTCTGAAGGGTATTTCCCAAGAGGATCTATTGTAATGCAGATTATTGGTCAAAGGGCACTTCTTTCTCTGTCTTACTGCGTCAAGAGGAAATGACAGGTAGAACTGCAAAATGTGTTTTGGTTTTTTTTAAAAAAAAAGCAAAGCCGGTTAGGGGTTAGAGGGATGCTAGAAGTGCCGCAGGCAATGGGCAGTCCAGGGAAGGCCTCTCAGTGAGATGTTTGAAGAGAATGTCAGGGAAGGGAGTGCTGGCTAGGAGACACGTTTCCAGACCGAAACAGCAGTGGAGGCTCAGGTGTGAATACCATGGGCATGCCGGAGGAACCACATAGTGGAGGGACTGGACCTGGACCCATCACCCAGCCACATCTGCATAAACTGGACGTTAACTGAAAGGGTCATGCAAATGAGAGGGATTTTTAAGGTAACGTTATTTTGAAAAGATCATTCAAGACATTCCAAAGGGCTTACAGTGGGAAATTTTTCTCTCTCAGACCCCAGGCACCTAGATCCCTGCCAGATATGCCCATGTTACCAGTTTCTCATATATTTTTCCTGAGAAAAATTTATCCAAATGTTATTGTTACTACATCAAGAAGAAGTACTGAAGAGAAATAGAAGAAAATGTTTCTTTCCAGTTTTACTGGGTTTTGTCATCAGGGGCTGGAAAGAGGAGTCACAGTTCAGAGATGGAAACCTCAGAGAGGTCCGAAGGCTCCTAAGCTCTCCTCTGCTTTAATCTCTGTCCCTTCCCTGACCCTGACACCTGTGGAGTCCGGGTTTCTTAGAAGCTTCTTCATCTCCCCATTGATGATGCGCAGCCTTCAGGTCAGCCGCCTCTGACCACCTTACAGCCTAGACCCTCCCAGCGGCTGTCAGAATCCAAGAGCTGTGCGGCAGCGCCCCTCTGTGGCCACAGTGTTGAGGTCAGAAGACGGAGCTCCCCTGTCTCCTGCTCAGCTGGGGATTTCTCAGTCTACCTCTGCTCCCAGCACCAGAATCGGGCTTTGAACATAGAGGTTGCCCCTGTCCTGTGTAGGTTTAGAGTGCGAATTGTTTCCCAAAATCCAAACTAACATAGATATTTCCTCCCTGTGGAGAGCGGTTGGGACAGAAGGAGCAAGAGTCCAGGACAGGACTGATTGTGTTTTTGTGCCTAGTCTCCACCTAAGGCCTGAACCGGGCCTGACTCTGAAAGAAACCTTGAAAAGTTTCCTAAATTCCAGGAACAAGTATCTCAGGAATGCAGGGAGGTCTTATCTCAAGGCCAGCCACCTGGACCAGATGCCCCCAGGCATAGTGACTTAAGTATTGGATTAATGTCCGATTGGATTGATCTGTGGACAATACTTAAGTGATTGGATTGAGGTCCTTGAGAAGGGCGTGTGAATCTAATCTGTAGGCAATTCATGTGTATCTAAGCCATGCCAGAATAAAGCTTCTTTGCATTCTGCACCAGACAGTTTGCCCTCCTGTCGTCTTGTATATACAGCCCGACGCCCCCACTCAGGAACTGTTCAACTCCTGCCGGCAGGCCCCGGCACCTCCCCATTGAGTGACCGCAGACTCTGCCTTCAGGGCACAGTGAGGGCTCTAGGCCATAAAAGCTGGTTCCTGGATGGTCCCCACAGCAAAACTGGGTGCCCTCAGTCTCTCAGGATGGGACTTAGGACTCCCGAATTTCTGTCACTTGTTCCTGCTGCTGCCTCTGGACCTGGACTTAGTCTGGTGAGTCTCAGAACATGGCATGGGGCAGCAGAGTGGGGGACAGTGTGTTGAGTCCAGTAAGGAGAGGATGCTCCTTGGAGAAGTAAGGATAGGGCAGAAATAAGGACATCAGAGGGGTAGAGGATACAAGGAGGAGAGAGGAAGGAGTCAGGGAGAAGAGTGGCATGGGAAGGGCTGGCCTAAAGGACACCATTTGTGTTTGGAGAGGGCTCTCTGGGTCCTGGACCATAGAGAGCAAAGGACAGGCGCTGTGCCACCCCTGTAGGGACCACACCTGGTCCCAAAATCCCAGGGCTTCAGGAGCCCACTCCCTGTGCCAGGACCGTATGACCATGTCTGAGCCCAGACGGGAGCAACCAGTTTTCACAGCCTTCATATGTCCCTTCCTCCCCTACGAAACCAGAGCCTCCTTGGCAAGCCAGGATGCCCCCTGAGGACCATGTACTGACCACGCAGTGTGGGCCAGGCACCACAGTAGGCTACAAGGACCCAAGCAACCCACTGCCCATTTCCTAGGAGGGGTCCCTATACCCTCCGTGCTCGCTGCCCAAGGACTCTGGGGTCTTGCCACTTTCCTCTCTGGTGACCAACCCAAGACCCTGGACCTTCAGACTGGACCCCTTAGGCCCCACTCTCTGCTACCCCTAACCCCTGAACTTAGGAGCTCATACTGCATTCCCAGTCCCAAATCTCATTTCTACCCTGACAATTGATCCAGGTGATATATACTGTGTTCTCCCAAAATTCATTTGTTTAAACCTAATCCTCACTATGAGCGCCTTTGGAAAGTGATTAGATCACGAGAGTGGAGCTGTTGTTTCAGCCACCTGGTCTGTGGTGTTTTGTATGGCAGCATGAGCCGACTGAGACAACCTCCAAAACCAAACAGCAGTAAACTCTCCCTTTCCGTCTCAGACCCAGCTATAAGGAATCTGGTCATACCATTTATTCATTCACTCACAAGTATTTAATGACTGCCTCAGTGCTAGGCATGGTTCTAGGACTGGTGATCATTTAATAAAAATAGACAAAACACCTGTTTTCCCAATGCCTACAGTCTGAAAGACAGAAAGTAAATACAAACATAACAATAGTAGTAAATTGTATAGTATATGTTCCTGCTATCTATTGCTAGGTAACAATCACCAAATAAAACCACCTTTTTATTATCTTTTATTTTGTGGGTTGACTGGGCTCAGCAGACGGCTGTCCTGCTCCGTGTGGCATGGGCTTCAGCTGCAGTCACCTGGAGGCCTGACTGCTCCAGGACATTCAAGAGGGATCCCTCACCGGCCACAGGTGGTGGTGTCAGCTGGGAACTCTCTGGGGCTATTGGCAGGGTGACCTAAGTTCTCCTCCACCTGCTTCTCCACGTGGTTTGGCTGCTCTCAGCTCAGCCTGGGTTCCAGGACGGAGTGTTTCAAGTAGTCAAGTCAGAAATCACATGGAATCTTATGTCAGAACGTCATTAAGTCAGTATCACCTTTCCATTTTCTAGTCATCAAAGCTAGTCATTGATTCAAGAAGGGAATGAGACCCCCCCCCTAGATATAAGAGGGTGAGGTCACATTGCAAAAGAGCAGGAGGAGTGGAGGACATCGTTGAGGCCATCTTTGAAAAAGAAACTTTCACACGAATGTTAGGAAGTGATGGGAGATACAGGGAAAGAATAATGCAAAGTAGACAGTTAGTGCAAGGTGATGGGAGAGGTGGGCACTTCTGAATAGGGTGGTCAGCGTAGTCCTCACTGAGAGGACATTTAAGCAAACTTGAAGTAGGTAAGAAACTGAGCCATGCAGGTACTTGAAGAACATTTCCTGATCACCCTCTGCACATACCCAGGGCTCTGCAGGCACTAAAACTGCAGCAGAATTGGAGGTGGGCACACTTTTTAAATTATTATTAAATGTATATCACAGAGGTTCAGCAATTCCCTTCCCACTCCCCCAAACCCCCTCCCCTTGGTAACCACTAGTCACTTCTCAGCATCTATGAATCTAATGCTGTTTTGTTCTTCTGTTTTGCTGTTTTTAAATTCCACAAATAAGTGAAATCATATGGTATTTGTCTTCTCCACCAGGCTTATTTCACTAAGCATACCCTCCAGATCCATCCATGTTGTTGCAAATGGCAGGATTTCTTTTCTTTTTATGGCTGAATAATATTCCATTGTGTATATGTACCACATCTTCTTTATCCATTCATCTACTGATGGACACTTAGGTTGCTTCCATTTCTTGGCTATTGTAAATAGTGCTGCAATAAACATGGGGTGCATTTGTCTTTTGAATATAAGAACTTGTATTCTTTGGGTAAATTCCCAGGAGTGGAATTCCCGAGTCAAATGGTATTTCTATTTTTAGTTTTTTGAGGAACCTCCATAATGCTTTCCACAGCAGTTGCATCAATTTGCAGTCCCACGAACAGTGAAGAAAGGTTCCCCTTACTCTGCATCCTTGCCAGCATTTGTTGTTTCCTGTCTTTTGGATAGTGGCCATTCTAACTGGTGTGAGGTGATAGCTCATTGTGGTTTTAATTTGCATTTCCCTGAGGATTAGTGATGTGAAGCATCTTTTCATGTGCCTGTTGGCCATCTGAATTTCTTCTTTGGAAAAGTGTCTGTTCAGGTCCTCCACCCGTTTTTTAATCGTTATTTGTTTTTTGGGTGTTGAGGCATATGAGTTATTTATGTATTTTGGATGTTAACCCCTTATCAGATAAATCATTTGCGAATATCTTCTCCCATACTGTAGGATGTCTTTTTTTGCTCTGCTGATGGTGTCCTTTGCTATACAGAAGCTTTTTAGTTTGATGTAGTCTCACCTATTTTTTTGTTTCGCTTGTGTTCAGGAAAAAGTTCATGTTTATATTCAAGAGATTTTTGGCTATGTTTTCTTCTAAGACTTTTATGGTTTCATGACTGACATTCAGGTGTTTGATCCATTTTGAGTTTACTTTTGTGTATGGGGTTAGACAATAATCCAGTTTCATTCTCTTACATGTGGCTGTCCAGTTTTGCCAACACCAGTTGTTGAATAAGCTGTCTTTTTCCCATTGTATATATTCATGGCTCCTTTATCATATATTAATTGAACATAGATGTGTGGGTTTATTTCTGGGTCTCTATTCTGTTCCATTGATCTACGGGTCTGTTCTTGTGCCAGTACCCAACTGTTTTGATTATTGTAGCTTTGCAGTAGTGCTTGAAGTCAGACAGCATAATCCCCTCAGCTTTGTTCTTCTTTCTCAGGATTGCTTTGGCTTTTTGTGGTTCCATATGAATTTTAAAACTATTTGTTCTAGTTCATTGAAGAATGCTGTTCGTATTTTGATAGGGATCGCATTGAATCTGTAAAATGTTTTGAGCAGGATGTCCATTTTGACAATATTAATTCTTCCTATCCATGAGCACAAGATAGATTTCCATTTTTTGGTGTCTTCCTCAATTTCTCTCCTGAATGTCTTATTGGTTTCAGAGTGTAGGTCTTTCACATCCTTCATTAGGTTTATTCCTAGGTATCTTATTCTTTTTGATGCAATTGTAAATGGAGTTTTCCTGATCTCTCTTTCTGCTAGTTCATTGTTAGTATATAGCAATGCAACAGATGATTAATTTTGTATGATGGTCTGTTTTCTTGGTGGATTTTTTTAGGGTTTTCTATGTATATCATGTCATCTGCAAATAGTGAGAGTTTAACTTCTTCCTTACACTTTTGGGCAGGTGCCTGGCAGAGTTTTTGGGGTTCACCCTTTTCTGTTCTAGTTTGTAGAAGTCCTGGAACTGGGGGAGGGAGAAGGCACTGGTGTGTGGAAGACTAGGAGAGGAGAAAGGAAGCTGAGTGGGAAAATCACTCTTTCCTGTACCCAGTGCCCCCCAGGGCTATGGTGACTGAAAAGGAGAACTTAAGGCCACATCCTGTAGTGCAGAATGTTTGCTTCTCAGCTGCCAACCACACACTGACCTGGCTACAGGAAGGAAAGGAGCTGACTCTTGACTCAGGACTCAGCAGGGCCTGACCTGGGGGTACAAGATGCACCAGGACTGGGCAGCTGTGGGGACCTTCACAGAGAAGCTGAGATACACCTGCCTGGTGGGGCACCTGGGCCTAAAGGGGCCCCTCAATGTGACCTGGGGTGAGGTGGTACCTGAGGACAGGGAAGAGGAGGGGGTGAATCTCAGGAATCCCCTGCCCCTTGCTCTCTCCCCTGTACCCAAGGCCCCTCCCTCCCTCCCCAATGGAGATGGTGGAATGTCCTCAGTCATTTCCAGATCACTCACACCTCACCCTCACCCAGAAGTCCTTCTCACTCTAACCTTCATTCCCACTGTTCCTTCTCCCATAGCCTCAGCCTCTGACCTCTCTCCTGCCCTCCTGTGGCAGGGATGGCTCACTTCCTGCCAAGGGTGAGCTCTAGGCAGAGGTTGGGCTCCAGCTGAGGGTGGAGGAAGGAACCTCCTGGGCCAGGGGTTGGGCAGGAAGGATGGGAACAACCAGAGCGGGAATCACAGGGCTGGGGGGCAATGAAGGAAGACACTTGCGCATCATTTTTCTCTCATAGTCCAGGGGAGCCATCCTTCCCCCGGGCGCAGAGACATGCAAAAAGAGCAGGAACAAAAAATTTTCCACACAAAAGAAAAATATGTGATTCCTCTCTTTGCTATCTTTTTCCTCTTGCCTATTCTGGCTAATTCTGTAAAGTGAAACTAGAAATATTTTTTAGGAGAGTCACCAAACATTAGGGAATTAAATTACTAAGGTCTAAGCCCTATGTACTTAAAAAACCAAAGCTTTAACAAATAAAGGCATGTACGGAGAACTGGCCATCATGGGATGGATTCTAAAGGCACTGAACAAGCTCTAATGTGGTGAAGTGACAGTCTTGCCTATGTGGGCGTGGGCAACTCTTAGAAACTCTTTAGAAAAATAAAGGGGATTAAAGATGGTGGCATGAGAGGTGAGACAGAGACCTCCTCCTAAAACCACATATAATATGAAAATATAATTTAACACAACTAATCCTGAAAGAGCAACAGGAAAGAAAGCTGCACCAGAATGCATACACTTGGAGAAAAGAGCAGACCTCACAAAACAGGTAACATACCAAAGCTGCGACCCGACAGGGCCCAAGCCCTTCCCCCACCCCAGCTCACTGGCGGGAGGAAGAGAAACAGAGCGGGGAGGGAGGGGAGACCTGGGACTGCTGACACCTAGCCCTGGAGATCTGCTCTGGGAGCATGAACCTACATTGCATGGTACCCTGGTGATTTAGTGCGGTTGGAAAGCTAAGACAGGCGGAATACCTGGACAGACAGAGATGCCAGCTGCTTGTGGAAAACAGGGATTCATATTCAGCTGATCTGGGTGGGCAGTCTGAGAGACTTCCGAAAAGCAAGAGGGCTACTAAAGGGGCAAGGACTGCACAGAGCTTACTGCTCAGGAGAAAGGACAGGTAGACAAAATTGTCCAGGTGCACTCTGCTCAGCAGGTTAGGAGCTTAAATGATCTTCAGGCACTCCATCCCCCTGGCTGGCTACGCAGCTCCAATGCCCCTCACCGTGAATATGCAGCCTGCTGTCTTCCTTCCAGCAACCCCTGCCCTGGCTTCAGGCCAGTCAAAGGGAAGCCCCGCGTACGGCAGCTACAAACACAAAGCATAGAAGCTTACACCTGGGTGTTCGGCCCACTGGTTCTGGCAGTGGAGACAGGCATAGTAGCTGGGAAGTAAGAAACAGCTCTTTCCTACCCCCAAGCACCAACACCACTCCCCTGCGACACCCAACATTGCTCCAGGGGCTGAGCAGCTCCGGAGAGTAGAGCTTCTGGGCACTAGAGGGCACCACAGACAAATTATGAAACATCAAAGGAACCTGGCTCAAAGCAAAATTATGAATACACCTGAGAAAGATTTGAATGAAATTGACCTTATGAATCTTCCTGAAAGAGATTTCAAAATAAAAATCATTAACATGCTCATGGAGGTACAGAAAAATATTCAAAAGCTCAGGAATGAATTTAGGACAAGATCCAATTATTGAAGAAGACAATGGAGGGTATTAAAAACAGATTAGATATGGTGGAGGAGACGATAAATGAAATAGAAATTAGGGAAGAGGAATACAAAGAAGCTGAGGCACAGAGAGAAAAATGGATCTCTAAGAATGAAAGAATCCTGAGAGAACTGTGAGCAATCCAAATGGAATCATATTCATATTATAGGGGAAGAAGAAGAGAGAGAAAAAGAGATAGAAAGCGTCTTTGAGAAATAATTCCTGGAAAATTCCCCAGTCTGGGTAAGGAGATAGTCTCTCAGGCCAGGGAGGTGCACAGATCTCCCAACACAAGGGACCCAAGGAAGACAACATCAAGACATATAATTAATTAAAATGGCAAAGATCAAGGATAAGGACAGACTATTAAAAGCAGCCAGAGAGAGAAATAAGATCACATACGAAGGAAAGCCCATCAGGCTATCATCAGACTTCTCAGCAGAAAACTTACAGGCCAGAAGGGAGTGGAATGATGTATTTAATGCAATGAAGGAGAAGGGGCTCGAACCAAGAATACTTTATCCGGCAAGATTATCATTTAAATTTAAAGGAGGGATTAAACAATTTCCAGATAAGCAAAAGCTAAGAGAATTTATCTCCCACAAACCATCTCTACAGTGTATTTTGGAGGGACTGCAATAGATTGAAGTGTTCCTAAGGTTAAACAGCTGTCACCAAAGGTAATAAAAAAGGATAGACAAAGAGTACAGAATATGATAGCTAATATATAAAATATGGAGAAGGAAAAAAAAGGAGGGAGCAAAAAAAAAAACTTTAGATTGTGTTTGTAATAGCATACTAAGTAAATTAAGTTAGACTCTTAGATAGTAAGAAAGTTACCCTTGAACCTTTGGTAACAACAAATCTAAAGCCTTCAATGGCAATAAGTACATACCTATTGATAGTCACCCTAAATGTAAATGGTCTGAATGCACCAATCAAAAGACATAAAGTCACTGAATGGATAAAAAAAACGACCCAACTATATGCTGCCTACAAGAGACTCACTTCAAATGCAAAGACATACACAGACTAAAAGTGAAGGGATGGAAAAAGATATTTCATGCAAACAACAGGGAGAACAAAGCAGGTGTTGCAGTACTTGTATCAGACAAAAGAGACTTCAAAACAAAGAAAGTCACAAGAGACAAAGAAGGACATTACATTATGATAAAGGGGTCAATCCAACAAGAAGATATAACCATTATAAATATCTATGCACCCAACACAGAAGCACCTATGTACGTGAAACAAATACTAACAGAATTAAAAGAGGAAATAGAATGTAATGCATTCATTCTAGGAGACTTCAACACTCCACTCACTCCAAAGGACAGATCAACCAGACAGAAAATAAGTAAGGAGACAGAGGCATTGAACAAAACATTAGAACAGATGGACCTAACAGACATCTACAGAACTCTCCACCCAAAGGCAGCAGGATACACATTCTTTTCAAGTACACACGGAATATTTTCCAGAATAGATCATATCCTAGGCCACAAAAAGAGCCTCAGTAAATTCGAAAAGATTGAAATTCTACCAACCAACTTCTCAGATCACAAGGGTATAAAACTAGAAATAAATTGTACAAAGAAAACAAAAAGGCTTGCAAACACATGGAGGCTTAAAAACATGTTCCCAAATAATCAATGGATCAATGACCAAATTAAAACGCAGATCAAACAATATATGGAGACAAATGAAAACAAGAGCACAAGGCCCAAACTTCTGTGGGACGCAGTGAAGGCAGTTCTAAGAGGGAAGTTATATAGCAATCCAGGCCTATTTAAAGAAGGAAAAACAATCCCAAAGGAATAGTCTAACTTCACAATTATTGAAAATGGAAAAAGAACAAATGAAGCCCAAAGTCAGCAGAAGGAGGGGCATAGTAAAAATCAGAGAGGAAATAAATAAAACTGAGAAGAATGAAACAATAGAAAAAATTAATGAAACCAAGAGCTAGTTCTTTGAGAAACTAAACAAAATAGATAAACCCCTACCCAGGCTTACTAAGAAAAAAAGAGAATCTACACACATAAACAGAATCAGAAATGAGAAAGGAAAAATCATGATGAACACCACAGAAATACAAATTATGAAAGAATAGTATGAAAATCTATATGCTAACAAGCTGGATAACCTAGAAGAAATGGACAACTTTCTAGGAAAAAAAAACCTTCCAAGACTGACCCAGGAAGAAACAGAAAATCTAAACAGACCAATTATAGCAATGAAATTGAACTGGTAATCCAATAACTACCCAAGAACAAAACACCCAGGCCAGATGGATTCACCACTGAATTTTATCAGACATTTAGAGAAGACACAATACCCATTCTCCTTAAAGTTTTCCAAAAAAATAGAAGAGGAGGGAATACTTCCAAACTCATTCTATGAAGCCAACATCACTCTAATACTAAAACCAGGCAAAGACACCACAAAAAAAGAGAACTACAGACCAATGTCCCTGATGAACGTAGATGCAAAAATACTCAACAAAGTATTAGCAAACCAAATTCAAAAATACATCAAGAGGATCATACACCTTGATCAAGTGGGATTCATCCCAGGGATGCAAGGATAGTACAACATTTGAAAATCCATCAACATCATCCACCACATCAACAAAAAGAGGAACAAAAACCACATGATCATTTCCATAGATGCTGAAAAATCATTCAACAAAATTTAACATCCATTCATGATTAAAACTCTCAACAAAATGGGTATAGAGGGCAAGTACCACAACATAACAAAGGCCATATATGACAAACCCACAGCCAACATTATACTTATACGAGAAGCTGAGAGCTTTTCCTTTCAGATCAGAAACAAGACAAGGATGCCCACTCTCCCCACTTCTATTCAACATAGTACTGGAGGTCCTAGCCACGGCAATCAAACAACAAAAAGAAATAAAAGGCATCAGATTGGTAAGGAAGAAGTCAAACTGCCCCTGTTTGCAGATGACATCATACTGTACATAAAAAACCCTAAAGAATCCACTCCAAAAGTACTAGAACTATTATCTGAATTCAGCAAAGTTGCAGGACACAAAACTAATACACAGAAATCTGTTGCACTCCTTTACACTAACAATGAACTAGCAGAAAGAGAAATCAGGAAAACAATTCCATTCACAATTGCAACAAAAAGAATAAAATACCTAGGAATAAACCTAATGAAGGAAGTGAAAGACCTATATCCTGAAAACTACAAGACACTCCTAAGAGAAATTAAAGAGGACACTAACAAATGGAAATTCATCCCATGCTCTTGGCTAGGAAGAATAAATACTGTCAAAATGGCTATACTACCTAAAGCAATCTACAAATTCAATGCAATACCTACCAAAATACCAACAGCATTCTTCAATGAACTGGAACAAATAGTTCTAAAATTCATATGGAACCACAAAAGACTTTGAATAGCCAAAGCAATCCTGAGAAGGAAGAATAAAGCAGGGGGGATCTCGCCTCCCAACTTCAAGCTCTACTACAAAGCCACAGTAATCAAGGCAATTTGGTACTGGAACCAGAACAGAACCACAGACCAATGGAACAGACTAGAGAGCCCAGATATAAACCCAAGCATATATGGTCAATTAATATACGATAAAGGAGCCATGGATATACAATGGGGAAATGACAGCCTCTTCAACAGCTGGTGTTGGCAAAACTGGACAGCTACATGTAAGAGAATGAAACTGGATTACCATCTACTCCATACACAAAAGTAAACTCAAAATGGATCGAAGACCTGAATGTAAGTCATGAAACCATAAAACTCTTAGAAGAAAATACAGGCAAAACTCTCTTGAATATAAACATGAGCAACTTCTTCATGAACATATCTCCATAGGCAAGGGAAACAAAAGCAAAACTGGACAAGAGGGACTATATCAAACTAAAAAGCTCTGTACAGCAAAAGACACCATCAATAGAACAGAAAGGCATCCTACAGTATGGGAGAATATATTAATAAATGACATATCCGATAAGGGGTTGACGTCCAAAATATACAAAGAGCACATGCACCTCAACAAACAAAAAGCAAATAACCCAATTAAGAAATGGGCAGAGTATCTGAACAGACACTTCTCCAAAGAAATTCAGATGGCCAACAAGCATATGAAAAGATGCTCCACATCGCTAATCATCAGAGAAATGCAAATTAAAACTACAGTGAGATATCACCTCACACCAGTTAGGATGGCCAATATCCAAAACACAAACAACAACAAATGTTGGCGAGGATGTGGAGAAAGGGGAACCCTACTGCACTACTGGTGGGAATGTAAATTAGTTCAACCTTTGTGGAAAGCAGTATGGAGGGTCCTCAAAAAACTAAAAATAGAAGTACCATTTGACACAGGAATTACACTCCTAGGAATTTACCCTAGGAATGCAGGAATACCCCAGTTTCAAAAGTCATATGCACCCCTAATGTTTATTGCAGCACTATTTACAATAGCCAAGAAATGGAAGCAACCTAAGTCCATCAGTAGATGAATGGATAAAGAAGATGTGGTACATATACACAATGGAATATTATTCAGCCATAAGAAAACAAATCCTACCACTTGCAACAACATGGATGGAACTAGAGGGTATTATGCTCAGTGAAATAAGCCAAGCGGAGAAAGACAAGTATCAAATTATTTCAGTCATCTGTGGAATATAAGAACAAAGAAAAAACTGAAGGAACAAAACAGAAGCAGACTCACAGAACCCAAGAATGGACTAACAGTTACCAAAGGGAAAGGGACTGGGGATGATGGGTGGGAAGGGAGGGATAAGTGGATTAAGGGGCATTATGATTAGCACACATAATGTAGGGGGTGGGGCACGGGGAAGGCAATATAGCACAGAAAAGGCAAGTAGTGACTCTATAGCATCTTACTACACTGATGAATAGTGACTGTAATGGGGTATGTGGTGGGGACTTGATAACAGGGGAAATCTAGTAACCACAATGTTGTTCATGTAAGTGCATATTAATGATGGAAGGAAAGGAGGGAGGGAGGGAGGAAGAAAAATAAATAATAAATAAATAAATAAAATGAGCACCCAGTGCCCTGATCTTGGTCTCTAAACATCATTCTCCAATAAAAGGAACCAAGGCTCCTTAGAAAAAGAGCTGATTCTAGAGCTGAGACAAAAAAAAAATACAAGCCTGGAACATCTTGTAATGCCAGAAAGTGCACCTTCTCCAAAATGGAGAATGTCAAAGGGACATGAGCCAACCAGAGTACTCTATGAACAAAATCAAAATAATGTGAGCAGAAAAATAACATTATGACCCAAAATATAAATATTGAGTTTATAGGGAAATATATGTGATTTTTAAAAATTCTAGTGGGAGAAGAGATAAATATCCCTTACGGGAGAATTCTAAGTAATATATGAAAAGAATCCCCCTTTCAGGAGGTAGAGCATAATTTCCCTCCCCTTGAATGTGGGATAGAGTTGGTGACTCACTTCCAAAGAATAGAATATGGAAAGGGAAAAATTACTACTAACTGCAAAGTTACTACTTTATAGAGTGGAAAAACTTGGAAGATATAACCTTAATCAAGTGATAAAGATCATGCTGATATCATGCACCTCCTGATATGATGAGAAGGGCACACCTCACCTCTACAGTATTCCTCTCCAAAACCTATTACCCCAATCTAATCATGAGAAAACATCAGACAAACCCAAACTGAGTGACATTCTACAAAGTATCTGTCCAGTACTCTTCAAAACTTTCAAGGTCATGAAAGCAGCTGTAAAGACAAACTCAACAGATCAGAAGAAACTAAGGAGATACAACAACTTAATCCATTAAGGTATCTGGATTGTATCTTAGAACAGAAAAAGGACATTAGTGAAAAACTGGTGAAATCCAAGAGTCTATAGTTTAGCTAATAGCACTGTGCCAATGTTCACTTCTTAGTTTCTTAGTCTTAACATAGTTGTTAGATGTTAACATAAAAGAAAGCTAGGTGAAGGGCATATGGGAACTGTTCTAGCTTTACAACTCTTCTGTAAGTCTAATGGTACTAAAAATAATAATTTTAAAAAGTGAAATCCAAAGACTTCTATCTACAAAAAAACTGAACCAGTAGCAACATTCCAAGACAGAAAGCACCAGGCCCAGATAGGATGGTACATTCTACCAAACACCTAGGGAACAAATTACACCATAATTTATTATAATACTTATTTATACATAACTTTTTATAATACAAATACTTATTTATAATACTTATATATAATTCTTACTACATAAATTACTCTCTACAATCTCTGAGTAGATAGATGCAGAGGGAATACTTCCTAACTCATTGAGGCCAGCATTACCCTAATACCAAAACCAAATAAAGACATTACAAGAAATCTACAGATCAGTATATTATAACCAGATGCAAAAATCCTCAACAAAATATTAGCAAATTGAATCCACAATGTATAAAAAGAGCATACCACAGCCAAGTGGGATTTATCCCAGTTATACAAGGCTAGTTCAACATTTGAAAACCAATTAATGTAATCTACCATATCAACAGGCTAAAAGGAAAAATCGCATGACCTTAACATGTGCAGAAAAAGTATTTGGCAAAATCCTACACCCATTCATGATGAAACATCTTAGCAAACTAGGAATACAGAACATCCTCAACTTGATAAATAACGTCTACAAAAAACCCACATCACACTTAATAGTGAAAAACCAGTCATCCTTCTAGCTACCAAGAAGACAAGAAATGTGCCCTCACCACTTCCTCCCAACACCATACTGGAAATCCTAGCTAGTGCAGTTAAGAGCCCTGCCTAGCAGGGTCTGACACTTGTTAATGTAATGGGTAGAACCCAATATTTCTAAGTACCCATCTCTACGAGTTTCATATGAAGAGTACAGTGATTCATGCCAGTCACCCCCATCCCGCCATTCTATTCCGTAGGATGCAATACTGAAGGTGCCCTAGGCACGCTGGCCTAAGGGAGCTCTGCTGCCCCTTGACCTTGTGGATGCTTCCCATAATCCTCTGCTTGTCCCTAAGATAGACACTTTCTACAGAAGCCAGGTCAGAACTCCTATTTGATTAAGTCTCTATCAGATGTCAGTAGCCTTTTCATATAAAGAAAAAAAAACACTATTAGATACTCAGGAGTAACAGAAATATACACAGTAACATAAAAGTAGGTAAGCCAGTTTACACACATTTATTTTCATTCCTTCATTTCCATGATTTTAAGATCCACAGCTCATCCAATAGAATTAAACTGACCCAAATACCAGCCTCCTCTTTGTACAAATTCCCAGATAACAAAGCCCAAACCCTACCTTAGGGGTTAGGGCTGTCTATTGTAAATTATTAGAGGTTAATCCATTTTGGAATTCATAACTTAAAATAGAAACTCAGATGTCTAGTTTTCAGGAAGGATACTTTGTTATTAGTACATCACTTAGATTATCTTACAGACCTTTCAAGTTTTATTTTCTTAAAAGGCTGTTGTTTTTAACTTGTAAATATGGTTTGTTTAGCTTCACTGTTAGAAACCTTATCCTGGATAGTTTCCCACAGCTGTAACAATGTAGTTTGGGCCTCTCGTGTTCCAACAATTAAAATTTTAAACCACGTGTACACCGCAATTCAAATATGAATCATGCATAATTTTATCACTAAGAGAGCTGGAGAAAGCTTCTCTTCCCCCAGATCTAACAGGGGTTCTTCATTCTTTTTCCACTGAAAGGTGGAAATACGTCAGCTAATAGGGAATGTGAGGTCCTTGGCCTCATCTAAAAGTGCTTCAGCTCATGTTTGACAACCACTGACCTGGTTCCTGGACCCCCAACACAGTGGCAGAGGCCATCTTCCTTCCAAATTGAGCATGGTATCCAAAAGAGAGCGAGCTGTCAGCAGTCCTCTGGCAGTCTTGCTGAGGCACTTTTTTCTGAGCCTGCTTTTTCCCATATATTCAAAACTGGGACCATCCTCTCCCCTCCAAGCCACATGTTACAGGAATATGGCTGTGCTCTCCAGCCACAATGGGACATTTCAGAGCAGGCTAAAGCCCATCAAGTATAAACAAGGCTCCCACACGTGGTGTGTGGACAGGACTTTTGTTCTAGTAGATATGGAGGGCTCACTAGATCAACGAAGCTTCAAACCTGTACCAGTGTCATGATGTCAGGAGGCAAGGGTACAAGTGTTTCAGCAGAACCCAGACCTACCAGGGAAAGCAAACCCCTACAACATGCAATGCATACAGGGCTAAGAAAAAGGCCATCCTGGGCAAGAGGAAAGGAGAAAGCAATACTTGAACCAAGTCAATGGGTATGAGCTTTCAAGTCGGGTAGACCTGGGCATGAATCCACCTGGCTTTGCCACCAACCCACTTTGGAGCCTTGAGGGCATCTGCATCCCAGAGCAGATACCAACAGATACTGGCTGCATGAGTGTGTGCTCATCTGTAAACCATTAATTCCTACCTTGCAGAATTGAGAGAAGTGCACAGTGCTGAGAGTGCTAAGCATATATGTTAGGTGCTGAGAAAACCAGACACAAGACATGCCATAGGCTGGGCACCAGCGTTTTAAAGTTCTGCCTAAACTGGCAGGAACAGGACTCTGTCCAGGGCCAGGTTGGGAGGGAGGTGGAAGCAAGGGTAAGGCCCTGGGCAGGGCCAGGCACTGAAGCGAGGCCGAGACCCAGAGCGAGCGAGCCAGTTCCTGGTGGCTGCTGGGCGGCTCAGACTGCTCCTTGCCTTACCAGCCATGGTCCCCCCTCTGCCCTGGCTCTCATACTGCTGCCGTCGCCTCCTCCTGCCTTCCTATCCCCTGCGCTCCTGGCGGTGCTGCTCCCAGAGCCCCAAGGCAAGCACAAAAGAGACCAGCTCCACAGGCAGCGGGAAGATACAGTCACCCACCAGGGTAAGTGATACCAATAGTGGGAGAAAAGGGTGTGAAGGGGGATTTGTACTAGGGGAGGGGTGGATCCCCACAATCCTGCACCACAGGTCAGCCGAAGGCAGATACCCCTCCACCCCCCAAGTTCCAATACTCTCTACCTTCCCTACCCCCACCCCACTCCTGCCCTCAGGGATCCCTCTCCTCACAGCCCTCCCTCCCGGCACCGACAGAGTCCTTGAACAGGAATTTCCCCTCACCTAACAGTTAATTATTTCTTAGGGGGGATGGTACAGCTAGTCTTCTCCTCCCTATAACCTTATACCCTCGTGCAAGGAGTCCAATCAAAGCCCCAGGGAGTGAACTGCCCCCCGTTACCCTAGGCAAAACACTTGGCTTTACAGTACAGATAACCTTAAATTAATGGGGTTTAAAAGTTGGAAAGTGGCCAAATTCCTCATTTCCAACAGGACTCAGGCCCCTGTCCTGGCTGATGCTACCTCCCCTATGCCCTGCTTACCCAGGGTCCCAAGCCCCACCCCACAGCTGAGCTGGCCCAAGCTGAGGAATTGCTGGAACAGCAGCTGGAGCTGTACCAGGCCATGCTGGAAGGGCAAGAAGGGGCTTGGGAAGCCCAGGCCCTGGTGCTCAAGACCCAGAAGTTGAAAGAACAGATGAGGAGACACCGAGCAAGCCTGGGAGAAGATGCCTAAGCTTCCCACCAGTTCATGCCTCACCCTCCAACACTGGAAACATGGTGGACGCCCAACCTGCCCCACCCCACCCCGAGCCCTTCAACCAGAAACATTGCCCCTAAGAAAAATGGACACCGCCACAAAGGGCCACAAATTCAAAGCAGTATGGAATCATGGCTTCTGCAGTCTTTTTAGTCACCCCCCCCACACCTTTGATCCCTCCCCACTAACCACAGCCCCACAGCAGAATACACAGTCCTTATAGGAATATACATTTCAATCACAGCCTAATAACCTCACGCCAAATCCAATAAAGGGATGGAGCACTTACAGACACCATAGACGCATGTGTTTTTTAGTTTTGTTAAAAAAATTCTGACAAATCAGGGAATGGGGGATTAGGAGTGGTGATGATGCAAAAGAAGGAAGCTGTGGGTGGGGCTGGGGGTTGTCAGGGGTAGGTGGCAGTAGTGTCTCCTTCACCCCCATGCCTGGTGTAATCTCCTGTAGAGGGAGAGACTGTACGTCTCATTCCAGAAGGGGTGGGTGAGTCCTCTACCGCGTCTGTTCAACTGAAGAGAAAACATGGCAGAATTAGAGTAAGATATGGGAAAGAAAACGCAAGGTTAGAAGAAACATACATGCCCATCCATGCAGATGTTTGTGTGGTGCATGGATTGAGAGGACGGATTAGGGGTGAAGAAAAATAATGTGACAAGAGAAGAAACGAAAGAGACCCCACAGAGGTCAACTAAACATCCAAAGATGGCATGGGGGCGGGGGCACAGCAGCGATGACAAAAGACTTGACTTGTCTTACACACCAGGGGATTTACATACACAATGAGATTTAAGACAAACACACTGAAGAAAAGGAGAGTAAAGAGAAAGAACCAGTTCCAAGAGTTCAATACTCACTGTAGGAGGAAATGTCTATCTCATCAGGCAGCTCACTAATATTGACTTCAAAGCGATCCTGCACATCATTGAGGATCTTGGCATCATTCTCATCTGACACAAATGTAATAGCCAGGCCCTTAGTGCCAAACCGGCCTGCTCTGGCCACCTGGAAGGAGGCAGAGGGGAGGGGTTAAGTCCCCAAAGAAGGAACACACACAAAAGGAAAAGGAAGATTAAGATATGACAATACAGAAAATAAGGTGGTGGGAAAGAACACTGGGATGCCCTTCTGAGGTGTGGGGCTTACTCGATGCAAGTAGGTGTCAGAATCCTCAGGCATGTCATAGTTGAAGGCAATGTTCACCCGCTCAATGTCCATGCCTCGGCCGAATAGGTTGGTAGCCACAAGAATTCGTCGTTGAAAATCTTTAAACTGCTGATACCTAGAAAGCCTTTGTGAGAAAGGGAATTAAAAATATGTTGAGAGTCTCTTCTCTCAATGCTCTCTTTTCTTTCCAAGGACACAAAATCCCCCCATCTCTGACTCACCTCTCCTCCTGGGGCATCCCACGGTGGATGGCAATAGCTGGGAAGTTCTGCTCCACCAGGAGCTGGGCAAGGGCAATGCAACGCTGCACAGACTTCACAAAGATCACCACCTGTGTGACAGCGGGGGGATGTGGATCCACGTGAGTGTGTGAGATCATGTGTAAGACAGGGGTTTTCAGTAATTACTCTTCCAAAGGAATTCCTGAATTCCCATCGCATTATTTCTTCTGCTCTAAATATAATTTAGCTTTTTTCTCAGCTCTGATTTTTTCCTGGGCAGACATGCTGCAGAGAGGTGCAGAGAACAGTAACAAAAATTATTAGATGTCACAGTGGACAAGGCAGGGACTAACTCATGAAAAAGTGGTAAAAATTGTTAACTAAGGTCTGGAAAAACCACAACCAGTATCACTAATGCCAAACAAACCTACCCTAATTCTAGAAAATAATTTTAGTGCAAATAAACCCCACAACAGGTAAAGTGACAAACTGCATCTCATTAAGCAATACAATACACACAAAAAAAGCAAGAACCCAACGGACCCAAGATATTTTGGGACTTTCACAAATGTACTGAATCCCTTCAGTGGTATTTCTTTGTTATTTACTGAGTACCTGTTTGTGTCAGCCATGGAAGAGAAAAGCAGTTCCCATCCTGTTCAGCCCCGAAAAGACATTTAAGTTCTCATTTAGAAGAATTTCCTATTAGAGAATCTCTCCACCGTTCTCACACCAGGTATGCGGTTTCCACAAGTAACAGGATACTTAATCAGGTTTCTGCTACAGCTGGAGACGTGTTCCTCCCCCTACTGGACCTTAAACAACTGACCTGGTTGAATTCAAGGACATCCAAAAGGTCAAAAAGCTTCCGGTTCTTCTCGTTGTCCTTCAGTTTCACGTAGTACTGCTGCAACCCGTGCAGCGTCAGCTTGGTCTCATCATCCACGAAGATCTCCATTGGCTGGGGGGGGGGGGGAGGAAGGGGGTAGGGAACGGGAGGAGGGCAGAGTGGGGGGGTTAAACCTGGGGGGGTGGAGGAAGTTGATCTCCAATACACCCCATGGGGGGATGGGGAGAAAGAGAAGATTGAAAACCCCGCCCACCTCCAAAAATACCATTTTAATGTGGTCTCTTCCACATTACATCTATTTTCTTCCTATCAGTTGAGTTAATGCTGCCCAACTGAAAACTGTCATTGGAAAGGAACTTTCCTGGGAGGAAAAGGAAAAGTGAAACCACCTAATGGCAAAATGCCATTACCTCAGATGGTGGTGGTGGAGGAAAGAAAACAATGGGAGATGAGTCTTAAAGGCAGAACAGGATCCAAACACCTTGGAAATGATGGGAAATGGAGACTCAAGGTGAGAATAACTCCACCTAAGCTGGTTGTAATATGGGAAAGAGGACAAGGACTGCTCCATTTGAGCATGTCTCTCAACTAAGACAATCATATCAATGTTAGAAGGGTAGATGTCTTTAAGATCAGTGGACATGGTCAAAAACACCATGAAAGGAGAAGCAAAAACTACCTGAGTTAACAACTTGCCCTCAGACCACAAGGGAAATAGTTTTGAGATGAGATTGGTCTCTTGAGTCAAACCATCTACACAGTGTTACATGGAAGTATCAATAAGTGGTGCTAAGAAATAAATTCACAGCAGCAGACAGGCATTTATCTTAAAAAAAAAAAAAAAAAAAAAGAAAATCCACCCTTGAAGGGGAGAAAAATAGCATTAAAAAAAAATTGACATAAGACTTAATGCCACAGTCCAACTTTCCTAGCACTCTTCACTAATTTGGGGACATAATTTAACATGAAAACCCAGGATCCAAGATTTTGGGAAAGGATGTGTGTCACAGGAGAAAACGAGAAGCCAAACCCCAGAAGGTAGGCTAGCAAAGGCGGGCTTTCCAAACAGAAGTTCCATGGTCTCCTTCAAATCTAATTCTAGCCCCAAGTACAGCTAGAGTTACCTTCCATGTGGAAGGAGCACAGGGAGAGAAGGAACACACTCCACTGTTTATACAATGGGCCCTGCCCAGCCCCAAACCCTAGCACCCATCTGGTTACTTCCAAGTGGAGCTCCTCACTTTAACTTTCCCACATCCCTCTCCACTGAGTATTAGAAAAATGTTTAAAAAGAGAAAAAAAAAATCTACCCCCCGTTTAGGACACCCCAGCCCCAACACATATGCGGGAAATGGAGCACGGCACGCCTTGGGTTCAGGAAAAAAACCGGGAACGAAAAAAGAGGCTGGTTGGGTCCTCAGCTTCTGGTCAGGTTTCCTCGCAGCCTCCGCTGCCGCCATCCACCGCTGGTGTCGTCTGCATTTCCCCCGACGCTCCACGGTGCTTCTCTGCTGCTGGCTCACATCAACCGAGATTCCAGATGGGTGCGAGGAGGTTCAGGTGGGAAGGAGTAGGGGATCGGGGACTGAGGCGCCATAGGCCCCCAACCCCTGGAGGTGGGGAGGGGGCAGATGCATCTGTGTTGTTTGCTCTTCTTTTGGACATGCCCTGCCATCTGTCTGTCCCTCTCTTGCTCTCCTGCCACCGGGAGGTTATGAGTTTTGGGGAGCAAAAGGCTCCAATTGTATGCTCGATGCCACCTTGAGGGTGCGTGGCTGCAGGGAGGACGTAGGAGATGATGGGTGGGTGGTAGGGCAGAAAATCCTGCCCTCCCCCAAAAGGGAGAAGAGGTTCAAAAATGCCGTGATTGAAAAAAAAAAGTCGAACACTACCCGCTCTCACGTTAACCCGACCAAGTCTTCCGGAGTTTCCCTGTTGCCCGCGCAGACCCTAACACTAGCTGTCTCTGCCTCTCTGTGTTTCTTCAAGGAGTCATCACTCCCAGATGGGCGTAAGCCCCCTTCTTGGTGCTTGAAGGACAAGGGAGTCTGGAGGAAGAGGGCACGGAAGGGGGAGAGGCAGCGGGCGGGGAGTGGAGGGAGAGAAGGTAGAAGGGTATTTACGTCTTGCATGAACTTGCGGCAGACTGGACGGATCTCTTTGCTCAAGGTAGCACTGAACATCATGACCTGCTTCTCATGGGGGGTCATGCGAAAAATTTCCTGGACATCCCGACGCATGTCTATAAGGAGAAAAGTTTCAGGAGAAAAAGAAGTGTATGTCATAAACAGACCAGAGATAGGCTTCCTGAGATGAAGACTGCTGGAAATGGTAGGTCATTTTAAAGATTTGCCTCCATCTTCTCTGACCACCATAAAATCACACCCACGGTAGTAACACAATGGAAAAAGCAATGAATTTGGAATAAACATTTGACATCAGATTCCAATTGTGTGTTTTAACCAGGCAGGCAAAAAATAACATGATAAAATGCCAAAGCTCACAATTATGAAATGGAAATAAAGCCCACTCTAAGAAGCTCACAAGGGTTGAGACCTTTGAAAAATGCTTTACAAGGCCCCTCCCTAATCCTCTCCCTGCAAGTGCCAGCTGTCTACAAACATCACCCATCTATTACATTCCAGCTGTCAGAGTCCATTCCACACTTCTCTGGATCACACTTTCCTATCCCGTCAGGAAAATACAACATCTCTACCTGGAACCCACTATCTAGAGCAGCCAGAGACCACTCAGAATGACTGGTCCCTGGGGCTATGCCCACCCCCACTCTTTCATTTATCAAATTTGAGTTTTTACAGAAGATTTTCCTTTCTTAATCCCACTTTGCCCACTCAAATACCACACCACAGAAACTCCACTCTCTACATTAATCCTGGAACTTAAGTCTGGAGAGCTCTTCAGCTTTAAATTCTGATGGTATGTGCTGTACTGAGGAAACCAAAAGGGTAATGGTCTCATCCTTCATGTTAAGTATCTCCCCAATGTAACCCAGTATAGGAAGCTACGAGTGTGACTGATGTCTGAGATCAGCAAAGTCCCTCCTCTCAAAGACAAAAAAGAAACCACCACTGAAAGGAAATACATGACATTCTTCTCCCTGATTACCAAGGCTGCTTAAAAAGCCTAATGAAGACCAAACAGGGAAGCCAGAGCCATCAGTTATGGGTGATAGATTAAGAGTCGTCCTGGCACTAAAGTGCTCCTCTGTCAAATAAACATCATTTGGCTCCAAAGGGCAACTCCCAGATCATTAGCCCAGTCCTAGAACTGCCACTCACCGAGCTGTTCAAGCATCTTATCACATTCATCCAAGATAAAATGTTTAATGTGTTTGAGGTTGAGGCTCTTATTTCGAGCCAGGGCTAGGATGCGGCCAGGGGTCCCCACGACGATATGCGGGCAGTTCTTCTTCAGCACCTCTTCATCCTTCTTGATGGACAGACCACCAAAAAACACTGCGACCTGTCAACCCGGGAGAAAATAATGTCTCAGAAGGAAGGGAAGAGTCCAAACCCCCTACAGTTCCCATCTTTTCAGCTTAATCTAAACCAATTCTTAAACATTTCAGAGTTAAAAGGAACATTATTAGAGATCACCTCATCTAAAATTCTTACTATGTCCTCTAAACACTGAAGTTAAAAAGCGAAAGTGACTTGCCTGAAGTTACGTGGCTCGTCAGGGCATTTGGGACTAGCATTCAGTTCTTCTGACTTAATCTAATAATCTTCCTTCCCATAACTCTAAGGCCAGACTTCATTTTAAAAATGAGGACAGCAAAATTCACCAGTGTCAAGAATCAGAAAAAGTTCACAGCAAGTTTTCCTACCTGAATCCAGATTTTTAAATACCTTTGCACAAACCCTATGAAATTACTGGCTCAAGCTACACATACTACTCTCTGTTAAAACCATTAAGGGAATGTTTGTTGGGGATCTGGGCCTTAATACAGCCATCAAGTAACACCAAAAACTGCTTTTTACTTTCAAGTGGGGAGTGATCAATCAAGCTATGGTGGTTAACTCAAATCACTAACCGTAGAACCACCACGTTTGCAACAAACCACACAGGAGGTACAAAGCTTATAAAACACTCTTGCTAGACATTTAACTTGAATCAGTTAAGCTTTCAAATATAAAATTCGGTTACAGGAAACACTGGGTGGAAAGAATAAGCTAAAGACTATTAAGAGAGTAACAAGACAAATCCAGAGATAGGACATTTAGTTGAACTAGCCCAACCTCTTCAGCAAGTCACTGTAGCACAATTTTAAGCAAAAGTAAGAAAAACTAAGACAATGTCACAATTTGTGTTTGGTCTTGACAGCAAGAACATTCCCTTGTAAGAGGCACAAAGGCAATGAATTGGACTTACAGAGGACATGCTATCCTAGCTCACTGAACTCCAACAATAAATGTTTCCACAGCCCTAACAACTGAAACTTCCCAGTTTTCAAATCTTAGAATCAACCTACAAACCAGCCTGCCTGAAGAAAGGAGATTAATGCTACTGACACTGACGATTTAAGAATAGAGGTATATGTAACAGAGATAAACACACAAATATGGCATTCAGATCCTATTTTGAAGAAATAAAATCTATTTTCAAATACCGAGAAAAAAACAGTATAAACAAACTAAATAATCTTTCATGGAAGTCAAAAAGGCCTGTAAGCTGATATATCAAGAAAACAGTGCCTAGTACGTGGTTTCACAGAACCATTAAAACTTAACAAAAAAATTAAGTGATTACCTTTTGTGAAGTATGATTACAGGGAGAATACAAATCTTCACTATAAGGTATTCCAGATTACTTAAGCATATTTACCATACACAGGTACTACCATTACCACTTTGGTTTTTAAGAAATTTTTTTTTAGTTTAGGGCTATGACTCAAACATTCCTAGTTCCTTTTAAATATACATTAACGAATAACAGGAGAAAATTCTAACAATCTGAACAGAAGTACTATTCTTCACCCCATCCTAGCCAGGGAATATAAAGTTATATACATCAGTGCCTCTCAAACTCCAACTACCTGGGGTTCTTGTTAGAATGCACAGTAATACTCAGAAGGTCTGGAGTGCACTTATTGGGTATTTAAAACAGGACCCCAAAGGATGATGAAACTACAGGTCTGGGAACCACACGAGGTTTGGAAACCACACCATGAATACCAAGGTTACATAATGGAAAATAAATGAAGCCTACTCTGTTGTGGCTCCAGACATTTCCAATTTTCTGCCATTTTTAAAGGATCCTCAAAATCACACACTAGAGACATTTTCAAGCTTCCAGCCTTCTCTTGCCATGCACCCCAAAATTCTCAAACTGTCAACCAAAGGACAGTGAAATGATGCAAAGTCAGTGTAAAGAAATAGTGAGCAAGACTGGTCTTATGGTAAGCGTCCTCAGTCAAGTCACAGTCAGTCTCCCACTACACAGGCACGCTAACATCACCAAGGCAAATTAAAGCTTCTCTAACATCACAATACAGCAAGCACAACTGAATATAATGCACATCCAAACGAGCTCTAAAACGTCAATCTCTTGTACACCAAAGCTTACAGAAACTACCCGTTACATGAAAATGAGATCTACAGACAGGTATTTACCATCTGTGGGACATAAAGACTGCTGATTTACAATTTTCCAATGCCCCCAATTCCCTACACCCATACCCACACTCCCAGGTCTCCAGCCTGGCTTACCTTGACATTGGGCATGTATTTAGAGAAGCGCTCATACTCCTTGCTGATCTGAAAAGCCAACTCCCGAGTGTGACACATCACCAGCACAGACACCTTGAGTGGAGAGACACATAGTATATCCCTTCACTAACTCCTCTGGGGAAGTGACTGCCACAAAAGCACACTTGGCAAATCATAAATGACTTTAATTCTGAGATGTAAATGATTAACCCCAAGATTTTAACAGATTATTCCCCATGGCCATCAGTCAAGGGTGACAGATTATTTTAGCAACAAACACTCATGGCTCTGAATACGCCTTGTAGCTGAATACCCTTCCAGGATATTCCTAACCAAAATGTCTTCCCCAGCACCCTCCAAAATGTCTTCCCCAGCACCCTCCTGAAGTGTACCTGCCCAGTAACTGGCTCCAGCTGTTGCAGTGTGGCCAGCACAAACACTGCTGTCTTTCCCATGCCTGACTTGGCCTGGCATAGGACATCCATTCCCAGAATGGCCTGCGGGATGCACTCATGCTGGACTAGAAATAGAGGAAAATAATGATAGTAAGTTAGACTTCAATCTCCTTTTTCACCATGCCAAATCCATTTCCCATCACTCAATTACTAAGTGGTTCTCTGAGTTTTCAGACCCTTTCTACCTCTGTTCCCTCAATCAAATTCACCCCTAAATCTGACTCCCAACCAAGTTCCTTCTAGATTTAGCCTCCTCCAACTTCAGCTCCATGCCCTCTCCCTCTTGCACCTACAAGCAACTCACTTTTGGTGCTTCTGGCTCTGTCCCTATTTTCCTTATTTTCCTTAGTCTGTAACAATCACATTTTGAGTGCCCTCCATAGGCCATTTATCCTACTTACATGGCCATGCTTTAGGTCACATAACCCTGCAACCTTGGACAAAATGAAAGGCTTGGTACATGACCCAGACGCCAGGCATCTTTAGACCAGCTATAATGGTTTGCAGGGACCAGAGTTGGCCTAAAAGAGGGGAACTAAAGGTCCAAACAGCTCCTCTCTGGAAATACATAATCTGAAGTCAAAGTGAAAAATTAAAAACAAGCAGACAAGAAAAGCCAGTCGCAAGAATGAAGAGCAGACCTCTAAGATGCTTTTAGGTCACTAGCACTTTCATGCTATCATGAATAAAAGACCAGCCCTACATATTTACATTATTAAGAGGTTTTCATTAATCCCTTATTCCCCAGTCTAGCCTAAATATATAACCGGATCACCTGAGGAACGGTTAAACACGTTTTTTGTATTCTTAAAGAGCCTAATAAATACGGTAAGCAGAAATTTTACCTTCAGATGGATGCTCAAAGCCACAGTCAACAATGGCCCGGAGCAACTCTGGCTTCAGCAAGAAGTCACGAAAGCCAGAGCTGTGAATGGAGACATAGGAGCCCTTGACATCCTTCTTAGCAGGAGCCTCACCCCCATCTCCCGCAGCTGCGGTCTCCACCTCATCATCTTCATAGTCCAAGAGCTCATTGTCCACATCGTTCTCTGCCATAACTGGGCCGGCAGGGGGAGACGGGGCGGGGGGCTCTGAATGGGGTCACGCAAAACGAGGGAGGAGAGTGGGGGCTTGAGGAACAGTACAGTAAAAGAAACACACGCTTCTGACAGAAGAGCTAGGAAGCAAACAGATGGAAGACTTTATTAGTCAGGAGCAGAGCCTTCACCACCTCTTTTCCATCCCCACATTCTTTCCACTTTCCCTAAACTATGAAACCTTTCGCTAAAAGGAAAAAGAACAAACACAAAACGCAAAAGTGAAAAGCAAACATAATACAGGCTATGGGAAAAGAGGTTCCAGAAGAGGTGATTAAGACACAGGTTCCCAACGTGTAAAATCAGAGTACTATAATCCTGAAACTGAAAAAGACCGGCTTATAAATTTCTTATCTGTAACAATAGTGAGGAAAAAGGATAATGAAATGAATACGACTGAAAAATTAAAGGAGTGGAGAATGGAGATGACAAGATTAAGAGGAGTGCTAAAAAACAAAAATCCTCAAAAGACCACCTTGTACTTCCCCTAAAATCTCAAAGTGTCGACCCCTCACATAGCAGCCAGCAGTCAAGGATGATAGATTAAGGTCATCAGTGAGCAAAAAAACACTCACTTCTCAACAAAAACATCATGTGGCTGCCATCCACCTCCCACTCCTCCGTGACCTTCTGGTACTTAAGAAATCCCTGTGTAATTAATGGCTTGGTCGGAAAAAAAATACTCATTTCTTCACCACAGAGTAAGTAATGGGGTAATAAGAAAGAGGCATTCTCACTCCAGCTTTAACAAAAACTTTACCTACTATGTCTCACATCACGGTCTCATTTACTCATGTTGACTCCTTTCCGAGAATCACACAATGACACCACTCGTTAAGATTCTGGAAGGCGCCCCAAATAAAGGTAAGCTAGTCGAAGTAAGGAAAAGTCCAAGTAGGCCCAGAAGCCGGCCCTCCTATTCCCAACGTGGGTGAGCGAGGACCGAGACCAGAAGAAAGGTGAGGAAGGCTCCGCCCTCTTCAGAGACCCAAAAATCAAAGGACGCCTAGCAACCACCTCTCATCATTATTGGGGCCTCCCTTAAGCAAGGGGCCCACCGGAGAAGAGGGGAGAAAAGAGAACACAATGGCGCCGAGGCCACCATCTTGGATTAGGGTCCCCCTAGATTCTCTACCTCCCCATGAGCTCTTTTACTCTCGAAAGGGATGCAAGCTATGGAAATGACCCAACTAGGCCCCAACGTCCAAACCGTAAGGCGTGGAAGGGGTATCACGAGACCATGCTACAGGATGGCCGCAGAGAAACGAAGATGGGGACGGATAGTACCGAACGCTACCGCTTACCTGAACAAGGCCAACGTTTATGGCGGCAGCAATAGACACGAAGGAGGGAATCTGCCTTCACTTCCGGTTCCCGGCTTCCCTCTACCCAGGCCTCCCGCCTTCTTGGCTGCCAGTGCGCAGGCGCAAGGGGCCGGAAGAAGGTCCTTCCACGGTTCTACAATTCCGCGCGATTTGGGGTTACTGTTAGAAAATGCCTGTATGAATTTTTTTTAAGCCAACTCTAACTCCTCCGTTATTGCCAGTAACAAAAAACATAAAGGAAACTAGCATCCTCTCCCACTGTTATCTTTTTTCTTTGGTCCTACTCTCCTCTACGCCCGTCACCTCTTCGATCAAGTTCTCGCCATGCAGGTCTGCTCTCGGTACGCCTCCGTTGGCGCACAAAACGGAGGTGGCGGGGCCTGCGAGTTCCCACGGGGTCCTGTTCCCGGCAGTCAAGGTGACCTGGGGCTTAAGCGCTGGCGCGGTGGAACCACCCTCCCAGCTGAGGAGAGGGAGGGAGGGAGCTGTGCTTGGGAGTCGTGTGCCTACCCTTTCCCCAACCGTGGAGACAGCGGCAGCATTTGCCCAAAATGATGTTGGCCCACGTAGTTGATCTCCCAACGGCCTTGAGGCTGGTGGGCAGGTGCTCAGGAAGGTGTTCTGAATCCACTAAGCGGGAGGCTGGGGATTCTAGATTCTTACCCAAGTGATAGAGCTTGAGGATTATGTAACATTACATAAAAACTGTTAATCGACCAGAATGTTCTTAGCCCTGCCCCCAACAGCCCCATTGTTGAGCTTGGATTTTTTTTCCTGAATGAAACATTTCATGACTACTTCTTGATGTGCTACAGAAGTCAAATATGATGCTTAGCAAAAATAACAACGAATGTTTGGCCCTTTACCTGTTATCACAGTAAACCAGTTAATAATGAGTAGGAACCATTATTCCCACTCTCTTACAAGCAAATAGACTTAAGAAAAATAAAGCAACATGTCCAAAGTAATACAGCTAATAAAGTGATAGAGCCAGGATATAAACACGTTATTCTCTATTGTATCCTTCTTCCCTGCTTAAGAGTTTGGTTAATAAATACACTACAAATTATCTCATTCGTTCAAGTCCTTGCTGAAGCAGGCTTGTTTTCTACAACCAACAGAAGTAACAGTGATCCATGGATGGTGTCATAGAAGGGCAGTTTTCCCAACCCTAAGTATCAATTTTGCAAAAGTATTTATCAACTGTATCAAGTGGTTACCTAGGATTTGGGGACACAGAAGTGAACAGCCCTGTCATCAGAGTTCATATAACAGGGAAATAATATATAAACATGTCAAATAGCAGTAAGTGCTATGAAGTAAAATAGAGCACGATCAGAAGCAAGGAGTACCTGTTCCTATACCCCAGCTTTTCTCTACAGTTGCTATCTATAGTCCTCAGGTTCCTAAAGAAGAAATCACATTGTTTCTCTCCTTAGAGAAACAATAACTTACTATTTGCTTTTGTTTCTCCAAGTTTCAAAGGACTGCCCTTTTTGGTGTTTGGGTAATACATAAACAAAGAACAAGAAAGTGACTGAAAATGAGAAAAGAAATGAGAAGCAAAAGGAGACTGCTTCCACACACCAATTTGCCCATAGTTATTTTATTGATATTATTTTATTGTTACTAAGAGAAAGTAAGGTGTTGGGTATGTGGAAAGGAAGGTCATGCATATGTAGGAACACAGTATCACTTTAGATCACAGGAAGCAGTGAACATCTGGTGGGACTTTAGGGAAACAGGTAAAGGGAGAAATTTAATAAAGACAAACACAAACTTGAGAGGCTTAGAAATGCAACATCTTCCTGAAACCATGGTAGAGAGGCTAAATGAGGTCATCATTTCATCTTCTTAGGTATCATAAGGTCTCTGGGAAAAAAAGAGGTGGGAAGAACCAATTCTTCAGAGAATTCCTAGGGTCACAGAATGAGTCAGTAGAATTAGAGAGCCACAGACAGAAGTGAGGAAACAGCTGTATTTAGGTTTTGGCAGGTGGACAGGGGATGGTAATAATATCACAAGGTTGCCATTTACTGAATCACAGCTACTACATTCCAGAAACTGTACTAAGCTCTTTATTGAATGATTCCTAATCATTATAGCAACCCCCATAAGGTAGGTGTTACTATTATTACTCCAGTCTGGCAAAAGAGAACATTGAGGCTACATATAGCTTGTCCTGGTTGCACAGCTAGCAAGTGGCTGGGTCAGGAGAGGGACCCAAGCTTGTCAGGCTCTGAAGTCAGTGTTTTCCACGTGCCTACTTCTCCATGCTAGAGATTTCACAGAGGGGTTGGATGAGGGGACCTGGGAGTTTACAAGGTCCCAGTGAAGATTAAAGAACAATAACAAGATTAGGTCTGAGCAGAATATTTATAAAATTCACAGGAGAATTACTGGGTCCCGCCCCCTAGAATTTCCAAGGAATGGAAAGAAGAGACCGATTACGGTGGAAGGTGATTTTGATTTGGGGATTTCTCTGAGGGAAAGAACTGGCAGGAGGAGTCAGGCCTAGGATGGGTCCTAGGCAGCGATCCGGTAGTTGGGGTGGACCTGGGGCCTGACGTCACAGACCATACCAAGAAGCTGAGCCAGGACACGTTCACGGTTTCTCTGCTGGGAACTCTGCATGCCCTGCACTTGACGCCTTGTAGCCTGCTCCACCTCAGCAGAGAGGTTCCCTTGGGAGCCCATGGCCTGGGGGGTTGTGGAAGGGGTGGAAAAAAGGAAAAAGCAGAAAAAGAAAAAGAAGGATCCATGCATGTGGAGGGAAAGATCCTGGAGAAAGGCCAGGAAGAAAGGCTCTCTCCAAAACCACCCCCATTCCACAGAAATAACCAGACACCAAAGAAAGCAATACAATCCCCTTTCTTCTAAAACCTGACATGCAACTTCATCCTAAAACAGACGAATATCCTCACCACCTCACCACCCATGATCATAAAACTGCCCTCCACCCCAGTGTCATCATACTCCATATACACTGTGGCAATTCCACCCCACATGCCATACAAGTCCTTCAAAACTCCAAGACTCTTACATATCACAAAACTTGACCAATGTCATGGTTCCTACCAGGGTCCCCTTCAGCTCTTTACCACCTGATCTTCTTAGAGAATCACCCTAAACACACCTCATAAAGATGCACCCACCAACCTGCACCCAGGGGTCCCATCCCAACTCTCCCACTACTCACCGCCTGCTGCTTGCTCTGGAATTCCTGCTCTCGCTCTCTGCGGTATTGCTCCACCTCCATCTGTGCCTCCTCCTTTGCCTGCTTCAGACGCCGGGCCTTCCCTGGAGGCATAAGAGAGGCCGGGGGAGGTGGGGGAGATAGGAGTAGACAAAATGTGATATAGGGGTCAGTCCTTTCCAGGAACGTATTCTGCCATTTATCAGCTAACGAGGTGCCAGAATCTAACACCCACCCACCTATTCCCTCTTAATCAGCCTCCCCAGCATCCCTGCTCTGTTCCCCACCAGCCTTGGATTTTCTCAAGGACTCAAATATTTGATCCCCCACCCTCAATTTTTTTCCAGACTCCTAAAGGAGAAAAGACTCACTCTTCCTGGCATCTGCCACCTTCTCAGCCGCCCGCTTCTCTGCTTGCAGGAGCTGCTGGATTCCCTGCGACTGACTGGCCATTTCTGTAGTTATGGCCGATGCTGTTTTGGATGGTACCAAGACGTCAGTTGGCTCCCCCTCAGCACACACACACACACACACACACACACACACACACACAAACGCCTACTTCTCCTCCTCTGGCTCCCTGCTGCAGTCCTCCACTACCCTTGGGTCTTAGTGCTCCCCTTTTCGCTCAGCCTCCTGCACCGGTGTGTCCCCAAAATTGATCCTCCTATTGATGGCTGGTCCTCCTCTCCCACCTCTCACTCTAGCAGTACCCCAGAAGGACCGCCTGGGAGCAGCAGAGACCAGGCCCAAAGCTGCCCGCTAACTTCACTGCAGGAGGGCTTTCCCAGTCTGAACGTCTACAGATGAGGGCTGGGGCAGAGGCGAGGAGTATTTGGGAGAGAAAGAGGCATAGAGGATTGAGAATGGATGAGAAGGTCAAGAAGTCACAATATGTCGCGTGTTGGGAGAGTATGCTAGGCTACTCGGAATTCTAACAGCTTCTCTTACCCTTTTTTTTCTCTCTCCCTCCCGTTTCCATCTCCTTTTCCCACATCTTTCCCAAGTCCAACTTTCTGCATCTATTTCACTTGCCTTGTCCTACGGTTGTTTCCTGATGTCTTCACGTCTGTGTGTTTTCCCTTTTTCATCTGTCCCTGTTCTTAGCCTCACTGTGGTTTTGGTTTTGGTTTGGTTATCTATTTTCACTGTGATTTTTATCCAGTCTTTATCTCCCCTCTCTTCTCCTCTTTTCATCCCTGAACCGTCTCCTCTCTCCCCCCAGCCTGGGGGAGGAGGGATAAACCTCTAGACCGCCCTCCTTTCTCCCCGCCCCTACCGGGGCTACTTTTCCACGCCTACCTTCCAGTCTTCTGACTTCAGGCGGGCCTTTTATCTTAAGTTTCCTAGTTTTCCCGGCGGAGGCTAATCTGAAGAACTCCCATGCCCCGGGCTTGCTCGCAGAGAAACGACATCCGGTAGCGCGTCTTACAGTTCATTTCCGCCCTTTACCCGCGCCTCCGCTTGCGCCATTTCCGCCAGCCTAGAGTGTCTCCGCCCTTCCCACCTCCCTTCCGAGCGTCTTAAACACAAGCCTCGGGCCTACAGCTCAGGGGGTACTTAGGGGGGCGGGGGGGCAGGTCTGATGAGTAACCCCTCCCCCCAGGTCCCAGAGGGAGAAGCCTCTACGTCTCTCTGCCGGGTACCTTATATTCAATTTCTTGATCATTATTTTTGAAATTAGCTGTGACTTTTAAATTCAAATTTCTGTTGATAAAAATTTCTCCCATCAGTCTCTCTATTCTTCTTTTCAAAGTCCTTTATTAAAATTTTACCTGGGCAAATGAGCCTCAAAGCAATTATTTATCCTGTCCTCAAATTTTACATTCAAAAATTAATTCTGTGACCCCAGGCCTCCTCAAAATTTTTTTCAAACCTGTCATCTGTTAAGGGTTGAGGGTTACGACACGCCTCATCTTTTGCTGAAGATTTAAGAAGAAACGGGGAACCAAAGGGAGGAACTAGAGGGAATGTCAGAGATGGAGGAGGAGGGACCAGCCAAAGGTGGGGTCCTGACTGCTGCCTCTTTTTCCTTCTTTAGCCCAAGAGTTCCATGGCCTCCACTTCCCGCCGCCAACGTCGAGAACGTCGCTTTCGTCGTTACTTGTCTGCAGGACGGCTGGTCCGGGCCCAGGCCCTCCTCCAGCGACACCCAGGCCTTGATGTAGATGCTGGGCAGCCCCCACCACTCCACCGGGCCTGTGCCCGCCACGATGCCCCTGCCTTGTGCCTGCTTCTTCGGCTGGGGGCTGACCCTGCCCACCAGGACCGCCATGGGGACACAGCACTGCACGCTGCTGCCCGCCAGGGCCCTGATGGTGAGTCTGCCTGGTGGGGAACAAGGTCATGAGCAACTGACAGGGTTTGAAAAGAAGGCCACCTGTTGAAAAATAAGCTAGTTATTTGGTCAGTGGCATTTAGGAAGGTAATTGACCAAGTTGGCATGTGGCAATCATTTGTACCTTTACATTACTGAGCTACCATTATCTGAAGAGCCCAGCGTTCCCAAACAGCAACTTGTCCTCAAACTTCACATCATAGATTAGTAGCTACTTTGTCTCTTGTCTGGTTGTTTGCCTATAGCCCAAAAAGAATGATGGAGGGTAGGTTCTGGAGGTAGTTAAATCCCAACTCCACATTTAAAGACTGTGTATTCTTGGGCAGGTTACTAAACTTCCCTGAGGCTTAGTTTGTCCATTTGCAAAATTAAATAATAATGACCGTTGCCATGTGCCAGGCACTTTTCACAAAGCCACTCGCTTAATTCTCACAACAACACTATGAAGTTATAAGTACTAATATTATCCCTAATTTCGCAGATGTGGAAACAGCACAGAGAAGTAATTTGCCAAAGTCGCACAGCTATTAAGTGATAGAACAAGAATTGTAGCCCAGGCAGCCTAGCTAGACAGTCCGTGCTCTAAATCACTGCATCGTACTGTGTGATACATTATAGAATTATACAGTGATTGTGCCCATGTTCAAAGCATCAATGCTGTGACGTGCTTTGAGAATCAACTGACACAGTACATAATTAGGGCACGAGGCACATGCTTAACACTGAGTAGCTGCTGGCCATTGCTCCTGTTCTCAACAGATCTATATTCCCTTACCCATAGTTCTTAAACTCAGAAACACTCTGAGAACCAAACATTTTCGTCAATCTGCCACCAAACTCATCAAGTGACAAAACCTAACCTGAACTAAAATGAGGCTATGATTTGGTTCTGATAACTACTGGATAACTACTGATAATCAGGATAACTACTGATGTCAATATTCATACATTGCAGAAACATTCTTGTGTTTGGTTACTGGGGCTGACCAGGCCCTCCTGGCCTACCTAATGTAGAATATTCAGATCAGCCCTATCAAATCCATGAATTTATGTTCTGAAAAGCCTTTAACACTGAGGATTTCAGATGAGGATCTGTTGATATTGTAGAGGCAGTGAAGGAAGCTCTGTAGAGGTATAACCCTCCTTAGAAAAATACAAGGTGAAATCCAATTTCAGCTTCTAGAGTAGGAACATTAGAGGAAAACCTCTAGGTTTGGAATAAACAACCTTAACTCAATTTGATTACTGCTATTACTATCCCCAGGTCCCCAAGTATATACAGGAACTCCCTCTTACCCCAAAGACCTCCATATAGTAAAAAAAAAAAAAATTTCTTTAATTTCCCTTAACATAAGTGACATAGGCTGGCATATATTTTCTTTTTTAACCTAAAGACTTAGAGAGGAGGTTTATCAAGTGCAGACATCTAACTTGACAGCTGACATTGTATGCAGCAACAGATCAGAGTACCCTGAAGCAGACCTCAGACCTCCTCCAAGTTCTGGCTCTACCACTTCCAGACTGTGTGACAGGGACCTGCAACTTAACCTTTGTGAACCTCCTTTGCCTCTCTAAAGTGAAGGTTGTGACGAGTCGATGAGGTGAGCACCTGGTGCAGTTTTGGCACTCACTAGATGATAAGTACTGTTATTTTTATTCTGCTATTCAGTTAAGGCTTTTAAGTATTGAATATGTCCCTCTTGGTATGGTAGGTACTTTCTCTAGTTTACTGAATTCTAGGAAGCGAGTGAGATTGATACTGTTATCCATTTACTGATAAGGAAACCAGGGCTCAGAAAGTTCAGGAACTTTCTGAAATCTCACCGGTGATAGGTTGTTGTCTTCCAAAGCAGTGCCTGCACTCAAGCTCTCCTGTCTTCTCGGGCCTTCCTTCCCCGTGGTACCCTGCCAGCCCTGCCGCCAGGTGGCCTGCTAACTCCTTGGTACAAAGGCCCGTTTCCTTCTGCTTCAAGCTGCTTTAGAGAGTACTCGGCCTTAAAATATAAATCTTTTCTTTGAACAGATGAAGTGACTCACGATCCCTTGAGCAGGGGAGGCTCCCCTTATTTCCTCTGTTATGCTGAGGGAATGTGCCCGTTCATGCTGGATTGGCTGGGCTGGGTTGTCACACCCAAGGAGATGCCAGTAAATGGCCCTAGTGCCTTCAGGGCTTTTGTAACCTTTTTGGGGACCCTTTTTGGGGAGGTGGCCTTAGCTGTCAGAGACCCCTGTATAAACACAACATCGTCAGACAATAACTATCCTCTACATACAACAGGAATTACTGAACACTGAACTGAAATGGGGCCGTTTCCTCACCATTCTTTGCGAAAAGAATAAAGTCCAAAGCTGGCCTAGTGGTTTCTTTTAATGTAACATTCACTGCACTTCAGCCCTGTCCCAGCGCAGTACCAGACTTTTACCATCTGTTACTCACTGATCTGCACAGTAGAAGTAGGTGTGGCCCTATTTTACAGATGGCTGAGCAATCTGGTTTATATTCCATTTGCCTTCCCAACCTTACCTCCCACAACACACCCACAAACCTCTGACTCCAGCCGTATGGCTCTGTCTTCAGTGACCCCAAGCTTGTTTTCACAAGCCTGCCTGTAGCCTTCAGATCTGCCTGTTAAGTTATCCTCCCTTCCCAGCCCAACATGAACCCTACCTCCTCCTTGAAGCCCTTTCTGACCACCCACCCACTTCTACCTTTTCTTCCTCTATGCCTCAGTCAGTTGTCACTCAATATAAGCTTCTGGTATTGGCACTTTTAAGAAGTGTGTTATACTAGTTGATATGAGCATCCCTTTAAAGTAGAAATCCTATCTCATTATGGGAAGGGAAAGAGCAGTGCTTCCATTGCTAAGACAAGGTACGTCTTTACAACACAAAATTTTTTTCATATTGATTTTTCCCACTATAAAAGTGCAGCATACTAATTAAAGAACATTGGGAAAAGTTGATCCATACTGATAATTTGATGATAAAGGTGGCATTTCAAATCACCGGGGGGCAGTGAACTATTTAATAAAAGATAATGGAAACATTTGGTTCATCTGGGGAAAAAGAGAGTCCTACCTCATGCCTGACCTATAAGTAAATTACAGCAGATTGAACACCTACGTGACAGGAAGGGTACATACCAAAATCTCAGGAAGTAGGGAGGATAAAATTTGGAAGACAGTATCAAAGAAAACTTTAGCTTTACCTGTGATGGTTTTATTTCTTTAAAATAAAATGGTGTAAAAATGGCAATACATTAACATACCCCATGATAGGAATAGGAGTGCTTGTTGTATTATACTTTCTACTTTTAAAAACCTTTCAGATTTCTAAAAAATTAATACAGTAGGAAAAAACACAAGGGGATATTTTTATAATCTTGGAGTGGAGAAAGCCTTCCTAAGAATGAAAGTCAAAAGCTATAATAGAAAATATTGATACAAATTTACCTACATAAAAATTTTTAAAAGATGGGAGAAAATATTAACAGTATATGTAAAAGATACAAGGTGTTGATATCTTTGCTATATAAAAAGCTTTCATATCCACATGTGTAATTTCCAAGGAAAAGTAGACAAAAAATATGAAGTTATTCACAAAAGAAACACAGAAAGTCAAAAGACATATGAAGAAGAACATCTCATTAATAAAATCACTTTTTTAACATACCATATGAGGAAAATTACAAGAGTTGATGATACTCAATTTCGGTGAAGGATGATGCAGGCACTCATATATCCTTGGCAGGGGTGTACGTTGGCACAAACTTGAGAGCAATTTGACAAAATCACACGTGTTCTTGACTCAGAAATTCCACTTCTGAGACTCTACCCCACAGAAATACTGTAAGACATCCGCAAAGACATGTATATGAGGCTGAACATTTTGGAGACAGAGTGTCAGTTGGGGGCAGGGAGATGTTTGGTTTTGAACACACAGTGGAACACAACACGGTCATAAAAAAGAGTGAGGTGGTTTGTGTGTATGCCTGTAGAAAAATCTAACTGGGATGTTTAGTGAAAAAACAAGTTAAAGAATACACATAGTATGGTCACATGTCTCTGAAAAAAGTTTCATAGGTGTGCATTTATATACTCAAGATAGGACTGAAGAGGTCACAGCAAAATGTTAACTGATTAAATTTATTCTTCATCTCATAATGTAAGAAGAAAATGTCATATTAGTTTATCCCTTTCATGTTAGAATATCAGTTACATAAGAGTGGGGGTAAGCCATCCAAGTCTTAACACCCACAGACTAGGATTTTATATATTTCCTTTCTGCCTACTTTTTTCAACCATAGGATTTGTTCTTTTTTATATATATATATATGGTTGTGGTCAGATCGGAGCCAGCTTTTTCCACATACAAACATCATTTTTAGTGGCTGTTTAATGTTCAGTACTATATTTTGTTTACCATGCTTTACAGTTAGAGGCCTTACTCCTTAAAACCTATGAATTTTAAAACCTCCCATGTAAGTCCAAGCACACCCACCCTCACACACGTGTTGTGAACCCTGGTGGGGAATAAGCAGTTGAAAGACAGGACCTTGCTGGGTGGGACAAGTTGGGAGGGTTTGTGACAGGTCACATCAGTAGTAAGGAGTTAAGAGGCTCCTCTCCTCAGCCTGATGTGGTTTGGGTTGGGTAGCTCTCAAATGTGCCAGGAGATGATGGGTCAGGGGCAGGGCCAAGGTGGGCCCATTCTGTCTTCCTGCCTCCCTGGCAGTGACAGGACAACCCTTCCCTTGTCCCATCCTTTGCCAGGTAGCCAGTACTTTCCAGCACCACAGAATAAAGATTTAAGGACTACTGGCCCATTTCCTCCTGCCTGAGGGAGAGAAAGTAGGTGCACAGGAAGGGAGGGTGCCTCGCTCACCTTCCTCTGTCCGGGGATTGAAAGAGGTGCTTGCTCGCTGTGGCAGGTGGGTAGAGTGCTGGGTTGGCAGTGAAGTGAGCAGCATGGCACTTGGCTGTTACTGAAGCAAATGCAGCAAGGCCAGCGCTCAGGACGAAGGGAGCTCAGGAACAGCAATCCCTGTCCTGTTTTCCCCCTGCCTCCCGTCAGCCACCCCCTGGGAAGGACCCTCGATCCCCTTTCCCCTGCCCTAGGTCAGCAGTCACTTGGAAAGAGTGCACTCTGCTGCTGGGAACTTTTCTGTGGCTCAAACTCATTGCTGGTCTGAACCCTCTACCTCCCTGGATAAGGCTGATGGAGAGAAATTCCCCTGAAAATGTTAATTTTTCTCAGTTTATTGAAGTGATGTAAAATGATAACTATTATATATTTGTATATGTATAATGGTACAGAGTAGAATGCTCAGATATTTCACCAGTCAGAAGTATATAGTTTTGGGTGAGAAGCACAATAAGAAGTATAAAGTGACAATATTTTCAAGCCAAAAATGGAATACATAGTCAGAGGTGTTTGACATTGCCCTAGGCACCTGGAGTCAAGCTGAAAATGTCATTTGACCTAGAACTCCCGGAGCGCTAAAATAGTGTGGGGACGTAGGTCAGAATATTTTAAACTACCAGAGTTATCATGCATGTGGTAAACTAACTATTTGTCGGTGACAGTGATTTCCTGATGCCCAGAAGGCATCCATGTGGGCAAACCTTTCCATGTTCTGAGACCAAGGGGGTGAATGACCAGTGGGATTCAAGATGGCAGCCCTGCCAGGGAATGGGAGTCCCACCTAACTTGTGCTCACTGCCGTTCCACCAACAGCCTACACGGACTTCTTCCTGCCACTGTTGAGTCGCTGTCCATCTGCCATGGGAATAAAGAATAAGGATGGGGAGACCCCTGGGCAAATTCTGGGCTGGGGACCTCCCTGGGATTCTGCTGAAGAGGAGGAAGAAGAAGAGGCCTCCAAGGAGCGGGAGTGGAGGCAGAAGCTGCAAGGAGAGCTGGAGGACGAGTGGCAAGAGGTCATTGGGAGGTTTGAAGGTGAGGAATCCATTCCCATCTAGCACTGCCTTCTTCCTCAGTGGCCGCTTATCCTACACCCACCACCAGGATGCTCCCACTGGCCTCCTATGTCCCCTTCCTTTATACCACCCTGCCCCTCTTGCCCATCACCTCACCGCCTCTCCTCGAACACCCCCATCCTGCCCTCGCAAACAGATGACACTTCCCGTGAGACCCAGGAATCCGAGTCCTTCTCCGCCTGGTCGGATCGCCTGGCCCGGGAACATGCCCAGAAGCATCAGCAGCAACAGTGTGAGGCAGAGGGAGCCCGCCGACCTCCACGGGCTGAGGGATCTAGTCACAGCTGGCGACAGCAGGAGGAGGAGCAGCGGCTCTTCCGAGAGCGAGCCCGGGCCAAGGAGGAAGAACTGCGTGAGAGCAGAGCCCGGAGGGCGCAGGAGGCCCGTGGAGACCAAGGGCCAGAGCCAGCCAGGGCCGGGCCCAGAGCAGAGCACCCCAGAGGAGCAGGGAGGGGCAGCCTCTGGCGCTTTGGCGATGTACCCTGGCCCTGCCCTGGGGGTGGGGACCCAGAGGCCATGGCTGCAGCCCTGGTGGCCAGAGGCCCCCCCTTGGAGGAGCAGGGGGCTCTGAGGAGGTATTTGAGGGTCCAGCAGGTCCGCTGGCACCCTGACCGCTTCCTGCAGCGATTCCGAAGCCAGATTGAGACCTGGGAGCTGGGCCGTGTGATGGGAGCAGTGACAGCCCTTTCTCAGGCCCTGAATCGCCATGCGGAGGCTCTCAAATGACCCCAGGGAATAAACGGCTAACTGCAGGGACTGCAGCCTTAGGGGCTGGGCAGTAGGAAGGGTAAGGTCGGGGATGGGGATGACAGGAAAGAGGTCAATGCTGGAGGCAGAGGATCTCGGGTGGGAGCAAAGGTTGTAGTGAGTAGGGTGGGGGGCACATGGCCACCACCCCAGCTCCTTGACTCTGCCATTTCCTAATAATACCTAGTTCCACATCTCACTCCTGGTGTCTCCTCTGCCTTTTTCCATTACTGTGGTTTTCATCACTCATGACATCTCCTTTCCCACCCTGACTGCCAAAACCCACAGCTCCTGCACACCTGACAGGCACACACACACCAAGGTGCGCCCTCAGCTGGAGTCAAGCTGAAGCTCCCTGCTTGCCCACCCACAGGGGCAGCCCTGAGACGGTGGGTTTGCCTTCCAGTCTCACTCCACTCCCTTCACTGGGCTCCTCTCCTCTTTGCAGTCAGTGGCTAGAGAAACAGATGTGAACAGAAGCCAGAAAGGGAACAAAAGCAGTTTCCCTCCCCTCCCCAGCTCCCCAGCCAGAACCACATCCTCCTCCCCGCTTAACACCCCCTTCACCAACACAGGGCTTTCCCTTTGCTGAGTCACCGAATGATCTGAGTTGGGGGCAGCTGGAGCTGAGGAACATGAGGAGGCTGTGGGAGGATGGGGGGACAAGCAGAATGGACAGAGAAAGAGCCTTGTGGGGGAGTGGAATTTCGGTTGCTAAAATTAGGAGCCGGGGAAGGAGGAGGAAAGAGCCAAATGATGTAACCTGGGTTGTCTGTTCTTGGGCAACCAGGGATCCACACCCGAGGCTCTCTCCCCTCCAGCTTCTCACTCCTATCTCTCTCCCTCCAGGGCCCCAGTCCTTATCTCCCTCCATCCCAAACCTGGCCTTCATCTCTAGGCAGCCCAGGCTTGGCCTTCCAGAAAAACATGTCCTTTAACTGAGGTTGAGGAAAAGGTCCTAAGGGGTGGTGGAAGAGGAGCTGGCACGATTCCTCCCACTATTCATACTCAATTCACTTCAGCTCCCAGAACTAGGAGAGGAAGTGGTGGACCGTACCAAAGCCTGCTGTCATCCATCCCCCAGGACACAACAGGAACTCTGCGAAAAGAGAAGGCAGGACTGAAAGGTCACAGGCATGCACCGGCGTGTGTATAGTCTGCACATGTCTATATCAGAGAGCTTATGAATCAGAAACTTAGGTTTGGAGCCCCGGTCTACCTAGGAGAAAACCAGGAGTGAAAAAGGAGGGCAGTCGAGGACAGGGAGGGGAACCTCTGGAAGCAGGGGAACATAGGGTAGGCATGAGACCCTGGGAGAAGACAGAACCAAGAAGCCCAAGTCCTCTGAGGGACCAGGCAGATGTTCAGTGGCAGGAGGAGGAAGGGCTGGTGAGAAAGATCCTGTGAGAGGAAGCTGCTGTGATTCAGAGAAGAGACTGTGAGCCGTGAGCAACCCAGGCGTCCGGTTCCTCTCACAGGCCGGAGATTTCGGAAGTGGCATGCAAAGAGCCCAGGTTTGGAGCTGGGGGAGTTGGGGTGAGGATCCCTGTGCAGGGGGTTGAGAGGTAAGCAATAGAAAACTTTGGTGTTCAAATTTGTTCCTTCACCCAGGGTATTTTCTCTAGTTTTTAAGCACATTGTTTTCCTCTCTGCAAAAGTTACATAAAACCAAAGCAAAATAAACCCCTATACCTGGCCCTTCAGATCTCCCTCCTTTCAACATCTCTCCCTGGTGTCTGGCCCCCAAGCCTTGTTGGGGGTTCCCCTGAGATGAGGGCTGTTCACTTTCTCTGACCACATGGTTTCCGCTTCTGTGTCTCTTGTTTCCTAGGCTGATAAAAATACTGAGCCCTAGAGGCCCTGGCTTCCTCTGACCCCCTGGGGCCAAGGCAGCGGCATCCTGTCCACCACAGAGGGGGCAGGGCAGGGGGCCCAGGGATCCCCAGGGGGTGACTCAGTGCCTACCATGAAATACTGGGGAGGTGGAAGTGCATGTACCTGCTCCCTAGAGGTGGAACAAGGACCTGATTCTCAGCGAAGGGTGCATCAGGGTTCAGTTAGAGAAATGGGATTGGGAGCAGGACTAGTGAGATTTAAGAAGGTCAATTGGGGCATTGGAGTTGGGTAGATTTGGGTTAAGTTAGGAAAAGGATCTGGGAGGAACTGTATTCTGTGCATTTCAACACAGCATTGAGTAGCCCAAAGATAAATTCAAACTGTTGCAAGTTTACAGTCCAGTGCAAAAGGCAACCCTATACCTAACAGGGACTCAAGGCCTGCAGAAAAATGTTTAAGGATAGCAGGTACAGAAAAGGGGGAGGTGAATTCCATCTGAAAGCACCCGTGGATCTCTGAGGAGAGAGAAGGCATTTGAGCTGGTGTTGATGCATGGGTAGAATTTCAATAGGTAGAGGTAGATGGAAGGGCTCCATAGATAAATGAAATGGCTTGAGGAGAGCTCAGGAGTCAGTTGAGGAAAGGAAAAGTCCCAAGTTAGGTGAAGCACAGGTGTGAATAAGCATGTGTTGAAGAGAGGACCACAGAATGCCAAGGTAAGGGGTTTGTCCTTTATGCCGTGTGCAGTGGCCTGGTGACAGCCGTGAAGAAGGAGAATGGGAGAGTCCTGCAGGAGGACAGACAAGAAGTAAAAAAAAAAAAACTATCATTTGTTGAACACCTATTATGTGTTACCTATGTCGAGCCCCATTCCTAACATCAGTAATCCTGCCAACAACTGTCCAAAAGATGGGTGGTGGATCTCTGTTACACAGATGAGGAAACTGAGGCTCAGAAGTGTACTGTAACTGGCTTGCAGCCACACAGCTAAAAATAGTGGAATTGGCATTAAACTCATCTTACTCCAAAACTTGTGTACTTTCTGCTTAGGGACCAGTAACTAAATGGCGTGAAAGGAGGGAACAGATTTTGTAAACTTGGAGAGGATAAGTTATTAGGACAAGACAACTGATTGGATGGTGGAAGTGAGGAAAGAAGAGTCTTAGATGACTTCCAGGTTTTGAGCCTCAGGGACTGGAAAATGATGATGCCCTCAACTGAGAATGAGATGCATGGCTGAGGGGAAAACATAAGGAGTTCAATTTCAGTCATTCAAGTGGTAAGTTTTTAGTAAGCACCTGATAGGAGCAGGGTGCTGTGCTAGACAGTGAGCATAAATGAACTAGTCACTGTTCTCAGAACTTGGAGTCTCGTGAGACAGACAATATACAAGTAGCAACTTCACGTAATAATGGGAGGTGCACCCGCTTAGAGTAATAAAGTGGTCAAGGGCGGCTGTTGAGTTTGAGGTGCTAGCATAACAGTCAGGTAGAGATCTCCAGCAAGCAAATCTGGAGCTTCTTGAGAAGCTTGGGCTGGAGAGGGAGATTTGGTCATCATTCCCTTCCTAGTGGAGGTTGAGCCTCTGAGTGGACAAGATCCTCGAGAGAGTGACCAGAAGAGTCCTAGGATGGTCAAAGGAAGAGGAACCCATAAAGGAGGCTGGGGGAGCAGCCAGAGTAGGGCAAGGGAGTGTGCACCGGGCAAGGAGGGCAGTCACACCTAATGCTTCAAACAGTTCTAGTAGGTGAAGGTTGAAAAGATCCTTTGGGTTCAGGAACTAGACGATTACAAATTTTGAGAAAACAGTTTCCACTTACCAGAGAGACAGAAATCACTTAACATAGGTTGAGGAATGAGTGGGAGGTGAGAAAAAGGAGGTGGTGGTTACAAAGTCATAGAATAGTGAATACAGAAGGTAGAACTAAGAATCATCTCTAGTTCAACCCACAAATTTTACAGCTGAGGAAAATTTTACCAGTTCCCGAAAAAGTGGTTAAGGGGGCCAGTCTTGAGACACCACCCGGAAAAGGAAGGTGGGAGATGGAATGGGCATATAAGGGAGAAAGAGAGTCCAGGGAAGGATTTCCTATTTTCAAGAAATAAAATGGAATGTATTTATAAAATAAAGGGGAGGTACATGAAGAGAGATACTGAAAACCTAAGAAAGGGGAAAGAATGTAGTAAAGACGGAGGAAGTGGGATACAGAGTAATGAGGAACAGCCGTGGATGGGAGAAAGAGTCCTCTGTGTGAAGTAAAAGGGATCCACCTTGGGCGGACTTGGGCTAAGTGAGATAGATGGTAGCATCACCAACTGCGTGTAAAGAGGTGGCATGGAGGGCAAATGGAGCGTGGAGACTTAGAAGAGCACCTGCAGGAATGTAACGAAATCAATGCAGAATGATTAAGGAACACAGGGCTCTGTGAAGTAGATGGCCAAGATTAGTAGCAGGCCTCCTGGGACATGGCTATCCTCCATTGCTTGGCAGCCTGGAAAAAAGCCCCCCAAAATGAAACCATTGAGTTAACCCGAATCAACTTTTTCAAGATTGTCTTGGTAGAACATCAGGCTGGTAAGTGATTCTAAAATACTAGTGAAAGTGGTTGAAATTTTTGAGCGTGTAGTATGAGTTATACCATATAGACAAGGAAGACAAGAAAAGAAGGAGTTAAAAGGCTTGGTGAGAATGGAGTATTGATTGGAATGGGAGGGAAACATCAGGAGATGTAAAAAGTGTGTGGTTGTGATGAGGGAAAATTCAGAGTTCAAGATCTTGAAGGTATAGCCTTTCCAAGTGATGCTGCGATTTGAAGTACAACCTTGCTCCTGGGGGGCTGAAGTGGAGCAGAGAAAAAGGCTATAAAGCTGTTGCAGTTGAGAAAGTTGATGCACTGAGAAGCCAGAGTATAAAATTCAACTTATCTGTGTGGTTTTGAAGTCTCTAAAGTTGGTAGTAGATAAGATATGGAGGAAAACTGAGCTAGATGAACCATTTAAGAGCATGATAGAGATGGAGAAGACTGCCAGGCATACAGGAAGAGAACGAAAAATGCAAAAGGCATGGGCCTCAAGACAGGAGGAGGTTACCAACGGGAGGTGGGGAGGAGAATTATTAGGGGAAATCAAGGTTTCATAGTGACAGAGGAAGATGCTTTCAAAAATGGAATAGAGGATTTAAATATATGAGGAGTTCCACAGAATACTGTGAAATGGATTGGCAGACGTGTCCTTATAGGGCAAGGGTCTAATCCAGGGATGTTAAAGCCCAGTGAGAGTTCAGAAGAAGGCAGTCTGGAGGGTTTTGCTTCTGGAAGTAGGAGGTTACTGCTTCTGGAATTTAGAATGGAAGATGTATAACATGAGGGAAAACATGAATATCTTGAAGGGGTCATAGGCAGATGCACAAGATAAGGTATCTTTTCCAGTTGAATGGTTTCAAATGCCATCTTCCTGTTTGCAACTCTAATGTTGTCTCTAGTAATGACCTTGCCTCTAAAATCCACTCATATATCCAACTGCTAAGTGACATCTCCACTTGGATGTCTGTCCAATAAATTTAAACTTACCAAATCCAAAATCCAACTCTTGGTTCTCACCCCCATCAGAATCCTGCTTCTCTCTCAGTCTCCCCATCTCCCACCGCACCCCCATCCATCTAATCCATCATCTGTTTCTGTCGATTCTGCCCCTGAAATACATCCAAAATTTGTCTACTTCTCTCCATTTTTCATGGCTGCTACCATTTTTCCAGGATTACTGCAGTTGTTTCCTAACTGGTGTCCCTACTTTCAGTCTTGCTTCCTGTAATACAGTCTGAACCCAGGAGCCACAGTGATCTTCTAAAGACATAAATCCAATCACCTGTACCTCACCCATCCCTCCTCTCCCCTCCCTCTCTCTCTCTCTCTCTCCTCACACATTCTCACACACACATGCATGTGCAAACACCACCATCCAAAGGCACCCATGGTTGAATAAAATCCACATGCTTTACCCCTCCTTGCATGGCCCTGAGCGATCTGGCCCTTGCCCTCTCTCTGATCTCATCTCCCACCCTTCTCCCACTCTCTCCCTCTACTCAAGCCACAATGGCCTCCTTTCTGTTCTTCTATTCCCCTGGCTTGTTTCCAGCCTTTGCAGTAGCTATTCCCTTTGCTTGGAATGCTTGTCCCTTAAAGCATCACCCAGTCAGTCTTACTTGTTATTTGGTTCTCAACTTCAATGCCACTTACTCAGAGAGGACTTTCCTGACCACTGCATCTAAAGTAGTTCCCTGCCACTCTTATCACGTGCCCTGTCTTATTTTCTCATAGCAGCACTTACTGATTTCTCCTTAATGGAACGTGCACTCCATGGATGCCATTACCTTGTCTGATTCGTTTGCCACTATATCCCTACTGCCTAGAACAGTGCCCTAGCAGGCACACAGTAGGTACTCAGTAAAGATTTATTAATGGAGGGATGGTCAAATAATGGGGGAAAGCAGAAGGAAGCTAGACTTTAGGTTTGTAGCTCAGACTGGACTTACAATTTAGACTCAGGTTTAACTGGAGGGTTAGGAACGGGGATGATTACTTTCAAGATGAGCTCTAGAAACAGGGTCGGGTTAGTTTAGAGAGTAAGTTTTGAGGTTCATTTATTGGAATTTGAGGTTAGGGTTGAGTTTGAGTTGTGATTTGGGTTGAGGTTAAATTTGGGTGAAGGTCAAAGTTGGTATTAAATCCCAATTTAGATTTTGAGGCTTAATTCAGGTTTGAGGCTAATGTCATTTCAGCCTCAATTGGAGGCCTCAGAGATTTGACTAGTTTCTCCACAGAGACTACTGTGGAGACTGTTTCCCTGTTTGGAGCATAAGACTCCAGTCACCACCCCTCCCACCCAGGGAAAGCCCCAAACCAACTGCTGGCCTCCCCAAGAAAGAAACCAAATTTCATACAACCTCTGAAACTGAGATTGAAACCAAGATTGGCCCATCTCAAGGAGCGTCCTTCAGCTCCTCGCAAAGGCCCGTGACAAGGAGCCTCCGCTCGCCCTTCCTTCCTCTCTGTCTCTCATGTCTCCCCGTCACTCCTTCTCACCTTCCCCTTTTTGTCCCTCAGTGTCCCAGTCTTTCTTTCTGACCCAAGTTTCTCCCTTTCTTTCTGTTTCTCCCTAACTGCCGCACTGTTTTATATATTAACATCACTGCGGTCCCTCCGTCCACTAGCTCCTACCATTAGAGAGGCAGAAAGAGACAACAGAAGTTTAAAGGGACACAGAGAAAGAGGGACACAGAGGAAAAGAAAGGCGCAGGGACCAAGAGGGAAGCCAGCAGTGGCACAAAGCAGTAGGTCAAAAGAAGGAGAAGCCAAGACACAGACCAAGGTATTTAGAAGAGGGTCTGTGGCTTACGTTTCTTTCTCCATCATGTCTGATCAGCCACCAAGACCTACAGATTTTGCCTAGAAACCCTCTCCTCCTCTCCACTCTCCTGCTGTTGCCTGACAGAAATGCTGGCTCCTGTCACCTCCTTGCTGGTTTATTGCACAACTCTCCTAACTGGTCTCACACTTCCGATTTTCCCTCCAGCACCCCCAGCTGCCACACCTCATGCAGCTTCCACACTCATTTTTTCTAATATGCTAATTTGCATGTGTCCCTCTCTCACTTAAAAATTTTGGTGGCTTCCCATGGTAACTAGAATGAAATGCAAACTTCTTCTCTTGGTAGTAAACCCTTCAGAATGTGTTCTCACCATACCTCCCAAGCCTCATCTCTACTCCTTCCATTTGTACCCAATTGCACATCTCAGCACACTTCATACCCTCTTTTACCTCCAGTCTTTGCTGTTCCCCAGACCTGGAATGCTCCTCACCATCTTCCTTGTCTTGTCACATAATGCCTGAATCACTTCTTCCCCAGGCCAAGTTCGATGGCTTTTCTGTGGACTGCCACAGGCCTGCTGTCACAGAACTTATCACACTTTATTGTAATTATCTGATAACTTTCCCATCTCCCACACTGGTCTTTCATGTCTGTATCCCCAAAGGGCAAGGGACTGTCTTTCACATCTATAGCCACAGTGTCTTGTACAAAGTGCTCAATACAAGTCTGGACAGAGAGAAAGCTGAAGAGAATGAGAATGAAAAGAAATACTTAGATAAGACTAGTAAGGCACGAAAGGCAAAGTTGCAGGAACTCAAGAAGGGGGAGGAAAACAGGAGAAATAGCTCATGCACACCCTGAATGTTATATGCTACTTATGTGCCCCAGGACACCAAGACCATTGAGGAACTGGGTGCCAGAGGAGAGCAGCAGTGCGCCCAGTGCAGCAGGGGGGCGCTTTAGCCTCCATCACCACCATCCTCAGCACCAGCCCCTCCAAAACCCTCCAATGAAAGCATAACAATATCATTAAAAGTAATAATGACATTTGAAGTAGCCAATTGGTAGTTTCCCAATCTTATGAAATATGGATTAAATCTTCTTGCTTTTTTTACTTACAAACAGTGAAAACTGGCTCTTGTATAAGAATGTTTACATCAGCATCTTTCATATCAGCCAAAAATGAGAAACAAACCAAAAGTCCATCAACAGAAGAATGGGAAAAATATGGGTAAATAAATTAGAGTATTTTTCACACAATAGAATATTACATTGAAATGAAAAAAAACAACAGCAACAAAAAAAAAACCCGCTGCTGATAACCTGCACCTACATGGATGAAGCTCACAAGCATAATGTTGAGTGAAAGAAGTCAAACTCAAATGAGCACATTGTGTGATTTCACTTACATGAAGTTCAAAAGCAGGAAGAATTAATCTGTACTGATAGAGATCAGAGAGTGGTTGGTTATCTTTGGAGGGTATCAACTGGCAGGGGGGGCACAAGAGAACCTTCTGGGGACCTGAAAATATGCTGAAGTGGGTGGTGGCTACATGGCTTATAACAGACGGAAAAATTCATCAGGCTGTAAACTTAAGGGATGCGCCCCTCCACCCAAGTTATAAAAGGAGGAAACAACGGTTTTAAAACGGTATCGGCTCTGCAATTGCAGCTTCGAGACAAGTCCCTTAGTTGTCCCCACCCCACTCTAAGTCACCACACGTAAGTGTGGAATTCTGAAGCCTCCCCTGTAGAGAACTTTGGAAGTGGCCACATTCCTTGGTTCCTGAGTGTGTATTTGTGTGGGGTCACATAAATCTGATCTGTGGTGGCCACAGATCAGGCAGGGATGAGGTAGAGGGCATCCTTCAGGAGGGAGCTAAAGCCTCGTCATACATGGGTGCGTGGCATCATCCCTTAGTAGGGGACCATAGCATTTACCTTCCAAACAAGACATTTCTGAGAATGAAAGAGGGCTCCATTAATATTTGCACCAGGACAACAAGCATGGGCTGGGATGTCTCAGGCAAGGCGTGTATAAAGGAACACCTTGATTTGAAACCTGCCAGACAGCCTGGAAAGTACACATACTGGGACAAGCGTGACTTGAGCGGTCTGGGACAAGGACGAGGGTACGAGAGGAGGAAATGGGCACAGAGAGAAGCCTGTAATCAGCCAAGGGTGCAGAGGTGTTATATATAATCGCTCTTCAGGGAACCGGGCCTCCAGCCCACACCCCAGCTGCTCCCCCTTCTCCTCCCCGAATTGACTGTCCCTTCTCTGTAACTCCTGAGCCTGACCTTGCTCCCTGGTCCTGCCAGCCCACGGTTCCCCTGACCCCACTCCCTTTCCCAGAAATCAGTCGACTGAGCCCCCAGCCTGCGGTTCGCTCCTAGGCCTCAGCCTTTCCTGCCTTCGGCTGAAACAGCGGCATCTTCTAAGCCCTGGGGGCTTCCCCAGGCCCCCGCCCCGGCCTAGAACCCGCCCGCCGCCCGCTACGCCGCCACCGCGGCTTCCTCTATAAAGGGACCCAGGCGTCCGGGCCCAGGGGCTCCGCACAGCAGGTGAGACTCTCCCGCCCCGTCTCCTCGGGCTGCGCGGGCGGTGGACTTCTTCCCCAGGCGTTGGGCCCTCCGCCCGCGCCCGCCGCTCCTGTGCCTCCTGCCTGGGCCCGGGCCTCGGTGGGTTCGCTCTTGGTTTGTTCCCCTCTCTGCCTCTCCCTGCCAGTCTTTCTCTCTGCCTCGGTCACACATCTCTGTTTCTGCCACGATCCGGGTCTCTGTTTCTCTTTCTGGTGCCCCTGCTCGCCTCGGGGCTTCCCTGCCTGCACCTCGGCCTCTTCTCGGTCTGCCGCCCTGCCTCTCGGGGTGGCTGTCTCCCCCCGCAGGAGGCAGGCGCCCGTCTTCGCCCCGCGCCCTGCCCGCTCACTGTCTCTCTCCCTGCAGGTTCTCCCCATGACACCGGCTGGACGGCTTTACCTCCTGAGGGTGTGCAGCGCCCCCCGCCGCCTACTCCTTCTGGGGCTGCTGCTGGCCCTGCTGCCTGAGGCCCAGGTGAGGCAGCTGGGGATGGGGCTGCCGTGGTGGCTCAGCCCAACCTTGCGCCTTACAGCCCCCTTCCACTCTCTTCTCCCCCAGGGACTCCCTGGTGTTGGCTTTTCACCCTCTGCTGCCCACACTGCCCATCTGCACCCCCAGAAGCACTTCACAAAAGGCACGCTCAAACCTGCTGCTCATCTTGTTGGTAAACATCCACCTGACCTCTCAGACTGTAGCCCCTAGCTCTCCACCTACCCACCTTTAGGGACCCGAGCATCCACTCCCTTTCCCCCAACTTCCCCAACCCCCAAAACAGAGGCATCCCCCTCCCATCCATCCTCCCAGCCATCCCCCAGAAACTCAGGCCAGCACCTGCTTCCTCAGGGATTGAGACCTCTGACTCCCAGGTCTTTGATCCCCCACCACTATGGCTCTTCCTAGGAGACCCCAGCACCCAGAACTCACTGCGCTGGAGAGCAAACACGGATCGTGCCTTCCTCCGCCATGGCTTCTCTTTGAGCAACAATTCCCTCCTGGTCCCCACCAGCGGCCTCTACTTTGTCTACTCCCAGGTGGTCTTCTCTGGGGAAGGCTGCTTCCCCAAGGCTACTCCCACCCCTCTCTACTTAGCCCATGAGGTCCAGCTCTTCTCCTCCCAGTACCCCTTCCATGTGCCGCTCCTCAGCGCTCAGAAATCTGTGTGCCCAGGGCCACAGGGCCCTTGGGTGCGCTCAGTGTACCAGGGGGCTGTGTTCCTGCTCACCCAGGGAGACCAGCTCTCCACTCACACAGACGGCATCTCCCACCTACTCCTCAGTCCCAGTAGCGTCTTCTTTGGAGCCTTTGCTCTATAGAAAAATCTAGAAGGAAAAAATATTGGTGTTAAGGTCTTCTCCCATTTTGCCTCCATTCTGACCCACCCATACCTCTCCTTCCACCATTCCAACGGTCTTAGCTCTTCCCCACTCTCATCACCTGGAGCTTCCAAAGAAGGAATTCTAGGCATCCCAGGGGACCACACCTTCTTGAACCACCCCGGATGCTTACCAAAGATTTCAAGCCTGCTTAGAAATTCCTGCCCAGAGCTCTTCATCTGTCCTGCCAGTCTAGGGAGGTCCAACCCTGGACATAGAAAGAGAGCGGACACATGAAGGAGCGTGGGTGGAGGCGGGGAGGGGGGTTATTTATGAAGGGGAAAATTAAATTATTTATTTATGGAGGATGGAGGGAAGGGAGTAATAGATGGACATCAGAAGAGAGATAAAAATGCCCAAGAGACAAGAGCAAGAGGGCATGGGTGCGAGGATAATAGCTACGGAGAGGGAGAGCGGGTCTGAAGTCCCAACGGGCTCCAGGAGGAAGTGAGAGGCTCCCAAGAGCCACCACCGCTTGACTAGATACCCCACAGGGAGACATCTGCACCCTCCAGGAAGCCCAATAAAACTCTTTTCTCTGAAGTGCTCACTGCCTGTCTGTCTGTCTGGGAGGAGAGAATACCCCAGGTCTCTCTAAGGAAAGGGAGGACAGAGACCTCAGAGGGGACAGGAGCTGTGGGTGAACAAGGAGATTAAGGGGTCTAACAAGCTCTGGGGAAATGTGGCCACTTCACAGGGCCAAGAAACCAAAGGATAAGCTGGAAAAAATGGGGATCCAAGGTCTGGAAGGGTGGAGGTCAGGGGGCCCCTGGCAGTTATGGCCACATGTAGAGACTCTGAAGAATGGGGGTTGCAAGATGCCTCTGGGGAGAAGTGACCACACCAAAGGGTGTTCAGGACTCTGGGGGTGAATCATGGGGTCCCCTGGAAGACATGGCCGTACAAGGGTCCTGAGGGGTGGGAGAACCTCCAAGGTGGGGGGCTGGGGAAGACAGGGGACACCTGAGGAGACATAGTCATGCCCAGGGGTTCTGAGGGCTAGGGCTGTCTCCAGGAATCTGGAGTAGGAGTTCTTTGGGGTACCTGGCCACACATAGAGGCACTGAGGGGTGGGGGCTTCATGCAAAAATCAGGGCCTCAGATTTTCTTGGAAGCCAAGACTGAAACCAGCACTGGTGAGTCCTGGTCAGAATGAAAGGAGAAGGCCTGCCCTGGTGGGGTTTGTGAATTCCCAGGGCTGCTTTCACTCCCTCTGGGGCTGTCCCAGGCTTGTCCCTACTATCCCTACTAGCCCTTCCAGAGGCCCCATCTGCACCCCAGCCTCAAGTGACCCTTCCCCTAGATCCATTCCCCCCAAGGACCCCTGGGAGAAAATACATCTTCCCCAAGTTTTCTCCCCCTCAAGGGCTCAGTTTTAGGAAGCCCCTCCCATTTAGAGCTCTACCCCTACGTAAGTCCCGTCTACAAATCAGAGGGAAACAGGCCATAGGCATGGAGACCTCCAAAAGCAATGGAGACGGTGGGAACTAGGGGGCAGAGGGGAACTGAGGGGAACCAGCCTCCAGGATCCTACACACAGCAGTAGCGGGCCCTGCAAGCCCTCTTCAGAATCCAGATGGGGAGGGTGGGAAGTATCCTTGATGTCTGGGTGTCCCCAACTTTCCAAACCCCCGCCCCCATGATGGAGAAGAAACTGAGACAGAAGGTGTTGGGCCCACTACCCGCTTCCTCCAGATGAGCTCATGGGTTTCTCCACCAAGGAAGTTTTCCGCTGGTTGAATGAAAGCCTTTCCCCGCCCTCTTGCCCCATAGGCCTATAAATACAGCTGTTTGCACACCCAGCCCGCAGAAGCTCCCTCAGCGAGGCCACCAGAGGACCAGGCAGAAAAGAGAGAAGCAACTCCAGACGCCCCTGGAAATAACCTCTCAGACGACACCCACCCAGCAAGCAGCCAGCAGGTCTCTCCCTCTAACACACACACTGCCCCAGGCCTCACCATCTTCCGGCTGGACTTGAGCTCCTCTGTAAAGGACACCATGAGCACTGAAAGCATGATCCGGGATGTGGAACTGGCCGAGGAGGCGCTCCCCAAGAAGGCAGGGGGCCCCCAGGGCTCCAGAAGGTGCCTGTGCCTCAGCCTCTTCTCCTTCCTCCTTGTCGCAGGAGCCACCGCGCTCTTCTGCCTGCTGCACTTTGGGGTGATTGGCCCCCAGAGAGACGAGGTAAGCGCCCCGCCAGCCTTGGCTCATTCTCCCCCCACTGAGAGAAATGGGGCAGGGGTGAGGGTGGAGAGCAAGAAATGGGGTGAGGGAAAGAGGCGTGCCAGTGGAGAGAGGTAGGAGGGAAAACGTGGAGAAAGATGGGGAGGCAGAGAGAGATATGGGGAGAGGTGGGGAAAGAGAGAGAAGGACAGGGAGATAAGGCGCCTGGCACGTGGAAGGTGCCTGCTGAACATCTGTTGAATGAATGAATGAGTGAGCAAGGAGATATGGGTCTATAAAGAGATGTGTAGAGAGAGGTAGGTTGTAGGAGAGAGGGAAAAACCCAGTGATATAAATAAAGCTGGTGAGACAGACGTGGGTGATAGAGCAGAAAGAGATAGAGAGACGGAGACAGGGTGTTTGGCATGTGGAAGGTACTCAGTGAAAGTGTTGTCGAATAGTTGGATAAATGAATGAATAAGTGGATAAATGAAGAGAGAAAACTAGACGCACTGGGGCAGAGTATACACGCCAGACTAGCAGACCAGTTCTTTTCTGCTTTGGGGCTGACTTGCTCTGATGCTAATCTTCCTTCTTCTCCCCAGCAGTTCTTGAATGGCCCCCAGATATTCAATCCTCTGGCCCAGACTCTCAGTAAGTGTTTCCAAAGCCTCTTTCCTAATTCTTGATTCAGGTGGGGGTGGGGGTTAGTCCTGGGATGAAAGCAGTGGGAGAAATTTAGAGTTTTGGTTTTGGGGAAAGAGGAATTGAGGTCAAAATAGCTGGATATTTTCTGGGAAGCTTAAGGATCTCACCTTTTTTTTTTTTCCTTTTCCCTCCTCAGGATCATCTTCTCGAACCCCAAGCGACAAGCCAGTAGCCCATGTTGTAGGTAAGAGTTCTGAGGACGTGTCTAGGGGAAGAAGCAGGTGGAACATGGAGGGACAGGATTTGCGGGCTGAACCCAGGCCGAGGGTAGACAGACCTGGGAGACACTGTGAAAGGTTCACTGAGCTCAAGGGGAGGGAGGAGGAACGGCGCAGGTCTTGAGAAGGATACTCAGAGCCTCAAAGCCAGATGGGATGTGGGAAGACAGACAGAGCGGACAGGAACCGGATGGAGGGGGTGGGCAGAACTTGAGGGCCAGGATGTGGAGAGTAGAACTGACAGGGTCACCCTGACTCATCCCTCCCTCCTTCTCTCCCTTCCTTCAGCAAACCCCCAAGCTGAGGGGCAGCTCCAGTGGCTGAGCCGGCGCGCCAATGCCCTCCTGGCTAATGGAGTGAAGCTGACAGACAACCAGCTGGTGGTGCCGTCCGATGGGCTGTACCTCGTCTACTCCCAGGTCCTCTTCAAGGGCCAAGGCTGCCCTTCCACCCATGTGCTCCTCACACATACCATTAGCCGCTTGGCCGTCTCCTACCAGACCAAGGTCAACCTCCTCTCTGCCATCAAGAGCCCTTGCCAGTTGGAGACCCCAGAGGGGGCTGAGGCCAAGCCCTGGTATGAGCCTATCTATCTGGGAGGGGTCTTCCAGCTGGAGAAGGATGATCGACTCAGCGCTGAGATCAATCTGCCTGACTATCTTGACTTTGCCGAATCTGGACAGGTCTACTTTGGGATCATTGCCCTGTGAGTGGGTGGGACGCCCATCCTCTCCCATCTCAATCCTTTTACTATCCACTCCTTCAGACCCCTTCATTCCCTTCTGGCTTAGAAAAGTAATTAGCAGCTCAGGGCCAGGCCCCAAGCTTAGAACTTTAAACAACAACACTTAGAAACCTAGAATGGAGGGATGGGTGACCTGAACATTGGGACACTGGCCACCACCAAGAATTCAAACTGGGGCTTCCAGAACTCACCGGGGGTCCCAGGTTTGAATGCCTGAATGCAACCTGGGATACCTGGAATGTGGGGGCCAGGGAACCTTTGATTCTGGCTGGAACACTTCAGAGCATCCCTTGAGAAGATCTCACCTAAAACTTGATGTGAGTGGACCTCAGGCCTCCCTTCTTCAAATGTTTCCAGACTCTTCGCTGAGATGGAGAACCCAGCCCCTTCCCTTCAGGGCAAGCTCCCTCTATTTATGTTTCCACTTGTGATTATTTATTATTTATTTATTATTTATTTATTTACTGATGAATGTATTTATTCAGGAGGTCGGGGTGTCCTGGGAAACCCAGCGTAGGTGCTGCCTTGGTCCAGACATGTTTTCTGTGAAAACGGAGCTGAACTGTAGGCTGTTCCCATCTGGCCTCCCAGCCTCTGTGCCTCCTTTTGCTTATGTTTTTAAAAATATTTATCTGATCAAGTTGTCTAAATAATGCTGATTTGGTGATTGACTGTCACTACATCGCTGAACCTCTGCTCCCCAGGGGAGTTGTGTCTGTAACCGCCCTACTGGTCAGTGGCGAGAAATAAAATGTGCTTAGAAACGAAACATGGTCTCTTTGTTAGAATTAGTTCTTCATCTGCCCTCTCTGCAGGGGTGAGAGGCCACCCCCTGAAGTCCTCTCCACACAGGGCTTCAGATTCTAGACTGAGTCCCCACTCCTTGGACCACTGGCGCTCTAGAGACCCTGCGTAAAACAAAGCCCAGCCGATTATTTCCCTCCTCCAGGAAACTGGCACCTGAACTTAATTACCTCTCCCTCAGGGCATTGGAATTTCCGACCCTGGGAATTCCAACCCCAGCCGGGGAAGTCCTGCAGCTCAGGTGCTCAGGTGAGATTTCCGGCTGGCTGCTGCAGCCTGAGAGAGAGCTTGGGAAGGGCCACATTCTCAGGCACCTGAATCACAGCCAAGGGACTTCCAGACATTCAGGCGTCTGGGCTCTAGATCGCCTGATCCTAGCCCCCCTGGCAAGCCCTGTCCTAACCGTGCAAATTCAAACCAGGTACTGAATCTCACCTATCAAATGGAGATAGGAACACCCACCACATACAGCACTGATAGATCTAAACTACATCAGGGCACCTAGCCTAGTGCTTGGCACAGTAAGCACTCAGTGAATTCAGACTTTCTTCCTTTACCCAGCCCCCAGCCCTTCCACCTCTCAGAGAATAGAATTGAAGAGATAGAAGAACATTTTAAAACAGGTATGAGATATGAGTGAAGAGCCCACATGCCAGCTCTCACTGATTTTCTGAGTTAATGATGAGGGGAGGGATAGGAGGTAGATGAAATGGAAAGAGAAAAGCACCCTTTTCTCTGAGGAAAGCTCTCTGGATACAGAGTCAAAGACAAATAGGGAATCATAAATGGAGACCTAGAGAGTGGGAGCCCCTGCTGAGCTCAGAAGGTAGGCTTTCCTTCCTGCCAGGGTTGCCAGGCAGGGAAAAGCTGTGTGGTGTGCAGCAAGCATGGGGTGATCCACTGGATGGCCTAGATGGGGCCTTGGGTTCCCCTCTAGGTCTGAAAGTCCGTAGTGGGATGAGGGGGCTGTTACTCACCCCGGGGCCCCACACTTGCCCACTAATGGGGAGGGGACCTGAAGTGTGAACTAGCGGTGAGGACTTTCCATCCCACCCTGGACATGGCCAGGTGGCATCAGATTTTCCTCCCTTTCCCCCAGGTGTTTTCTGATGCCCTCAGGCACTAGCCCCACCCCATCCCTCTCTCTCAAACACCTTTCCAAGTCTCTCTTTCAGCCTCCTCTCCTCCTGCCAACTGAGCTGGGGCTCTTTCCTCAGAAGAGAAGAGTTGACTGGGGGTAGTGGCCAAAGGGGTCTTCCAGCCTCTGCTATATGCAGGTTTTCTTGGAAGCTGGGCCGTCCCCTCCCCTGTAATAACCCCTCACTAATTGGAAGAGTGCAGGTCCAGTTAGCTGGGGGCCCATGTGGCTTTGTGGGTCAGGAGATGGGTTTGAGGAGATCCCTGCTTTCTACCCTCCAACTTCCCCCATGCTGGGCAAAGCAGTTCAGAGGCAGGGGTGGGTGGGACCTGCAGACAGCCGTCCCAGGGAGGAGAGGCCATACAAAGTGGTACGGATTGTTTCAAGCGACCAGAAAAACACAGAAGCTATTTCACCAACACTTGTGTACCTAAATTAAGACACATTCACATCTCAACATCTGTATTTGGCAGCCCTAATTTTTACATTCTTTATTTTTATCAGGCCCAAAATCAGTTCCCAAACAAACTCTTAACATTTTTCCCACAGTGCGGGGCCCTGGTGTCTGGGTCCCCAACATCTGGAATGACTCACACAGCCCCACCACGCAGTCGTTTCCCGGGGGCGCGGGCGGCCCTCACCCCACCATCACAGCCCCAAAGAAGGTCTTCCCTCTCCTGTAATCCACCATATCGGGGTGACTAATATTGACGTACACCCTCTCGTCCCTCCGGAGCTGCACTAGGCCGCCAAACCCCACGCTCGTGTACCAGAGAGGCCCGTACGCGTGCCTCCCCGCCGGGTCCGACACCGGAGTCACGGTCTCGGCGCCCTCGAGCAGCAGCTCAGGAGTCCCGGGTCCGTAGGCGCCCCCCGCCCGGTACAGCCGGCTGCGCAGCGTGACCGAGCGGTCCAGAGGGCCCCCGCCGGCAGAGGGCGCCCGGCCCCGGTAGCCGACGTGACAGTAGAGGTAATAGAGGCCGTCCAGCGGGAGGGCCAGCCCCTCGGCGCCGGAGAACTGCGTCCCGCCCCTCAGAAACGCCTCTTCTTTCTTCGCCTCCCAGCCTATCCCGTGCCGGTTGGTCCAAGCGCCTGAGGGGAAACGGGCCGGTCGGCTCCTGGGAATTTGATCCCGAGCGAGTCAGGCCCAGGACTTCGGGGAGGTGGACAAGAGGGAGAGGTGGGGGCTTTTAACCCGCTGCAAGAACCGAGCAGGGAGGGGGAGCGGGGCGATGGTGCTACCTCTGCCGTGAGTAAGCTGAAGACTGAGGGCACCTGGCTGTGCGGTGCGGAGCGCTGTGCTGGGGAGATCCAGGCCGGGTTTTGCCTGCTCCCGGGGGGAAGCAAGAAGCTGGGAAGGCGGAGCGAGCGGCGATGAACGGGTGGAAAAGTGAGCATTGCAATAACAGAGCAAAGGGACCCTAATTGTGGGCTAGCCGAACCAGCACCTGTGGATTCTTCATGTTAGTGAGATCCTTACTTATGATGTGGGCAGCCGGCAGCCTGGGGCTGAGATCGGTTTCTGCCTCGTTCTCTGGCAGCTCCTGGGACCCTGTTAGGGCAGAAGAGTCCAGGATTGGCAGCAGAGCGGCCACTCGTGCATGGTCCCCCATCCAGGGATGGGCACCTGGATTCGTGGAGGAAGAGAGTGTCTGGGGATGCAGATGAGTAGGAGCTGGGTGTCCCTGAGAGAGTGGAGTGGGGAGAGGGAGACGTCTGCCCTCACCTGATCGCTGCTGGGCCTGGGCCTGCGCTCCTGGGTCAGCGGTCCCCGCTACCTGGATGAGTGGGATCACAGTGTGCAGAGTGCAGTCTTAGCTGCTGCCAAGCCACCCCTCCTAACATAGACTTAAACTCCAGGCTTGAGGTTTCTCCAACCAGCCCCATGGCCAGCATAGATCTCCCTGGAAGGGAAAGCTAGCAAGGCATATGGACTCGGGTGGAGAGATAGAGGCCTGCCTCAGTAGACAGTGTAGGCCTCTATAGGGTGAGAGAGGCCTCCTGGGAAGAGGAGGAGTAATAGAGGCCACCAGGAATGGGCTTGGAGATACCAGGACCCAACAGCATCACAGACCTTGGAAAGAGAGCCAGCGAAGACACTGACAAGATATCCCCGCCAGGGACAGCTGAGCCAGCTGAGCGGGATGAGGCAAAAGACCCCCAGGCCTAGCCGGAGGTAAGTGAGTATCTGCAATGTGCAGCCCTCCCAGGCCCTTTGCAGGCACTCACCAGTCTTCCCTGCTCCTGGGGCACCAAAGCCAGCACAGCCAGGACAGTGATAGGCACAGCCAGCAGCAGGGTCACCACGGAGGTGGCTCCTGCCACGGCCAGCAGGAGGCAGCCCTTCCCCTGGGGCCTCCTACTCCGGCCCTCCAGCCCCAGTGCCCCCATTGAGACTGAGCCACGGCCAAGGCAGGGGGGCTTTCATACCTCAGGGGTGGGGCCACCCCCTCCCCATAGACCCACACACCTGGCTGGGACTTTCCGCACACCCTGGTTCCCCTCACCCAGCTTCCTGTTTACCCAGAGATAGGGTGGGGCAGCTGGATGCCTGGGTTCTCTGAACTGGGGAAGGAGTTGGGGTGAAGAGATAGGCTTTCAGGGTAGACCTGGAGGGGGCCTTAAACATCTGGCTCAGCAGGGAGGGCAACAGACCCAGGGAGGAAAGGTCGCTTGCAGAAGGTCAGGCAGCAGAGCAGCAGTGACACACAGAACTCCAGATTCCAGGGCAGTCAGCTTTCTCTACACTTCAGAGGTGGGTGCTGGGGGGAGGGCTGCTTCCATGTCCCTGGGGTCAAGGTCTGGCATATGAGAACAAGAACTGGGGCCCTGGGAGATATGCCCCCACACTGAACTGACCTCCTCCTGTGCCCTTGCACGCCTCTAGCCCCCAGAGCTAGGTGAGAAAGGAGAGTTAAGCCAGTCCACAGCCATGACAGCTCAAGGGGGCCTCAGTCTCACCGCTGACCGCTGGCTCGCTGAGGAGGGATTGAAATGAGCATTCCCTGCCTTGCTACACAGAGTGTAGGCAGGTGAGCTCCGCCCCCACCCCCAAAGAATTAGCCCCATCTCTTTAGTAGGTGCTCCCTAAGTGTTTATGAATAAGTGAAGAAAAGACAAATGAATGAGTGAGTAAGCAAAGCAAAGCAACAAGGATCCAATGAATGCTGTGGTAAACAGTACAGCAGACGCTGAAAGGAGGAAAGACCAGGTCCAAGGAAGTTGTAGGAGGTCCCAGATCATCTCTCTTTTTTTGACCTCTCTTGTGTTCAGCAATAATAATAATTTAGCTAATTTATAAGTGGCAGCCTGCCACTGAGCTACACCCTGTGTATATAATGATTACTTCGATCCTGACAAAAACCCTCCGAGGAATTGAGGCACAGAGAACTTAAGGAACTTTAGAAAGTCACATAGTCGTGGCAGAGTCAAGATCTGAATCCAGGCAGTCTGGCTCCAGAGCTTTGACCACAAGACAGTTTAAAAACGGAGTCCCGACTTCAGATTTGTGCATCTCAATGTCTGCAAATCTTGCCTTCCTCAGCACCCCACAAAAAGAAATGGATGCTGAACTCAAGTCAATGATAAGCATGGCAAAGGGTTTAGAGGTAAAGTGTACTAATATTTGCAACTTTGAAAGGTGTAAAAAAACAAGGTGGATTGATATGTGATAAGGCAAATATAGGAAAATGTTAATTATAGAATCTATGGTAGGAATATTTGTTTACTGTACAATTCTTTCAATTTTTTTCTGTTTGAACATTTTAATAACAACAAAAAACCTGACTATAATTCTACTGAGTATACTGCACAGGGAACATTGTGAGTTGGAGGAAGTAGCATTAAGTTTCTAAATTTGGAGAAGGAAATGCAAATGCATATGGACCCAGCACCATATCTCCACACCCACCCCTTGCTTCTGCAGGAGCTCCCTAGTTTTCTCCCTCCTCAAGGACTGGGTGTGCCATTCTCTAAAACCCATCTCCCTCTCCATAATGGTGCCATTAAGAGGCCTTTATCCAGGTCTCTGTCTGGAGAGCTTCGGATCACTGCCCTTATTAACTTTTGTGTTTGACATCAGAATGCTACCTCCTGTAAGCATCCACCTGGATTGCCCACACCTCTCTTCCCAGCACCACCTTTTCATCAACTTGCTGGCCTAGATCTATCAGCAAGGTTCATGTAGACCTAGCCTGGCTGCCTCTGACTGTCCTGTTAATCAGCCATCCAAGCATCCTGCTAGATTCAGCCCCAGAACACCAGGCAAGGTACCGTCCAAACTCCACAGCGCCCAGTCTGATGTGGGAGCCTGCCAGTACGTCCACGCACAAACACCAAAACTGTGAGCTCTCAGTCAATGCAGTGTGATGGGTAATTGGGGAAAAATTAATCAGGGCAGGTGCCAGGAGGTAAACATGCATTGATTACTCACAGGATCAATAGGATGGCTGGAGCTGAGGGGCATTACAGGCTCGCTTACAGAGCCAGGAGTCTGAAAGGAAAGACGTTGCAACCCTAACCCTCAAAGTCTAACTTCCTCTCCTAGTGATGCTGGGGAGCCAGGCTAGGGGAGAAATGGAAGGCAGAGGAGAGGCAGCAACATCTGAGACGGCAACACTTCTCTCCACCTAGGCAGCTCAGGCCTGTGTGGAGTCTTGTCTACCCACAGGCCACAGGCTCTGGATAAGCTGGGAGAAAGCAGGGCCCCTGGTCGGGGAAACCGGGGCAGGGGATACGGATGGGGGTGGAAGTCACACCCCAGAGTGAGGTGAGGCAAAGGTGAGGGAAGGAAGAATACAGCTTTGAGGTTCCCAGGGCTCTGGGGGAGTCCTCAGCTCTGCCTCTATCTCTGCTCTCCAGAGAAATTAAAAACAATCCACCTGTACCCCCACTGCCTCTGATGGCCACCTCGGGCCCTCCTCTCCACCTGTGCTTCCGCTCCCCACCCCCCACACACACCCCAGCATTCCTCCTGAACACAGGACCTCGGCTTCCAGCCCCTGGTCAGTGCGTCTGGCTCCGAGGTGAAGTCAGCAGCCTCCTCTTTGCCCTCAAACAGGAACCAGTGGTTGTAGGGCAGGAAGTTATGGGGAAGAAGTAGAGGGGAAGTTATGGGGCCCTCGACCCTCCTCTTTGTCCCACTTCGGCCCCAGCTCTATCTGCCCGTGGGAAGTGGCTTTCCACACCATCAACTAAGGCCCACTCTCCTGTGTCACTCTAAGGAAACAGCCCCAGCTCCCAGGTAGCACTGGATACCACCCTTCCTATTTTTCCACCAGTCCCCACACACTGCAGACCCTGGCTCCTCCTCCTCCCCCCGCCCCCTCAGCAGGACATAGAACCATCCAGTGCTAGAGATGCCCCTCTGAACCACCTGGTCAGCCTCGAGCGGAGGAAACGGGGGTGGGCTGGGCAGCTGGGCAGAGTTGGCCATGAACCCCAGCGCTGCACTTCTGGGCGGGATGTCCTTATATGGTCCAGGCTTGAGTTTCAGGTTCCTTACCAGGAAAATGGGCACCATCATACCCTACATTGTAGGGATTAGCGGTGATGAAGGGCAAGTGCCCAGTTCAGGCTTGGCATGTAGGTGAAGCTCCTCAGCCCAGGGTGGGGGAAACGGGATGATTGTAACAGAGGGCCTTGCGCTTCACAGATGAGGAACTTGAGGCACGTGACCCAGCCCAGGCCATTTAGCCCAGCAGAGCAAGGGCTAAGGTTCCTGACCTCCAGGCCAGTCTTCAGTGCCTGACCTAATGGCAGTTTGTGAGACACAGGATGGTGGTAAGATAACCCTCTGCACAGAGATGGTTGTGGGTGCACAGAGAATACTGGGTCAAAAGCGGTGCATGCTGTTCGTGAGTAGGTAGCCAGGGCCTCTTGGGACCAGCTGATGTGGGCAGGTGACGGACTTCGCCAGGGGGCCCCAGGACAGCAGGACGGCAGTGGGAAGCCTCTGAGGGGTGTGCTGCCTGGGGGATGGGTGAGGTCGCCGATGAGGGATGGGCACCTCTGGTAGGAGTAAGATGACTCGATCTGGTATGAAGAATCTCAGTAGGTTTTTCTGCCTCTCAAACTGTTGGAGAGAGGGGCTGAGACACCCATGGCCAACCAGGAGGTGGGTAAGCTGAAGAGAGAAGCGGGCCCTCTGAGATTTACCCCTTTCCCTGCAGGTATACTCCCTTGCCTATATGGGGGCTTGGTACTGGGGGGGGTCCTGCTCCTGGCTGTGGTTATTCTATTTGCTTGCCTGTGTCGGACCCATTGGAGAGGTGAGTCCTACCTTCCCCTCCTTCATTCACCCTACAGCCTTGCCTCATGTCGCCCCACCCACACCCTTTCCCACTTCCCAGAAGTCCCAGCCACCCACACATGCCCTGGGTGAGGAAGGTGGTAGAAGTCGGGGGGAGAGGGAAGGGGAGCGTGTCCAGAGAGGCCAGGACTTGGGCCATGGGAACCACAGGGAAGTCAACCCTGAGGAAACACCCCCCTGGGGGTGGGGAGGGAGGGAGGAGGGGCTGGAAGACACAATGGGAGGGCTGCTAAGCTGCCTCTTTTCTTGCAGTGAGGAGGCTGGAGAGGACCTGGGTGAGTCTGAGGGCAGGGAAGGGGTCGATGGGCACAAGACGGGACTGAGGGCTGAGATGGGGACAAGGGAAGGGAAAGCGGGGGCATGAAGTCAGAGAAAAAAGAGACAGAAGAGAGAAAGCAAATGAGAAGGAGAGAGGAAAGAAATGGTGTAGAGAGTGGAGAGGGAATGAGACGGAAAAGGAAGGAATGAGAGAGACACGGAGGCAAATGGCGCAAGAGAAAAGCAGAGAATGAAAGAGAGAAACCAAGAGACAAAGAGAATAAAAACGGGGGGGGGTGAACCTGAGAGATGGGAAACCCAGAGAAGGGGCAGTGGAATAAAAGAAGAGGAGTTTGGACCGCAGAGAGGCTGCAGAGCAGGGTGGGAGCCAGAGGAGGTCATGAGGGAGAGAGGGTGCCGGGCCCCGCAGGACAGGGCCAAGCGAGGGCTCCTCCCAGCCCCTCTGCCCGGGCCCCAGGCCCAGCTCTCCAAGCAGGAGCCCCACTATGCATCTCTGCTGAGGCTGCCAGAGCCCTGCCAGGAGGCGCCTGACCTCAGCAACAGGAAAGTCTCCAAGGAGGACCCCAGCACTGAGTACGCCTGCATCGCCAAGAACAGACCCACCTGAGCACCCCCAGTGACCTCGCTCTTCCAGGCGGGAGGTCAGGGCCATCTGTGGTTCACCCAGTAAAGACACCGATCTCCCCACCGTCTGTGTCTCAGGCTCCTCGGTCCAGCTCAAGCCCCGGTCAACATGGCCACCATTAAAACTTAAGTGACTTATCCTCCCATCCACTTTGGGGTCAAGTCATGATATGTTGGGTGAAAAAAGGTGTTCAGGGACCTGAGCATCCCTGAAAACCAGAAAAGAGTATTTATCTATGAGCCTGGCTGGCATGGGAAGGTTGACAAGCAGGACTAATCAGATCTGATACTCCCTGTTTCTCAGGAGAATAAGACTTAGCCTCCTGGGCTCAGGCAAGGAAGGTGTGTTGAGCCACAGGACGGTGGTGGGAGGGGGCGTCCAGGCTTGATGACTGAGAAGCTCCCTCCTCAGGCCATTCTAGCCCAGACTTTGTAGAAGGGAGTGTTAAGAGTCAGGGGACCCCGAGAGAGGCACATTGGGGCATCTGGAGAATAGAAAAAGAAGTACATAAGATTCATAAGAAGGAGTTAGTGGTTGGGCAGAGAGGGCTTTATTGGAGTCTCTTAAAGAGAGCTATGATCACTGAGGTCTGGAATCACACTCATCAGAGGCCATTCAAGGAGTGGCAGTGTGTTTCCAGGTGACAGTGGCCTGGTGGAGAGATGGCAGGAGTCGCTGTGCCGTAGCCCTCCTTGTCCTCTTGATCTCTGGCTCCATCGCTAACATTTGCCTTGGTAATAGATGGTGCTGCTTATGGCCACAGAGAGAAAGCTGAAGGCATAGAATCCAGCCCGAAGGAGGAGGACTGTGTTGTCCCCTAGCTGAGAAGGTCCTGTATGTGGGCAGTGGAGAGAAAGGGCTCTGGGAGGAAGCATGCCCAAGCTCAGGGAGGGACACAGGGCAAGGGGCCTTAGGGAAGGTACTCCCAGCTTCCAGGGTGAGAGGGACCTCTGGCTGAGGAGAGCAGTCCCCCCGTGCCTCACCTTTCTCCACCACCAGTAGAGTTCCATTCCCTGTTCCGACACCCAAGCCCAGTACCTCCACCCTGCACACATAGACTCCGGCATCACACTCTTGGGTGTTCCAGATGTGCAGCTCAGCCTGGTGGTCACAGAGGAATCGGGAAGAGGCAAGAGGGGCCAGGCGGCCCCTGAACTCGGGTGTCCCATTCTTCACTTCCTTCCCTGGGGCCACCTGGTCCCGGTACCACGTGACAGAGCCAATGGCCAGTCTCCCTCGGCTGGCATTGAAGGAGCAGGGCAAGAAGGCAGCAGTGCCTTCCTGGGTATGAATCTCAGGGGGCTGGGACACCCAGAGAGCACAGGATCCTGGGGGGCAGAGAGAAGACCCGTAGAAATGCCTCCCCTATTACTCCGAGGAGGAAGCTTGCAGTAGACTATCCCAGCTGTCCCTCCACCCACAGAGGGCCACGGGGGACAAGCACTTTGGGTGCCTCATTAAATCCTTTCCTCTTTACCAACCTAATTTCTTAACATTGCTTATTAACAGGTTTTCAAACTCTTCCCTATACCAACTCTCATTTTCTCCCTCTGCCACCCATCTTCAGCCGCATCCACTAGTAACGCCTCCCTGGAACATGACCTTCACAGTGTAACTGCAGCTCATTAGTGAACGTGGCGGCCTGGCAAACTGGTATCATTAACTATATGATTACCAGTAGTTTAGTGCTGATACATTTTATAGTATACCTTTGCTGCTTTGTTTTTTGTTAAAGAGCATTAACTAATTAAATCTTCAGGCTAAGATGTAGCTGATACAGTTGACCCTTGAGGGAGAATGGGTTTGAGCTATGCAGGTCTGCTTATACGCAGATTTTTCCAATAAATATACTGGAAAATTACCCAGAGATTTGCAACAATTTGAAAAAACATTTTGTGTTAATCAACTGTTTCTGTTACCCGAAGGCTTCCTGTCAACAGTAGGCTATTAGTATTTAAATTTGGAGGGAGTCAAAGTTATACCCAGATTTTTTACTGTGCAGAGCATTAGCATAAAGGCCCCCATATTAGCACCCCTGCCTCCCACATTTCTAGAATTACATTCTGTATTTGCTTGAGATCCTTGTTTAACTCATCCAAACTGAGGAATTAAACTCATTTTTAAAACCCCGATTAAATTCTGTAGTTGGTGAAATTTACCATTTTTCTAATTCTATGGTTCTTAAGCTTGAGAGCATAGCAGAATCACCTAGAGTGTTTTTTAAAACAGATTCTTGGGCCCCACTTGCAGAGTTTTCTATTCAGTGGGTCTGGAGTAGGGCCTGAGAATTTGACCCACGTTCTCAGCTGATGCTGAAGCTGTGGGTCGGGAGTCCGCACTGAATTTAGTTGATGGATATGTCTGATAGTTAAGGTCTCTCAGTTAATTAAAAATCAGTTTTACTAAGAACCTTGCCTTAGATTTAATTAGGTCTCCCAAACTCCTAATTATATCTAGACCATAGATAATAAACCTTGTTTAATAGGCTTATTAACTTATCAAATTAAAACTGACCCCTTAAAAAAAATTGACCCCTTCCTTCAAGCCCTTTTTACTGCCTCTTTATACTTTATTAGGAAGGTGGCTGAGAAGAAAAGAGCTCTGGGATGGAAGCTTGGGAGTGACCCTCCCAGCAGATGACAGGGAGACATGGAGGGACTATGACCTGGTGAAGTCACTGTACAGGGGGCCCCACCTACTCCCACTCTCCTTTCCTCGCCACTCCCCTGGGGGCTCAATGTTCAGGCCCCAGTCCTCCCCCCCCCCACCAAAACTGCTCCCCTGGGACATTCGGTTTGGCCCCCTCCCCCCTCCCTTCTCCCAGCCCCATACCCCTCAGGGATCTGGGAGAAGCCCTCTCACCTGGATGGACCAAGATAAAGATGAGCAGCAGCATCGGGGCCATGTCAGAGGGTGTCCCAGTTGGCGAGGGGACCTGAGCAGTAAAGTCTGGGAGGAGGAGTGACCCGCTACTTGTGACCAGGCCTTTGGTCACCAGATGGGGGGAGGGGTTTCTATGAACACAGGGCTCAGACATCACTTGCCAAGGGCCTCAGCTGCCCGGGACCATGAGGAGAGAGGATGTCGCTGATGGCGATATCTGGGTCACTAGGTGGTGGGGCAGCATGTGGGCAGCTTGCCTGAGTGTTTGAGGGGGAGGGTGGAGCTTAGATGGCTGCTGATGCTAGAGTGGGTGGGCAGGAGGGTGAGACCAGGATGTGGTTCCCCTGCCTTCTGAGGTTCAAGACCCACTCTTTACCCAGAATAAGCTGCCAGGAAACCTCTGGGCCCAGAGCTAACCTACTTCCCCTCCTCTGGGCTCAACGGCACCCAGGCCCACCCCATCCATTCCCTTTCCTAGAGTCCGGCCCTCTGCTCCCCGGGGCTGCTCTAGAATTCTGTACATCAGGGGATTAGGAGAAGCAGGCTGAGCTGATCAGTGGTGGTGGCAGGAGGTTGCTAGAGACGTGTTTGGAAGCTGCATTTGCCTGGCAACCACCCAGTTACTTAGACGGCTGGCCTGGGTGGTTGGGCTGCAGGCCGGGCAGCGGAAAGAGAAGTTTGGGCTCCCTCCTATTCAGAGCTCCATGAAAGGAGGGCATCTCTTGCAGAGGTTTGCTTTCCCTAGTGCATTCTGCCGGACTTAGTACCCACATTACTCACAAGAATAAACTCACTCATTTATTACTTTGTTCACTATTTAGCTAATATTGAGGAACTACAAAATTCCCATGACATGAAATGTAGTATTATAGACAGAAATCAAAGAAAGACATGTTGGGTTACAACTTTTTTTCTTTATATACTTGTTTCAACCTCTGTTTCACAATATACAGCCCTAGATTGTGCAGTTTCCAACCTCAGTTCCCCCCCTCCAGGGAGCTGGAGCTTTGTTTTTTTTTGGTGACACAGTTACCTTGTGGTTAAGAGAGCTAGCTTGGAGTCAGGCTTGGTTCAAATGCCTGCTCCCCACCACACTTATATCATCTTAACCAAATTACTTAACTCTACACCACCTAGATAAGTACACAGGCCACCCAATCTAGGAAAGAATGACTCAGCCATTCCCCATCAGTGGAGTGGCTGCCACCTTGGTGCCCAGTAACCAGAGGGTGTGGGACTCAGGTACCATGGCAGGGCAAGGGCCGCCCCCTGGTGGTCACCGAGCACACCACAGGATGGCTTTTTCAACAGGGCCTTTTTTCAGCTTCTGCCCAGTCCCACCTTGCCTAGTCCTATCAACAGCCCACCTGCACCCCTTAGAGTCAGTGTGGAGAAAATTGTCTCCTCTACTCAACTGTGAGAAGCCCACAGTTTGGGGAAAGAGGAGAGGTTACCACCAGTGAAGTGAGGGCTGAAGGTGCTGGAATGGGCAACTGGTCTGAGGATAAAACTCCATCCTTTCAATGTACACACTCACAAGACACTATTCCATGTCCCAGGACAATGCGGCTTAGAAGTCAGGTCAGCCTGAGTTGGATTCTTTATTCCACCACTTATATATCTGTAAACTAGGAACAGCATCTGTCAACTCTCAGACCCCACTGGACCGGATGCTCAGTGTATGTTAGCCCCTAGTTCCCCTCAAGTTCTTGGCTCAGATGACTGACGTTACAGCTCTGCCTGAACTTAAGGGTATCTGGCTCTCTCCACCTAAGATTTCCAATACCTAATAGTGTTCTGGATTCCGAAGACAGAACTTAGGTGTTGTTTTTTTAACTCCACCTAGAATAACTACTGGTGTATATATGGACCCAAGAACCCCTTCCAATAACTGAGATGCCATCAGGAACTTTAGCTGGGTATATGGGAACTGCTGTGTGCATCAGCTCAGTGGACACAAGGATGGAATTTTTCCAAAGAAACTACTTTTACCAAAGACTTGAGAGGAAAGGCAACAAATAGAAAGGTGTGCAGTGGATGTACATACATTGGGGTCTAGCTTCTTTAACACCCAGTTGTGGGATGGCATGTGGGTGGTCAGGACCAATAAACTACAACTCAGAGCTCAGAACCTTAAAAGAGAGGGAAACACAGAAGGGACTCTGTATTCCCAGCACAGGTGACCCACTTCACCTGGTGTTTCCTCCTCTAAGTGTTGGCAGGGGTGAGATGTGGGTGACTTCTCCTCTGGCCAAGTCCTTATAAATACTTTTCAACTAATTGGCAGTCCCAGGTTATACTTTCAACATCTGACTACACCTTCTCCTCTGAGACTGTTAGTATTGAACCCACCACCTTCAGTCTCTCCTTCTTGCTGTCTTTGTCCAACCTCCCTTGCATTCACCAAGAGCTGGCACCTGACTTTCCAGATTCTTTTCCATTTCAACCTCTGCCATCTCTCTGGAAAACTTAATGCCAATGCAAATGACATTTTTAAACATGGAGATATAATTATATACAGTAAAATGCACAGATCTTAAGTATACAGTTTGTGATCTCTTACAAATACATGCTCCATGTGAGAGATTAAAGATGGCGGCGTGAGAGGTGAGACAGAGGCTTCCTCCTAAAACCGCATATAATATGAAAATAAAGCTACTACAACTACTCTTGAAAGAGCAACGGGAAAGAGAACTACAATAAACTGCATACACCTGGAGACAAGAGCAGCCCTCACAGAAAACGGTAATGTACTAAAGCTGTGGTCCTGTGGGATCCAAGCCCTTCCCCCACCCCAGCTCACCGGCAGGAGGAACAGGAACGGAGCTGAGAGGGAGTGGAGAACTGGGACTGCTGAATACCTAACTCTGGAGATCTACTCTGGGAGCACAAACCTACATTTCATGGTGCTTGCATGATACTCTTGTAATTAGGAGCCTGGAAAGCTAAGACAGGCGGAGTTCCTGGAGAGACTAAGATTCCGGCTGCCTGTGAGATCAGGGATCCATACCCAGCTTCTCCAGGACAGGGGAGGGGCAGGCAGTCTGAGAGACTTCCTGGCAGGGAGGACCTTGGAAGGAGGCCTGCTGAGGGGGCAAGGACTGCACGGAGCTTGCTGCTCGGGAGAAAGAACAGGTGGACAGGATTTTCCGGGTGTACTCTGCCCAGCAGATTGGTGGTTTTCTGTTCTTCAGGTGTGCCAGCTCCCTGGCTGCCTGCACGGCTCCAGGAACCCCTTCTGTGACAGGCAGACTAGTGCACCTTTCGCCTGGCCAGCCCCACCAGGCTTGCAAACCTGGAAGCCCTTCCCTGGTGTTGGGCCAGCCGGAGGAAGGATCTGTCTACAGCAATTAAAAATGCAAAGCACACAGGCTTATACCTGTGTGCTCAGTCCACTGGTTCAGACATTGGAGACAGGCATAGCAGCCAGGAACCAGGAAACAGCCCTTTCCTCCCCCGAGGCACCAATACCACTCCCCTACAATCCCTGACATTGCTTCAGGGGCTGAGCAGCTCCAGAGAGTAGAGCTTCTGGGCACTAGAGGGCTCCATACACAAATATGAAATGCCAAAGGAACCTGGTCCAGAGTAAAATTATGAATACAACTCCTGAGAAAGATTTTAATGATATGGACCTTATGACTCTCCCTGAAAGGGAGTTCAAAATAAAAATCATTCACATGCTCATGGAGGTACGGAAAGATATTCAAGAACTCAGGAATGAATTCCGGTCAGAGATCCAATCCTTGAAGAACACAATGGACGGTATTAAAAGCAGATTGGATATGGTGGAGGAGACGATAAATGAAATAAAAACTAGAGAAGAGGAATACAAAGAAGCTGAGGTACTGAGAGAAAAAAGGATCTCTAAGAATGAAAGAATATTGAGAGAACTGTGTGACCAATCCAAACGGAACAATATTTGCATTATAGGAGTAACAGAGGAAGAAGAGAGAGAAAAAGGGATAGAAAGTGTCTTTGAAGAAATAATTGCTGAAAACTTTCCCATGCTGGGGAAGGAAACAGTCTTGCAGTCCACAGAAGCCCACAGAACTCCCAACACAAGGGACCCAAGGAAGACAACACCAAGACACATAATAATTAAGATGGCAAAGGTCAAAGATAAAGACATAGTATTAAAGGCAGCTAGAGAGAGAAAAAAGATGACCTACAAAGGAAAACCCATCAGACTATCATCAGACTTCTCAACAGAAACCTTACAGGCCAGAAGAGAACGGCATGATATATTTAACGTAATGAAACAGAAGGACCTCGAACGAAGAATATTGTATCCAGCACGATTATCATTTAAATATGAAGGAGGGATTAAACAATTTCCAGACAAAGGAAAGTTGAAAGAGTTTGCCTCTCATAAACCACCACTACAGGATATTTTAAATGGACTGCTCTAGAGGGAAGCACCCCTAAGGCGAAAAAGATGTCACCAGAGAAAATAAAATAATAGCAAAGAAAGCAGACCATCCAAATACTAACTAAAGGCAAAGAATAAAACACCCAATATATAAAGAATGGAGGAGGAAGAATAGGAAGGGAGAAATAAAGAAACATCAGACAGCATTCACAATAAATTAACAAGAAAGTTAAGTTAGATTCTTAGATAGTAAAGAAGCAACCCTTGAATCTTTGGTAACCATGAATCTAAAGCCAGCAATGGCAATAACTACATATCTATCAATAATCACCCTAAATGTAAATGGACGGAATGCACCAATCAAAAGACGCAGAGTAACAGAGTGGATAAAAAAGCAAGACCCATCTATATGCTGCTTACAAGAGACTCACCTCAAACCCAAAGATATACACAGACTAAAAGTGAAGGGATGGAAAAACATATTTCATACAAACAACAAAGAGAAAAAAGCAGGTGTTGCAGTACTTATATCAGACAAAATAGACTTCAAAACGAAGAAAGTAGCAAGAGATAAAGAACGACATTACATAATGATAAAGGGGTCAGTCCAACAAGAAGATATAACCATTAAAACATATATGCACCCAACACAGGAGGGCCAACATATGTGAAACAAATACTAACAGAATTGAAGGAGGAAATAGACAACAATGCATTCATTTTAGGAGACTTCAACACACCACTCACTCCAAAGGATAGATCAACCAGACAGAGAATAAGTAAAGACACAGAGGCACTGAACAACACACTAGAACAGATGGACCTAACAGATATCTACAGAACTCTGCACCCAAAAGCACCAGGAGACACATTCTTC
>JAQQAC010007890.1:36236006-36270073 GCA_029783875.1 Phataginus tricuspis | reverse complement strand
AACTCTATCTCACCACCTCTATTTATATCACTTGTTTCTTCCCAGTCTCCGCTCACACCCTACATATCTCCACGCATCACTCTCTCTCCACACACACACATCTGCTTATTCACTAATTCATTCATTCGACAAAGTGAGCACCTTCCATGTGACAGATACCCTATCTCTCATTATTCCTTTCTCTTCATAATCTCTCTCCACATCTCTGTCTGTCTCCCCGTCTTCTTCCAAGCTTTTACCCCCACCTCTCCCCATCAGCACACCTCTCCCCACCCCATCTCTCTGAGTGAGAGAATGAATGAGGCTCATGAGGCGCTGCCCCCCTCCCTCTAGGGGCCAGATCTCCCTTCCCTGACTCAGCCTGGCTGGCTGGGACTACTCCCGTTTGCCCTCAGCTTCTCTGTGCAAGGATCCTCTTATCAAAAAAATTAATCCACAATATTAGTGGAAAACTTTAACTTACATCCCTCAGAAAATGATAAATCAAACAGGCAAATAGAAGAGTGAAACTGACAATTAACAAGCTTGAGCTCATGGAAATATGTTGGATCTTAGAAAAAACAGGAGGTACACATTCTTTTCAGACATTTAGAAAAAAATCAGAATCGTAATAAACACAGTTGCTAACCAAAACCCATGATAATTTAAGAGCACTAACGAAGAATATTTATTGTACGTTTGGAAAAAATTTAAATGCCTTTCTAATGTATTTTTAAACTTTAAAATAAACTACTTCTAAGTAATTCAAATGTTAAAAGAAAATATTATAATAGGATTTAAAATATTTTGAACTAAGTGACAGTAAAAACACTGCCTCTCTAAACTGAGCTGTAGCTAGCTCAACTCATGGAAGAAAGTAAATATGCATGCTAGGAAAGAAAGTTTGAAAACCAATGAGATGAACAAATATTTCAAGAAATTAGGAAAAAAGCACAGAGTAATCCCAAGAAATTAAAAAGGGAAATAATAAAGATACTTGTAGAAACTACTGAAACAGAAAACAAAGAACAGATATAGATATATATTTATATAGAGCAGAAAACAAATATATATTTACAAAGTGCTAATATTAAAGATCTCTGACCAAACTTATTAAGCAGCAAAAGAGAAAAGGCATACACACACACACAAGTAGGTAATTTAAAGCGAATAAAATGTCCGATATAGTCGATATTTAGATTGCAAATTTTGATAAGATGAATAATTTTCTAGAAAAACATATGACCAAAACTGACTCAAGAAAAGCCTGGTATACCTACAATCGTTAAAGAAATTGAATCAGCTGTTAAAATTTAACCACCAAAAAAAAATCACCAAGCCCAGAGAGCTGTGAAACCAAAACAGAGATCGTGGCAATCATACAAAAATCATCCTAGCAATCGGGAAACAGGAAAAGTTTCTCAACTCATTTCCTGAGATTAATGTAACCTTGATACAAAAGGAATCAGAAAGGTCTAGGACAAGGACAAGGACAAGGGCGAGGACAATTTGAGAAAGGAAAATTCTAAAACAATTTCACTCATGAACATAGAAGCAAGGAAAAATAAATTTGATAAAAAAAAAGTATTAGCAAACCTAAACCAGAATTGGCTAAGTTATATAAAACAACCAAGCAGTCTTTATCCTAGAAAAGCAATTCACTAGTCATGTAATTCCTAATTCCTATTCCTACAGTTCACTGCATTAAGAGATTACGGAGGAAAACCCACATGACCACCTCAATCAATACAATAAAAGCATTTCACAAGAGCTCTTCATAATAACTACTCAGATTTTAAAAATAGAAAAAAAAACCCCACATATTTCAAAACAGTTATGGTTTTAAAAAAGAGGAATATGTGTTATATGTCTCTACCCTCTCATGAAGTTTGTGTTCATTTTTGAAATGGCTATTTAATTCTTTGTCTTTCCCCCTGTCCCCATTTGTACCCTACTGTTAATGCATCATCTCTTTTCTGAGTACTTTTACTTCTGATGTGTGGCCCTCCTTCACTGCTAAAAGGTGACCCTAAGCTTCCTTGCTTCTCAATTTGTGGTGGAATTTGGGGCTACAGTTCCCATCTGCTTCTGGCAGTATCTATCTGGCATGTTGTCCTTGGTTGGTAAATTGTGCTGCTCTTTTTAAATTTTTTCCCATAGTTAATTGAACAGAAGTTTTGCTCATTTCTGTTACTCATATTTTTCTCAACTATTAGAAGGACCTTGTCTTGGGTGGGGAGAGGGCCCAGGATGGCTTTCCAGAGTTACAAATTCAAAGACTTGTCCTCTTTTGCCCTAACATGGATTGTTTCCTTAAAATCTAGCTCCTTTTTGCAGTCACTTCCTCCTCCTCTGCCTCTTAGAGCCTCTCCCAGTGAAGCAAGCATTTACCCCCAACCTTGGCTTCTTTATTTCCCAGGAGGCCTCACAGGGTGCCATCTCCCAAGTGAACCTAAGGTGATGCACTTATTAGGATTTTGCTGGCATTTTCTGAGATCCGCCACCTCTAAGTCCCTTTGGGCACTTTAAAACGTTCTCTCTCCACCTTTACCAGTGCTTGATTCTGTTCACTAAGCCCTGCCTTTAGCTCTGCCCTCTCAGAGTGAGGTTTCTCCTCCTAGGAAAGTATTATTTGCTTTTTTTCCAAGCTGTCACTGTGACCCTCCCTACTCCCTGCTCTTCCCTGAAGCACTGCTGGTAACAGCCAACTCATTTTAGAATTCGTCACACATAATCTGGAATGTGTAGGTATCTGTGTCTCCTACCTTCACTGAAAATGTGGCACGTGTGTGCATGTGTTTCCAATTTCTTTATTGCTCTGTATGGTTTCCAGGATGCAAGGGCGGAAATTTAGAAATAAAATGCTGCCGTGTTGCCTTCAAGGCCCTACAAAACGCCTTTTAGAAAAGAAAAGGCCTCAGGCAACCACGATGTTGGTGTGTCTTTGTGATTCTCTAGAGCTGCACCGTGTAGGCTCAGGATCCTAACTTGTTTTCCTGCCTTGCTTCAGGGAAAGCTTCTCTTTAACTGAGCCCCAGAGTCTGGTGTAGACTTCAGACACCCTTTTGTTCACCTACAGTAAGAGAACAGAGCTGCAGAGATCCATTTCTCCCAGCCCCGCACTCCCTACACATACACATATGCACAACCACATCAATCAGGGGCCCAACAGGAAACCACACCCTCAAATTAGGTTAATTTGAGAAGACAGTTTATTTACAAAGGTGTGAGCGTGGTACAGGGCCACCAGAAGGGTTAGTGCCACCCCGGGTCCAAAGGGATGAGGGGAGGGAGAGGTTACAGCAAGAATTCTCACGCATTCTGTGCCACAGACCTCTTTGGTATTCTAGTAAAGTGTAAAATTTTACATATATAACAAAGTAAGCCAATTATATTGAGTTCCAGTTATCAAAATATTAATGAAAAGTTGTGATAGGATAAATCCTGTACTTCTTTATTCCCACATCAAATAAAAGACATTTAAAACACAGGCATGTTGAAGTTAGATTTTAATAAAGACATAGTACAAATGATGTTGCTTGGCTTCGCTAAGAACTTTAATTTGTGAAATGATCTTTGACAAAGCAACACATGTAATGTCGGATGTGCATTTTTTGGTTGGTAAGTTGTGCTTTCCGAGTCCACAGACCACCAGAAATCTATTCCCTCGGCTATAAAATCCGAAGTACAGAGTCCAGTACAGCAGGTCACCTGGAGAGAGCATTGCTTGTTAGGTGAAGTTTTCCGCCAGTCTCAGGTGGCCTTGTGGGAAGGTGGCCAGAAGAATGAGTAACTTCAGCTTAATGTCCTCCCTTCTGCTGTTTTCCTGCCAGACACTCCATCAGCCAAAACCAGCTAGAAGCCAGAAGTGCCCCAGATATGATCTGTACAGGTTAGAATCCTGGGGCAGAGAGCAAAGCGGGAAAGAGAAAACAGAGGGGCAAAGAAGACATCCAGGCCACACACAGACAAGCTTTCTGGCCAGTGCCTCTGCTGTGGGCACACTCCGTAGGACAACCTGGAACCACAACAAGCACCCTCAGCAACATGGTGCCGGTCCGTTCTAGCAGTTCATTTCTTGAGCCAGCCCTGCGTTCTCTTCCTCACTGCTTGGCTGGACACTATAAAGTATGGCCTCAGTGACTCCTCATTTTTTCTGCCTCCAAGGCTGACCAGCACCACCACCTACTGGCCCAAGTGTAAGCCGTGTTGACACGTTCAGCCAGGGTTTGGGAAACCTGGCAGGCTTGGGATCCACTCTATTGCTTTAGGGCAGTGGCTCACAACGGGAATCAGAACCATCTGAGGCACTTGTTAAAAAGTTCTTGTTAGGCCCTGCCCCCAGAGTTTCTGATTCAGTAGTCTGGGCTGGGGTCCAATAGTGTGCATTTCTAATACATTTCTGTGTGATGATACTGGTGGAAGGACTACTTGATGAAAACCACTGTTTTAAGGAGATTCTGCATATCTCTGCTCAGATCTAGATTTTGTAGATTGTCTCAGAGAGTTCTTACTTCCCTTATCTCCAAGTTCTCGGTGGATTCCTTCCTGCATGCCCAGGAACCCTTGCAGGTATTGCCTACTCTTGCCCAGGGGTCCCACCTCCCCTTCAGCCCTATATAACCCTCTGTAGGTCTGGGGAGAGGAAATCCCAGGGCGAAATACCTCTAAAAACTGTAATCAGTCAAAGGGAGAAATAAAGTTTAAAACCCATTTATTGCTTACAAACTGCAGTCCAGGACCGTCTCCCTCCTCTGCTCCAAAAGAAGCAAGCAAGCAAGCCAGCCCCTCCATTTAGACTCTCAGGTTCAGACAAGCCCTCAGTTGCCCAGGTAATTACCCACTGACATGGAGATGAACTTCTCTCCACCCCTGAGGATATGCAAATACCCTAAAGCCAGGCGAGATATTTTGGAAATGTTACAATTTTACCCACAGGCCACCCCTCCAGAAATCTCGCCTTACAATCTACTTGTTCCCCTTCTTCCGCAATGGTCCCTGGGCGAGAAAACTGGAGCATTGTGACCAGACTAATGACATAATAGCAACAGCATAAAATCATGACAATCTTCAGCAAGGTTGAAAGTCTTGTGCTATCGGAGTTTTTTCCCCTCTCTCCCGCCGGTCCTGCTCTCGGTCAGGACTACAGCTCTTTGTGTTACAAGCTCTTTCTGCGACCCTCCGAACCAGCGGAGGGGAGGAAGGCAGGGAGAGAGGCTCGCCCCAATAGGCAGAGCAAGGGAGGTAAGCGCCGGCTGTCCGCCCGTTCCCACAGCCTCCGGAGCTCGGCGGCGCCACCGCTTGCAGCCGCTCCAGCCTCTGCTGCCGCCGCCGCTGGCCGCTGGCCGCTGGCCACTCGCCGCTGGCCGCCCCTTTCCCCGGAGACAATCAGACGCGACAGGAAGTTCACTCGAAGGGAGAACTCGTTTATTGGGGCTCAGGGCATGGGATATATAGGGTGAAGTCTCTCCTGCAACTTTCACTTTTCCGAATCAGGCACAGAGTTGTGCACATGCGCAGCTGAACCCCAGGGGGCTTTCAGCAGCCATCTTTGGCGTGGCTGAGATTTAATTCAGAGGTAGTTCTCAGCGGCCATCTTTGGCGTGGCTGAGATTTAAAGGCAGTTCTCAGCGGCCACCCTCGTGGCGAGGCTGAGATGCAAAGGCAGTTCCCAGCCGCCACCCTCGTGGCGAGGCTGGATGCAAAGGCAGTTCCCCACATTGTGCAGATTAAGTCCATAGCTTGTCCAGTCCATAGGCAGTCAGGCCGTAGCTGAGGGTCCAGAGCAATCATCATGCAGCAGCTGCAGCCAGGGGGCGCATTCAGGCCACAAGGACTGTAGGAGAAAATAACCTTAAGGACGATAAGATACATGTTTTAATGACACCAGCATAGGCAAATCTTGTCCATCAGGTAGGATACATGCAAGAGAGTGGTCTTGTGATAAAACAGTGGCAGGAATGGGATCTCAACCTGGTCTAGTATACCAGACTTTCACCCCCCTCCCTGTGGGAGTTACAGATGGGTCGATACATAGGGCTATGGGAGGTAAATGTACTGGCCATAAAGATAAAACAAAACTTCTCCGCAAGATACTCTTACCTCCTGGACATTTTGGGTACAATACCGTGACCTTTGGGGGCCATTGAGCTGTTACTCCAGGAATATACATGAGGCCAGCTTCCAGACCTTTCCCCCAAGGTACCAGAAGGGCCAGCCATTGCTGGTCCATGTGTCGAAACATCCAGGGCCAGGTCCATTCAACAGTGTCTCCAGGGCTTAATGCAGTAGGGACTGGCAGTCAGATGTTGCTCTGCTGGCCATACCCTGGCTTCAATAATGCTTTGGTTTGGCCGTACAATTGCATAGGAGAGGCAGTAAGGTGTGTGACCATATCCACAGGGCTCAAAGTTCCTTTACGTGGCTTCTCATTCAAATGCTGCAGCACCATCCATAGACAAACTGACCAACCCCGTAGACTATTAGTGTCTGACTTCAGGCCAGATTTTCACAAACCGTTGTACCTCTATCATGCCTGCCCCGGTAGGATTATACGGTACATGAAATTTCCACTTCATGCCTAATTGTTGCACCCATTCTTGTAACGCAGGTCCAGTAAAGTGGGTGCCTTGATTAGTCTCAATCACCTGTGGTCGGCCATAGGCTGCAAAGAGATGCTCCACAATGTGCAGGAAAAGCAACAAATAGTCCAGTAGCTGTGTCCACACGAGTTCTGGCATACCGATACCCTTCTGATATGGGCAGAGGCCTAATATAGTCTATTGGCCCCTTACTATTGTCCCATGTTGCTGTGGGACTCAGTGTAAGTCCCTCTTAGAGCACACAAGGCATTCCTTCCTGGCTCTGCTGACTTCTTCAAAGGTCAATGGCAAGCCCCACATTGGTTTTCGCCCTGCGTGCAACAAACACTGGTGCAGCCATTGGGCCACATCAGAGGCAGGCTTTCCTTCTAGCCAGCACACCTGGGCCAATGTGTCTGTGTGGGTAAAGTGGGGTTCCTATGGCCAGGATCCTCACTGAACTTAAATGTAACTGGCCTGTTGCTATGCTACCACTTCCACACCTTTAGTCAATAAGCCATTATTGTGTTAATTCTGCCCAGTGCTCTACCAGAGACTGGGTGGCGGGGATGGAAGGCTGTAGGAGAGCGGAGTGGAGGCTGGCGTGGTGGCAGTGCTGAGGGACTGACCTGCCGCCTCGAAATAAAGTTGGGAGAGTTCCGGGAAGATGGCAGCGTGAGCAGGGCGGCAGAAATCTCCTCCCAAAATTATAAAAACCTATGAAAATACAGCAAATACAACCACTCCTAAAAGAGAGACCAGAATTTACAGCACAGCGCAAAGCCTGCATCTGCACCTGAGAGGACTCGGCACCCCGCGAGGCGGGTAAGATACGGAGCCGCATCCTGGCAGGACCGAGCACTCCCCCACCCCAGTGCACCAGAGGGAGGAGAGGATTCAGACCCGGGAGGGAGTGGAAGAACAGGCCCGTGAAATAACCAGCCCAGGTGACCTGTGCCGGGAGCACTGACACACATCCCAGGGTGCATCGGATATTGGAGAGGCAGAAGGTGCAGGTTTTGAGCTGGGAACACGCCCGAGTCCGTGCAGCCGGCACCCCGGGACAATAGAAAAGCACGTGCTGTTTTTAGTGGTCTTGGAGAGGCGGAGGCCCAATGAGAGAACATGATCTCCTCGGCCTGCTCAGCCCAGCGGGCTGGGACTCCTGAGCAATTTTGGACCCCTTGGCTGGCGACTGGGAAAAGGTAGCCACGCTGAAACTTTACACAGAGAACAACAGCCTCCCATTCGTTTCGCCCCGGCCAGAGCGGCGCGGCAGCGGCTGCGGACTACTGGAGCAACAGCGCCACCTACAGCATCCTTACAGAATCCACTCCGGTGGGCTTTTTTTCTTTTTCCCTTTCTTTTCTTTCTTTCTTTTTTTTTCTCTTTTCTTTCTGTTCCTTCTTTTGTTTTTTTGTTTGTTTTGGTTTTGGTTTTGGTTTGTATTTTCTTGTTTGTTTTTTAAAGTCTTAAAGAGCCCAGCTGACATATGTGACACCTACCAGCAACCAACCACTTCTATCGCCATGAAAGGACAGAGGAATATGGTACAGACAAAGATCATCCAGACCCAGACAACACCTGAGAGGGAACCTGAAGGAATGTAAATGCACAATCTTCCTGAAAAAGAATTCAGAATAAAAGTCATAACCATGCTGATGGATCTACAGAGAAATATGCAAGAGCTGAGGGAGGAAGTGAGGGAAGTCAGGAAAGACAGTGCAGAAATGAGACAAGCCATCGACGGGCTTAGCAGCAGACTGGACGAGATGTAAGAGATTGTTAATGGAATATAAATCAGAGAATAGGAATACAGAGCAGCTGAGGCAGAGAGAGATAAAAGGATCTCTAGGAATGAAAGAATATTAAGAGAACTGTGTGACCAATCCAAACAGAACAATATTCGCATTATAGGAGTACCAGAGGAAGAAGAGAGAGAAAAAGGGATAGAAAGTGTCTTTGAAGAAATAATTGCTGAAAACTTCCAATGCTGGGAAAGGAAATAGTCTCACAATCCACGGAAGCCCACAGATCTCTCAACACAAGGGACCCAAGGAAGACAACACCAAGACACATAATAATTAAAATGACAAAGATCAAAGATAAAGACAGGGTATTAAAGGCAGCTAGAGAGAGAAAAAAGTTCACCTACAAAGGAAAACCCATCAGACTATCATCAGACTTCTCAACAGAAACCTTACAGGCCAGAAGAGAATGGCATGATATATTTAATGTAATGAGACAGAAGGGGCTCTAACCAAGAATACTGTATCCAGCACGATTATCATTTAAATATGATGGAGGGATTAAACAATTTCCAGACCAGCAAAAACTGAGAGAGTTTGCCTCTCATAAACCACCTCTAGGATATCTTAAACGGACTGCTCTAGAGGGAAGCATTCCTAAGGCTAAAAAGATGTCACCAGAGAAAATAAAATCATAGCAAAGAAAGCAGACCATCCAAATACTAACTAAAGGCAAAGAATAAAACAGTTAGTATATAAAGAATGGAGGAGGAAGAATAAGAAGGGAGAGAAATAAAGAAACATCAGACAGTGTTTACAATAACTTAACAAGAAAGTTAAGTTAGACTGTTAGATAGTAAGGAAGCAATGCTTGAACCTTTGGTAACCATGATTCTAAACCCAGCAATGGCAATAAGTACATATCTATCAATAATCACCCTAAATGTAAACAGACTGAATGCACCAATCAAAAGACACAGGGTAATAGAATGGATAAAAAAGCAAGACCCATCTATATGCTGCTTACAAGAGACTCACCTCAAACCCAAAGATATACACAGACTAAAAGTGAAGGGATGGAAAAACATATTTCATACAAACAACAAAGAGAAAAAAGCAGGTGTTGCAGTACTTATATCAGACAAAATAGACTTCAAAACGAAGAAAGTAGCAAGAGATAAAGAAGGACATTACATAATGATAAAGGGGTCAGTCCAACAAGAAGATATAACCATTATAAACATATATGCACCCAACACAGGAGGGCCAACATATGTGAAACAAATACTAACAGAATTGAAGGAGGAAATAGACAACAATGCATTCATTTTAGGAGACTTCAACACACCACTCACTCCAAAGGATAGATCAACCAGACAGAGAATAAGTAAAGACACAGAGGCACTGAACAACACACTAGAACAGATGGACCTAACAAATATCTACAGAACTCTGCACCCAAAAGCACCAGGAGACACATTCTTCTCAAGTGCACATGGAACATTTTCCAGAATAGACCACATACTAGACCACAAAAAGAACATCAGTAAATTCAAAAATATTGAAGTTCTACTAACCAACTTCTCAGATCATAAAGGTATAAAACTAGAGATAAATTTTAGAAAGAAAACAAAAAGGCTCTCAAATACATGGAGACTTAACAACATTCTCCTAATTAATCAATGGGTTAACAACCAAATCAAAACAGAAATCAAAGAATATATGGAGGCTATTGACAACAACAACACAAAGCCACAACTTCTATGGGATGCAGCAAAGGCAGTTCTAAGAGGAAAGCATATTGCAATCCAGGCCTATTTAAAGAAGGGAGAACATTCCCAAATGAATAGTCTAAAGACACAATTACTGAAATTGGAAAAAGAAGAACAAATGAGGTCCAAAGTCACCAGAAGGAGGGACACAATAAAGATCAGAGAAGAAATAAATAAAATTGAGAAGAATAAAACAATACAAAAAAATCAATGAAACCAAAAGCTGGTTCTTTGAAAAAATAAACAAAATAGATAAACCCCTAGCCAGACTCATTAAGAGAAAAAGAGAATCTACACACATAAACAAAATCAGAAATGAGAAAGGAAAAATAATGACGGACCGCACAGAAATACAAAGAATTATAAGAGATTATTACGAGCATCTATATGCTAACAAGCTGCAAAAACTAGAAGAAATGGACAACTTCTTAGAAAAATACAGCCTTCCAAGACTCACCAAGCAGGAAACAGAAAAAGTAAACAGACCAATAACCAGCAACGAAATTGAATCGGTAATCAAAAAAACTACCCAAGAACAAAACCCCCGGGCCTGATGGATAAACCTCTGAATTCTACCAGACATATAGAGAAGAAATAACACCCATTCTCCTGAAAGTTTTCCAAAAAATAGAAGAGGAGGGAATACTTCCAAACTCTTTCTATGAAGCCAGCATCACTCTAATACCAAAACCGGGCAAAGACCTCACTAAAAAAGAAAATTACAGACCTATATCCCTGATGAACGTAGATGCAAAAATACTCAACAAAATATTAGCAAACCGAATTCAGAAATACATCAAGAGGATCATACACCATGATCAAGTGGGATTCATCCCAGGGATGCAAGGATGGTACAACATTCGAAAATCCATTAACATCATCCATCACATCAATAAAAAGAAGAACAAAAACCACATGATCATCTCCATAGATGCTGAAAAAGCATTTGACAAAATTCAGCATCCATTCATGATTAACACTCTCAACAGAATGGGTATAGATGGCAAGTACCTCAACATCATAAAGGCTATATATGACAAACCCACAGCTAACATCATACTTAATAGCGAGAGGCTGAAAGCTTTTCATCTAAGATTGGGAATAAGACAGGGATGCCCACTCTCTCCACTGTTATTCAACATAGTACTAGAGGTCCTAGCCACAGCAATCAGACAAAGCAAAGACATACAAGGCATCCAGATTGGTAAAGAAGAAGTCAAATTGTCACTATTTGCAGATGACATGATACTGTACATAAAAAACCCTAAAGTCTGCACTCCCAAACTACTAGAACTAATATCTGAATTCAGCAAAGTTGCAGGATATAAAATTAACACACAAAAATCTGTTGCTTTCCTATACACTAATGATAAACTAACAGAAAGAGAAATCAGAAAAACAATTCCATTCACAATTGCATCAAAAAGAATAAAATACCTAGGAATAAACCTAACCAAGGAAGTGAAAGACCTGTACTCTGAAAACTACAAGACACTCCTAGGAGAAATTAAGGAAGACACTAACAAATGGAAATGCATCCCATTCTCTTGGCTAGGAAGAATAAATATTGTCAAAATGGCTATACTACCTAAAGCAATCTACACATTCAACGCAATCCCTATCAAACTACCAACAGCTTTCTTCAATGAACTGGAACAAATAATTCTAAAATTCATATGGAACCAGAAAAGACCCCGAATAGCCAAAGCAATCCTGAGAAGGAGGAATCAAACAGGGGGAATTATGCTCCCTGACTTCAAGCTCTACTACAAAGCCACAGTAATCAAGACAATTTGGTACTGGCACAAAAACAGACCCACAGACCAGTGGAACAGAATAGAAAATCCAAACATTAACCCAAACACCTACAGTCAGTTAATATTTGATAAAGGAGCCTTGGATATACAATGGGGAGATGACAGCCTCTTCAGCAGCTGGTGTTGGAAAAACTGGACAGCTACATGTAAGAGAATGAAACTGGACTACTGTCTAACCCCATACACAAAGGTAAACTCAAGGTGGATCAAAGACCTGAATGTAAGTCATGAAACCATAAAACTCTTAGAAAAAGACATAGGCAAAAATCTCTTGGACATAAACATGAGTGACTTCTTCATGAACATATCCCCCCGGGCAAGGGAAACAAAAGCAAAAATGAACAAATGGGACTATATCAAGTTGAAAAGCTTCTGTACAGCAAAGGACACCATCAGTAGAACAAAAAGACATCCTACAATATGGGAAAATATATTCACAAATGATATATCTGATAAGGGGTTGACATCCAAAATATACAAAGAACTCACGCACCTTAACAAACAAAAAGCAAATAATCCAATTAAGAAATGGGCACAGGACATGAATAGACACTTCTCTAAAGAAGAAATTCAGATGGCCAATAGGCACATGAAAAGATGCTCCACATCGCTAATCATCAGAGAAATGCAGATTAAAACCACAATGAGATATCACCTCACACCAGTGAGGATGGCCAACATCCAAAACACAAACAACAACAAATGTTGGTGAGGATGTGGAGAAAAGGGAGCCCTCCTACCCTGCTGGTGGGAATGCAAATTAGTTCAACCATTGTGGAAAGCAGTATGGAGGTTCCTCAAAAAACTCAAAATAGAAATACCATTTGAGCCAGGAATCCCACTCCTAGGAATTTACCCTAAGAATGCAGCAGCCCAGTTTCAAAAAGACAGATGCACCCCTATGTTTATTGCAGCACTATTTACAATAGCCAAGAAATGGAAGCAACCTAAGTGTCCATCAGTAGATGAATGGATAAAGAAGATGTGGTACATATACACAATGGAATATTATTCAGCCATAAGAAGAAAACAAATCCTACCATTTCCAACAACAGGGATGCAGCTAGAGGGTATTATGCTCAGTGAAATAAGCCAAGCCGAATAAGACAAGTATCAAATGATTTCAGTCTGTGGAGTATAAGAACAAAGAAAAAAACTGAAGGAACAAAACAGCAGCAGACTCACAGAACCCAAGAAAGGACTAATAGTTACCAAAGGGAAAGGGACTGGGGAAGATGGGTGGGAAGGGAGGGATAAGGGGGGAAAAGGGGCATTACGACTAGCAGGTGTAATGTTGGGTGGGGGGCACGGGGAGGGCTGTACAACTCAGAAGACAAGTAGTGATTCTATAGCATCTCACTACACTGATGGACAGTGACTGAAATGGGGTTGGTGGGGGTTATCTGATGAAGGGGGTAGTTTAATAACCATAATACTGCACATGTAATTATAGATTAATGATACCAAAATAAATTATAAAAAAAAAGAAAGGAAAACAACTGGCTGCCATTTATCACACCTTGCTGGCTACAGAACCCATTACTGGAATGGCCCCGATAAAGGTAATAACCACCTATCCCATTTTGGGGTGGGTACGAGACTGGACCCAAAAGCCAAGGAGTGGCGTGGCACAAACACCCACACTAGCCAAGTGGGGTGCTTACCTACAGCAGCGTAGTGCCCTTTCTAGTAGCCCCTTGAGTGAAGAACTCCAACGTGTGTTGGGGCCGGTGACATATACTAGTGAAAAGCAGGAAGAACTTGCTTTTGAACCATCAGTAGCAGGGAGTCCCTATAGAGAGGGAAGAGCCCCTATACCCGAAGATGCATGGTACACAGATGGCTCCAGCCGTGGGCACCCCCAAAATGGAGGGCCATAGCTTTCCATCCTAAGACTGAGACAATATGGATGGAAGATGGTGAGGGGAAGAGCAGCCAATGGGCAGAGTTGCAGGCTGTGTGACTTGTGATCAGCCAGGAGCCCTCCCCTATAGTTGTCTGCACTGACAGCTGGGCTGTCTATCGGGGCTTGACCCTGTGGCTACCAACCTGGTACCATGTCAACTGGCTGGTTGGTCACCAACCCCTTTGGGGGAAAGAATTGTGGCAAGACTTATGGGCCTGTGGTCAGACTAAAATAATTACAGTATACCATGTAAAAGGTCATTTGCCACTGGCATCACCAGGAAATGATGAAGCAGATAAATTGGCCCAGATACATTGGTTAGAAGGCAAGCCTGCCTCTGATGTAGCCCAATGGCTACATCAGCGTTTGCTGCATGCGGGACAAAAGACAATGTGGGCTGTAGCCTGTCGGTGGGGATTGCCTTTGACCTTCGAAGAAGTTAGTAGAGCCCGGCAGGAGTGTGTCGTGTGCTCCAAGAGGGACTTACACCGAGTTCCACAGCAACATGGGACAATAGCTAAGGGGCCTATACCCCTCGTCAGGTGGCAGATAGACTATATTGGGCTTCTACCTGTGTCAGAAGGAAACCAGTATGCAATGACCTGTGTGGACACAGCTACTGGACTTTTGGTTGCATTTCCTACCCGTTGTGCAGATGAGCAGACGACCAAAAGAGGCCTTGAGCGTCTCTTTGCTGCCTATGGCCGACCACAGGTAATTGAGAGTGATCAGGGCACCCATTTTACTGGACATACACTGCAAGAATAGGTGCAACAGCTGGGAATCAAGTGGAAGTTTCATGTGCCATACAATCCTACCGCAGCAGGCATGATAGAGAGGCACAATGGCTTGTTAAAATCCGGACTAAAGTCAGATCCCAATAGTCTGCGGGGATGGTCAGTCCGCTTATGGACCGTGCTACGGCGCTTGAATGAGAGACCCCAAAAGGGAGCCCTAAGCCCTGTAGACATGTTAACACATATGGCTGCCTCCCCTATACAACTGCAATTGCAAACCAAGGAAGAATCACTGAAGCTGAGGTTCGGCCACCAGAATAACATCTTGCTGCCAGCACCAACTGCACTGAATCCCAGAGACTCCATTGAGTGGACATGGCCTTGGACCTTTCTACACATGGACCAACGATGGCTGGCTCTCCTGGCACCTTGGGGACAAGGCCTGGAAGCTGGCCTCCTGTGTATTCCTGGAATAACAGCAGAGTGGCCACCAAAGATCACAGTAGTATATCCTGAAAGGCCAGAAGGTAGGAGCATCTTACAAGGGAGTTTTGTTTTATCATTATGGCCAGTGCATGCACCTCCAGTAGCACTATATATAGACCCTTCAGTAATCCCCACGGGGAGAGGAGTAAAAGTATGGTATACTAGACCTGGAAGGGACCCCCTTCCTGCTACAGTCCTATCACAGGACCACTCTCCTGCATGCATCCTACCTGATGGACAAGATTTGCCTATGTTGGTGGCATTAAAACATGTGTCTTATCGCCCCTAAAGTCTTTGTTATTAAGAACCTCCTCTGGCTTGAGGATTATTATAATTTTTGTTACCTGTATCTTAATTTTTATTATCACTAAGTTGTTGCTATCCTCTGCTGCTGTTGTGGAGTCTGGTTACAGTGCTCCAGCTTTCTCGCACAGGGACCATTGCAGAAGATGGAAAGCGTGTGGACTGTAGAGTGAGAATCCTGGAGGGGTGGAGTGTGGGTAAAGTGGGGTTCCTATGGCCAGGATCCTCACTGAACTTAAATGTAACTGGTCTGTTGCTATGCTACCGCTTCCACACCTTTAGGCAATAAGCCATTATTGTGTTAATATAAGGAGTTCTGCCCAGTGCTCTGCCTGAGACTGGGTGGCGAGGCTGGAAGGCTGTAGGAGAGTGGAGTGGAGGCTGGAGTGGTGGCAGCGCCGAGGGACTGACCTGCCACCTCGAAATAAAGTTGGATATAACCTTTTCACCCCAAGAACCCTATGCTGTAAATTTCTTTGGTCACAGTGAATCTATAGCGAACTTGCCTGGGGCTGAAACTCATTTGCAAGACAGTCTGCTTCATCATTCCCTGTGGATGCCAAAGGCAAATGGCCCGTCACATGATATACAGTAACAGTCTTAGTCTGACCAGAGGCCCATAGGTCTTGCCACAACTCTTTTCCCCAAAGGGGCCGGTGACCAACCATCTAGTGGTATGATACCATGTCAGTAGCCACAGGGTCAAGCTCCGACCAACGACCCAGCTGTCAGTGCAGACAACTATGGGGGAAGGCTCCTGGGTGATCACAAGCCATAATGCCCGCAATTCAGCCCATTGACTGCTCTTCCCCTCTCCATCCTCCATCCATATTGTCTCAGTCTTAGGTTGGAAAGCCACAGCCCTTCACTTCAGGGGCTGCCCACGACTGGAGCCGTCTGTGTACCAAGCATCTTCAGGTATAGGAGCTTTTCCCTCCTGATAAGGAGTCTCGGCTACCAAGGGCTGAAAAGCAAGTTCTTCCTGCTTTCCACTGGTATAGGTCACTGGCCCCAATAAGCGCTGGAGTTCTCCACTTAAGGGGCTAGTAGAGAGGGCACTGCGCTGCTGTAAATATGTGCCCCATTTGGACAGTGTAGGTGTCTGTGCCACGCCACTCCGTGGCCTTTGGGTCCAGTCTTGCACCCACCCCACGATGGGATAGGTGGTTATTACCTTGATGTAAGCTGTTCCCGCAATAGGCTCTGTAGCCAGCAAAGTGTGGTATACAGCAGCCAGTTGCTTCTCTGTCAAGGTGTACTGGACCTCTGCTCCTTTCCATAGTTGTGACCAGAATCCAATAGGTTGGTGTGTTTGTTCAAGCAGCTGCCAAAGACCCCATCCATAACCATCTTTGGTTACATGAACATCTAGTTCACAGGGCCTTGATGAGTCCGTTACATTCAAGGCCTGGACAGCCTTGACTGTCCGCTTGGCAGCAGTAAAGGCAGCTGCACATGTCTCATCCCAGTCCCACCTGATGCCCTCTCATACCAACATGTATAAGGGCTTCAGAATTTGTGCCAAGTGTGGGATAAATACTCTCCAGTAGCCCAAAAGACCCAAAAACTCTTGTGAAACTGCCTGAGTGGTAGGGGTGGGGAAAGCCTGAACCTTGTCTATGACTGCTTCAGGAACTACTTTAGTTTCACCCGACCAGACAACCCCCAAGAATTTCACAGACAAACCGGGTCCCTGAACCTTGGTGCTGTTCACAGCCCATCCTTTTTCCTATAGATGTTGCAACAGTCCAGGAACTGCCCCTTCTAAATCTGCAAGAGAATCAGATGTGAGCATAATGTCATCAATGTAGTGATACAACTGCACTGTTTGTGGTTTCTTCCATGTGGCCAAGTCCTAGGCTACGCATCCATGACAGATGGTGGGGCTGTGGAGATATCCCTGTGGAAGGACAGTGAATGTCCACTGCCGACCTCCCCACGTGAAGGCAAACTGTTCCTGGCTTTCCTGTGCTGTGTCAATAGAGAAGAAAGCATTAGCAAGGTCTGCTACATAATGATACCTTCCCAGTTTGTGGCCGAGGGTGTCCAGAATGTCTGCTATAGAGGGGACAGCAGCACGCAAAGGGGGTGTGACTCTATTCAATTCCCGGTAGTCTACAGTCATGCCAGGAGCCGTCTGGCTTGATCACTGGCCACAGCGGGGAATTAAAAGGACTATGAGTGGGCTTTATGATGCCCACCTTCTCCAACTCCTGTAGAGTTTCTCCAATTTCCTTGTGCCCCTCAGGCAATTTATACTGCTTAATATTTGTCACCCGCCGAGGTACAGGCAGAACTACAGGTGGGTGCTTAGCATGTCCCCTCAGAACTGCCTTTACCACACGTACCCTCAGTCTGAACTCACCTGCAGTGGTCTGTAACTACCGGCCCTGCAGGCTATCTACCCCAAAATATATTCAGGGATGGAGAAAAGTACATGGTATACTCCTTTGGGGGTAAACGCCCTATCCCCAATGAGATTTGGGCTTTATTCACTCCAATTGCCTTACCCCCATAGCAGGGGTCCCGGGAAAATGCTCAGGGTAGCCATGAATCAAAGAACACTCAGCTCCTGTGTCCACCAGTGCCAGGACATGTACATTCACAGGGTACCAATGAATTGCTAATTCTACATGCGTCCCCAAGGTGGGGACTTGGATCCCCTTGTCAGTCGAATCGCAATGCCCAATCATCCTCCAGTGGTGGTGAGGGTTCAAGCGAATCCTGAGTACTGTCTCCCATGACATTTTGCAGGGACACAGGCCGGATATGAGGCCTTGACTCTGGTTTCCATGTCCTGGACCTCAGCGGCTGGAACTGCTACTCTGGCTGTAATTGGTGCCACAGTTCTAACGATATTCTATTGGGCTGCCCATCGAGTTTTTCTTTCACTACCCCAGCCTTTATCAAGTCTCCCCACATCTGGGTCCTCGAGACCTTCACAGGGCCTGTACTTCCCTCTGTGCTCTTATTGTTTCAACCTCCCCCAGATCTGCTAAAGTACGAGCAGCCTCACTTATGGGTTGCTCTAGGTGGGGGGCAAGAGTAGTCACTAGGGACCCAAAGAGAGATGTGGGAGCTGTGTGCAGCACCAGGTTTCTCATTCCTATAGTGAACACCTCCTCACCAGGGCCCTGGGGGTCCATATTATAGATGATATTTTTCATATCCAATTCCTGCAGTACGTGTTGGAGCTCTGCATATGTTTTCAAAATACTGAGAAAATATGGTAAATCACCCTGATTAGGCCAAACTATTCTGATGGCAGCTGTTAGCCATTCCAGGAGCGTCTGATTCCCTGAGGCGTGATTGGCATTTTGCAACCGCTGCCGGAGGGAAGGGTGAGTCGTCAGGGAAGCCATAATACTCATCTCAGTACCCGACACAATGTTTTCCACCCCCATATCCCAGAGACGTAAAAGCCATGTAGGCAAAGATTCTGATGGCCTCTGCCTATACCAGACGCTCATGTCCACCACCTCATCCTGGGTATAGGGGCGGAGCATGGAGGGCTCCACAACCTGGGGAGGGGGCTGCTCCTCCCCCTGAGGAGCCCATGGTTGTTTTGTTTTTATTTTCTTAATTACAGCTGGGCGAGCCTTTAAAACAGGAGAAGATGGTACCTCCGGAGGTGGGCTGGGTAGCAGATCCGCCAATGGCCCCACCTCCTCTTCTCCCTCGGGCTCCTCCACCAACGGCTCCTCCTCCACCATTTCCAGGGCTGAAGGCACTACTCTTTCCTCTCCTTCCCCCACGGCCTCCTGCAACACGGCTGTCTCTCCCCTTGCAGCTGCTAAGGAATCTTCTAGGAGCGTGACCTGCCTTTCAGTAACTGTCTCTCCTCTTTAACAGCATCTGATAGGTTATCGCCCAGCTCCTCCAAGTGATGCTGAAGTGTGTCTCTCTCCCATCTAAGTTCCTCGAGAATCCTCTTTCTCCTGTAAAACATTTTCCACTATCTCGATAAAAAGAGACCCTACAATGCCAGCCACTACACAACCCCCTAAGGTCTCCAAGCAGTCTTCCAACCCATGGAGGGCTAATTCTGCAGCTTCTGGTGTTTCCACCCTTCCCCTGATCTGGGGAAGTTCTGGGGAAGGCTCTACCCCTCTAAGAGGTACTTTACCCTAGACCAATTCCCCGCTAGGGGTTCCCAACTTGGAAGCCCCGCAGCTGGGGGGATAATAACAGGTGAAGTGGCACCCTCTGCCACTGCATGCACTGGGGCCTCCTCACCAGTCACAGGAGCACCCCTCCCAAAGGTCGTACCCATTATGGCAGATTTCAGGTTTGGAGGCACGCTGCCTACTGCCGCCAGATGTAGGTCAGGGGAGAGGAAATCACTGGGCAAAATACCTCTAAAAACCAAAATCAGTCAAAGGGAGAAATAAAATTTAAAACCCATTTATTGCTTACAAACTGCAGTCCAGGGCCATCTCTCTCCTCTGCTCCTGAAGAAACAAGCAAGCAAGCCCCTCCCTTTAACCTCTCAAGGTTCAGACACACTCTCTATTGCCCAGGTAATTACCCACTGATATGGAGATGAACTTCTCTCCACCTCTGAGGATATACAAATGCACTAAAGCCAGGCGAGATATTCTGGAAATGTTAACAATTTTACCCACACCCTTTCTGTGGTCAAGGAGGCCAGGCCCCTGAATCTGAGTCAGAGATGTCTTCTTGCATGTCTGTTCTTCACAGGCTTTCCCCACATTTGTGTTTTGGCTCAGTTTCATTCTCCATCTGTCCTTCGAGATACTCTTTACCCTTCCCTTTGTCCCATGGTCAGAGCAGCTGTCACTTTCTCTAACCCAGGAAGCTTTTCTGAACACCTAAGCTCTCACTATAGTAGTCTGCCAAGCCATTCTTGATGGAAAGACTACTCTAGGAGGCCAGCTCACTTTGAGTCTGGAGAACTCCAGTCTTCCCAATGGCCTGCAAGGCCCTAAGCAAGTTGACCTCATCTTCTACCTGTTTCCCCTCACACCCAGCTCCAGCTACACTGGCCTCCCTGCTGTTTCACAAATAGGCCAGATATCCAGACATGCTCTCACCTCAGGACATTTGCACTTGCTGCTCTCTCTACCTGAAATGCCCCCTTCCATATATCCACATGGCTTGTTCCCTCACCTCCTTGAAATCTTTGCTCAAATATCCCTTTTTCAGAGAAGCTTCCCTGACCGCCCTACTTAAAATTGCAGTCTACCTCTGCATGGCCTCTCCCCCTGCCCTAATTTGATTTTCTCCACCAGTACCTATTGCCTTTAATATGCTTTAATATTTTTATAGTCTGCCTTTTGCAATTAAGCTGTTCTCAAGAACAAGAGTTTAGATTTGTTTGGCTCACTGGGATAGAAGTACACCTGGCATACAGTAAGTACTCAATAAACATTTGTTGCGTGAATATATGAATAAAGAAATAAATTTCCCCCACTAGGCACTGAGACCATTGGGATTGTAGGGCTGCAGCTTTCTCTGCAGTGGAGAAAAGCAGTTCCAACAAAAGGAACTCAAGAACTCAGAATTCCCTCCAGCATCTCCCCCAAACTGCCCGGGTCAGGGAGAGGGCAATGAGAAGTGAGAATCCCCAGCAGCAGAATGGGAAATGGGCCTCGTGGGGGAGAGGGGAAGGAAGGGTGTCTCCATCAATGCTGGGGCACGGTGGACAGTGTTCTGGGCAAAAGATACACTGTCCTCACCTGCCCTAGAAGTGACTAGCCAAACAGAGCAGCAAAGGGGATTGAGGGTGTTCCTAGGGAGGGCATTTGTCAGAGGCTACTCACCCACCCTGTTGAAGCCACAGTGACCAGCTAAGCCCCGCATTCAGAACCTCCCCACCCCCCGCCACACCTCTCCTGTTGGCTTCACCTCCCAGCTCTTATGGCCCCCAATGCTCTCTCTCTCAGCATGTCTTTCAGACCTTCCAAAGAATCTACTTAAAGTCTCAAATTCCTGAGCTCTGCAGATTTTGCTGAAGATTTCAAAGGAGGTAAGCTGAAGGGGTTACATTGCACATCTTAAAGCAAACCAGTTAAAAACTTCTCCCTTAGACATTTCCATATTTCTAAGTGCCTCTCTGGAGCTGCCTGGCTGAGAGTGAAGTGTTTCTCCCTTTCCAGACCCTGCACCAGCTTGCTGCCCTCCTGGATCTGCCAGCAGACTTCAGATTCTTCTCCCATACACAGCGCAGAAAAACTCCATCGGCCCTTCCTCGGCTCCCTGTCCAAAACTGCATTCCCAGACTCATGAAACCTGACAAAATGCAAGGCCTTAGAATTACATGACCTCAGGACCTGTTCAAAGACCAATTGTTTCTGAGAATAAATGCTCCTGGGATCTTATTGCCCTTCCCTCACACTGCCAGTGGCTTATCAAAATATTTCTTTCATGTACACACTGGGCTTTCCTTAAGAGGAATTTGGGAGAATGTTATTTTCTCATCTCTATTCTACACCCAATGCCCCCTTCAACCTTAAAAATAAAAGAGCCAGGTATTTTATTAGCAAAATGAGTTAATTTGGAAATAGCAGAGGAATTGCAATTGGGGACAAGCAAACTATGGCAAACCAAAGGCAGGTCCAAAGAGACAAAAGGGAAGACCAGCTTTCATTAAATCTTAAGAGGAAATTGGGGAGGGTTGTTTTAAACAAAAGTTCGTTGGAGAAGAACAAGAGTTTGAGGTTGGGGAAGTGTCTCATTGTCTGCACACGGTGGTTAGTGTATTGCTGTTGGGATAGGAAGGGACCTTCCTTTTTTTTCTTAAAAGCAGGAGATAAAATTCCTATGTGAAAAGTGTCCTCCTTGTCAAGATAAGAATTATCTTCCTTCTTCCTGCTGGTTATGCAGGCCACAAGGAGCACGAGGGCTCGCTCCCCCTTCAGGGCTTCCCAACCCCACTGTAAATGAGGTTCCCTTTCTCTTTACTCATTTTCACATTTCCCCCTTTTCATCAGAATCTTTCCTCAAAAGCATCACTGATCACGAGTTGGGTTTTCTTCATTTAGTGTTTTTGTTCCTTGGTGCTAGAAAGGGCCTTTCCTGGTTGTCATATCCCACACTGGAGGGAAAGTGCACAGACTGGAAACTGTGGGGGCTACCCTTGAGTAACAAGAAAGGGTAGCAGGGAGAACTCTCTGGAGTCTTCCCCTAAAGTCTGTATCTTATCAAGATTATAAACAGTGGACATCATCTCAAAGCATTGAGCCAGCATCACACTATATGTGCCTCATCTGGTGCACAGGTCTGACAGGCAAGATACAAAAGTTAAAATTGATTATACAAAATTAGACAAGGAGCAGAATAATGACCCGTTTGGGTAATAGTCCTAAACCAGGAGCCCAGACCTGAAGGTAACCAGCTAATAGATCAAAGGATCATGGGTCATTAGGTAGAATTTGTTGTAGCCAATGTACTTGTTCCCTGATTTTTACAATTGGGTTTCTATTTCTCCAGAGGAATTTATCCATGTGTAACAGGTGGTATCCATTATTACACAAACACCTCCTTGTTCAGCAAGTAGATAATCAAAGGCTATGTGATTACCCAAAAGTACCTTGGCCAGTAAGTCGAAGGATCACTGTTGGGCTGTTATTGCTTGGGTTATGCAGTTGGCTAGCTCTCCTAATGGTGGGGAGAGATCTTTGGTCATGCATTCACTGGCATTTACTCTAATCCGTGGGAGAAAGGCTCTCCTTGGAGCAAACCCAGAGTCATGCATGCCTCCTGCAAGTTCCCACTTAAGGTGGCCTTGAAGACTCTACTGGGTTGAACAAGTGGGAGGCTACCGAACAAGGTACAGGAACACCTGGTTGTTTCCACCTAACCCAATAGGGAGTATTCTATAGGCTTGTGGGTATAACTGGCAGTGGCATTTGGACTAAAGAGAAATTAGCTACAGGTAGGTCCTAGAGGTCTCTGACATCATGAACAGATCAGAGTTTCTGGTGACAGACTGAACAGTCAGAGAGGTTTCCCCTTTTGCAATAGACTGAGAAATGTATATAAGAGATTGTTTCTCCAAGAGAAAGAGGGAAGAAAAAAAGAAACAAGGTAAGAAGCAGCAGTGAGAAAAGGGTACACAGGCCTGGTCTGGTCATCTTGGTAAAGCTGTCTCCCTCAGCTGTTGTCTGCTTGAATTCCTGGAAATCTTTACTTTTAGGTAACCAGTTAGTATGTAGGTCTAGTTAGGGTCTGGTGCTTTCTTTAGATTTAACACATGAATCCAAGAGTCTATTCCTTGGAGCTTGGTGGCACAAGAGTTGGTTAACAGTACCCAAAAGGGAGTTTTCCACAGAGCTGAAGAGAGTCCTTTAGGAAATGTCTTTTCCAATAGACGAAGTCCTTAAGTTATAAGGTGCAATGTTTAAGGTCTTCATCTCTTGGGAGTGTGCTATAGAAAGACTGCTTTACCAAAGCATGGTTTCCTTACCAGAAGTAATTAGGCCTTTACAGTATTAAAATATATCTCCATTTATCAACCAAGAATCAAAGAAACAGGGGCCAGGTGATTGGGTGTCCTGATATAAGAAGAACAGATTCTTATTGAACTTATGCAAATAACTAATGATACTGTCCAAATTATAGAGGGATCAATTAGGGAGATAAAGACAATGTTTTATCTTTGTTTACAAAGATATATCTTACCAAATTGTTGACAACTTAGAAAATATTTTCTTAAATCGGGAAAAACAAATGATTAAAAATCAGTAATACTTAAGATAAAAAGTCATAAAAATTATAATCACATACATCAGTTCATTTCATCCTATGTAATCAATACTTGTTCTACTTGAGTCCAGTTTTTTTTCCATTCACTTTTTTGACCCCACCTGATGACTGACAGTGATAACTTTAAGAAATTTGCAAGGTTTCCATTAAGGCTTGTATAATTTGCCCAGTGAGGTAGCGCCTTCATCACTGGAAATTGTGGAAGGTATACCTCAAACAGGAAATGCATTTTAAAATAATGAGAATATTTTGATAAGCCCTACTTAAGTGGCAATTGAATGAAGTCTAGCTGCAGGTGTTCATAAAGCCCAGAGGGAGGAGGTCTGAGACCTCTGGAGACCAAAAACAGTTTGTCTTAAATGTACTAAGATGGGTGAAGGAATGTAAAACCCCAAAACAGGATTTGCCAGGAGCCAGGAAAAATCAAGCCGCTACCTTTGGGTTTCCCAAAGCCTCAACTATTTATTTAATTTACAGCCACCGTTTATCCATCATAATTCTTCTGATTCAGGAGCAAACTGCTGACACGTTACAAGGACGCCAGGATGGCAAAAGTTTGGGAATGAGGTGACATTTTTGCGGAAGCACAATGGGTGTCACCCACGCGTGCCACAGTCTTCACAGATTCTGCTGCTGCCTTTGCACAAAAGCCAGTTGGGGCTTTCCCCTGCTCGGGTTTAATCCTTTCGGTGTGAGTCTCAATTTTGATGACGACAATTTCAGGAAGTAAAGGAATAGCAGTAAGAAGACTGCTTACTTGTTGCCCATTTTTTACTGGGGCGCCAGAGGACATCATATAACATTTTAAGATATTAACTGGAATTCTAAGTGATAACATTATACTAAGACATTATCAGATTTCTAGAAATTTCACATCATTTCTTGAATAGTTATATACCCATATAAATACAACATAAAGAAAGCTTATTATTACTTCTTATTTGATGATGCCTCCCCTGTACTTAACATATCAACTAAGGCTAGTTAGTTTAGAAAATAATTTGAAATGTACCAGCGGCCCCCTGAAAAAAATCCAGAAGTTTCTTCCAGGTCAAAAAGACCCATTTAGAATTTGACTTGGGGGAGTTCGTCAAAATATCAGATTATTTTCAGACACTTGGTCAAATAGGATCATAAGGCACTATGAAATAATACTTAGTTACCCATTTAACCAAAGTGACAATAAAAGAATTTTAAAGGCAAATACAAGAGGTTACAAAGTTGTTAGTGAAACTTAGCTCTTAGATTTTGGGCAAGGGTACTTCTATAGCCTTTGCACTTTTAAAAGGCCTCTTTCTCCTTTTTTTATCTTCAGCCTTAGAAATTGAGGATATCAGCCTTTGGGATAAATGGGGGCTGGGAGTGGGGTCGGGATTGGTGAAAAAGACTAGGTTGAATTTGAACTGTTTCTAGAGCTGCCCTTCTAGTTTTGCAAAGATTTATAAGATTAGGACAGTTGCTCTCAACTCCTCAAAGAATTGGGTTATAACTTAAATGATATATATTAGGCTGATCTACCTATCCAACTATATTACCCTCAATTTGCTTCTTTCCCTTTGGGTACATAGTTCTAATTTTAACTTAAGGTAAGGAAGAAGGCCTAAAAAACATTCCTATCAGGCACTGAATATCAGCTTCCAATCTGGCCAACTTTTTGACAACAGAGCCACTTAAAAAAAATTATCTTAAATATCTTGTCAGTTTTCAGTTGGGACGGTGAATATGTCTGGCACGATTGAAGAAACACCTTTGGGTATAACAGGGGTGCCCAAACAGGGTGTAAAGGATACTAATACCTTTCCAAGATCCAGAGTCACCCCAAAAGAATTGACAACCTGCATGTCCCAAGCAGGCAGACAAAATGAGACAAGCAGGAAGGCAATAGCTATCCCTGGCAGAAAAAGGATCAACAACCAATGGGTTTGGATTTCGGAAGGAAGGGACAGGGTGACATTTTATTTCTCTCAACTGAGCTCAGGAGATAATCTACTAAAATAAATTTTTGAAGGTCCTTCCTGGGTTTAAGAAATTCTTTAACTATTAAAAGTTAGACCCTTAGTTCAGCCTTTGACCAAAGAGTGAAAGATATTGAACGGGTTTGCCTGTAGTCTCAGGTGGTCTTATTTTAAAGGTAACTGTTTAATAGTCTTTTCAGAGTGGAAAGACAATTAAGACAGTATTAATGGAATTAGTACTCAAAGGAAGATAGAGGGGAGCAGCAGGAGTTTTATCAGTCTTTTATCAGTTTTTTGTTTTCTGTATAGTCTTTAGATATCTTTTTCTTGTGTTTGTTTTTCATTTTTTTTATTAAGGTATTACTGATATACACTCTTATCAAGTTTTCACATGAAAAAACAATGTGGTGACTACATTTACCCATATTATCAAGTCCCCACCCATACCCCAATGCAGTCACTCTCCATCAGTGTAGAAAGATGACACAGATTCACTGTTTTCCTTCTCTGTGCTACACTGTTTTCCCCGTGACCTCCCACACCATGTGTACTAAACATAATACCCCTCAATCCCCTTCTCCCACCCTTCCCACCCGCCCTCCCACACCCCTCCCCTTTGGTAACCACTAGTTCCTTCTTGGAATCTCTAAGTCTGCTGCTATTTTGTTCCTTCAGTTTTGCTTCATTGTTATACTCCACAAATGAGGGAAATCATTTGGCACTTGTCTTTCTCCACCTGGCTTATTTCACTGAGCATAATATCCTCCAGCTCCATCCATATTGTTGCAAATGGCAGGATTTGCTTCCTTCTTATGGCTAAATAGTATTCCATTGTGTATACATACCACATATTCTTTATCCATTCATCTACTGATGGACACTTAGGTTGCTTCAATATCTTGGCTATTGTAAAAAGTGCTGCAATAAACAGAGGGGTGCATATGTCTTTTTGAATCTGAGAAGTTGTATTCTTTGGGAAAATTCCAAGGAGTGGGATTCCCGAGTCAAATGGTATTCCTATTTTTAGTTTTTTGAGGAACCTCCATATTGCTTTTCACAATGGTTGAACAAGCTTACATTCCCACCAGCAGTGTAGGAGGGTTCTGCTTTCTCTGAAACCTCGCCAGTATTTGTTGTTCTTAGTCTTTTGGATGCTGGCCATCCTTACTGGTGTGAGGTGATATCTCATTGTGGTTTTAATTTGCATTTCTCTGATGATTAGTGATGTGGAGCATCTTTTCGTGTGTCTATTGGCCATCTGAATTTCTTCTTTGGAGAACTCTCTCTTCATATCCTCTGCCCATTTTTTAATCGGGTTATTTGCTTTTTGGGTGTTGAGGCATGTAAGTTCTTTATATATTTTGGATGTTAACCCCTTACCTGATATGTCATTTTTACAAATATATTCTCTCATACTGTAGGATGCCTTTTTGTTCTGTTGATGGTGTCCTTTGCTGTACAGAAACTTTTTAGTTTGATGTAGTCCCATGAGTTCATTTTTGCTTTTGTTTCCCTTGCTCGAGGAGGTGCATTCAGGAAGAAGTTCCTCATGCTTATTTATATTCAGGAGATTTTTGCCTATGTTGTCTTCTAAGAGTTTTATGGTTTCATGACTTACATTCAGGTCCTTGATCCATTTTGAGTTTACTTTTGTGTATGGGGTTAAACAATAATCCAGTTTCATTCTCTTGCATGTAGCTGTCCAGTTTTGCCAACACCAGCTGTTGAAGAGGCTGTCATTTCCCCATTGTATGTCCATGGCTCCTTTATCATATATTAATTGACCATATATGCTTGGATTCATATCTGGGCTCTCTACTCTGTTCCATTGGTCTATGGGTCTGTTCTTGTGCCGGTACCAAATTGTCATGAGTACTGTGGCTTTGTAGTAGAGCTTGAAGTTGGGGAGCATAATACCCCCAGTTTTATTCTTCCTTCTCAGGATTGCTTTGGCTATTCGGGGTCTTTTTGGTTCCATATGAATTTTAGAACGATTTTCTCTAGTTTGTTGAAGAATGCTGTTGGTATTTTGATAGGAATTGCATTGAATCTGTAGATTGCTTTAGGCAGGATGGCCATTTTGACAATATTAATTCTTCCTATCCATGAGCACAGAATGTGTTTCCATTTATTGGTATCTTCTTTAATTTCTCTCATGAGTGTCTTGTAGTTTTCAGAGTATAAGTCTTTCACTTCCTTGGTTAGGTTTATTCCTAGGTATTTTATTCTTTTTGATACAACTGTGAATGGAATTGTTTTCCTGATTTCTCTCTCTGCTAGCTCATTGTTAGTGTATAGGAATGCCACAGATTTCTGCATATTAATTTTGTATCCCACAAACTTCTTTAGGGTTTTTTATGTACAATATCATGTCATCTACAAACAGGGACAGTTTAACTTCTTCCTTGCCAATCTAGATGCCTTTTATTTCTTTGTGTTGTCTGATTGCCATGGCTAGGACCTCCAGTACTATGTTGAATAGAAGTGGGGAGAGTGGGCATCCTTGTCTTGTTCCTGATCTTAGAGGAAAAGCTTTCAGCTTCTCGCTGTTAAGTATAATGTTCGCTGTGGGTTTGTCATATATGGCCTTTATTATGTTGAGGTACTTGCTCTCTATACCCATTTTGTTGAGAGTTTTTATCATGAATGGATGTTGAATTTTGTCAAATGCTTTTTCAGCGTCTATGCAGATGATCATGTGGTTTTTGTCCTTCTTTTTGTTGATATGGTGGATGATGTTGATGGATTTTTGAATGTTGAACCATCCTTGCATCCCTGGAATAAATCCTACACGATCATGATGGATGATCCTTTTGATGTATTTTTGAATTGGTTTGCTAATATTTTGTTGAGTATTTTTGCATCTATGTTCATCAGGGATATTGTTCTTTAGTTTTCTTTTTTTGTGGTGTTTTTGCCTGGTTTTGGTATTAGAGTGATGCTGGCCTCATAGAATGAGTTGGAAGTATTCCCTCTTCTTCTACTCCTTGGAAAACTTTAAGGTGGATGGGTATTAGGTCTTCACTAAATGTTTGATAAATTTCAGCGGTGAGGCCGTCTGGTCCAGGTATTTTGTTCTTAGGTAGGTTTTTGATTATCAGTTCAATTTCGTTGCTGGTAATTGGTCTGTTGAGATTTTCTGTTTCTTTCTGGGTCAGCCTTGGAAGGTTGTATTTTTCTAGAAAGTTGTCCATTTCTTCTAGGTTATCCAGTTTGTTAACATATAATTTTTCATAGTATTCTCTAATAGTTCTTTGTATTTCTGTGCTCTCTGTAGTGATTTTTCCTTTCTCATTTCTGATTCTGTTTGTGAGTAGACTCTCTTTTTTTCTTGAAAAGTCTGGCTAGGGGTTTATCTATTTTGTTTATTTTCTTGAAGAACTAGCTCTTGCTTTCATTGACCCTTTCTATTGTTTTATTCTTCTCAATTTTATTCATTTATGCTCTAATCTTCGTTATGTCCTTCCTTCTACTGACTTTGGGTCTTATTTGTTCTTCTTTTTCTAGTTTCGTTAATTGTGAGTTTAGACTGCTCATACGGTTCTTCTTTCCTGAGGTAGGCCTGTATTGCAGTATACTTTCCTCTTAGCACAGCCTTCGCTGCGTCCCACAGATTTTGCGGTGTTGAATTATTGTTGTCATTTGTCTCCATATACTGCTTGATCTCTGTTTTTATTTGGTCATTAATCCATTGGTTATTTAGGAGCATGTTGTGAAGCCACCATGTGTTTGTGGGATTTTTCATTTTCTTTGCGTAATTCATTTCTAGTTTCATACCTTTGTGGTCTGAGAAACTGGTTGGTACAATTTCAATCCTCTTGAATTTACCAAGGCTCTTTTTGTGGCCTAGTTTATGACCTATTCTTGAAAATGTTCCATGTGCACTTGAGAAGAATGTGTATTTTGCTGCTCTTGGGTGTAGAGTTCTGTAGATGTCTGTTAGGTCCATCTGTTCTAATGTGTTGTTCAGTGCCTCTGTCTCCTTACTTATTTTCTGTCTAGTTGATCTGTCCTTCAGAGTGAGTGGTGTGTTGAAGTCTCCTAGGATGAATGCATTGCATTCTGTTTCCCCTTTTAATTCTGTTAGTATTTGTTTCACATATGTAGGTGCTTCTGTGTTGGGTGCATAGATATTTATAATGATTATATTTTCTTGTTGGATTGACCCTTTTATCATTATGTAATGTCCTTCTTTGTCTCTTGTGACTTTCTTTGTGTTGAAGTCTATTTTGTCTGATATAAGTACTGCAACTCCTGCTTTTTTCTCCCTGTTTGTTGCATGAAAAGTCTTTTTCCATCCCTTCACTTTTAGTCTGTGTATGTCTTTGGGTTTAAAGTGAGTCTCTTGTAGGCAGCATATAGATGGGTCTTTTTTTTATCCATGCAGTGACTCTATGTCTTTTGATTGGTGCATTCAGTCCATTTACATTTAGGGTGGTTATGGATAGGTATGTACTTATTGGCACTGCAGGCTTTAGATTCGTGGTTACCAAAGGTTCAAGGTTAACTTCCTTACTATCTAAAAGTCTAACTTAACTCACGTAATATGCTTTTATAAACACAATCTAAAGGTTCTTTTTTTTTCTCCTCCTTTTTTTTCCTCCTCCATTCTTTATATATTAGGTATCATATTCTTTACTGTTTCTCTATCCCCTGATTGACTTTGGGGATAGTTAATTTCATTTTGCATTTGCTTAATGATTAGCTGTTCTACTTTCTTTACTGTGGTTTTATTACCTCTGGTGACAGCTATTAAACCATAGGAAAACTCCCATCTGTAGCAGTCCCTCCAAAATACACTGTAGAGATGGTTTGTGGGAGATAAATTCTCTCAGCTTTTGCTCATCTGGGAATTTTTTAATCCCTCCTTCAAATTTAAGTGATAATCTTGCTGGATAAAGTATTCTTGGTTCAAGGCCCTTCTGCTTCATTGCATTAAATACACCATGCCACTCCCTTCTGTCCTGTAAGATTTCTGTTGAGAATTCTGATGATAGCCTGATAGGCTTTCCTTTGTATGTGATCATATTTCTCTCTCTGGCTGCTTTTAGTAGTCTGTCCTTATTCTTGATCTTTGCCATTTTAATTACTATATGTCTTGGTGTTGTCTTCCTTGGGTCCCTTGTGTTGGAAGATCTGTGCACCTCCATGGCCTGAGAGATTATCTCCTTCCCCAGATTGGGGAGGTTTTCAGCAATTACCTCCTCAAAGACACTTTCTATCCCTTTTTCTCTCTCTTCTCCTTCTGGTACCCCTATAATGCAAATATTGTTCTGTTTGGATTGGTCACAGTTCTCTCAATATTCTTTCATTCTTAGAGATTCTTTTTTCTCTCTGTGCCTCAGCTTCTTTTTATTCCTCTTCTCTAGTTTCTGTTTCATGTATTGTCTCCTCCACTGTATCTGATCTGCCTTTAATACCCTCCATTGTGCTCTTCAATGAATGGATCTCTGACCAGTGTTCATTCCTGAGTTCTTGAATATCTTTCCATACGTCCATGAGCATGTTAATGATTTTTATTTTGAACTCCCTTTCAGGGAGAGTCATGAGGTTGATATTATTTAAATCTTTCTCAGGAGTTGGGTTAATAATTTTATTCTGAACCAGGTTCCTTTGGCATTTCATATTTGCATATGGCACCCTCTAGTGCCCAGAAGCTGTACTCTCTGGAGCTGCTCAGCCCTTGAAGCAATGTCGGGGGTCGCAGGGGAGTGGTATTAGTGCCTGGGGGGAGGAAAGAGCTATTTCCTGCTTCCCAGCTGCTATGCCTGTCTCCACTGCCTGAACCAGTGGGCCGAGCACACAGGTATAAGCCTCTATGCTTTGCGTTTGTAGTTGCTGTAGACAGATCCTCCCTCTGGCTGGCCTAACGCCAGGGTAAGGTTTGCTGGTTTGTGATCTGGGTGGGGCTGGCCAGGAGAAAGGCACAGTAGGCTGCCTATCACAGAGGAGGTTCTTGGAGCTGTGTAGGCAGCCAGGAAGCTGGAGCACCTGAAGATCGTGAAAGCTCCCAACCTGCTGGGTAGAGTGCATCCAGACAATTTTGTCTACCTGTCCTTTCTCCTGAGCAGTAAGCTCTGTGCAATCCTTCCCCCTTTAGCAGCCCTCTTGCTAAGGGCTTCCTTGTTAGGAAGTCTCTCAGACTGCCTGCCTTTCTTTTGTCCCAGAGCAGCCAGATATGGATCCCTGCTTTCCACAAGGAGCTGGAATCTCAGTCTCTCCAGGAATTCTGCCTGTCTTAGCTTTCCAATCCCCTAATTACGAGAGAATCATGCAAGCACCATGAAATGTAGGTTTGTGCTCCCAGAGCAGATCTCTGGAGTTAGGTATTCAGCAGTCCCAAGTCTCCACTCCCTCCCTGCTCCTTTCTCTTCCTCCCACCGGTGAGCTGGGGTGGGGGAAGGGCTTGGGTCCTGCCTGGCCACAGCTTTAGTACATTACCCTGTTCTGTGAGGTCTGCTCTTGTGTCCAGGTGTATGCAGTTTGGCACAGTCCTCTTTCCTGTTGCTTTCAGGAGTAGTTGTATCAGTTATATTTTCGTATTATATGAGGTTTTAGGAGGAACCCTCTGTCTCACCTCTCATGCCGCCATCTTTAATCCAATTTCTTTAGGTATCTTTTATCTCTAATTTTTCATTAACTTTTGCAATGAATCTTTCAATGAAATTATTTTGGAATTTTGGGACCTTTTGGATGCTTCTACATGCCAATTAAAGAATGTATTCCCTTGATTTGGAATCCTCTTTTAAGGGTGATCCTTAAGGTGGACTTACCTAACACAAAGCTTCCCTAGAATGGCCATAATGTCGAATTATTTAAACGTTCATCTATTTTTCTAGAAAGGCTTAAGATTCTGGTCTAAGAACCAGGTGGTATCTATCTTGTTTCTGGATTCCCTAAAATGTCTTAACTCTGGGGGACCACTTTTCAAGAGCTGTTCTAAAACGCTGGGAATCAATGCGTTCCCACCCTTCCCTTTTGAACAGGACAGGTGAATTACTAGGAAGCTTCAGCAAACAGAAACAAAAGAAAACTCATCAGGAAAGACAATGCCTTCATAAAAACAGATGGGCAATAAAGCTGGAAAGCTCAAAATGCAAAGAGAGCAGAGTTGAAAATACAGGAGAGACACCCTCAAACTCCAGGGTCAGCAAGAAATCAGTGAGCTCAACAGGCTTTTTGTTCCCTAGGCTCAGAGTTGTTGGAGGTCTTCTCCAGATCTCACTTCTCTGACAGCACTTAATGTCAACCTTGAAAATAAAATAGGAATTTTACTAACAAAAGTAGTTTATTCAGGAATAGCACAGGAATTACAATTGGAGAGAAGCCAATGGTTGCAAACCATAGGCAAGTCCAAAGAGACAAAGGGAAAGTCAGTTCTTATTAAATCTTAGGAGGAAATTGAGGAGTGAAATTTTGAACAAAAGTTCATTGGAGACGAACAAGAGTCTGAGATTGTGGAGATTTCTCATTGGCTGCACATGGTGGTTAGTGCATTGTTGCTGCGGCAAGGAGGGACCTTCCTTCTTTTTCTTAAAAGCAGAAGATAAAATTCCTATCTGGAAAATGTCCTTGACAAGAGTGATCTTTCATCTTCCTGCTGGTTACGCAGGCTGCAATGAGCATGAGCGTTCCCCCTTCAGGGCTTCCCAAATCCATTTTAAATGAGGTTTCTTTTACTCATTTTCACTGTTTTGTGCACACACCAGGCTCTCCTTAAGAGGAACTTGGGAGAATGTTATTGTCTCATCTCACTCTACACCCACCTCTCCCTTCCTCCTGGGGTGCTAGTGTCAGCAGAAGCCTATGGGGAAGTGAGGCCAGGGCCACAGAAGAGGAGGGAAGGAGAGGAAAGGGGAAGTTTGGGAGGGAGGCCTCTGAGAAGGCTGTGGGAAAGGAGAGTCAGCATAGAGAGAGGCCACAAGCTTGGTGTGTCTGCACGAGCATCTCCACCAGCATCTGCTGAGCTATGAGCCAAACCAGGGATATACAGGGTAGGGAAGGTGGGGTAGGCAGAAACCTCAGATAGGAGCAAGGAGATAAACAGACCTGGGCA
>JAQQAC010007890.1:36222959-36235506 GCA_029783875.1 Phataginus tricuspis | reverse complement strand
ATTCTACAACTTGGAGGGATGGAGGTGGGCGTGGCCCTGATGAGCTGGAGGGCCCAGACTCCAAACTTCATCATGGCCATGATCCCCGAGGGGGACTGCAGCCTTCGGGCCCACCCCAGTTCCCTCCCTACCGCGGAATGATGCCGCCCTTCGTGAGTTTGGATATCTTGTTTTGGAGTGGTTGTGAGACTAGAGCATGAGGAAGATTTTGTCCCTGGAGAGGAAAGCTAGAAAGCAGGGATTTATGACAGTGAGGGAGAACAATAGGTTTAGGGAGCTGGCAGGCTGTTCAGACTATCCATCTGAGCGGCTACCATTGGTCCTTTCTGCAGATGTACCCCCCATATCTCCCATTTCCTCCGCCCTATGGACCCCAAGGGCCTTACCGGTACCCAACTGCTGATGGACCTAGGTGAGTAATCCAGGTCTGGGTTTGTGGCTGAGGACAGGAAGCTTATTGGGAGAAAAGATGGTATTATAGCCAGGAGGCTGTCTTATATGTGGTTATACAACATGCCATCTCTTACCTCTCTTCTCCCATTTGTCTTTTCACATCTAGCCGTTTCCCCCGTGTGGCAGGCCCCCGGAGCTCAGGGCCACCAATGCGCCTCGTAGAACCTGTGGGTCGTCCTTCCATTCTTAAAGAGGATAATCTCAAAGAGTTTGACCAGTTAGACCAGGAAAATGATGATGGCTGGGCCGGTAAGTGAATATTAAGGATCAAGCATTTTGGTCTGAAAAGGCAAAAATCTGATGAGGAAAACATGGGGTTGGGTGGGAAAGCAGACACTTGAGGGCAGGGGAGATAAATGGAGGAAAGCCAAGTCCTGTAAGGAGATGAGAGGAATGAGAGTGAAAAGGTCCATAATGGATCTAGACTTCAGCTGAGGGTGGGCAGGGGTTGGCATTGGTTGTGCTTCCCATTGCATAGTTCCACAGCACTTTTTGTGTTCCAGAAGATAACTGAGACTGGGGAGCCCAACGCTTGGGTTATTACTCTTCACTTTCTCCTTCAGGGGCCCATGAGGAGGTCGACTACACTGAAAAGCTCAAGTTCAGTGATGAGGAAGATGGGCGAGAATCCGACGAGGAGGGAGCTGAGGGCCAGTGAGTTAGGGCCCTCTGAGGAGAGGAGAGGCTCAGTTTCTTTAGTGGTAACATACCCAGAAAGGAGCTAGGTTGCTGCTGATTTTAATTCCACTGTTGTTTGTTCACAGCAAGGAGTCCCAGTCAGCTGTTGGTGAGGAGCGGCCCCCTGAAGCAGATGGCAAAAAGGACAACTGCCCCAGCAGCGAACCACCCCCTCCTAAGACGGCCTGGGCAGAGACCTCTCGGCCTCCAGAGACAGAGCCTGGGCCTCCTGCCCCAAAGCCTCCCCCACCCCCACCACACCGGGGCCCTACCGGAAACTGGGGCACCCCCGGGGACTACCCAGTGAGTGTCTACAATGAGGGATTGAGAGGGTTAGTTGTGGGAGATCAGTGCCTGCTGGGTAACTGAAGCAGTAGTAGTAGGGGAAGCTGGAGGGAGGGCTGAAAATGGGCTATAAGAAGCATAGAGCTGTGGACCATCTCTGAAAAGATTTGTGACATCCTTGGTGTAAGGGCTTCTGGGTAAAAAAATGGGGGGTGATGCTAGTAAGGAAGAACAGGAGATCTGGATGTTTGGGTCACTGAAGGGAGAGAAGAGACAAGTAATAAAGACTGGGGTGATGAGTTTATCCCTACCCAGAGGCCATCAATCAAAGGCCTGGTTCTTGGACTCCATGGCTAGAGACAGTCTTTGAGAGAGATCAGAAGAAACATAACGACTGACACCTGTGGCCCTGCTGGGTCTGTCCACTGACAGGACCGTGGGGGCCCTCCCTGCAAACCCCCAGCACCGGAAGATGAGGATGAGGCATGGCGGCAGCGGAGGAAGCAGTCTTCATCTGAGATTTCACTGGCTGTGGAGCGGGCCCGGCGGAGGCGAGAAGAAGAAGAGCGACGCATGCAGGAGGAACGCCGGGCAGCCTGCGCTGAGAAGCTCAAGCGACTTGATGAGAAGTTCGGGGCACCCGACAAGCGGCTCAAAGCAGAGACTGCTGCTCAGCCTGCTGCCCCTCCTGCCCCAGCTCCACCACCTGCAATCCCCAAAGAACTCCCTGTACCTCCAGCTCCTCCACCAGCACCAGCCCCAACACCAGAAAAAGAGCTGGAAGAGCCAGCACAGGCAGCTCCTGCCCAGTCCGTCCCCGCTGCAGGTGTGGCTCCGGCCCCCGCCCTGGTGAGTGGTGGCGGCAGTGCCAGTAGCGCCAGCAGTGGCAGCTTCGACACCAGCCCAGGTATGGAGGCGGGGATGGTACCGCCAGGCTCAGGTCTCTGCTTGGGTTGAGGGTGAGGGTAGTAAGGATGGGAGTAAATGATGTGGAAGGCGGTGGTTTTGGTTCATTGGACTGTCCGTGGTAGGGGAATGGGAGCCCTTTTGCTTGTATGGATTTCTAAGGGCAGGTTCTACTACAGGAGTTGATGAGACAAGTGATCTGAGACCGCTTTGTATAGGCCCTGTGTGGAACAAGGCTGAAGAAAGTGTCTTGTTTGGGTGGCTTTGTGGGAAGTAAATGCCACCACCATTGCCTCTTGAGAGGCCATGAAGTGTTTTCATGGGTTTTAAATGGTAAGGGCTTAATCTTTGGAGAGGGAGCTAGAGATGGGCGAGAGCTGAAATTTTGGGACTGTTCCTGAAATACCTATTGGTAGACTAGGTCACTCTGCTGTTTTTTCTTCAACACAGTGGAACCCCAGCTGCCCTCAAAAGAGGGTCCTGAACCACCCGAAGAGGTTACTTCTCCTGCCACACCACCAGCCCCAAAAGTGGAACCCAAGGGTGATGGGGTTGGTCCCACCCGGCAACCCCCAAGCCAGGGCTTGGGGTACCCTAAATACCAGAAGTCATTGCCTCCCCGTTTCCAGCGGCAGCAGCAGGTGAGGTTGAGTTAATTCCCTCCTAAGGGCCGCTGCTCCTCCTCGCTTCAAGGGCTACCTGTCTGTAAACTACCTTCTGGTTCCCTGATCAGGTCTGTCTGTATTGGATCACCCTAGTTTCCATCTAGGCAGGTAGTCGTCACATCTGCATATTAACTTTTTTTCTTCACTGGTTCCTTCCTTTTGGGTGGGAGTGGGGAGTTGTGGCACCTCTGTCCCAGCCCCTCTTGTCCTGCAGGAGCAGCTTTTGAAGCAGCAGCAGCAGCAGTGGCAGCAGCAGCAGCAGGGCCCTGCCCCGCCGGCCCCAGTGCCCCCGTCGCCGCCGCAGCCTGTGGCCCTGGGGGCTGTGCCGGCACCACAGGCTCCGCCGCCACCCCCCAAGACCCTGTACCCAGGTGCTCTGGGCCGGCCACCACCCATGCCCCCGATGAACTTTGACCCCCGTTGGATGATGATTCCTCCTTATGTGGACCCCCGGCTCCTCCAGGGCCGGCCCCCTCTGGACTTCTATCCTCCTGGTGTGCACCCCTCTGGTAAGGGGCCAGAGGCGGGTGGACAGCAGGAAACCCCACAGGCCCAGGAAGTGGGTATGGCACCTGGCTGTGGGGATGCAGGGCCACCAGTAAAGGGAGGAGGGTGTGCTTAGCACTGCTCTGATAGTTGTTCATTGCGGAATTGGTTTGTGGGAGGGATAGAAAGTGGTCCCTCGTTGACCTGGATATATTTGGGAGATTAATTTATCGGGAGCTGAGTAGGTAACCCTGTTACAAGACAATAGGCAAGGCACAGATTTATGGAGGATAAGAGATGGAAAATGCTGGTGTTTGCTGACTGGGGAGATGCATTTTGGGCTAGAGGACCCATCACATAAAGGATTCTTTTTCATCCCTCATTTCCTCAGGTCTGGTTCCCCGGGAGCGCTCAGACAGTGGGGGCTCAAGCTCAGAGCCATTTGAGCGCCATGCACCTCCCCTCCTACGGGATCGGGGCACCCCACCAGTGGATCCAAAGTTAGCCTGGGTGGGCGATGTCTTCACCACCACACCCACCGATCCCCGCCCGCTTACCTCACCACTGCGCCAGGCTGCTGAGGAGGACGACAAGGGGACGAGGTGAGTCTGAGTAGTGAGAAATGGGTGAGTTCTTAGTGCAGGGATCTAGGCTAGAATAGGATTTTTGGTGAGGTGATAGGAATAAACGTGAAAGTAGTATCTAGGTCACAATAAAGTGTATCCTTTCCCCACCTGGTTCCGGTTTTCCTCACCCTAAGACATTTACTCTCATTCTTTTCTGTCTCCCTCTTCAGGAGTGAGACCCCTCCAGTACCTCCCCCACCACCTTATCTGGCCAGTTACCCAGGCTTTCCTGAGAATGGAGCCCCTGGGCCCCCGATCCCTCGCTTCCCTCTGGAGGAGTCCGCCTCCCCAGGGCCCCGTCCACTCCCCTGGCCCCCAGGCAGTGATGAGGCAGCCAAGATACAAGCTCCGCCACCCAAGAAGGAAGCCCCCAAGGAGGAGGCTGCACAGCCCCTAGGGCCAGAAGCCAGCCGAAAGCCCACCCGCGGAGCTGGAGGCCAAGGCCCTCCCCCACCTCGCAGAGAAAGCCGCACCGAGACTCGCTGGGGCCCTCGCCCAGGCAGCAGTCGGCGTGGAATTCCTCCAGAGGACCCGGGGGCTCCGCCCCGCCGGGCTGGGCCTATAAAGAAACCCGCACCACCATCGAAAGTCGAAGAGCTGCCTCCCAAGCCCCTTGAACAGGGCGATGAAACCTCCAAGGCCCCAAAGCCAGACCCACTCAAGATGGCAAAGGGGAAGATAGGGGGCCCCAAGGACACCCCACACAGTGGGACTCTTTCCCCTGCCCCAAGGCTGCGGAGGGACTACTCCTTTGAAAGAGTGGGTCCTACCTCTTGCCGGGGTCGGGGTCGAGGGGAGTATTTTGCCAGAGGGAGGGGTTTTCGGGGAACCTATGGGGGGCGGGGGCGGGGAGCCAGAAGCCGAGAATTCCGCAGTTACCGAGAGTTCCGTGGGGATGATGGGCGCGGAGGTGGGGCAGGGATCCCAAACCATCCTGCGCCTCGAGGCCGTACTGCCAGTGAGACACGAAGCGAGGGTTCAGAATATGAAGAAATCCCCAAGCGGCGTCGGCAGCGAGGCTCAGAAACGGGCAGTGAAACCCATGAGAGCGATCTGACCCCCTCAGACAAAGAGGTCCCCCCACCCAAAGAAGGTGTGCTCAACCAGGTCCCCCTTGCCCCTCCACCCTCAGGAGCCCCCCCCTCACCAGCCCCGGCCCGCTTCTCCACCGCCCGAGGTGGGCGAGTCTTCACCCCCAGAGGGGTGCCATCCCGCAGGGGCCGAGGGGGCGGGCGGCCCCCTCCACCCATTTGCCCAGGCTGGAGCCCTCCAACCAAGCCCCTGGCTCCCAAAAAGCCTCCAATAGGTCCTTTGCCACCAAGTAAGGAGCCTTTGAAAGAGAAGTTAATCCCAGGGCCTCTGTCCCCCATGGCCCGAGGAGGCAGTAATGTGGGCGTGAGCGTGGGCGTGGAAGATGGGGAGAGGCCCCGAAGGAGGAGGCATGGGAGGGCTCAGCAGCAGGACAAACCGCCTCGTTTCCGGAGACTGAAGCAGGAACGGGAGAATGCTGCCAGAGGGGCCGAAGGCAAACCCTCTTCCCTAGCCCTTCCAGCCTCTACTGGACCAGAGGAGGCCCTTACAACAGTTCCCCCACCACCTCGCCGGGCAGCTGCCAAGTCTCCTGATCTGTCAAACCAAAACTCAGACCAAGCCAATGAGGAATGGGAGACCGCATCAGAGAGCAGCGACTTCGCCAGTGAGCGTCGGGGGGACAAGGAGGCTCCCCCACCAGCGCTGCTGACACCCAAAGCTGTGGGAATTCCTGGGGGCAGTGGTGGTGGAACTGGACCAGGCATATCAGCCATGTCCCGTGGAGAGCTGAGCCAGAGAGCCAAGGATTTGAGCAAGCGGAGTTTCTCCAGTCAGCGCCCAGGCATGGACAGGCAGAACCGGCGCCCTGGCCCTGGCAGCAAGGCTGGCAGCGGTGGCGGCAGCAGTGGAGGTGGTGGGGGTCCTGGCGGGAGGACTGGCCCAGGGCGAGGGGACAAAAGGAGCTGGCCCTCTCCCAAAAATCGAAGGTGGGTATGGAGAGGGTGTTATGTTTGTTCTGAAGGGTAAAAGTTGGGAGGGGACAAAAAAACTTGAGAGGAAAGACAGTGGGTACTGTGGGGTTCGAGATCAGAGGCTGTTAGGCGTTGCAATAGTCACAGCAAGAAGTTTCTGGAGAACAGTTGAGAGGGATGCCCATGTTGCTTGCTTTTCACACGAGTGTATGCACATGAAATTCCTTAGAAGTGCTTGAAAACACCTAGATTTTAAAAGGGAAGAGGACAGGTTGGAAGAGATTTGACTAGTAGGGCAAAGGGAACAATTTTGTGAACACTAGACCTGGTGCTGTTTTCTTCAGCCGTCCTCCAGAGGAGCGTCCCCCTGGGCTTCCTCTGCCTCCCCCGCCCCCCAGCAGTTCTGCTGTCTTCCGCCTGGACCAAGTTATCCACAGCAACCCTGCTGGCATCCAACAGGCTCTGGCCCAGCTCAGCAGCCGCCAAGGGAGTGCAGCTGCACCAGGGGGACACCCAAGGCCCAAGCCTGGGCCTCCCCAAGCCCCTCAAGGCCCTTCCCCTCCAACCCCAACCCGATACAACCCTCAGAGGGCCAACAACAGTGTGAGTTCAGGTGAGCTGGAGGGGCTTAAGGGTGGGGATGTTTCCAGCCTCAGAGAAAGTCAGGTGCTGAAGGGAGAAGAGTCTGCCTGGGGGCCTTGGTGCTGGGTGTCTGTACTGAGCGAGGGTGAAGGCTTGGGAGGAAGAGGAAGGAGGGAGAACTAGGGTCAGTGACAGAGCAGGATAGATGCTGACGGATTTCCCCTTTTCCCTAGACCCCCACTTTGAGGAGCCAGGGCTGATGGTGAGGGGGGTGGGCGGGACACCCCTGGACTCTGCTGGGGTTAGTCCCTTCCCCCCCCAAACGGCGGGAGCGGCCTCCCAGAAAACCGGAGCTGCTGCAGGAGGTAAGGGATGGGGTTTGAGATTGTGCTTCACTTCTCTCCTGAAGGATCTTGTTTTTGTTTTCTCTATTTTCTTTCCTATTTCTACACTGTGTTCGCACCCCGAATTCTCAGTGATAGTTGATAGTCACTGCTTGTCCCCCATTGCCTAGCACCTCACTCTGTCCGTTCCCACCTCATTCATGGTTTGCCTTTGTTCTTTCTCACTCACAGGAATCTTTGCCATCTTCTCACAGCTCTGGATTCTTGGGCCCCAAGCCTGAGGGCCCAGGCCCTCAGGGAGAGCCCAGAGATGCAGGAACCGAGGTCCTGACCCCTCATATCTGGAATCGTTTACATACTAGTGAGTAACGCTCAGTGGAGGGAAAGGCTGCTACGGTGGACGGCTGAGAGCGTGACACAGGCCTTGAAACTGTCTTCTGTCCCCCAGCCACCAACCGAAAGAGTTACCAGCCTGGTTCCAGGGAGCCCTGGATGGAGCCCTTGAGTCCTTTTGAGGATGTGACTGGTACAGAGGTGCGTGAGGATGGGAGGGAGTGTCGGAGCTGGGATTTGACTGAACACAGGTCACACTTTGCCACCTGTTGGCAGTTGAGTCTGGGGCTCTTCCCTTACATAGGTGGCCCCTTCCTTCATTTTGTCCGTCGGTGTATATTAGTCAGGTATTGGGTGCTTTCTGCCCTGACTTAACTGACTTCTTCTCCACTCCTTTCAGATGAGTCAGTCTGACAGTGGGGTGGACCTGAGTGGGGATTCTCAGGTGTCATCAGGTCCCTGCAGCCAGCGAAGTTCCCCTGATGGAGGACTCAAGGGGGCAGCAGAAGGGCCCCCCAAACGGCCTGGAGGCCCCTCCCCTCTGAATGCTGTTCCTGGTGAGGGTCCCCCTGGCTCTGAACCCTCTGAACCTCCTAGGAGACGGCCACCTGCCTCCCACAATGGGGACAGAAAGGTAAAAGACCAAGAAAAGAGGAAAGAGGCATGTTCTGGGAGTCTGGCTTTGGTGCTACGTTGTCTTCTTGCCTGTGTGTCCTTGGGGATTCCCTGACTTGGGCTTCCCTTTCCCTCACCCAACCCCACTTCACCGTGTTTCCCAACCCAGGAGCTGCCCCGGGAGCAGCCTCTGCCCCCTGAGCCCATTGGTACAGAACGATTTCAGCGCACAGACCGAGGCCCAGAGCCTGGCTCCCTCCGGCCATCTCATCGAACTGGCCCCCCAGTCCAGTTTGGCACCAATGACAAGGCCTCAGACTTGCACCTAGTGGTAGGAGACAGTTTCAAAGCAGAGAAGGAGCTGACAGCATCAGTCACTGAGGCCATTCCCATATCCCGAGACTGGGAGCTGCTCCCCAGTGCTGCTGCCTCAGTTGAAGCACAGTCCAAAAACCTGGTTTCTGGGCACTGTGGCGCAGAGCCCAGCTCCTCAGGCCAGCGCTTGTACTCTGAGGTCTTCTATGGCAGCCCTGGGCCTCCCAGTTCTCAGGTCTCAGGGGGAGCCATAGACTCTCAGTTACATCCCAACAGTGGAGGCTTCCGCCCTGGGACACCCTCACTGCACCCTTACAGATCACAGCCCTTGTACCTCCCCCCAGGCCCAGCGCCAGCGCCCCCTTCGGCACTGCTCTCTGGAGTAGCCGTCAAGGGCCAGTTTCTGGATTTCTCAGCACTGCAAGCAACAGAGCTGGGGAAGTTGCCAGCTGGTGGAGTTATCTACCCTCCACCTTCTTTCCTCTACTCTCCAACTTTCTGCCCCAGCCCTTTGCCTGACCCACCCTTGCTTCAGGTAAGAGGTGGGCAGGTGCTGAGCTTAGTGAGTTAGGGGTAGGAGAGAGTACTTTGTGGTAGTTAATGTATTTCTCTGTTCTCCAACAGGTGCGCCAGGATCTGCCATCCCCCTCGGATTTTTATTCTACTCCTCTGCAACCCGGTGGCCAAAATGGCTTCCTCCCCTCAGGGGCCGCTGCCCAGCAGGTACCTTTTATCTTGATACTTGCCCTTCATTCTATTTCTCTGTTCCACCTCTGGCTTTTTTTGTTACTCATTTTGACTCTAGCTCTGGTTTTCTGACATTCCTTCTTTCCCCCAGCGCATACCCCCATGTTTCTTGTTACTAGATGCTTCTGCCCATGGTGGACTCACAGCTGCCTGTGGTGAACTTTGGTTCCCTGCCACCGGCGCCACCTCCTGCCCCACCCCCACTTTCTCTGTTGTCTGTGGGCCCTGCTCTGCAGCCCCCAAGCCTGGCTGTGCGGCCTCCACCTGCTCCTGCTGCTCGGGTGCTGCCTTCACCTGCCAGGCCCTTCCCCCCTAGCTTGGGGCGAGCAGAGGTAAGGTACAGGAAGTGAAGTGCTAGGGAACTCCGAGAGTTAAAGGGATTTAGTATCTTAGAATGAATGGGTTGAGAGGCAGGAGGCTCATGAATTTTCTTCTTTCAGCTGCACCCAGTGGAACTAAAGCCGTTCCAAGATTATCGAAAACTGAGCAGCAACCTTGGGGGACCTGGGTCGTCACGTACTCCCCCAGTTGGAAGGCAAGAGAGGGAATAGGGATGCTGCCCAGCCGCAGGGACTTTGGTACTTTGGGGACCCTTGGGCAAGGGCTTAAGCTCATCCTAAACATCTTTCCTCCGTTAGGTCTTTCTCTGGCCTCAATACCCGTCTCAAGGCCCCACCTTCCACCTATAGTGGAATCTTCCGCACCCAGCGCATAGACCTCTACCAGCAGGTGAAGGAGAAACCCCTGTGGTCCCAAGTCTGAATTCAGGAGTTACCAGCAGAATTCCTGGCTTTTCCATCCCTTGCTTCCCAGTATGACTTTTAACTTTTCCACGTGTACCTGTACCCCAGGCTTTCCCACCGGATGCCCTGCGCTGGATGCCAAAGCCTTGGGAGCGGACTGGGCCACCTCGAGAAGGGCCATCCCAACGCACAGAGGAGCCTGGGTCACGAGGGGACAAGGAGCCTGGGTTGCCTCCACCCCGCTGAGGGAGTAATTCCCCTTGCCCCCCACCCCCAGGGCTTGTATATAGATTATAAATATATAAGGGGGGAGGGGGGCAGGTGGGGAGGAGTTGTGGGGCCGGGGCCTCACTTCCCCTTCTTACCCCTCCCCTGGTCCCCTATCCCTGGGGCCGTTTGTTAAAAAAGAATAAAAGGATTAAAAAAAAGTCCCAAAATTTGGCAGATGGGTTCTTTGGTTGGCAGTCTCTTCTGTCATAGGATGGTGCCAAGGTATCTGTAAAGTTTAAGCCAGGGATTTGTTACTTAACCCAGTGTACCAGGCTATCTCAACATTTAACTGCTTTATTGTATCTTAAAAGTTTTATGAGCTGAAAGTTAAGAGCTGGGCTCTGCAGGGCAAATTGCTTCTTGTACCAGTGGGGCCCGTCTTAAGCTGACAGGTGGGGTGATCCCATGGGGCTTCCTTCAACATGTCTGCGTGGGGCCCTGGTGGGACTTCTGTAAAAGAACACTGGATTGTCAACCAGCAGCTTTATGTGGCTTCTCCAGAAGAATGTTTTGAGTCATTAGGCCATGTAGGTCCCTGAGCCAGTGTTCCAGGTCCTAGTAGCAGCTTTAAAACTTAACATAAACCTTAGAATGTCTTCTGCCACATTCTATCGGCCAGCACTACGTTAGCTAGAAGGGGGTGATGGGCAACTGCATTCGTGAGTAACCAAATTTGCAGCCATGGGTCACTTTGATCCCACCTACAAACGACAGGAAGTGCCATCAGAGCTGTCAAACATGTCAGCAGCAGGCTCCTGGAACTGGGTAGATTTCCATCATTGTAAATGAGTTGCAATGTGACCACTGCATGCTAGCTGCTAAGTCTATATATATTAAGGTTTGCAGCTGTATAGTGTGTGTTTTTTACTGGGTAGTTTGAGAGCCCTATCCTAGCATGCACCAGGACAACTTTCTTTCATCTCAGAATTTAGGTTTTAAAACTAGCGCAGAAGTGTGTTCCTTGAAAATGGCCACCATTTGTACATTTTAGTTTTGTGTTGCGTTAACAGTAAAACATGATTGTGCTCACAGGGAAACATTCAGTTGTCTGGTACAGCTGGGTTCCTGGGGATTATTAATCTTTTAGCAAGTTCATAGAAGACTAAATGGCTGAAGTCCACTTAGTGAAGATAATTTAAACAAAAGAGCCAGGAAAATCTGACTTTTATTTCTTAAATACTGTGAAGAGGGGATGGTCCCCTGGAGAAGGAGGGCCATGGAGCAGAGAGCTAGGGATCATCAGCAAAGGCCCGGTGGGCACTAGGGAAGCGCTGAGGACTGTAGTTGGGATCTTCCTGCAACCGCTTTTGTATATCAGCCCGGAGCTAGAGAGGAGAGAGCAAAGAAGTCGGAGGGGTGTTGGCTAAGGCCTCAGGATCCCAGCCAGCACACAAGGCCACCCCTCAGGAGCTAACACTTCCCCACCAGTCACACAGCCCAGTAAGGCATCTCTTGAGCTTTCCCAGATGCCAATAGGGAAAAACAATTTGAAAACATCAAGTGATAGCTCCAGACTAACCAAATTAATCTGTGAAGGGATCTGGAAAGAGGGGCCCTAACCCAAACCCTCCCACTAGACCATCCCTATTCTGCTTCAAGATAGGGGCACCTGCTGCCTGTAGCTCTCCTGAACCTCTGGTGCCTCCAGGTCCCGGCTCAGGCTCTCGGGGCTTGTCAGGGGCCGAGCTCCGGCTGCCTTAGCTGCCCGGCTCACGGCCTCTGAGAGAAGCAGCTGGGGGCCCTCACCCTGCATCGTCTGGGGGACGGAGTTGGGAGGGAAAAGAGGATCAACATCAGATCCAGTGCCACCACCCAGCTCCCCCTTTCTATAAGCCAACCACTGAGTCTCCACGTTAGTGGAGAGAAGGGAAACAGTCCACATGTGGTTTGGACAGCAAAAATGTGTTCCCAATTTTGTTTGGCTCTGGGCAAAAACGGCATTTGAATGTGCTGCACTTGCTCTTCAAAAATAAGAGGAAGATGGGTTGAGCCATCCAGATTCAGAGCTTAGCAGTCCACAAGAGGAAGCCCATCTTAAGGAAAATGGGCTCTAGTCCCATGGGGATTAGGCAGTTGGATGACAGGACTATTGGCAGAAAGACTAATGTAAAAGTGGTGCAACAACCGTGAGCAAGTCTGAGTCCCAGAAAGGCTTCCTCATCCATTAAATGAGGACTAAACTAGGAAGAATCCCTTCCAGCTCTAACTGGTTTGATTCTAAGCACATCAGGGGAATATGGACAGAGAGATCCTCAGGGAAAAGGCAAACCAACCTTGCGTCTCTTGGCAGGCATACCACTGAGGTAGGCATCACTCAGGGGAGGCTGTGGTTTCACCTTTCGCTGGCTCTGAATGTCTTGCTGGATAATAGGGACCCATTCCTGGGGAAGAAAAGATGATCAGAAAGTAGTAACTCCCACAATTTTCAGCTGCCTTGGCCCAATGGATGACCTCCTGACACTTACTGGGGGGACTGCAGCTGCCCAAGGTTCTGTC
>JAQQAC010007890.1:36185366-36222949 GCA_029783875.1 Phataginus tricuspis | reverse complement strand
GAGGTGGACCTCGGCACATGGCCTCTTCTGCTGTTGTTCCAGGGGCTGGGGAAGCATTCTCCCGCTGGGAGCCAGAGAGAAAGAAGATCCAGACTTCAGAATTCTCAGCCTCCAGCCCTCCACATGAGCTGGGCCCTCCATCTCTCCCTGGTACCTGAGGCTCAGGGGAAGTTCTCTCTGATCCTTGAACTTCCATTGGCTGCTCAGGAAGTGGCTGTGACATTGACAGAGGAGAACACCACAAAGGGCCCACTCAGATCTCTTCAGTTCCCTCAAGTCCCCTGAGCCCACAGCCCCTCAGGTCCCTTACCTGAGGGGGGTCACCGACCCTGCGAACATATCTGAGGATGGCATCAGGGCCAACAGGCATGTGCTCCAGGACCACCTGAAGCCTCAGTCCCATCATGGTGGTCAGCCAGCTCACCAAGGATGGATTCACCCCACGAGACATACGACGCTGAGGGGCGGGAAAGCCAAGTGGAATGCAAAACCGTCAACCAGCTTTTGAAAAGTTATCAAAGGGTAAAGGATGGCAGGTTGGATAAGAAAAATGAAAATGGCAGGAAATGAAAGAGAAAGGAAACCTGAGAAAACAAAAGGCTGGGGATCTGGGGTTGGATGGTGCTTACAATGCGGCCATTGATGACAGCAGCCAGCTCCATCTGCTGTCCCCCCAAGCAGTGCAGGTTCAGGGCCAGGCATTCAAACAGGCCCTGGTTACACAATTCCAGCAAACGGGCCCCAAATCCACTGTCTGTGGGCAAGACATAAGGAGGGAATGCTGGCACCCAGCAGCCCTGCACACCCAGCACGCCCTGCTCGCCCTGGCCTGGACAGCCCCCGACCTGTGCCGTGCAGCACGTGAGCCGCAATGCTGTCAAACTGCTCTTGGAGAAATTCCAGGTTAGTCCGGACGATGTCCACACCTGGCTGAACCTGCACCAAAGACTGAAAGACACGACACACAAAGACCCGAACATCAGGGACCCCCAGAGACTGGGTCTCCAGAAGGCAGTAGGAACAGCAGCCATCCTGACCAGACCCAGAAGAAGAAGGGATGGGGAAGGTTACTCACAAAACTCTCCCGCACGTATTCTTCCAGTCCCGTGATCAAGGTGTGGGTTGCCGTCTATGGTGGGGGAAGAGGCGGCAGAAAGGACAACACAGATTTAGATCCAAGCCCCAGCTCTCAAGACACCTCTCCTTCCACCCTCAGCAAGTCCAGTCATAGCTTTAGGTTAGGTTAACAGACAGTCACAAATAAGGAATTGAGGGCGAAAAGGAGAAGAGCTCTTGGGCCCAGGGTCTTCATTTACCCGGATGTTACCAGGTGTGGGCTCCTGGCCACCCAGGTAGTGCTGGTGGAAGAAAGATCGCAGCTGGGGCTGGAGCCGCTGCAGTGGCTGGAAATGCCCATGGAGAAGCATCACCACATCCACCATGGAAAAGTTCTGGCACAGAAGAGAGAGCAGAGCCCCAAAGAATCCTGGGGACAGGGGCAGAAGTTAGTAGAGGCCGGTACCACCGAGCCTGCCTACCCACCCTCTCATTCCACCCTAGCAACACCCTTAAACTAAGGTCACATACCTTCCCCTGGTTGCCCCTTTCTGGAAAAAGCAAGGCACACCCCATTTGCTTACCGAGGGCCCCATCAGCCCCAGGCTCAAAGATGTTGCTGGATCCACTGAGGCGCTGTATGAAAGCAGCGATACTTTCACTGCTGCCAGCCCGAGCCCCCAGGGATCCCAGCAGGGAGTTCAGCACACCCTGCACCACCGAGGTGTAAAACTCCGGGGAAAGGTTCTCAGGACCCAGGCCTCCAGGACTGCCTGCACCACCAGAAGGGGAGCCTGGTGGGGGCATGGTCTGCTGCTCAGGAGCTGGGGGTGGGGGCGGGGGTGGTGGAGGAGGTGGAGGCGCTGTCTGTGTTGCCTGGCAAACAGAGAAAGAACAAATGAGGTGAGAATGGAAACGACATGAAATGGCGTCAGGAGGGCACAAACCAGCAGGGGTCTAGAAGATGGGAAACTCTATTCTGGTCTTTACAGAACACGCATGGGCATTTACTCAACAGCAGTTAGCCCGAGCAGAGTTGGGTTAGGTTAGAAAGCAATGACACGAATTACTATGCTCTCTCTCAGTCTCATTTTCCTCATCTCCAAAATGGGGTCAATGAATTCCTGGGATTCCCTCCAACTGACCAGTGGCAGTGTGATGGCAACAAGGCACGCAGGCTGGGCTTGGGGAGAGAAAAGGGGAGGTGAACAGCAAGCCACCAGCCATTCACCTGCAAAAAGTCAGTCATGCCCTGGAGAAAGGCAGGGACTCCAGGCATTGCCACGGTGATGGTGGGAGACGCCATGCCAGGCCCTCCAGCCCCTGGCCCTGAAGGCCCCAGTAGGTTTCCCAGAAGCTGAGAGAACTGAAAATCAGAGGAGGGCTGAGGGGGTGGAGGCTGGGCAGGGCCCCCAGGTGCAGGGCCCACTGTGGTAGCTGTGTTGGTGGTACCGGCACTGGCTGAAGCAGTGGCAGGGGCTGGAGGTGGAGCCATTCCTGGGGTCCCCTGAGCTGTAAGGACCAAAAGAAGGAATTTGAAGTCTGAAGAAAAACAAGCCACCACAGCATCTCCACCCTGATCTTCCCAGCAGAAAAGCAAAAACAAAGGCACTATGGAGAGCACAGGGAGGCACCGATGAGAAGGCGAGGGAAGAATGTCAGGCCTTCAGAGCCACGGCACCCTATGGAAAGTGGGGAAGAACGAGGACTCACCCACGAGGACAGGTTGCATCAGAAGCTGCCCCACAAGGCCGCTCACCATCTGGGCCAAAGAGGCGTTGGTACCCAGCCCCGTGCCCTGCTGAGGGGAGAGGAGGAGGAGAGAGAAGGGAAGGCTTTCAGTATACCCTCTCCATGCCCCACCATATGATACCCTCCCCAAACCCTTCCTCACCAGCACTCCTCCACCCTTACCAGAGTCCCAGAGACTGGAGGCCCCCCAGGATGGGTAGGCCGAGCCTGTGGAGGGGTGGGCCGGGCAATCACCACCCGGGTGGGAGCTGATGGGAAGCCTGGCACCTGCTGTCCTGTGGGTGGCAGAGAGACGAGACCAAAGAGGCCTGAGGGCCGGGCCCTTGCCTTACAGCCAAAGGCACCCACCACCGTGGGCCATGCCCCACCTCCCAGGCTTCCCCTTTCAGGTCATTACCTGCGGCCGCGGAGGCAACAGCTGCCACCATGGCCTGATGAGTGATCTGGTGGGCGACGGCGTGCATGAACTCAGGGGGCAGGGAGGGCAGCTGGATGAGGGTGGAGCCTGGGGGGCGGGTCTGATGTAACCTTGAACCGGGACCCCCTTCAACCCACCCACTCGAACCTACCCCTTCTCTACCCAGAGCTCAGCCTGCTCTGATGCCCTCACTCTTACCCAGGGTCTGGCCATGACCAGGGGGTCCTAGAGGGCCAGTGGGAGCACTCGGAACTCCACCGGGCTGTGTGCCAGAATCTGGGCAGGGAGACAGAGAGAGTGGCCCTGAGACAGGCGGGGCCAAGGCCTAACTGCTGCATCCTCCTGAGGTCAGTGCTCTTCAGGCCTCCACTCCCCAACCAAACAACGTGCCTTTCCCTCTATTTAGACGAGGAGGAGGCACTTCCTTCACCGCGCAAACTTATGTCCAAGGACAGACAGTTCCTCCTGTCCCGCCCATACATGCCGACTAAAATGACTCCTCTGGCTCCCGTCGTTACCACTGTCTCCCGGCCTCTCCCTCCCCCACCCGCCCACCCCCACACTTCAGCACCAGACCCACCTCCCCCATCACACTGCTCTTCCTGGCCGGTGACTGATCCCAGCCCACCTTGAATGTTCATGTGCATCATGACCACGGGTTCCACGCTCTGGTGGGAAATCCGGATGACCCTCGGGTGGCTGGTGGTTGCGGGAGGAGCTGGCCCTGGCGGGGGAGCCCCCTCAGCTGAGGACTCGACAGTGGTAGAAGATGGAGCCAGGGATGAGGCCTGCCCAGGACCAGAGGGCGGTGCCTCCGTGCTGGGAGCCGGGGGGGGGGCCGGGTCCCATTCCCTGTCATGGTCACAGTTGTCCCCACATTGATCTGTAGGAGAGGGACAAATGGCACAGAAGTGAGAAAAACACAAAAGCCTCACCCAGAGCACCCCATGCCATACTTCTGAAGCCTCCCCCATCCTCCATTTCTAAAGTCCCCACCTCTTCAAACCTGCTTCAAGCCAGCAACAGCTCTTCTACCAACATTCTCCCAGACAGCCCTTCATTCTCCTTCAGATCGGGCTCTGCTGCCCCCAAACCCAGCTCACCTGGATGGGGATAGCTGCCTGCTGGAGCACCATGGGTGTGGTGTAATGAGACATGGGCCGGACCACATGCAGATGTCGCGGGGGTGCACAGGTCAGATTGCAGCGCAGGTCAGACAGCGCCACAAAAGTATTGCCCAGCAGCCGCAGGCTTTCCCCAACCAAGTTGATCAAGCGCTGGTCCTCTTCTCGGCCCTCCTGCTGTACTCCAAGGCCACAACACAGAAAGACAGAAGCTATTAGGCTGGAATCCATCTCACTAACAAAAGCAATAACCCCTTCTGAAGCTACCATGGTTTTCTACGCCTTTACATACATCCTTGGAAGCTTCTTTGTAGACGAAATCTTTGCAAGTTCTATTTTATGCATGGAAGGAATTTCATATAAAGACAGACCCAGAAGTGAATCAATAGGTCATCAACTACTCTCACTCAGTCTCCCTCAGTTTACAAGCTTCCTAAGTAACTCTCTTAAGGAACTGAGGGGTGCAAGACAATGAGGATCACAGAGATTGTCACCTTCCCAGTAAGGGAAGAAAAGATAGCTTGCAAGTTTAAAGAGAAATCATTTTGTTGCAAACAATGTCTATCTTTTGGGGGTGGGAGGTGGGTGTTATCTGTGTTTCAAACTGTTCCATGTGGGGAGTACAGGGAGGCAGGGGCTCACATTGTTATTGTAGTCTGTGGTGGCAGCGGCACCCAGAACCTCATAGTAGCGCTGCAGGAAGGGCTGGAGGCGGCTCTCAAGCCGCTGCAGCTCCTGGAGCACCTCGACGTACTCCGCAGGGGAAGGGTGGCTGTAAGCAACCCCAGCAGGCAGTGAGCCAAGGCTTTCCTCAGATTCCCAACCTTGCAGTTAACAGGGACCACATCTGTCCTGTGTCTCCCTGGCCTCCCAGACTTCTGGCCCAATCCCTTCCTGGACCTGCAGGGCTTCTCTTCTTTACTCCCAACCATAGGAAGATGGGGAGAGAAAAACAAACTACTTCCATCCTCCCCACCATACAACCCTATACCTACAACAGCAAGAAACTTTAAGAAAAGATGGAGCCTGTGTGAACTCCAGGGAGAGAATATTCATGAGGCTCAGAAGACCCACCCAAGACTTCCCTGCCCCAGGAGAGCAGTGCTTCTGGCTCAGCTGTCAGTCTTAACTTCATTCATCTACTCCAGAGCACCCAGCCCCTCCATGCTAACCCTCAAGTTAGACCTCCAACCAATCCTTCCCCTCCCATCATACCCTTCCTGGTCCTCATACTTCACTTAGGATTCCCAACCCCCTCCCAAAGGTTCCCTCCATCTCTCACTTGGGAGCATTGGTCTCTGGGGCAGGTGCTGGGCCCGCTGGGGCTGGGCCAGTGGGGGTGAGCTCCGGGCTCTGGGCTGGGGCATGCTCCTCTTCTTCTGCCTCCATGGGCTCCCGAGGAGGCACTTCGCTTTCGACTGGTTCTGATGTTTGAGAGCTCAAGGCTACTGGTTCCGGGGCCACAGTTGGCATCTGTGGGAGTGGCTGACTGTGCTGTGCTTGGGGCCCCCCTCGACACTGAAGGTGGGAGAGTCAGGATACCAAAGGCAGGATGAGATGACTGCAAGAACTACTCAGGTCAAAAGAGACTGAGTGGAAAAGGTGCTCTAGTTAGGCTCCCTGAAGGCAGGGCTCTGCATCTGTATCTTTGACTCCCTAGCAACCATTATAAAACTTAAACAAATTAAATTCATAATAAATATCTGTAATACCTGTAAGTGAATTACTAACAAAGAGTAGAGAAAGTGTGGTTTCTTAACGACCACAAGAACAGAAACAAGGTCATATAAAGGTTGCAACCACAACACAAACTAATGAAGTTAAGATACATCACTGCCAAATACAATAGTTAAGAAACTGAAAAACATGGAATTCTCCTTGAATTAAAAAGAGATGTCTGAGAGTTATCTGAAAAGCATGCAACAAAGTTAGTATACCAGGCACCAAGAAGCCTGGCAGGGACAAGGTAGCCTCACAAGGATACTTTGCATGTACAAAAGAAGACTGCAGAGAAGAAACAAGATTCGGAAGGAAGAATCCAGTGGATGTGGCCAGGCATGCCCTAGGCTGAAAGAAAAGGGGTAGGGTGGACAGGGAGAGAGACGGAGACACCCTGGCCAGCCTTGCCCACTTACTTCCATCCGGGAGAGTAAGGTCTGTATATCCCGGATCATGTGCTGAGCCATCACCAGCCGCACTCGGGGCTCACTCTGCAGTAAGAGGGAAGATTACGGCAGGTTTGAGAGGAAGCCATGAACTCCACCGCCTACTAAACCAGGTCCCAGCCATCTCCTTGCGAGGTCCACCCCACCTCATGGCCTCCTTCTCCCAGATCCCCTTCCCTGACCCTCCCAGGCCCCGAGATACCTGAATCGGGGCCTGTTCCATGTTGATGTGAACATCCACAGCAGAGCCGTCACTCTGAGGAAAGGGTAAGGGAAGTTGCTCTGGGAGAAGCCAAATACTAAGGCCCCCACACCTGCAACTCATTCTCTGGGCCCCCACCTTTTCTCCACAAATGCTGAGGCCATTATCGGATGACAGGACCCTCCAAACCCAATCTAAAAACTGGGACACTTGTCTTATGAGCTCTCTGCTGCTACCACAACCAACTACCCTTCCCCCCCAAAAACCCTCCATGCGGAACACAAGCTTACAGGAAGATTGAAGGTTCCAACCATGACATAGCTGTTCGCATTCCGGTCATGAACAGAGGCCCCAGGGCCCCGAGTACCAGGCAGGGATCCCCCACCATGGGTGGCTGAGGCAGACCCTATCCCAGAAGATGCCCCAGAAGGCAGCTGAGTCTGAGGAGGGGCCCGTTCCACCAGGTGGATGACCTTTCCCCCAACATCTGCAGGAAAAAAAAAATACACACCAAAACCTTACTGATCAGGTAAACCCAAAGTCTCAGCCTCAACCTCTGAACTGCCTTCCCCACCCCCTTACTGTACTCCTGGAGTTTCTTATCATCCTGCAGGACGCGTCCCTGGTAAATAAGCCGTTGTTTCTCGGAGGGGATGCTAACAGAGGCGGCGATGTGCTCCTTAAACTCCCTCACGTTCATCTGCAAAGAAGAGGAGGCATGAACAGGCAGCAGGGAAGAGAGGAAAGAGGAAGGACAGAAGGAGACAATGCACCTGTGGGGATGAAGAGTAAAGACCATCCTAGAATTACTACTAATTTGTCTTGACTGTGAGGTGATTATTGTGCAAAACCCCCAACTAAGACAACATCTGTCAAAACAGAGATAAACATAATGATGTTCAGGTTACAGGCCTAGAAAAAATACTGTATGGCTGAGAAATAGAAAAGCCAGTAACTGACACTCCCCCTTCTCTCCTCCTCTGCCTGGTTCCCGAGGAATGTGTGTCTAAAGATACCAGTGACCCCTCCCGAAACACAAAATGATACAGCTCCAGAATCTCAAAGTCAAAAGCCACGATAAGGACAATGCGATGGAGAATTGGGTTAAGGAAAGAAGACTCAACCAAAAACAGAGAGCAGGGGCAAGAAAAAAACATTTTTACTAACCAGACAACTGACTGGGAAGTACCAGGCAGTTTACATACATCTAATCAGAAAAGCTTATATGGCTTTCTTGAATACTTATTTTAAAGACCATGGACAAACCCCTCACTATTTTGTCTCCACGTATGACAAGAGTAATGATATAAATAGCCATGTCTATGGCCTTAAGCTCAAAAGATTCAAAATATGCTACAAATATTAGAAATTCCACTGTCTACTAAGGCATTTACCTGCATTATGGGTTGACTTGTCGCCTTTAAATACACAACATAAACACGACAACTTTTTGTTTTTAAGACACACTGTTTTGGATCTTTGTGTCCCTTTCCAAAGGCAGAAGCCATGTCTGTCCCTTTGGACTGGGGTTCACTCATTATGAAGTCATAGATTCCTCCTTCCTCCACATTTCACTCTGCACTAAGTTCTATTGAGGTGGAGAAGATAGAACAAAATATGCCTCATTCAACAGAAACCATACCTTCTCGCTCAGCAAGAAACATCAATTATTGTTCTGCCTAAAATTTAAACAAAGGAATCAATAAAAGAAAATTTAAGGACCAGAAAATCAGGCTGATGTTAAGGGGCCTACAAAAGAGAGAGTTAACGGATGTCTTCCCAAAGTACTGGGATCTCACCTGGGCCCCCACAATAAAGGTCCGAGTCTGAGAGTCCAGGGTCTTCACCAGCACTTCCAGGTTGTCAGGCTCCTCCATAGTGGTAATGGTACTATCACTGGGCTCCATGGCGGACAGGTCTCTAAGGAGGAATGGAGGGAGGGAGGCCCACTGTCGCCCAAAGCAAATTTTATATACCCGGAAGCCTCCTAGGCCTGAGTCTCCGCCCCAATACCTAAAGAGTTTCTCCCACACAAGAACACACACTCACACCCACTCCCATCTCCCTTCTAATTCCGGGGCACACGGAATAAAACACAAAGGGCAGGAGATCGACAGCACAGGGAGCTGGAGGACGGGAGGTGGGAGGGGCTCCACGATGCCAATCACAATAAGGGAGGGCGAGTCGGGCTAGGAAGCAGGGAAGGAAGCACAAGACCAGTGTCATCACCAGTAGCGATAGAACAAGGACCCCATAGGTGAGCAAACCCTGGAGCAACGCGAGAGCGAAAATTGCCCCAAACTCCGCGGAGAAATTGGTTTGGCGCACGCACCACGCCACGCCCATCGAACCCACCTAAGTCACGACAGACCGACCCAAGATGACAGACACTTACGGGGGGCCAGACCGGCTAGCTGACCGCCCCGCTCTTCCGCCTTCCCTCGGTGCTCTAGGGGAGCGGTACAACCAACACACTCCAAACACACACACCAAGACCCAGTAGCTCCGCCCCCGACTTCCCCACGGTACCGTCACTTCCGTTCTCCCCCAAGATGCCACCGACGGGCACTTCCGTTTTCCCGATTGTATTGGGATCGCGAGGCGGTACTTCCGGCTCCCTCCAGGTCCCCAAACTTTACTTTTGTGGGCCACGACAAGAAAATTCGCGGCCCCAGTGAGTTCCTGGAGGCAAGACGGGCGGGGGCCGGCCTAGATGGGGGGGACCGAGCACCCCAGGGAACCGCCGCCGCCGTCTCCGGGGTCCGTACTGCGCCTGCGTGCATCGCCCTACGCCTCCATATATACTTAGGCACCTCCCCGTCGCTGCTGGAGAGGTTCACTTTTTCTGTGCGCGCGCTCGAGTGATAGGAGATTGAGATGGACGCTATAAATGCCAGAATAAAAAACTATGAGATGGGACTCTGCGCCTGCCTCGAGACGCTTTGGGCGGGTGTATGGAGATTGGGGACTGGGTATTGTGCCTCGTTAATCATGTAAAGTCTTGGCCTGCAGAGGATTTGAGGTGAGGCGGCACTGTCCTGGCCACCTAAACTTCGGCCTGCCTCTCACTAACGCCCTCGCGTTGCCACTACTTAGGCCCCTCGGGAGGTTGCCCTCTCGGAAGGCGGTCGAAGGTAGCTCTCGAGCTTCCTCAGTCTGGGTCACTTCGTAGAACCTGACCTCGGTTCTGCCCGGTGGGCGTTTTGCGGAGTGTGGGCGCCAGGTGTCTAACCGGCGGTGCGCGGTCGAGGAGACACTCCCCTGTTTTGGAAAATCAGGATTTACTACCTTTCAAGACTCCGAGCGCCTCGGAGTCTTGAAAGGTAGTAACTGGAAGAAAATGGAGTCAAACTGGACCGAACCACAGGACTCTGACCCTGTGGGATTGAAGGGCCTGCCAAAGGGCTTCGCGGTCTGGGTCAGAAGGAGGGTTACAGACCCTCTGCGCTCAGAACCCGCCCCCACCCCCACACCTTCGGGCAAGGGTCTCAACCCCTCGGCGCTGCCACTCCTCCAGTCAGACCCTTCGCTGCCGGCGTGCCTGTCTTTCTGGGATTCGTAGTTAATATCCTGGTCTCAGTACTGTTTCAGTTAAGAGTTCTAAATCCTGTTAACTGAACAACTATTTTGTGCAGCCAATTTAATAAGGCTCTTACGTACTGTCTTATTTAAAAGCCTTTCAACATCTGAAATAAGTTTTATGAGTGGGTACACCTAGACGAACTTATGTGGCAGCACTGACAAATCCAGGCCCCCAGACTCCGGGTCGAGCACGTCTACTTTACTGCCCCAATTTTAGTTGTTATAGAAAATGTCAAACACTACCCCAAAATAAAGTAGTATAATGAATCCTCATATACACATCAACCAAATTTTGTTCTTTGCACTAAATTACAAGCTCCATAGCAAGCCTCACCTCTCAAGATAAATCTCTTCTTGGCAGGCTGAGTTACAAATAATTAAGGAAGCCCACCTTTCATTTGCCTTAACTGCTCCACCCATTTGGCACTACCCGATGACTGCCTCTTGACAATTTTTTCCATGCCTCCTATTATTTGAGAGCTTATTACTGTACCGCAGAAGCTGTAGTAAGTGCTTTATAAACATCACTATTAATTACAACGAATATTTACTTTGTATTTACCATGTGCAGACCTTTGCTTAAAGCTTTGTGGGCATTATTGCTTTTAACCCTATGATATTGATGATTCGCTCGTTTTACATATGAAAAATCAGGCACTGAGATTAACAAAATCATCCAAGATCTTATTAGTAGAATTAGGGTTTGGACTCACTTGCCTGACACCAGCATCCATTCTCTTTAGCCATAAGATTATGTAGCCTCTTGTAGTAATAAACATTGAGTAAATGAACTCAGCAAGCTTTAGTGGGGAAATGGGGGAGTGGGGTGGGAGGGTAGTTACTATTCCCCAATTATAAACTACACAGAGAAAGCCTCCCATCCACTATGTCCCAGCACCTGGTTCATACCTATTCGGAAGCTCTTAACTGAGTGCAATGCAATGATTTGTTTACACAGCTAGTTTTCTTTCGACTGACTTCTTCAAGGCCAGGACTGTCTTACTCATTTTTATATTCCCCAGGCTTCACCAGTTGCTGGTAAATAGCTGGGACTCAACAACAGTTTGCTAAGTGAATGAATGAAACAATAAGTCCAACTTTCTTCAATGCTGCACAACACAGCAGATATCCAACTCAAATATGGTTTGAAAGACCTGGAGGATTCAGCTCTCAGAATTCCCAAGGGACCTGGACATGCCAGGGTGTATTATGGAGTGGTTGCATCTAGCAGAGGGGGAGGATGGCCCAAACACTAAGTAATCCAGGTTTGGGCTGGAAAACAAGGTTGAAGTTACTCATTAGCAGGTGAAAGGGTCAAGGGTTGAGGCAAGGGGCTGGGAGCCGAGTGGACTAAGCAGCCAGCAGGGGAGAGAGCAGCTAAGGCACCAGCCACTCCACATAGAGCACCAGCTCCCTCCTGCTGGAAGATGTTCCACCAAATTTGGGCAGCTCTACTCTACCTCTATGGCATTCTCCTGAACTCTATCTACCAGTGCCCTGAGCACAGTCAACTGACAACTCAGAGTGTGGATGGGAAAGAGGTATGAGCTGAGAATGGGGAAAGCTTGTGGTGGGGGCTCTGAGGGACTTGGGTGGGAGTCTAGGATGACCAGAAGTCACATTGGGAAAGGAAGGGAGGAAAAGGGTGTGAATGTTGTGATGATGAAATCAAGAACAAGTAAAAAAATAATTAGTACTGTGGCCATCAATGTGGAGACATGGTAGAATTTGGCGGGTGGGGAACGGTTTACTCAGGTTGATGGAGGAAAGTCACAGAGGAAAATTCATATAGTGACTCCCTGCCATGGACCCTACCCACTATTGGAAAAAAGCGACCAACGCCTCCAACCCCTAAGTGTTGCTGTCCTGACTGATGAAGAGGTTAGATGGACCCTGTGGTGGGACCCACCCTCTTCTGCTCCCCTTGTTGTCTCTCCAGTTCCCAGAGCCTCACCTGGGCCAGTGGTACTTTATCGCAGGGGCAGCTCCCACCAAGGAGGAGTTAGTGACTTTTGACCCTGTGGACAACATTGTCTTCAACATGGCTGCAGGCTCTGCCCCCACGGAGCTCCAGCTTCGAGCTACCATCCGCACGTGAGTGGTGAGGCCAAGGCACCAGTAGGGGCAGTCTCTGCCCCAGCTGTGAACACTCACCCACAAAGAGCCAGGCTCTCTGGCATATCCACTCTTCTTGGCCCACTGAGTTCACAGCTCTATTAATTTCCCTCTGGAGATGAGCCTAACCATCACTTGGGAGCTTGAAACCCAAGAGGACCTGGGCTTCAAGAAGGAATAAGACAGAATAAATAGAGGCTGGTATGGTATGGTTAGAGTATTGCTCAGTCTTTCCTCCTTGCCACCACCACCTCTGCAGGAAAAATGGGCTCTGTGTACCCCGGAAATGGACCTACCACCTAACTGAGGGGAGCTCAGATCTCAGAACTGAAGGTTGGTTCTCTCCAGCCCTCACCCTCCACAAGTCCCCTGGGCTTCAATGGTTTTGCTTATCTGTCCTCACAATTCTCTTCACCCACCCTGACAGGTCGCCCCGACATGGAAACCAAGCTCTTCTTCAGCTCGTGCCCAGATGGAATCATGCTGAAAGAGACAGGCCAGGGTTACCAGCGCTTCCTCCTCTACAGTGAGTGGAGATGCCAAGCAGGAAGTGTTGGGGGAAAACATGGGAGGGCAGGAGAGCCCCTCATTCTGGGCCCTGTGACATCATCCCAGGAAGAGCTGGGTGCTTGCACAAGGTCACCAGGGGCATTGCTGAGAAGCAGGGACTTTGATGGGCCCTGCCCTGCCCTGCCCTTCTAGATCGCTCACCACACCCTCCTGAGAAGTGTGTAGAGGAATTCAAGTCCCTGGCCTCCTGCCTGGACTCCAAGGCCTTCTTACTAACTCCCAGGAATCAAGGTGAGGTGGTAAAGTCTCACAGAAGAGGACTAGGACTCACCAAATCTTCTGAGGGTATGGGATGAAAGGAACTCTAGTTATGTCACCAGAGGGCATGACGATAGGCTGACATCATTAGAGTGGCTGTGTTGACACCTCCATTTGTGTCATAGGCTGTGATGGCACCAGAAAAATGTGGCCAAGAGCTATGATGTCATTTGAAGAAGCCAGGATGGGCTCTGGGCTACTCAAAAGAGCAGTTTCTGAGTTCGTGGTAGATAAAGGGGACAGAGTCAGGCACGGAGGGAAAACTCCTCAGTGACCCCTTCTCTGATGTGGGGATGAGGGAATGCATTCTCCAACTCTGTTATTACCATCAGCCTTCCTTCTCTCCCTGGATTTCCTTCCTTTCCACCTCTTTTTCTCCCTCCTCCCACCAGAGGCCTGTGAGCTGTCCAGTAACTGATGTATGGCTTCAACTGTGCCCCCAGATGGATACAGTAGGAGCTGTGATAGTGGAGAGAGGAGAAACTGGAGACTCCCAACTCCCTCTCAAGAATAATAAAGATCATTTTTCAACTGGGGTTTATTTTCAGACATCAACCCTAATATCCCTATTTCAATACTCCACCTTGGATCTTCTACCACTAATCCCCCAGCTGGACGGCGGGTGTCAGGAAGGACACTGAAAGGCAGTAGCTCTCACTTCATAGTGATATATTTAGGATTTGATGTGACACAGTTATTTATTGCTGAGTGAGCCAACCCTTTACCTGGTGTGGGGACTGCAAGCTCCTGTCTGGACTGCCAGCCACTCTGAACTGGCCCTCCTGCTACTACTGCTGCACCATCCCCACTCCCCCTATCTCCTGGGAACACCCACAGCCTCTCTGCAGGCTCCCTATCACCTGTGGGCCCCCACCTGGACCTCTGATCTACCTGCCTAGCAGCCCCACTCTTCTCTAGATGGCTTAGATCCCAGGATCTGAGGGATCCCTTGGGTCTCTCAACCACCCTTTTACCCCAACCAGAAGTCGGTCTCTCCTGCCTCTGGTCTTCAGCCTTGGGGAGGTTTGAAAGGTAGAGAAGACCCTGTAGTTATTCTCTATCACCACACATTTTTTTTTTTTTTTTGGCTTTTGAAAAGGAAAGGTGGAAAAAAAAAACTGGATGTGGGAGAAATGTAAAAGCAAAAAGTAACAACAGCTGGTGAATTCAGGGGCAATACCCCCACTGTCCATAAACACAGATGCCCTAAACAGCTCTATTCTCTCCTGTGTGTGAAGGGGGGCCCTGTGCCCTCATGCTCTGGGGTTTCCTCCCATCCCTGAGGTCCCTGTGCTTACAATCTGGGTCATGCCCCCACTTTCCTCCTAAAGGCCATACTGTCTTCATCCTTGCTCCCACCTCACTGAGGGTAGGGCCCTCAGTCACACCCCACCTGCAGTCACAGCTCCTGTCCTGGGGCTCCGCTCTGCTCCCCACCCTCCCTTTCCAACTTCTCATCCCCCAAGTCAGTGGCCTCCTCAACCCCACTGGGCTCCCGGAGGCTGACAGCCAGCACCAGGGCCTGTAGGAGACCAAAGAGGCAGGCAAAGTGCAGGGGGTGAGCAGTAAGTAGGCTCAGCACGGCATGAAGCCCATGCAGGGCAGCCAGGAAGGACAGTAGCCCATGCAGCCAGAGGCCCAGTGGTCCACGCAGGCCCAGTGCATCCAAGACTGCCCGCAGCGGTCGTGAGCATAGCCCTAGCAGGGCTGAGGCCAGCAGCTCCAGCAGGTGCAGGGTCAGGTTGGTGGAGATCTGCAGACACTCCTCTGGGCCCCCTGGGTACTGTGAGGAAGCCCCTGCTCCCTGACCTGGTTCACCCCGCAGCCAGCCCAGTAGTTTCTGACGCCGGCTGGGCTTCTCCACTGGGGCTTCAGGCCCAGGGGGGCTCAGTCCCCCTTCAGGTGACTCTCCAGGTCTCCTGGTGCCACCTGCGTCCACAGAATCCCATCCCAGTTTGGGAATGGCCCCTCCAACCTCCAGTCTCCCAGACTCTTGGATGCTAGAGGTGGTCTTGTCCCACCTGAGGGAATCCATCCTTTTGCTCCCCAGTTGCTCAACTTGGGATTCCATGCTTGGTTCTGCAGCAGCTCCAGAGCTCCTCCGTGCTCCTGAGTCTGAGGTCTTGGGAGACCCCTCATCTCCCATGGTTTCTGGGGCACTGTCCCAGTCACTCCCTGAATTCTCAGAGGAGCTGTCTGCCAATCTGGATTCTGGAGCAGGCAGGTCGGGCTTCCTGGGTTTCCTGCGGCCCCAGGGGTGAGGAAGCCAGCCACCAAGCCTCCGTAAGAACATGGCTGGCTGTGTAATGAGCTCCCAAATTCTGGGGCTGCTTCCTGGCACTGCTTAGACTCTCAGTTTTGGAGACTGAGGTCCTCCTCAGAAGCCAGAGTCTGTTCAGGCTCAGAAAAACAGATACCTGCTTGGTGAGTCCTGCTCTGAATTCAGAAGTGGCTCCCCACTTCTCTGGATGGTCGTGCAGCCTCAAGTGTGGCAGGTGGCTTGTTGCCTTTTCAGTTTTGAGGGGAAGAAGGGAGGCACCTCCAAATTCATTCACCACCACTGCCACCACCTCACACACAAGATTCCAAGAGTCTCAGGATCTGACAAGGCCTGGGTCACCCCCAACAGTGTCCTTCCTGTATTTCCGGGGCTTCCTTCCCACCAAGAAGCACCTCAAGTTTCACTCACCAAGGCCACGCCGCGAGGTGCCCCAGAAAGTGGGGAGGCGGTGCTCCATCCAACAAGGAAGGTGGACACCCGTCCTAGATGCTCCCAGTTTGGGGAATTCTGAACTGCTGCCCTAAGCAAGCTGAGGAACAGGAAGTCTCCTACTAGGGGGTAAGGGAGGGGTGTCCAGCAAACTCCAACCAGCAGCGTTCGTCCCTTGTTTAGACGACTGTGAATCCTACAGAGCGGCCCGACCGGTTCCCGGGCACGCAGTTGAGACGAGGCCTCGGCAAGGTCAGGCCGGTGATGTCCTCGGAGATCCTGGTCGTAAGGCAGAGCGCGGGCCAGCCTGGGAACCCAGGCGTCCGTCCGGGAGCTATGGGCTGCGGACCCTCCTGGGTCCAGCTTCGGGGCCGCGGCCTCACGGAGCCGCCCGGAGCCGCAGGGCCCGGAAGCAGCTGCACCGGGACCGGAGGGACAGGCCGGGGCGGAGCCCGCAACTCGCGGGGCGGACTCTGACGGATCGACCTCCCCCGGCACATCCGCGCCCAGAGTGCGCGCTCTTAGCGCGCCCGCGGCCTTACCGCAGGGCACCGATCCGGTAACAGCGAGGGCCATCGCCTGAATATAAACCCAGCCTTACATCCTTCCATTTTCGTCGCTCAGAGGCCCCCGCCCTCCAGTAGTCCCCTAAACTCGCCGGTCCTCATTACCCCCGCCGCCCTTGGGTTCTTCTCCGCAGCCCCCATCACCTCTTTTCCTTTCCATGACTCCATGAAAGGTTTTTCAGGAAAAAAAGCTAATGATAGGAGTCTGGGACTTGAGTAGCCCTCCTCTGCCCCTCCAGATTTTACTTCCATTATTTGACAACAGTGAGCTCCTTATGCGCCTGGGACCTGGTATGAGCAACAGGACGGGAGAGGAGGGAGCGGGGTGTGGGAAAGACAACTGTAGACAAATAGGGTTTGCTGCCCTCGCGAGTTTTCAGGTAATGAGATGAAGAATCTTGGCTTAAAGTTTAGATTTGGGAGGCCAGAGTTCTGGTCCCAGGTTAGCTCAGCCAGCAGGCTGGAGAATCTTAAGCCCGCTCACCACAAAGGCGTCTTCCTGCAAGACCCTCCCCGCCCCCATCGCTTCTGTGCATCTTCTTTGAAGTCTCTTGTCACCATGCATTGTATTTGACCACATGGCTATCTCCTCCTCTAGCTGTGAGCAACTTGGAAGGTTGGGAAAGTCTCTTATTCCTATTTTTAGCACATAGTATATGAACTTGTTTATGAAATCAGTGATTAAATTGGCTGGAGTGGACAGGGAACACTTCCTGGGGGAGGTGAGACTTGCAGAGTTGGGCAATTCCAGGTTCAGGGGGCTGAAATAATAGTCCAGGCAGGGGCTAGGACCTGGAAGTGAACCAGACTGGCAGGTGACCTATCGATCCCTTTTGCTCTGGCAGGTGGGACTTGCATGTGGCCCCCAGAGTTGTTTGGTTTCCCCACAACAGTTCCTAGAAAAACAGACACAAAAGAGAGAGAAGGCCGATTTATTTATCAAATCCCAGTCCCTCTCTCTCAAAGGCAGAGCCCAGTGACCAAAACCTGAACACCTGGGACCTGGGCCGACCCCAGGAAGTAGAAGCCAAAATGCCCAGGTGAGAGGCCCAAATTCAGACTTCAGCAACAGACCAGGGTCAGACCTCGCCAAAGTCATAAGTCAAGATTCATGTACGTTCTCAGATCACGCTCCCAGGCCCTGTCCTTCTCCTCTTGCCTTCTCTCCTCCCTCCAACTCAGTGTGGCTCTCCTGGGGGCTCTCTCCCTCCCAGCCACAGCCCGGATATCCCGAGCTGGGAAGTGTGTGACTCGGGGTTGGGGCACTGGTCTGTAGCCTAATCCCTCCTGGTCCCTCTTAAGGACAGTGGGGATTGGGTTGGCACGACCTGCACCCCGGGGTCCCAGTCCCATTCCAGGTTCCCAGCCCCCCCTCAGCAGTAATTTGAAGCCTGGGCTGGAGGTGGGCACCCCAAGGGGCAGGTTGGAGGGCCGGAAATCCTGGGTCAGTGACAGCAGATGAGCAGTGGATGTGCAGTGGTTAGAGTCTTGGAAGTGAGCATTACAGGTTTCACAATACTGTGGGGAGGTAGACCGGGACCTACAGAGGAAAAAGAGAAAGTGGTTGAGGGCAGGGAAAGGGTTGAGGCCTCTCAGAGGTGGTTGACAGGGTGGGAAAAGGGTTCTTCCAGTCTGCTAAAAAACAAATTGCTTTCCTCTCCACTTAGCAATGAGGGACTCAAAGGCATAGTTGGGAAGAGATGGTAACCAGGCCTCACAAGGCTCTTGGGCAAGGGAGGAATAATAATGACTATAGCTATATAGTACTCGCTGTGCAGCAAACACTGTTCTAGCACTTTACCCATTTAATCCTAACAACCCTATGAAAAAGATGCTCTTGTTTCCTATATGAATAAACTGAGGTATGTAGGCATTGTTTGCCCAAGTAGTCAGGATTTGAACCAAGGGAGCGCATGTGGTTTGTTTACAACCACTCTACTACACTGCCTTATCAACCTACACTGAGGGATAGGGGAGCGAACCAACCCTTCAGTCTGTTCTGGGGCCTCTGGTGTGGAAGGGCAGAATACAGTGAAAAATGAGCATGGACTAAGGTTTCCTCTCACCGATTCTCTGGACTCGTTGTCTCTCCATGGCTCTCTCTGACCATGCGGGCCACTTCAGGGAAGCCTGCTTCTTCAGCCAGCTGAGCAGCATCCCTGCCACCCAGCTCACATACCCCTACCCAGGCAGCCCCACGACCCAGGAGATAGCGCACAGCTGCCCCCTGGCCTGCTCGGGCAGCACACATCAGGGGTGTCCACCAGAAGGCATCCCGAGCATTGATATTGCCCCCGGCTCCCCCTGCCTCATGGGGATCCAACAGCCTTCTTAGTTTTGCCAGATCCCCCTCCTGGGCTGCCTTCAGTATCCACTGGGTGAGCTTGTCCTCAGCCTCAGGGGATCCTTGTCCATGTCCTGATGTTCTTGCTACAGCCTCTTTCATCATTCTTTTCTTCCTCTTTCTCTCACAGGCAAACTCAGGCTGAGGCTTCTGGGGTTCAGGGGTAATACTCTCATCCCCAATCAAGGCCTCGTAGAAAGCCCGGGCTGCAGACCCATCCAGGGTGGGCTTCAGCTCCTCAGGCTGTGACTGCTGTTGCCCATCTTTCCAGAGGTCGCAGGGGTCGGTGGCCGGAGTGAAGATGATGAGGGAGGGCTTGGACATTTTAGGAGTGCTGAGAAAATGAGGCTAGGCAAGGGGAGGATAAGACAAGCAAATCAGCCCCTTGGTGGATCTGCAGTAGCCACAGCCACCTCCAGAAACCTGCTGAGATGAGGAAAAGTAGCCTTAGTAAAAAATCCGCTCCCACCCCAAAATGACCCCCATCACCTAGGACTCTGCAGGGTCTAGGTGATATGGAAAAAAGGAAGACCCTAAAATAACAGTCTACACATCTTAGTAAAGATTAACAAGGACTCCATGAGATAGCTGCCCAGGGGTCCTGAGTTCTGCCCCTATCCCATTCTCACCAACAGCAAGTAATAGCCTCTCTCTGAAACTCCTTTACAACTCCGTAAGCTATATCATTAAGAAAAACAATCAGCCTGGCCCTTTAAATCTTCCTCGATCCTATTTCACGGTATCATCTTCCCAAATAAAAAGACTTGACACTTCTCCAGAAGCCGATTTCGGGGACTCCAATCTTATTTACATTTTAATTCCAGTACTGCAAAACAGCGCTCGCTGCTCATAAGTAAAGGAGCTGACACAAACAAGCCCCACGACCCAAAGGCGCGTGGCGTTGCGGGGCGGGGCGGGAGAGGAGGGAATCACTTGACTCAAAAAGTGCGCCCCGTTCAGTTTCCCGCCGTAGAACCTTTCCTATAATATACAAGCAGAGCGCCACAAGCAAAGCACCAAGTGCCTAGGTAGCACGAGGACCCATGAGATCTGTCGGTTGGGGTCCTGCTTTCACATAACGCCCCCACAATGCCCTTCGCCTTCTTCCCTTGGCCCCCGGCTCGAGCTCATTTTCTGGAATTGACATACCACTCTCTGGGTCAAGAAAAGCCATGAGGCATAGGAAAACGTAAAATAGCGTCACGCTGCCCCTCACCCTTACTCTGACCAGGGTTCGGAGGTCACACCTAGCGCCCGCAACAGAAGGCGCCACTGAAGCCCTAAGAGAAAATGGAGAAGTGCAAGGGGACGAGCATTAGAATGGCTGGCGCCACTTCAGGTTAGGGCACTAGTCCGTTCTCACACCGCTCAGCTCAGCCCAACACATCCCACCCATTTTCCTCAGTGGCTACGAAACCCAGCCTCACCTCCCGCATCAGGAGACCGGACCCCGGGGTGAACTAGGGACCCCGTCGCGGGTCTCCAGTGGCGGGCCTGACGCGGGCGAGAAGCTCGACAGGAAATAAGGACCCGTCAGGTTGGCCGGGAATGAGGTCAGTCCCCTAAGTAGCAGGGGTACACCGGGACCAGAAGCCCGCAGCCTGAGAGGAGCAGTGGGGAACGACCCAGCCAGCCTCGGCCCTTCCTCGCCCCTTCTCTGTCCCGGGATCACAAGACGGTATTTTTCCTGCTCCCAGGGCCAGAACGCAGTGCTGAGCTTCCGCTTCCGGTGGCGACTCTCAGCGCTCCGCCGCCGAGCGCCCTCCTCAGGGGACTTGCGACACCCGGGTTGTGCGCGGGTTATCCTGGGATTCGTAGTTCACTCTTTCTTACTTTCGCCAGTTTCTCCCTTCCAGGGACTACATCTCCCGGCGCCCACCGCGCCGCTCACTTTTGGCGCTTGCGCGTTGCCCCCTTCTCACCCTTCCCATTACCACTCCCCCCATCCCATTTCGCCTGCCGCCGTTAGGCCCGTGACCTGCGCTGTAGTCGTCGCCGCCGTTCCTTGGAAGCAACAACTCCCCTCCCCGGCAACCCTGGTCCCAGTCCCCGTCCAGCCGTGAGTCTGAGGTCTTCGTCGTGCCAAATCCCCTGTCCCTGGCGCGGGACATGGGGTCTCCAAGCCTTGATTGTTGGGGGTGGGGGAGGAAGTGATCCGGTTCGGCACTGAAGCGCGGAGGGATGGCCGGAGGGTCGGAGGAGGGATGTGGGAACTGCCGTAAAAGGGACCTGTCGGCCACCCCCAGACCATGAGAAAAGGAGGAATCCAGCTCTTGCTTGAAAAGGATAAACTTGGGAAAGGCGCCGGGAACCTAAAGGAGTAGGGAGTCCCTAGCCAAGGACTCTGCTAGAGTTGACACCAAGGAGATTGGGGCTTAGCTTTCGGGAGCGTCAGGGATGTGAGAATTGGTAGGGCTTCGACCTATTGGCTTCTTGCAAGTAGTGGGATGTCAAAGAATTCCTGATCTCAGAGAAGAGGTGTAGGTGTGAATAAGAGTAGCTAGAGAGAGGTGCTCCAGAGTCGAATCCTTTAAGAAAAGGTGGCCCCAAATTCTTCCGTGGTTGGAGAGCAAAGTGTGGGAGGAGGGAGGATACCAGAGGCAGGGAGGGAGAGCTTAGGCTCTACTTACACCCTTCTTTTTCCAGCTGACGTGAAGATGAGCAGCTCAGAGGAAGTGTCCTGGATTTCATGGTTCTGTGGGCTCCGAGGCAATGAATTCTTCTGTGAGGTGAGTTCTCATATCATTTGGCCAGATACTCTCTCAGTTGTTCAACTTCCACACGCTTCCCTCACATGCTTCCATAGTAACTTTCTTTTGTCAAGGAGGTGTCAGTAACCCCCACTGACTTTGTGGTGAAGTGGCAAGACAGAGGCCCAAGTCCCAACCCTGCCACCCTCCAGCAATATAACACTGGACAAATCAACTTGTGTCTTTTGTTTTTTATCAATAAAGAGGGACTGGTAGTATCTCTCTCTTGTGACTGTTAGAATTAAAATGCTGCATGTTAAAATGTTTTGAAATGTGCAAAGCTGTGTGTTAGCATAAGGGATTGTAATTGTCTTCCAAACCCAAGCTGTTCAGCCTCCACTGTTCTCATAGAGTCAGCTGCCCCCTGAGGAGAGGGCAAAACTATTTCCAAGAGGTGTCCCTAGGAGTAGGGACAGGGATCTTGAAAGGAGTGTCTCTTTAAGGAGGGGGTCGCAATACCTGCTAATCCTTAGAAAAACCAAAGTTTTTATGGAAGTGTAGTTGGGAATGGGGAAACGGGCAGGAACAGAAGCAGTTGTTTTGAGGAAAAGGCATCAGAGCAACCAGTCCAGATCAAAACTGAGGATTCTGCTGTGGGTTTCCTCTTGACTTCCACATCCTGACAGGTGGATGAAGACTATATCCAGGATAAATTCAATCTCACTGGACTCAATGAACAGGTGCCTCACTATCGACAAGCTCTGGACATGATCTTGGACCTGGAGCCTGGTGAGGCACCCTCAGGGTTGTTCTGTGTGTATATGCTTTTTTTTCCTCTTCAAATCCCTATTCATTGCTTTTTGAATTTCTAAATTTCCTTTTGTTTATTTGACTTCCTTAACCCCAAATCCCCAACTTCATTTTGATCCCCTACCTGATTTATCTCGTGTTGTGGCTTGTGCTTCCTGCTCCCATACTCTGATCCTATAACTCAGTTCTATTCCATACTGCCAGTTTCTCCATGGGTCTCATTTCCTGTGTCTTTTTCTTGCTTTGCATCTTACAGCCTAAAGTTCCATTTCCAGCATTGATATCTTTGCATTGATGTGTTGAGGGAATTGGGAGGGAAAGGAGAGAAGAGGCCGGAAAGGGTGGAGAGAAGACAAAGTTGCATTGGGTTGATAGAAGGGTTAGAGACCTAGCTTTCTGGGTCAGGTGCCCAGGTGATGGGTGGGGTGAGGCTTAAAGGTGGGTGCTGGGTAAAGTTGAGTGGCCAGTAGCCCCTGGGAGTGGGCAGGGCACGTAAGAAAGCTGTTAGACAAGTGGTTGCATTCCACCGGGGCCATGTTTCAGATGAAGAGCTGGAAGACAACCCCAACCAGAGTGACCTGATTGAACAGGCAGCCGAGATGCTTTATGGATTGATCCACGCCCGCTATATCCTTACCAACCGTGGCATCGCCCAGATGGTGAGGCCTCTCTGCCCCATTTGAGTCCTTCTGAGGCAGTAAGGGAAACAGAGGTTCCTGCAGCAGGAAGTCATGTGTTTCAGCCTTGTCAAGAAATCTAGCTGAGAAGGGGGAAAGAACTCCAGAACCTGGGCCTGGGCATTAAATCCTGACTGGGGGTTGTGCTGCAGGGGGTGTTTTCAGGGAGGGAGACTTGACTTTGGACAGGAAAGGTGTTGTAAATTACCTCTTCCTCAGGGAACAAATAATGAATGGCTCTGATGGTCTGCAGCCTACATAGCTGGAGAAAAGAAGCAGAAGAGTCTGAGGGCCAGTCTGGGCCAGAGAAGGGGCCTTTGGACTGAGAGAGGCAGGAGGAGCTGGGGACAGAATGATGTGGGTTGGGCTGAGGAGGGGATTGCCTCTTCTTTTCACACCTACTCACCAGTCCCTTCCATTTTATTCACCTCAGTTGGAAAAGTACCAGCAGGGAGACTTTGGCTACTGTCCTCGTGTGTACTGTGAGAACCAGCCAATGCTCCCCATCGGTGAGTGCTGGAGAAGGGAAAGGAGGGCCACATAAAATGTCAGGTCCTCCAGGAAGGAGCTTGGGCTCAGCAAGTCAGGGCCTAAGTCTGGTGGGGAGGTTGGGCAGGGTTGGGGGTGCCCAGCCTGCTGAGTCTGGCTGTCTCCCAGGCCTTTCAGACATCCCAGGCGAGGCCATGGTGAAGCTGTACTGCCCCAAGTGCATGGACGTGTACACACCCAAGTCATCAAGACACCACCACACGGACGGCGCCTACTTCGGCACCGGTTTCCCTCACATGCTCTTCATGGTGCACCCCGAGTACCGGCCCAAGCGGCCTGCCAACCAGTTTGTGCCCAGGTGGGGAGCAGGAACAGAGTCACCAAGGGTCAAAAGAAAGGCCCAGGATCCCCCAGAGAGAAGGAAAGGGCATGGTCCTTTCTTGAGGCCTGCTTCTGCCAAAGCCAGGGCTTCTCCCTGCCGAGTGACCTTGGGAAAGTTACTTGATTGCCTATACCTCAGTTTTCTCATCCATAAAATGAGGATGATGGCAGTACTTGCCTGACGGTATTTTTAAACATATGAATTGCTTAGAATTAGCACTTGAAGCACCATTTTAACAGTAGCTCTTCCTGTCATCTTGGCTGCTCAGCCTATTGCCAGGAGATCCCCAGAGCCACAGATCAAGTGTGGTTTATCTTCCTGGAGCATCATTTTTACTGTGGTAAGGGGAATAAAAGTTTAGTTTTATGTTGAAATAAGTACTGGTATATACACAACATACATAGTCAAGAATTTAGTCTTAAAAGGATATTTAAGATAGTTTCCAAATATTTTTGAAGGGAGAAGTTGAGAACCACTGCCCTGATGCACTGAGCAGGCCCTATGGAGGAGCTGGGGTGGGGAGATGGGAATGCAGGCCACAGGCAGGGCCAGGATGGGACTCACCCTGTTGCCTCTCTGACCTCTGCCCCGGTGCAGGCTCTATGGTTTCAAGATCCATCCGATGGCCTACCAGCTGCAGCTACAAGCCGCCAGCAACTTCAAGAGCCCAGTCAAGACAATTCGCTGAGTCCTTACCCCACCTGTCCTTCAGTCTTTGACACCGCCATTCCTTTGCTGCCACCCTTTCAGGAACCCTCTATGATTTTTAGTTTAAATTAAAGGAGTCATTGTGGTGGGAATATGAAATAAAGTGGAAGAAAAGGCCATGAGCTGATCTACTGGTGCTTGGGGTTGGGGAAGGGCGGGTAGTGGTGCCCTGGACCGGGGCCCTCGTGGCTCAGCCCACCCTCCCACCTCACCCAAGTTGAAAAACAGCACAGGTTTGTGCCTAGTGGATTTGGGTGATAATTTTTGTAACAGAGCAGAATTCCTAGGATGGGGTGTGGAGATACTACAAGGCAACACCCAGAGAATTAGATTTCTAACCCTAGAAAAGTATTTGTTCTTTTCGGGTCATCTGTGGCAATCTGTTTATGCTATAAGAGATGTAATCAGCAGTACTATCTTTCAGTTTGGGTTTTACCAGGAAAATGGTCTTGAAATAAACAACTGTATGGGGTGGAGAGTACGGACAAGGTCCAGAACTGCTGCTCAGTGGTGTCTGTGCGCCCTCTGCTGGGGGAGCTGAGACATGCCTGTCTTGATGGGGGTGCTGGGTTCCTGGCCAAAGCTGCTCCCAGCATCAAAGGGACTGGCCCTATTGTGTGGGGAAGGGAAGCAGATGATGCCAGAGACAAGCTAATCCATGGACCCTTGAGGTGGAATAGATGTTTGGGGGACATGCAAGACAAAGGTACACAGCTGGATAAAGACCCAGGTGAGACCCTGGTATTGCCCCTGTCTGGGCCACTGCTCCCACATTCAGGAACCAGACCTTGTGGGTGAGGACATACTGTTCCTCCTGTCAAGTTAATAACTTCCTGCCCCAGGCAAGAATATAGCTCTACCTACAGAAGGTCTCGCTCAGACTGCCTGGCAAAACCATCGTGCAGCCCAGGATCAAGTACAGTCACAGGAAGGTGGGGTTTCAAGACATCTCTCAGGGACTGCCCCTCTCCCCAGAATTTTAAAATGAAGGCTCATGTACTTGTAGGTGTGCTGGTCACAGTTTGCTTCGCAATGAGAAAGGGTAAGTGAGGTCCAGGGTCCGGGAGGGTGGGGTGACTGAGTCTAAGAAGGGGATGGGGCTGTGGTCATGGATGCAGGGACTCCTTGCAGGGCAGGAAACTTGTAACACTCCCATCCCTCCTGTCTTGTGCTTCCCCAGCTCCTGTTCCCGAAGTCCGGACTTGCCACTTCTGCCTCTTAGAAGACCCTTCTGTAGGATGCATTTCAGGCTCAGAGAAGTGCACCGTCAGCAGCTCATCACCATGCATGGTGATCAACATCTATTACAGTGAGTCAAGTCCCAGGAGGGGGCTGGTGGTCTCCCCTCCATCTCCATGGCTTGGTCTTCTCTCATCCCACAGATAACCACTGTTTGTGGCCTGGGGTACAAGAAGAGACAGGAGGATCCTTGAAGGAAGGCATGGGGAGAATCCATGCTAAGCGTGCCAGGCTTGGGGAACTATGGGAGGCAGCAGGGGCTTATTAGTTGTTCCCTTTCCTCCAGCTGTCAAGGTTCGCTTCACCGTCTGAGGCTGTGGACAGTACAGTTCTTACCGCTGCCAAGAAAAATGCAACACCTATTTTCCGGATTACTGGTACCAGGCCCAGTGCTGCCAATATGATATAACTCCTGGTCCGGCCCCCAGGTCCAGAGCTCCCTTCCTGATCCCCCCAATGGGTCCCTGTCCCTGCCCCTGTCTGAGTCCGGGATCCGGCAGTTCTACCAAGCCTTGAACCTCTCACTGCCCCTACATAGCTTCCATCCTGAGAAGGAGCCTGAAGGCCTGGGCCCCCCAGCCTCCCTGCCCCTGTACCTGGGCTTGTCCATTGCTGACCTGCGCCGCATATACGTGTTCCTCAACAGTTCAGGTCTTTTGATTCTTCCCCAGACTGGGCCCTGACACCTTACCCTTCCTGGATTCCACTCTGGTCTTATTTTTCAGGCCTCCTTTTCTTTGTACTTCAGTGTCTATATGGCTTTGGTTTAATTTCTTCCAGAAACCAGTTGGCATTGCACCCAGTACTTATCTTCTTCCTAGAAAATAATCTCAAGTGCGGATTCTGCCCAAGCTGACCTGGGAAAGGCACAGTGGTTTCCTCCTCCTCTTTCCGTCATCCGAATGTTCCATCACCTTCCCAGTCCCTTCTCAATCTGATCCCCTGCCACCTCCATCCAGTTCTGTATATATCCCTTCCTGCTAAGGCTCAGGGCCAGACTGAGCTTGCAGCAGGAGGGATGAAGGGTTAGACCTCTGCAGACGTCATGTTTTGGCTCTGGTGTCCTGTCTCACTGGCTGCACCACCCCACTCCCCCACTGGTCTCTTGTTTCCTTCTCTCATCACTTGTCCCAGCCCATGGCTTCCTTGGCCCCACTTCACATCACTGAGTCCTGACACCTACTTCCATAGATGCCAGAGGAGAGGAGAGGGTCTCCCTGTTCTGCTCTACATCCCTTGATTTTCTTCCTTCCACAATAAATGGACTGGGCTAAGTTGGTGTCACATTGTTTATGGGGTTAGGCTTAGACCTGGGCAGGTGTAGACAGGTTAAAGACAGTTAATTTGGCATGGGGCTCAGATAGGGTTGCAGAGCTTGGCCCATTCCACTTGGCTTTTGTGACTTCCTCATAGCCCATCCCCAGAGGGCCTGCATCCTTTCTATGCTCTGCTCAGCTAGAGATCAAAGTGAAGATTGTGACCCCTTGTAGCCTTGAACATAGCCTACAAAACTTAGGAAGTTAACCCAGGTGGCATCGTTTTTTTCTACCTAAGAAAGAAAAACTTTTTTGTTAAGCCAGGAACACTCAGGAAAAACCAAAAGGCCCAGGTCTACATATCCAAGGCTAATTTAGGTCCTGAGGGACCTGAGTTCCTGCCTGTCCTCAGTTCTTTTCAGGATCCTGCCACCCAGGACCTGCTCTGTTGAGGCTTAGGTGGAAGGAAAAAGTACAGACAGTACTTCCTTCCCTGCAATGGTTGGATCTTCCACTTTAATTATTTTATTTTGGAAAAACTAAACATACAGAAAGCAATAATGAATATTTGTAACTCAATCTCTTCTGCACATGCAATAAGCACTGGACACCCTGTTCTCTGAGCCAGACCTGGCATTAAGTACCAGGATTCACAGATGAGTACAGCCAGATGTCTGCCTTCCAAATCTCACAACCCAGTGCTGGGGTTATGAAACCTTTTTCTGAAAAGTAGGACAGCCTTGTGACTGGGAGGCCCAGTCCCCACAGCTCTGCCACCTGGGTATAAATTGGTCTCTCTGCCTCACCTTGGGCACCTGTCAAGCCTCACAGAAGTGAGAACACACGTAAACGTGTGTGCATAGGTAGAGGTTAGGGCCTCAAAAGTAGATACATGCCCTAGAGACAAACGTGCACACAGATTTTGGCCGATTTATTTTTAAACCTTTCTGGCAAAACACACATCCATAAGATAGGCTTTTGTACACTACATGTTTGCATTATCAGTAGGCAAGTCAGCATAAAGGCCTTTATCAGGACCCAAAGCTGCTTCTGTATGCCTCCCAGGCTTCCCTGTGAATCCTCAGGAGTAGCCACTGGCCTAAGTTGTAGCAGCTTAGGTGAATTTTGTCTCCGTTTGATAACAATGGCATCACACAACACATGCATCTACGCAGTATTTTGCTTGTACATTAACAGATCTCTGTGGCCCCTTGAACAGCCTCTGCCCTGGCAGGAACACCGGTGTTAATTTCCAGGTCAGGTGGCAGTTGGTGGTACAAAAGGGTACAGACCTTCAGTGTGTACCCCTCTTGCTAAGCCCACTTTCCCCTGTGACTTCAGTATAAGAGAAAGGGCCAGGTTTATTCAACTCTAAGAAGTCCAACTGGAAGATGGCCTCAGAAACTGAGGAACCCAAGACCCAAATTTGAGGAGTAACCATTGTTCTTGAAGAGGAAGTGGAACCTGGAATCAGAGAGGCCAGGGTTTCACTAGGCCTGGCATATCTTGCAAAATACCCTCCCCCACCATCTCCTCCCTGGGCCTGGACCTTCAACAGCCCCACTCCCACCGACACCCACCTTTACATGGGCCTCCTTGCCAGTCCCCACACAGCTTTGGATGTGACAGCACTGCTGGGGATGCCCACCACTCTTTGCCATAGCAGAGCTTCCAGCTCCTTGTCCTTTTTGTGCCTAGAGCTGAGTCCAAGTCATGGAGGCCCGGCAGGAGCAGAATTCAGAGCTGGGAGCCGCTTGCCTGCCCCCACAGTGTGGCAGGCAAGACCACCTCTGTCAGCCTCCCTTGCACCAGAAGAGGTAGACAAACCATCCATTTCATACACTAATTTACTTAAGAATATCTGGGGACTTGAGGCAAAGGGGACCCTGGCGGGAGAAGCAACAAATCAGGGCAAAGATGCAGACTAGAGGAGGGAGAAGAGAGGAAGGTGTCAGACTGATAACTTGAAGAGAGAATTCTGGAGAGGGGGCCAAGGGGAGGGGCAGAGTGGGAATACAAGTACTGAGGGGTGTCAACCAAGAGACGGTCAAGGCTGGTGTCCAGTGACTTGAGGGAAGCAGGAAAGGCTTGTGGAGACACTGGAAGTTATCCCGGATGTGCCCAGGTGAAAATCAGGAGGATGGCTGGAAACTGGCAGAATTTTACTCCAAAGGTCTCTGCAGAAGTTCTAAGGAATATAGAGCACTCTCTTCTGAGGGTTGTTGCAGAAGTCTGAAGCAACATTGAGAGAACATCCAGAAGTCAATTACCGGAGAAGTGCAGGTGTGTGAGCAATCACCCATTTGCTCCTTGCTGCGACAGCCACTCACCATGATGTCAGAACCACTGGGAAGCAATGGCAGCAATCAGTGGTATGGAGGTTCCAGGCAAAGCCCCATGCCCCTGCCCCCTCCACATACCCTGCCCTGGCCCCCCAAACTGCAGTACAAAGATTCTGGAGCTGGGCAGGAGCAGGGAGTGCCAGAGAATCACCAGCCATGAACTGCAAAAGCTTCCCACAGAAAGTTGGTGGGAAAAATCCATTCAAAATATAGTGACTGCTGGAGATGGCTGAGTTGGGATTTGTGGAGCCAAGAGTTGTAGAACCAGCACTTTGGCTGGAACCATACAATAAAAAGTTGACAGATGTATTGGAGGTCAGATAGCAGAAGGAGGTGTTTGGTCTTTATTTTGTGGATCAAAAGTAAGAGCAGATGATAACCTCTGCTGCTATTATATATATTAGAGGGAAGTAAATCTGTGCTCATGAACAGGAACATTCAATGCTGCCCCGCTTGAGAGAGTGAAAAATTACAAGCACCCTAAAGGTCCACCAACAGTAGGATGGGCAGATGGACCTGACATGCCCATGTCATGGAGTACTATGCAGCAGGTCAATAGGACAAGGAAGCTATTTATAAACTGACATGGAAACTTTTAATCCCCATAACTGTTAAGTTTAAAGCACATGCAGAATTGTTCACAGTGATATGCCACCGTTTGGCAGGGGGAAGGGGTGCAAATGGAGTAAATGGTGCATTTGTATAAGGTAGGATGTACACAAAGTGTCACAGAAAGAATAACCAAGAAAATGGAAAGGTTCTGTGGTGTCTGTGCATGGGCACTGGGTGGATTGGGCTAGTAGGAGAGGAGACTGCTCTAATACATTTGAATACTCTGATACTGAGCAATGCTTATGCATCACCTGCTTAAAAAGTGAAAAAGATAGGCAGGAAGGCAGCTTCACGCAGTGGTTGTTAAAAAAGCACCATGTCTGGAGCCACTACTGTGGCTCAGCCTCTAGGAGACTTGGGCAAGACATTGACCCTTCTGTGCCTTTGTTTCCCCGTCTGTAAAGCATCTACCTCAGAGGGGTGTAAGGACTAGAGCAGTGCCTGGCATATAGTATGTATTATGTGTTTGTTGACTTTAAAGCGGTGAGGGATCAAGTGGAAGAGCAGGCATGAACAAGGAAATGTAGCCAATGTTTGCAAGAAAATGAGGTAGAAGCGTCCAGAGGGCGATCTGACACGACAGTTTGGCTCCACATTTGGATCCAGTAGGAAGCAGTATGTGGTTGCTGGTTGAAGCCAAGGAAGCAGAGCAAAACCTCTGGTCAGAGTGATGTGGGAAGGCAGCAAAGGCTCAAACTTCATGAACCATGAAGGGTCAGGAGACTAAAAAGCCTTGGTGAGGGAGACAGAGAAGAGGGGAAGAAGCAGTAGAAGAGGTCAAAGAGTGATGCTGGCAGGGACTGCTGCTGACAGGCGGGGAGAAGGCCGCCCAAGGAGAGGTTAGTGGGTCTGGTGAGCTCAAGGGTGCCCGGGGTCAGGGGCCTGTCTGCTGTGGGCTGAGGAGAGAGGCAGGTGCAAGGGAGACAGGGAGTGGCCCTGCAAGACAGGGGAGAGAAAGACAGTGAGGGAACACCTTAGCAGGGATGCACCTTAGCAGGCTGATAGTGACCATTTGGGAATGGAAGGGGCCGAAGACAGGAGAAAACAGCTTACTGTTCTTTATGGGGAGAGTCATGCAGCTGCTGCCTGGTGGGATGAGGCAAATGTCAGATCCCAGAAGGCACCCCAACTCCTTGGTCTCAAAGAGGCATTGATAGCAGCTCAAGTATTTGGGGAACCGAGCTGTATGAGGCTTTTGATTGACAGCATCAAACTTACCTAGAACACACACAAGCACTGACCCCAAACCCCTGCCTGCCTAATTACCAGTTTGGTTAACCCCACTGCTCCCTCCCCACCTCCCCATCTCAGAAAACCATAAAACCATCCATCTTCAAACTCATCTGGCTCAAGCTTCCATAAGGAAGCTTTAGTCCTCATTAAAAATCTTCATTCTCTGCTCTTAAACTTCCTGAAACAAGGAACTCATTAATGAATTCATTCATTCATTCAACATGTATTTGTGGGGCGAATGCATGCCCAGCACCCTGCAAGTTCAGAGGTTAGGCTGAGGCAGCTCATCGCAGCTTTGGGCAACCTTGTTAAAACTGTTCTTCCTTTGGGACTTGATTTCCCAGTCACCCACCCCCTTGGGCTCTCTTTTGAATATGCTTTCTTAATCTGTAATATTCAGAAGTGAAAACAAAAATATATCATCACAGGAAAGGAAGAATCTGTGCTTTGTGTAGACAGGAGACGTCAAGCAGCCCACAACCACATTCTTTGTTTGGTGGTCCTATCACTGGACAGACTCATATCAAACTTTGTCCACAAAATCCCTCCCCAACCACATACATATACATCCCTCTCTTCCTCCAGGCCCAACCACATGCTAACCAGTTCCACCAGTTCCCGGACCCAGACCCACCAGTACACTTGGTGTGAGGCAAATAGGAAATAAATAGAAAACTGAATCCCATTTCTATGTAGATGGTACTTTGCAGCCAAGTGAGGTGGTGATCAGGCTGGATTCAGTTTTGTTCTACCCTGTGGATCCCGCTGTTGTCATCTAGTATGTTCCCTGAACCCTCCCTATTCTATGTTGTCCTCAGATTTGAATGCATTCCCTTTAGTACCTCCAGGTTACTGCTTGTTGAGTAAAACAGCCTTGGGGTGGCCACTAGAAATCACCCTGAGTGAACATCAGTCCACTCATAATTAGTCCCCACGCATTATCCCACTGAACCTACCCATCCCATCTTTCCTCCTGCCTGGGTTTACCTGAACAGCCTAGGCAGGTGTTCCCAGACACCTGGTGTCTGTGGGTTTCTCTATCCAGCAGGCCAGGAGATCCTTTGACCCCTTAGAGCCACTTACCAAACACCAAGCTCATCATGACCAGTACTATTAAGAGACCCAGGGCCTGGGGGGTGCTGTGGAGGCCCAGAGGCCCCAGATTCCGGCTACCTGTGGGACCTGGCATAAAAGGCATGGCTGCCCACCAGCCTCCAGGTTGGGTTTATATTGGTGGAAGAGAAGTTGGCCAAGAGGAATGAGAGAGGTAACACCCATTTGGAGTGGAAATCAGTGCCAGAACAGCCAGAGGAACAGAGTGTCCTCACCCACAGCCACTCTGGAGTCTAACATCCTGGCTCAGGGACAGGGGAATAACAGGGTAACTTTCTTTCAGATTCATTCAACATTTATTGTATCACTTCATCAGATGTTGGGGATACAACGTTGCCCAAGTCCCTGCACTCACAGAACACACAATCTAGTGGCAGAGACAAGTCAACAAGCAATGATAGGGGGAGGGAGGGGTCAGAAACAAATGACCAAGGAGATCTCAGCCGAGGAGTAACAGGGTAAGATTTGTTTGTAAACGATTATTGAGGCCAGGAAACAAGACGCTATTCCTGAGTCCAGTCACAAGATGGCAGCCTAGTCTAACAGAAGGGAGGCAGGGAATACGGAATTTTGAGATATATTTAGAAAGAAGACAGTTTGGAGTTAGATTGAACACGGGTGAGGGAAGTGGGGACAGATTTGCACAGGGCGTGATTGGTGGTACCATTTTCCAAGATGGGAAAGACCTGGCACTGTCAGAAATCCAAAAGCGAGAACCTTTGGTTGACGGTGACCGTACTCAGTTGTGTGTCCCTGTGGGTTCCGGAAAGCCAGTCTTAGCCTAAGCTCAGCTGCAGGTCAGCAGGTCTGATCTCCGGCGCCCACAGGCTCTCCGCGCCTAATTGCACCTCAGGTCCGCGGGGACGGGCCTCCGCCCAACCTCAGCTCTCGGCCGGGCGGCTGGGAAGAAACCTGGGCAGGGCGTGCCCCGCGTCGGAACTCAGGGGTCGAGCTCCCGCGGACACCCAGAGCACTACGCAGCTTCCCCGCGCGGCGGCCCTTGATGCCACATCCCTCACAGGCCAGGCGACCGCTCCCTTCCTCCGCTCGCGGCCCTGCTGGTCTCCCGCCTGTAGGCCAGCCTCTGGGGTTCAGGGGGGGTTGGCTTTAGGGGTCAGTGGGCTATGGGAAGTCTTCGGGCGTCCAGTCTGGAGTTTGGGACACGCCCGACAACGGTCCAAGATCAGCCAAGAGTCATCCGGCCTCGGGGTCCTGACAGCCGTAGAGGAAAGGAAACGGACCGAGACCCGCCAGGAAACACGCACCGGGAAGAAACACGAGAGGAAAAAGCACACACTTCGCGCCCCACGAGGAGCCTTGGGATAAATGAAAGGAGAAAACTATTAGAGAAAAGTCAGGGTAATGGAGAATTGGGAGGAGTGCCCGACTCCTACATAAATGTCTGTTGAATGAGTGACAGAGTGATAAACGAAAAGCATCAAAGGGGAAGCAGAAGGGAATTTCACAGCGCCTTCCGAACCGCTTTCTCGAATAAAACAGCAGCTAAAAGGCCAATGACTAGGGGGTTATGAGTGACTGAGTCGGGGCTCCCTGAAGGGGTTACCCTGAGAGGGCCGGGACGACTTGCTGTGCAGTTACAGCGACGAAGGGCTCTGAGGGTACCGGCGGGAAATGCTGGTGAAATTCTGGGGCTGGGTCTTCTTCGGAGGGGGCGTGGCCCTGGCGCCATTAGTCCCGCCCTTCTTTCGTTTCGCTCCTCCCCTGTCCACGCGGCAGGGCGCGGCCGCCTGAGAGGGGAACCACGAGGGCTCGTTGCTATGGTAACGGACTCCGAGGTGGCTCTCCCAGGGTGAGGCGGGGCATTACAGCAGTCGCCATGGTGACAGCAGGGGATGACTACACCCTCGCCGATGCCCCTTCCCCGGTCGTGGGGTACCTCGGGGTGTGCAGGTGAGTGACGAAACGAAGGAGGTAGGGCCTGAGGACAGCGTACCACAGTTGGAGGAGTGGGGCGGTGAGAGCTAGGTTCTGTTAGGGCAGCGGCCCGACGCCGCGTCTGGAGAGAAGCTAAGGTGGGGATGTTTAACCAGAATAAAAATGAAGGAAAAAAATGAATGAATGGATTCTTGAGGGAGCTGGGATGGCTCGTTGATTGGATGGATGGTTAAGTACCTGGCTATTATTGATGCCTGGGTCTCCCCCACACTCTATGGGGCCTTTACTCACTTGTGACAGCTGAGCGGGAAACACATGCCCCTTCCCTGGGGCGTGGAGCAAGCCCTTAACCCAAACACAGCCAGAACTGAATCCAGCCTCACACTGGGAGCAGCGAGGATGAAGCCTGCACCACTGAGACTGGGATAGGAGAGGGGATGGCCCAGCCCTTGGGTCATCTCTTCCTCCCAGGTTTCCTGCCCAGGTACTAACTCTCTTTTCTCCCAGGCTCCATCTACTCTCCCAATTTGCCCTGCTCCTCAGGAGCACCAGGGCGTTCAGGCCCCACCTGATGTCCAGTACAGAAAGATTCAGGGCCCCAGCAGATGTGGGATATGCATCTCAACTGGTCTTCCCCTAAGACTGCTGGAATGCCACTATAAAGAGTGAGGAGTGGACAGGAAGCTGGTCCCACCCCAGAGTAGGGTAGCTCTGAAAACAGCTGTTGTAAACCTTATCAGGTGAGGAGTAATTTGCGGGGGTAAACAGGTCCCTGGGTGGAATGGTCCAGAAATCAAATGTTAAGCCTCCCCTCTCCCCACCCACTTCAGGTACATACCAAGGGCCCTTCACGGCATTCACTGTTCTCTACAGTATGTGCAGGAAGAATGGGGAGGGGGCAGTGGCCATAGAGGCTGGTCAAGACTCCCTAGTTTCCATGGTCAGGAAGGGGGAGTACTTCGTCTCCCAGTACCCCCACTGGCATTTAAGGAAGTTCCCATAGCTAAACAAAGACTTGGTTTCCAGGGGATTAACTGTCCTGGTGGATCAGGGAAGGTAAGGCTCAGAACAATGCAGCTGGTCCTACAGGTTCATGCTCCGTGTTTGCTCCCTGGGACAAGACAGAGGAGAGGGGTGCCAGTATCAGCTCTCTAATATTTGCTAGAGGCGGAGAATTTCGGAGCTGTAGCCACCTCCTCTCTTTTAACCCCAAATATTTGGAATATCTGAGGTTCCCAGTGGAGGCTCAGGATGCACCCCCTTAAGGAACAGCTGAGCAGGTGGGGCAAAGAGCCTCTGCCCCAGGGATTGTGGATGACTTGCATGCACTGGGGTTGGAAGAGACGCTGAAATTAGCCAGAGACTACCTACCACATCAGAACATTTGTTGCCCATCTCAAGCATCTTGTTCAAAACAGTGGACTAAGGGTGGTAAGACTTGGGGATGTTCCATCTGGAAAAGAGGTTTCCAAAAGAAGAACGTGGCTAGGTAGGAAACTAATGGGTGGGAGAGGGACTCATTCTGTTACATGAGGTTCCAAGGATTGGAAATAGAAGTTACAGGGAACCAATTTCCTCAGGTTCAACCTAAGGATTTTCTTCTAACAGCTGTCCAAAAGGCATGGTGTAGCTCTGGGAGGATTAGTCCTTGGCACCAAGCCCTCAGTCCCCAGCAGGCAGGCCAACCCCCCGTTTGCTGAATTGCAAGGAGAGGCTTGATGACATGGTGAGGAGGGTGTGCAAAGGGGGGAACAGGCTGGTCCTCACTCCCCATATGAACAGCAGTGAGCAAGGAAAACTGGGGGTACTGATCGTGAAACCACGCAGGTTGGACCTGGAAGTCTGTGGAAGAGCTGAGTAGGTGAAACAGGTACTAGGAAACACTTCATAAATGACAGAGCTCATGAGTAGTAAGCAGGCTGGGGCAACTTGCTTGGGCTCCTGGGGTGGCTATAAGCAGGAAGGATTGAGGCAGGGGCCAGGGAGGCTGCACACTGCTGATAATGCCAGGCACACCAGGGAGGGGGGAGGCTTAGGGACTCACGGCCTGCCATAGGGGTTGCTGGCTGAAGGCATGGGGGAACAGCAGAGAGGGGGAGGGTCAAACTGACTGTCTGGAGTTGGGGTTTCCCAAAGCCCAGCCTTTTGGGTTTTCGCTCTCCCCACCATCTGGCTCCCTGGACACTCGGGAAGTCACACAGTTAGCCAGCCGGTAGAAAAAATACTTTTTTTATTAATAATTAGGAATAATCCATTCATTTAATGCAGGCAAGTGTTGGGGAAGGTTAGGTACTGCCAGATGGATGAGGGGAAACGTGCAAGAGGAAGCGTAAGAAGGGGGGTGGGCCCCCACTTCCCACAAACTATAAACGGCAACATGAACACAGAGAATCACAAATAAGAGGGTGTCTTCATGTCTCTGCCCATCCCATTCTTGCAGAATAAGTCCCAGTGTGGTCCCTAGAGGTTCCAGGGCATCTGGAAGTTCTGGGATGGGAGTGGGGTGCAGTGTGTAGCCTCGAAGTTGTGCATATACTTATGAGCCTGAGGAAAGGGGGCAGGACAGATGGGGTGCAGAGCACTGCAGTGAGTGCCGGCCACCCTCTGAACCCACCCCCACGCCATAAAAGCTGCTGTTCCATGCTTACAGGGCACCCCACCACAACCCATGCCCAAGCCCCACAAGTGCCCCTGGCTGCTCAGGTCCCTCCTTCCTGCTTCGCACCCTTGAGCTCACCAGAAACAAAGCCAGTTGCTGTCTGCCATCTGCACTCATGTCCTCCCCTGCAGACAGGAGGTGCTCAAACGTGGGCACACAGTATTGCTCCCCTACCTGGGCTCTTCCCAACCCCTCTCCTGCCCCAGAGCCTCCTTACCCACACTCCAGGGGAAGTCAGGCCCATGTTCTGCCTGGTAGGAGTTGAGGACAGACAGACACCAGTCCTCCTCCACCTCCCATCGGCTGTAAATCGAGGCTGGTCAAGGGAGAGAGGAGTGCCAGTTAGCAACCTGGCCTTGCCAGGCCCCCACCCAAAGGCCTGACCAGATCCTCTTTCACCTTCCTCCAGCTCTGAGGAGGCCTCCAGCCACTGCCTCACCACTCGAAGACCCTCCTCTGCCATCACATGGGGATACCTACAGAGGGAGTGCCAGGACAGGAGGTTGGGACCCTGGTCTCTTCACTCATCCCTGAACCTTCTTCCCTCCCTCTCTGTGCTGGTATCAGTACACACACACACACACACACACACACACACACACACACACACACACA